>OY744605.1:73287279-73377279 GCA_963556255.1 Allolobophora icterica
AATGAGAGTAGTAATTACGAAGTGATGATGACGATGATGATGATGATGATGATGATGATGATGATGATGATGATGATGATGATGATGATGATGATGATGATGATGAAATGATGATGACGATGATGACGATGATGATGATGATGATAATGATGCTGGTGATGATGATGATGATGATGATGATGATGATGATGATAATGATGATGATGATGCTGATGCTGATGATGATGATGATGATGATGATGATGATGATGATGATGATGATGATGATGATGATGATGACGACGGTGGTGGTGATGATGATGATGACGACGATGATAATGTGGCAAAATGCATCGCCTCTAGCGCTAAAGAAATGCGTGACTTAAGGCCGGCCCAGGTGACAGCGCATGCGCGCTAGGCTAGGCTAGGCTAAGCATTGAGTTTAGCCCGAGCAGTGTCAGTGTTGACGAGGCAGGCCATTGAGAAGGGTCGAAGCGAGAAAGCTCTCCGAGAAAGTTTCGACGAAATAATTCGAAATTAATCGACATTTCGGAATTCCTTCGTGAACTTGGGAAAAAGGGGACTCGAACAGTGAATCGATCGACATTTCCGCATCGGAAGATCGAAATTTGGGCCGATCGTCGCCGGACTTTGCGAACGGACGAATTGGGAGAAGACAGTTCGCCGCTCGACGGACAGCTTGTCAGGACGTCCTTTCCTAAGCAGGCAACCTGTTGTATTATTCTTATTTTTGACCTAGAAGTAATGTTTTCTGGCCCGGAATAGTATTCGCCAGTTAAATTATCGGTGTCGATGAGCGAGTAAGAAATTGGGGATTGTCCGCTCTTTCCCTTTCCGTGCTCAGGCGTCGCATCACTGTGTAGTAGTAACCCTCGTAGGTAAGGTGAGGCCCTGACGCGCACGTGCATCACTTGTAAGGACTGATCTATAGTGGAAGGTCAGTTGTAAATGTAATTTTGCATAGATGTTAAGATGTGAAATCTTCACTGCTAGTTAAAGGTTTAAAGGTTGATTATTATTAATAGAAACATTGGAAAGAACTAAGGACAAGACAATTTGTGTAATTGCATATTTAAGTTTAATTTGTTTGACAATATTAAAATAATGAGTTTAAGTAAATCTGAACTCCTTGAATTGGTGCTTAGGAATTCTAATGTAAATGCAGAAGTCATTCAAAGAGTATTAGCGAAGTTAGTAGAGACTTCTAAGGCGCCGGCTTCCTTAGAAGCAGAGAACTCCGCCCAGTGGGAGGTTCGATCCCAAGTCACTTACGATGACACAGATAGAGTAAGCCTAGGTGAGGAAGGAGTTCCCCTTGACATGAACAATAAATCTGTGTATGGGTCCAGTTCGAATCCTGAGGTAATCTTCAAGGGAGGCCTTGTTTCCAGACCGGAAACCGCGGACAGCCGTTCAGCCGTCCTGGTAGATGCTGAAAGGGCAGTAGGAATTGGTGAGTCAAGGGAGGGGAACTTGTCCTTAGGCCAGCCTAGGCGTAGTGAAAGGTTAAAGGGTAAAGCAGCCGTCCGTTCTAGACAAGAGGAGTGGCACCCTCTGCATAGGAAGTCCTTCAAATCACTTGACACTGCCCAGTATCAGGACCCAACACAGCGCACGGGCATCCGAGGTGGGGCCTTCGCGACAATAATAATCATGATGATGATGCAAGTGATCAGCTTGTCGAATCTAATCTACTTCTTCTAAACTGGTTTAATGTATAGGCATGCCCTACTACGTAGGGGGGGGGTAGGAAGAAGACTGCTTACAATTTGTGCCGGGGGGTAAGTTTCCCCTAATGAAATGGATGTTGCTGTTCAACTGACAATACTGACTCAGGCAAGCAAAATACTTCGTCCTGCAACATCCAAGGACTGAACATTTTAGATTAAACATTGCTATTGGCCATTATTGACTATGTTACGAAGGTCTTCGAACGGCAGTTTCAACTTAGTATTGTGATGTATCAGTATTATGGGCCATGCAATATTTGCTGAGCTTAAAGTGTAATCAGTGTTCTAGTGTATCATTATTACTTGTTTTTCTTTAGCTATTTGCCATTTCGTTCTGCTATTTTTTTTATGAAAGATGCAAAAAATGTTTAAAAAATTGAAGAAAACATTCAAAATCCTGTTGATTTAGAAATCTAGTTGGTCAGTGCTACAATTATTGCTGTTTAGTGCAGTGAAAATGGGATTATCAGGTCTTGAAATATTCCTGCAAAATAATTGTCGGCTGGATAACACTGTAGTAGGCCTAGGCAGGGATGGAGCCTTTTACCGCTGCATTACACCAGAAATGTGCATTCATAATGCAATCTTTAAAATCCCCATATATTTGCTGAACAGTGTCCTATATTGCCCAATATTTTAACAGTGTACCAAATTATGGAAATTTTGTGTCATATTTATTGCAGCTTGTCCCATAAAATTTTTACAGTACACTTGAAGCCCTGCAGAAATTAATTCAACAGTTCAGTTGAACTAAAATGTATAGTCTTCCAAAGCCAGTTTTCTTGCTCCAAAAATGCGCTAAAACTCACGGCAATTTAGAAATCCAACTTTTTTCCGGGGGAGGACCCGGACCCACGACTTCAAAGGTAGGAGAGGGGAGGGGATGGGAATGTACTAGAGGGGTAAAGGGAGAGGGGAGTGGATTGGGTGGGGAAGGGAAAGGAAGGGGGGAAGGGAGTGGAGGTGTAGTGGAGGAAGGGAGTGGATATAGGGAGGGGTTTACGGTAAGGGGGATTGCTTCCAGCTTACAGGGGGATAGTAGGCCCTGTGCATAGGCATAGAAGAATAGCAGTTCTTGTGGTAGCCAGGGAGCAGTCTTTGGTAGGAAGTCTTCAAAGCTCGAGGGTACGTACCATACGTATTCTATGTTTTGAAAGGTACGTACGTTTTTTAACGTACCCTTTTTTAGGGTACGTAAACAATTCAAAAATACGTTAATCAAACAATTGTTTTTCGCATTTTTCAACACTTTCACGTGCGTCCATTCTTTCCCACGTTCTCTGGGCATCGCTGAATCGCTGACTGATGCGTATAAAGATATACTACAACTTTCGAGTTACAGAAATTTGCAAACCAGTGATGTGTACTTAGCTCTCCTCAGAATGAAAGTAGGCCTACAATTTGCATTTACATTAATTATAACCAAAGAATTTATCGAATTAAATTTACTGCTACGCTACCGGAAGTACCGGTTTCAATGACGCATACTGTTGACGTCAGATTATACGTATGCTATGGGTCGCCGAGTAAACCATAAAAATTTTCGTGTATGATACGTACCATAGGCCTACGCGTATTGTATTTTTTGAAAGGTACGTACGTATTTTAACGTATTCTATTTTAGGGTACGCGTACCCTCGAGCTTTGGAAGTCTTAGTGAATTAACTTTCTCAGCCTCGGCATTCATAACCTCGGAGAACCAGGGCTGATGGCTTCTTCACCATCGGATATTCTCACCCACAGCGTACGACCGATTTACTGAGAATTCTTAAAGAGTTTTAATCTGATTATACGTCTCTTTCATTAATGTTCCTTCTGAGATAGGGGTTGAAGAATATTTCGGGCTATTGTTTAAAACACTGTCAATTGGATTCTTCATTCATTCGTTCGTTCAGGCATTCATTCGTTATTCATTGAAACACAATACAATTGTCACTTCCATTCATTCATTCACTAATTCATTCATTCATTCTTTGATTCGTTTATTCATCCGTTTGTCATTCATTCGTGCATTTATATATATATATAGCAATTGTCACTTGGATTCTAAGTTCGAGCGACCCAAGGGCGAAAATGTAAAAGGCAGAAGCAACAGCAGGGAACCACTTAGCTAAAAAACGAACACAGCGTGAGGTAGTGATCTCTGGCTGACCTCGCCAAAACACCTGAAGTAATAGACTTCTAAGAAGCCCCACAGGTGTGGTAAGGAGGGGTCGATTTAGGTGGCTTAAGAGGAGGGAATGAGGCGGGGACGCAACTATAAATGCAGGCAGACATGCAACCTTGCATATAAACAATGACGGGCAGACGAATTGGAAGAGGGGAGGAGGGATGGGGGGACAGATGGAGGGAAGGAGGGAGGATCGGTGAGGTAAGGTAAGGTAACGCAATGTAGGCCTAATGTAAGGTAAGACTAACTTACGGAAAGGCTAAAGCAAAGCCTCTAGTCTAGGCTTTAGAGGGAGGGTTAGAGGCTTCTCCGACATCGTCTCCTTTGTGCACTTATGCCCATGACCTAGATTTATAGGCTTAGGTCTAAGGTCTTTAGCAAGTGCTCTCGCTGTCATACTACACCGTCTCTCAATTTAAGCGGGAACGTTTATTCAGCGACAAGTTATATTGTAGTGGAGTAGGCATGGCCAAGTACGGTAGAGTAAACGGGCAGGATAGTGTAGAAGGGACGGGAAGGGACAATCAGTAGCGGCGCCACGATTTGAAAAGTAGTACGGCAAATTAGAGGGTCTGGGTAAAAGTGTATGGCAAAATTATGTTTTTGCCGTAAAACCTTAAAAAGTGGTACGGCAAAAGCCGTACAACAAACATAGGCGGCGGCGCCACTGGGGACAATTGCCTTAAATAATAGCCTGCAGTTAGTTTACTTTAATGATGACTACGAATGCAGTAACGATGATAATTATAATAGTATGATGACACCTACAGCATCGAGAGTGACATGAGTTGACTCACGGCTAGGGTGTGAATATCCGCCAATGTTGACCTCCTTCGCTTGTGGTAAGCGTTCGCCGGATCAACTCCCACGTCATCAGCACCTAGTCCAGCTGTTGAGGTAGTTGTGGCCAGCACTATCACTCTTTCCTGTTCCGCCGGCAACTCTTTCGGAAACGCTACCCGTCTCCCTGTTTTCAGTTTCTCGATCTTCTTTTCGTCGACTGAAACCGTGTCCTGTTCTTCCGCCTGCAACTTCCGGTTTTCTTCTTCTTCTTCGCTGAGATTAAGCAGATCCGGCAGCGATGACGATTTCTTTCTTATAAGACGAACTTCCGCCGATAGATGTCTCGAACGATCCGCTGTTGCTGCTGCGGTTGTTGCAGGTAAAACAGATTCCAGAGCATCGGTGGTATCACGAAGGTTTTTTGCAGCGGGATTATTAATCGGTGCTGGTCTCAAAGTCGTGACGCTATTTGCTCTGGGTCTGTGGTGGACATCTGTCCCGTATTGTTTCGGCTTAGTAGATCGACTTTCTCTCTGGGCGCGCTTCCACAGTGGACTTTTCCTCTCGGGGTTCTTATCTGGACTGGTAGATTCGTCTACACTGACGGTGCGGTGGAAACTGGGTCGGATGTTTGTTGGAACCGGGGTGACTGTGTCTTCTTCGTCGTCGTCTTCTTCACCTTCACCTCGAGCAGCGGTGATGTGAGAATTGGTGTAGCTGAGGTCGACAAGCACCTTGCCGCTCTCGTGACTAATCGACATGGATCGGACTCTTCCGAGAAAAGTTCGGAACACGTTCTTGTCCTTGACTTTCGATGAAGCCTCTTGCAGTGGGGCCTTCGTCTGCGTTGCCTTGACTGACGCAGTCTCTCCTCCGCCGCCGCCGCCGACTATGTTATTCCGTCGTGAAGACTTTTCCCCAGGAGGGAAGAACCTCTGCTTGTCCAGTCCCAGGCCATGTTCTCGTCTCCAGGTGTCGCCAATATCCGAGGTTTCGCTTGCGTCAACCGTTGCAAAGGGACCTCGCTTTTTCGAGAACGGTGTGAGCGAAGTGGGAGTGGTTGGGACGTCCTTTGTAGAGGCGGCTGCGGTCTTTTCATTGAGCAGTCCACCGCTGCCGTGTCGAAACCTTTGGCCTAGGTTGTTGTTCTTCTGTGGCTGGCTCGTCGTCGAGTCCTTGTTGAGACGTAGGAACGTAAATAGATGCCGCTGCTTGGGAGACGGATGTCCGGGTGACGGAGTCGATGACTCGTTCGCTGGGTTGCCACTCCTGCTATCCGGGGAGAGGCCACTCCTGCTATCCGGGGAGAGGCCACTCCTGCTATCCGGGGAGAGGCCACTCCTGCTATCCGGGGAGAGGCCACTCCTGCTATCCGGGGAGAGGCCACTCCTGCTATCCGGGGAGAGGCCACTCCTGCTCCAGTCGTCGGCGTCCTCGCTTTCTTTCTCCGGTCGGTCGCTGCTTCCTTCTGACACCTTGGAATCGCTGCTGCTCTCCGACGTTCGACGTTTCAACCACGTTGACCTCTTGGGAGTGCCGCCAGCCGCCCATTCCTGATGCGACATCTCTGACGATGATGATGCTGAGATGTTGATTTGTGGGATGTCCCCCACGGCAGTCGACTGTCGTCGGCCGGTGAGGGGCGTGAGGGAAAGCTTCTTCGTCGACGGTGGAGGAGTGCCAACGTTGGGTCTTCTCAGAACGGTGCTCGGAGATTCTGATCCTTCAACAATCCCTGAGTTGTCTAACTTCCGCTGCTGGGTGAACTTGGCGTGAAGAGTGCTGAAGATGTTTCGAATCCGCGGCTCGGAGACGCGACGCTTTACAACGGCTGATATCTTCGGATAATTGTTGACCTTATCCTCGGAGATCGGCTGTGAGCCTTTGATGCATGGAATTGCCTGAAATGAACATTAAAATCATACAAACATAGAAAATTCTACTGTTCAGCATAGAAGGTTTTTGTTGTCGGCCGATGCACCTTTCAGAAATTAGCTTCCTTGCAACCTGCAAATTGCTTCTTGGCCTATCTTTGCCTCTTCCGTGGTTTTGTGTTGTCTCTGTTTTTTTAATGGCGCTATATAAATTTACTATCACAACTAAACGATGCAAGATCCCTAGATATTATGTATTTGGATGTATGCACAGTGGCTATAATTTACTGCTCAAACCTTAACAACAGAATCTTTGAGAGCAGCAATAAACTGGCTTCCAACAAACAAGATCAAAACCATCTTGCAATAGAACGGGCTTCAATTGTGATACCGCCGCCGCATGCTACAGGTAGCTTATAGAGCTCCAATCCCGAGTCAAGGGGGTTAGCCATCTTATGTGTAACCTCAAACTTTTCCGCCCCTTATACAACAGTTGCGTCCATGCAGAGGACAAGCTATGACCGGCGCTATATGAAATCAATTGTATGTATGTATGTATACTATGCATGCATGTATGTATATAGGACGTGTGTACCGCATGGGAGCTTACTATATACAGCGCCTATAGTACCTCACTAAAGCGTTATCTGCGCAACTCTGTATGATGTTAAATGTTATTAAGAGCATGATGATTCCGCTGGTTGTTAGGTCAATGAAATGCATGCAGATACGCAGTTTCACGTTTTACACTTAAACCCGTACTCTGTCAGTCCAGCCTTTCATCGTATAGATATATACAATATACGATACCGCTGCCGCATACCTATAGATTACATATCAAACCTACCTTGAATTGCTCTTGTTAAGATAATGTACTCTTTAACGTGTGTGGCACCTTTGAGAGTTACAAGCTATGTAGCCGTTCTATATATCACGGTCTTCAAGCATGCATACAAGAAACGCTCAGCTTGATTGGCTGCCCACTCCAGTAGCAGACCAAGAACCCGTGTAAAGCCTGAATAGATCCGCCTCAATCAGTCCGACTATTGCGGACTCTACTCTAGGCTGAAGTGAATAACATCCAACACTTGCTGCATGCGGACTGACTCGAATGCTTACAACGTCGAGTAAAAAGGATTAGATAGAAGTGCACACGAATACACACAAGCATATATATATTCACATATAATCTTATACATACACGTATATACATACATGTATACACGTTTTATAAATACATATATACATATTGTATATATATACACACTTTTTAGACCTACATAACCATACAGCCTATATGATGTGAATGTCATATATAGATGAAAATCGATTCTCTTCTTATTCGGAGACTGTTTGAGATATCCATACATATATATCTGTATTGCACTGTCATGCATAAAGTATATACATATATGCAATATATATGATATATAGCTATATCAGACTTTAACATACAAGTAATATATATATGTATACTGTACGTATGTAAATATATATAAAGACAGCATTTCGTGATCATCCAATGCATGGATATATTATTATATATACATATATAAGGCGTTTCTCGATGCTTAGGGCTTCTGAATGCATGGCACAAGCAGTGAGAAAATAAGACATCAATTTGCTGGACAGATTTAGACAGACGACAGTCAATATATATATATATATATATATATATATATATATACAAGAAGAGGAGAAGAATGCACGAACGTTCATAGGCCTATTTGTGCTAAACCACATCGTACCACACAACGATGTTTGAGAACATAATATAGCTCAAGTGTGTGTATATATATATATATATATATATATATATATATATATATATATATATATATATATATATATATATACACACACTTGAGCTATATTATGTTCTCAAACATCGTTGTGTGGTACGATGTGGTTTAGCACAAATAGGCCTATGAACGTTCGTGCATTCTTCTCCTCTTCTTGTGTCGGCAGTAGTTTGCAATGTGAGTCCACCAGAGGTTTTTAGGCGCTAACACAACAATATAGGTGGCCTATTAATGCATTCTAAAGGCCTAGGCACGGCGTGTTAAGGCAAATCTAGGTCTACGTGTGCGTATTCAACGATTCAATGCACGGACTAAGCAGCTGTTGAACCAGTTTTCAACGGATATCTCCTTCGATAAGTGGCGATAAGGCACGCGATGCATTAACAAACACGGCGTTGAGAAAAGAGCTCGGCTCGCCCAGGGCATTACAGAAAGCCATGCACACGGTTGTACGATAGCAACAAGACATGCGTGCTTAGAACCATCATCGAACAATGTCGAATCCAGGGCCAAACCGGTAAATCACCTCTTCCCAAGGTAACGCCACTGTGTTGGGGAAACGGTGGTTGTTTTCTACGGCAGGGTGGCCTTCCCGGGAGCGCGCTTTGAGTGTAATCAGTGATTGTTGGTGTGAGCCTACTCAGCGGACTCCATGAAACGACCCTGGACATAGCGTTCGTGCATAGACTATACAGGTCTCTGCTAACAAGCAGTTGAATATGGTATCTGCGTAAGCTGGGAAGTAAAGGGAAGCAACGGCCCGTGCCCTGAACCTTGACATTGGCCTGCTATCGGCTTATGGGCCGAAGAACAGGAAATGAGCGACCTTTAACATTACACAAGAGGAGATAAGAGCCTTACTGTTTACTCATGTCAGCTAGGACTCCAAAACTAACGATATTTGCCCACTAAGCCTGGAGAGCAAACGTTCATAATGAAATCTCGAAAACTGGAAAATTTCGTCCAGAATTAAAAAGAGCACCACTGGCTGATTCAGAGAAGGACCATGGTCCTCCAATCCGAGGATAGGAATAAGGGAAATTGATAGGAGTGACCCTTTCTTGATCCAACCTTGCGCACCTGTTCTGTATTCTTTGCACTGGCTCTCTATATAGACTCTGGGAATGGAGGAATCACACACTAAAAGTTGACTGATTCTTTTAATCTGACCTATAAGATCAAAGTAAAAGGTAAATGTGAGACAACAGTATACAAGCCTTCTTAAAAAACTCCTCCGAACAGTCGCCTTGAGCTCGAAGTATCATCCATCTGAGGCGAACAACGACCAAAACAATCCATTGGTAGGGATGGTGGACTCAGTTGGCGCTGCTTTGCATTCAACAGAAGGTCGTCACCTATACAACTACTAATCCTGTCCAATGTCACTAACATCACTGCACCTGCCAGAGCCGTATTAACAAAACCAAGCGGCTTATAATTATATGCAAAATATTTCACGCATATGTACATCAGTCCACGTGGGAGAACCGAGTCCTATGCCGCCCAGAAAAGGGTGAACGAATGAATGAACGAACGAATGAATAAAAGAGAGCACGCAATGTTTACCAGATCTACCAATGATTCCGTGCGTAAATCTTCGGTTGCTGATTAAAAACCCGACTATGGTTTGAATGAAGGTATAGCATTGCATGCATCGACAACGACCAACTACGCAACTGCTGCAGAGCGATGGTTGAGCAACGGTCTAATTAGATCCATGGCTAATTACTAGAAAGGTGTTGATGTTTGTGTTCTCTGGTCTTCTTACCTGGCTCAGGTCGACCAACGTTTGAGTGTTCCTTAAAAGGTGCTTTATAAATATCACGATACGTGATGTAATAAATTCTTTGAATGATACGTTTGTATTGCAGTCATAGATCTGGTTTAAGTTGAACGCTAAGTGTGCAAAGGCGATGATGTTCTCGCCAAACAAAATTCCACTGGTGGATGGCAGAGACAAGTAGGCCTACGCAAGAACCACTTGCTTGGGTCGTTTCATGAGTCTGCTCAGCAGACTCAAACTAACAACCATTGGATTACAGTCCAAGCACGCAACCGAACATACCACCCTAAAGTTGATACCGATGATGATGATGATGATGATGATGAAGATGACGATGACGAACTATCCGTGACAACAACTACGAGTGTGATGATAACGATCATAGGCGCCGAGTTGACCAAAATAGTGTGAGTGCCCAAAGAGAGTGAAACGACTAATTAATCGCGCGTAAGCGCGAAAAAATTTTTTAACCTTTTTTTTAACAATGTTTTAATGTACAACATACCATGGTTCTCTCCAGTATCAATTCTCAATTCTCTTGTTTTTTAATTATGTCAAATTAATGTCAAATCACAAATAGCCTACCGTGGCTTCTCTCGTCCAGGAATTCTTAATTCCTTCGTTTCATAATTAAACAATATAATAACCGTTGTGCGTCTGTCCCGTAACAAACACTATTGTGACGTCACTATACTGCCGCCTTGGCGACGGCTATTATAGGCCAGCAGACTAGCTGTCTAGCTGTGTTACGCTGTCTTGACGACGGCTATAGGCCTATAATATGACGTCATAATATAACGGGGAAGTAAGCTTAATTGTTATCAATGCAATAATAATTGTTTTATATACCGTGATTTTTCACGGGTTACAGCTAGTATTATAATATCTTTATATGTTACAATGATTCACAACTAAATGGCTTCTCTCTTAAACTGCATTGTTTCAAAACATACCATTCTTTTAGGAGGGTGTCTGACAAAATTAACTAAATCTTTGACTATAATATTGATCTAGTCTCTGCATTCTGGAACTCTCGATTATGCTTCCTGAATGCCTATTAAGTGAGCGATTTGTTTAGTGAACACAGAAACTTTTGTTGAACGTCCTTGATTCGACTGTAATCCAGTTATCCCTCCGCACATGGCATATGTCACACCCTTGTCCTCTGCATTTTTCCAGTGATAAGTCAAAACGAAGCAAAATATCTTAGGTTATAGTGAGACCAGGTAGGTAGCCCATCTGCATAGAGTTGACCAAAAAAGTGTGAATGCCCAAACAGAGTTAAAGCAATTTTCGCGCGTAAGCGCGGAAATTTTTTTGGGATCTTTTTATAGATAAGTAGGCCTAATGACAATAGAAAAATTATCTCTTAAAAGGCGCTCTTTTCGGGCTGATTTCTGGTGGTGCCCAGACATAGGTGGGCCTCGCATGGCCTATTTCTGGTGGTGCTGGGCACTCACGGGCCTCGCAGAGTCGGCGCCCATGATAACGATGAGGACGTTGATGATTATGACGACGACGATGATGATGATGACGATGATGAGAACGAGAACAATGCTGATAATGACGATGGCGATAAGGATGAATATGATAATGACGATGATGTTGATGCTGCTGCATATTGACCCTGTTTAATTCTTTTCATATGTCACTTGTTTGCCGCACTTCCCTATTGTGACATGTTAAATTGTTAATGTAACAAGTTGCGTTTGTGACAACTTGCACCAAACGAACATTTAATTGAATTGCTGATTATGATGACGATGACAATAATGATGATGATGACGACGACGACGACGACGACTACGATAATGATTGTGATGATTATGGCCCTGACATCGTTACAACTGTTTCCAATTTTCAGCTGATGGTAATTCTGTTGGGTTTTAGTAACTTCACAACAAATTCTGAAGAGAGGATAGCTGCAATGTAACAGTTACGCGGTCCATTAAATTCGCAATTACGTAAACAGTAACACTAAAAATAACAAAAACAAATAATAGTCACAGTCACATTTGATTACATTTACAATCACAACGAAAATTATTATTACGAATATAATCACAATGACGATTGTAATTTCAATTACAGTTACAGTTACAATTACAATTACAATAACAATTACAATTACAATAACAATTACAATTACAATCAGGATTAAAATTGCGATCCCACTCAGCAATCGTAATTTGAAACAATTACAACTGAATTGTCTTAGAACAGAACGTTCTACATGATATGTTGGTGAGTCTAACCTGGTGATTGGTGGCCATGTTCGCGTTGACTGTTGAGATGTTCTCAAACAACGGTTCTGAATAACCCGATGAAGAACTGCTGCTGACTGTTGATGCGAATGATGCTTCTGCAACTGAGTATGACGGTGTGGAAGGTTGCCTCATCATGGGCGTCTGCCGCAGGACCTGAATTCATCAAAATCATCCATAGCCACATCCTTTATGTAAACCTGGACTGATTTATAGCCCGGTGCGTGCGCCTTAATCCAGATCTGCCAACGGTTAAGCAAGCAGCTTCCAGACACGCAAGACCTTTTCAACGCTGTCTATATATAGGCCTACTCCTTCCTGATTGACTGAAAAACTGATTGAAATATAGGCCTAAACGAACTGCGAAGTTAACCGCTTTTCGTGTTGTAAATTTCTTCACTTGGCATTAGGACCATAGAACTGTTCCTCTGAAGTGGCCCAACCTTTCTCAATCGTGTCGTTTACTACACCACGAACTTGCGTCGAATAAACATGACCTACGAGCGCTCAGCAAGACATCGTAAAGAAAAATTTAATTTATGAAGGCTATGGTGTTGGCCATGTCCCAACGTGTTTAGATGCTCTGAAAAGGCGCTATACAAAAATTCAGACAAATACGTACGATGCGTACAAAGAGCTTTTGGGATGCATTGCAATCGATGAGCCACGCAAGGGATAACTGATTGGCGAATAGCACCTTCAGGATTACTCGACTGTAGCGACACCTTTCCAAGGACTGCACGTCGTTGTCTGTGACAGGTGACAAAGGGCAAGCACCTGCATCGTATGGAGTAGGTAATGTATGTACGTATGGATGTATGCACGTGTGCACATGCATGCATGAATGTATGTATGAGCGTATGCGTGCATGAGCAGTTGAGCACGTATGAATGTAAGCATGTATGTCGCATGATGTCGCTAGACATTCATACAGCGTCTTTTTTAATAACTGAAAGGTTCGCCCATGCATGTCCTCCGAATACATAAACGCTATGATTGATTCTCATTTAAGAGTCTTTATCAGAACATGAGATCAAATTGTATCAAGTAGGCTATTGAGCGCAATAACAGTGAACGTTTACCCAAGAGAATTAGGCCTATTCAGTAATATAGTGTTATTGAATAATGAATATGTAATTGAATAATGAATATGTAGGCCCTAATTGACTAATGAATATGTAATTGACTAATGAATATGCAACATGCCTTCTAAATAGCTCCGTTTAAGGAGTTTGGGGCCCTAGGAACAATCCGCACAAAGTCCACAAACCGTAACTAGCCTTAAACCTTATAACTAACCTTAAACGTAACCCGATTTCCGCCTCAATCTCTCAGTCTCAGATATAGAGTATTGCATCAATGCACTGCATGTGCATATGTGTCATGGTGTTAAATTGATTGATATAGTTCTACACTGTATACAGTATTATTAAACTGATACCAACACAGCAATCTTTTTAGGCCTACTAGGCTATAAGTGTAAAATAAAAGCTTAGTTTAACGTACGTTACAGTTTCCATCGTTAATTTGTTATACAAATTGAAAGTGAGATTGTAATGAGTACATGTTTGCTATATGTTTCTGGGCCGCCGCGGGACCCCTGTTGCGCGGGGCCCTAGGCACGTGCCTCGCGTGCCTATAGGCCTTAAACGGCACTGACGATAAATAGAGGAGCCGTTACAGAAATAAAATCCACTCATTTAGATTTGCTTACATTAGGCCTATGTCTGCGTTTGAACTGCATCCGGTATGTCTGTATGTAAATGCACATTTATTTAGACTGGTGATGTGCAGTGAAATGCAGCGATACTCTCGACTGTAAAATTTGCAAGCGGTAAAATGAGAGTACTAAATAAGCGCCTCTATTTCCATACATAAGCACTTGAACGCTATAGCTCTGGAGGATAATGTATACGTTAACGGAAAGCGAAATGTCTCTGTAATTATTCAACAACAACATTTTTGGATCCGATAGAGCGCTTTTGAGAAGCCCTTGAAAGAGGCATTAAAAAGTGCCTTTATATAAAAATATGTATATACATAATTATATCTATACAGATACAGTACATATACGCACACTATAGGTCTATGCACATATGTAGGCCTACATGTATATTCCACATATATAGTAAGCCGTATGGCTTGCTTTTGTACATAAACTGCATGTCTGTTGTGGAAACATATTAATTTTACGTTCCTTGTATACTATATGTAGCATAATGTCACAGTAAGTGTTTCACGTGTATATATATATACTGCCATAGTCAGAGTATAATAGTGTGTGCATTTTTCGGCAATAACTCTCAGCTGCATTGCATAGCAAGCAGGATTGTCTAGAGATGTAATGAGTTATAGGTAACCGGTGACGGCGGTGAGTGCGCTTGATAACCGAACGTGTAACGTCATACTTTAAATAAATTTATCCCAAATAGTCGAGGCTGCAGGTGAGAATGACTGAATCCCACAACTGAACTGGAATACAAGAAAGAGCAGCAAAGGAAGACGATGACTACGCTCGGTATCATAGGCATAGACTCTGGGGGGGGGGGCAGCCGGGGCACGTGCCCCCATAATTGAGATGGACTGTACAACCAGTGGCGGCTCCACAGGGGGCCAGAGGGCCATGGCCCCCAAATGAGTTTGTGGCCCCCCAATCAGAGTCTGATCTATTATCAAATCTGTCATAAGTTAGGGATCAGATAATAGAAGAGGTTAGGGGTTCTATTTATTTTTCTATCGCTGTTGATGAAACAAAAGATATTAGTCACAAGGAACATCTTTTGTTAGACCTCTATATGATTTTTCCCAACAAGAAGTTAACGAATGCTTTCTAGATTTTAAACCTGCAAACGAATTAATTGTGTATTCATTGTCAGGGCTTATTTTAGATACCTTACAGTCATAGGGGTTCGACATTGGCTTATATTTAGTGGGTCAAGGTTATGATGGTGCAAGTGTAATGAACACATCTAATGAGTGGTTTAAATAAGGATGTACATTAGTTGGTATGGCAGTCGACTCCGTGGGCCATTTAGTTCCATTGTTATGCAAATAAATTGAAGAAGTTTAATTGATGCATCTATTTCAGAAGCAACGGATTTTTAAAAATTACTTCAAAGGTTATATGTTTTTAATTCAAGTTCTATTACATATAAGAAATGGGTGAAGCACAGGCTGTATTATATCCAGGGTAACCAGTGAGGCAACTGAAACTGTTCAGTGACACTAGATAGGTGTGTCCAGTATTAGTTAGAGGCGCTTTGTACTACCCAAACAGTGTGTCCCTAAAATGAACGAGAGGATGCTATCCAGTGATGGGCAATAGTTGACTAAAAAGTTGCTAACTTTTAGTTTAACTAAAAAAAATTAGTTAAAGATGAAGTTTAACTTAAAAAAAATTGTTTAGTTAAAACCATAGTTTAACTAAAAAATTTTAGTTGCTAACTAAAAAGTTTAACTAAAAAATCAGCAATATGCAACTATTTTCCCACAATGAACATTGAACACTGTCAACAAAAAACATTTTAAACCTGCATGGTTTTAGCATCAACAACCTGTGTTATCAAATTCATACACACTACACAGTACGCCTGTAACTGTATGTCAGAACAGTACACATTGCATAGTTTGAAGGTGAAATTGTCATTGACATTCTGCATTATTACAGTTCACTTAACCTCTGTTATTGTGAAAATGTTTGTCGCAAAAGTTGGAAAAAAATTGGAAAAATTTTAACTACTTTTTTTAGTTTAGTTAACTAATTTCCAAAATCAGTTGACAACTTTAGTTAAACTATTTTTTTAGTTGGAAAATAGTTTTAATTTAACTAAAAAAATAGTTTAGTGCCCATCACTCGTGCTATCAAGGGTGACACCCAAGTCACCAACACTAGATAGTTATGTGAATATAGGGTCACGTCAGCTGGCCCCCC
The DNA here is from genome assembly GCA_963556255.1 of Allolobophora icterica. NCBI lineage: Eukaryota > Metazoa > Annelida > Clitellata > Crassiclitellata > Lumbricidae > Allolobophora > Allolobophora icterica. The sequence continues at coordinate 73,303,617 of OY744605.1, forward strand.
TGTCAGGATCCCGGCCCCTCCTTGCCCCCCCCCTGTTGGAAAAGCCTAGAGCCGCCACTGTGTACAACCAATGCAACAGGTGTAGAATGAATAACCAAATGCCCACTCCCCAATATTTTGGACAAAGTTACGCCAGTGCTCGATATACAATACAAACGAAGACAAAAAAATTTCGATTAAACACGAGAAAAACTGCATACATTTGATGAACGTCAGAAAAGATTGGAAACCATCTATTCACACCATCGCCAAAAGGCAGGAACTGCTGCTGCTGCTGCTGCTGCTGCTGCTGCTGCTGCTGACAATGATGATAATGATGATGACGATGATGTGTACGGTGGTATACTAGGAAGAGCAGAGCAGAACACGCACGTCTGTTCAGAGAGCAACGCACTGTACGACTGCCATTACTATCTCTCTTTCTATATATATATATATATATATATATATATATATATATATATATATATATATATATATATATATATATATATATATATATATATATATATATATATATATATATATATATATATATATATATATATATATATATGCTGCTTATATAATATATATATATGTGTGTGTGGTGTGTGTGTGTGTGCGTGCGTGTGTGTTTGTGTGTGTAGGGGCCTATATATATTAATCGACAGTCACTAAGGCTACATATCGTATACATGGAACGTAAATATGTTTTCACAGCAGACAGTATACGCCTATATGTAGGCTATACACTAGCAAGCCATGCATACGACTTACTACACGTGGAAAATATATATGTGCTATAGACCTATATATTTGCGTATATGTACTGTATGTGTCTATATATAATTATGTATATAAATATTTTATATAAAGTAATGTGGCCCAATGTATATTCCTATATTCATATTTTTATATAAAGTAGTGTGCACGGCCCAATGTGCAAAAAGTTTGCCCACCCCTGACTTAAAGCAATGAATCGAAGCTGTGTGTCAATATATGTATAAGTATGTATATATGATATATTAACACAAAGCTTCGATTCATTGCTTTAAGTCAGAGGTGGGCAAACTTTTTGCACATTGGGCCACATTAAAGGCTAAAAAAAATTCGGAGGGCCGGGTAACAGATCTTAAACGTTTAATAACGACTAAATGTATTTTACTTATTTAAAATTAAATATACTTTGACTGTTTCTAGTGAGAGGAACGCAACTGTGAACATGCATTTACAAAGTTACCTTAATCCGGAGTGATTGCCCTGCATGGTTGCAATTCGCAGTATTGAGTTCTAGTTTAGATCAGTTGAATGAGATCTGTAGCCTATAGGATTTGTTTAAAATGGCGACGGCGCGGACAGTGGCGTCTAACCTCCCGCACATCGCCTGGAATGGGAGAACAAACCCCCAAACTCTGCCCGATTCATATATAAGAGGCTCAGAAGTCACTCAGAACTGTACATTAATTTATTACATACATTTCTGGCCATCATGCATGGAAACCACATTTCTGGCAACCGTGGGAGATCGCTCTCCCAACACCCCTCCCAATTGGCAGACGCCACTGAGCGCGGAAGTGAGCCAGATTGCCGCTGGCCTAAGGCCTTGTTATTCGCTGTCTGTGTCTGCCCGTATAATACGACTTCTCTGATATCGTTTAAGTCACAACAGAAGTCTTATACTTTTCGGATTGCTTATAAGTTACTGGTCCGTTTGGCTGCATTGGTAGAACTTAGAACTAGGGTTGCCACCCGTCCCGATTTTGTCGGGACCGTCCCAATATTGAGGCAAATGTCCCGCGTCCCTACTTGACCTAGTACACCACTATAAATTTATAACGCATGCGAAGTGAAATATTATAAATAACGACATTTAAACACATCCTGACATCATTAGGGCCTACAGTGTTCAAAATATCAGCTATCGTAATCGTCTTTTTAAAAATAAATAGTTACTTTCCCAACAAAATTACTCGGTTGCGCGACCGGCGCCTCTGTTCCCACGTCGTGAGGTGATTTTCGAGTTGGGTGCTCCAAAATTGTGTCCCGGCTTCCTAGTTTCGAAAGGTGGCAACCCTACTTAGAACGCACGTCGAGGCGCCTCTGTGCGTGAGGTAGTCGGTTCTCATACCGATGGTGGCTTATTTCAGATAAAAAAAGACACACGTGTACATTTAAATTTACACTGTTTATCTTGTGTATTCTCTCCTTCGGTTTTGTGGTGTCATGGACCTCAACTCATTCTGTTTAACAGATTGAAATTTCGGCATCCTATATTGCTTAGAAGAGACCATCGAATGATGATGACGATGACGATATGTAGATAGGGTTTGGAGATACGATTCGCCGTAGTGGATTGTTCAATGTAGAGCAGGGAACCATGACTGAATAATTCAAATATTAACGGTCGGCAAAGGTGTCGTCTGCTCGATTGACTGCATTTGCCGCCGTTGGAACTTAACGTTGAAAAGACTATCAGTTAAGAGTTGAATGTGGTCAATATATGAGAAACAGTTCAACTTTTCCGCTCCTGATTGATTCGATAAGATCTTCTGCGAATTTGGTCAGTTTAGGTTGCATTATGTATGTCGTGGTCTACGCGGGTGCATGCATCAAGGGAAGAAAACCGACGCGTCAACAAGCTTGTTTACAACGCACGGAAATTTCTGCAGCAAGCTGTCAACATTAATTCGGTGCATGCAACAAGGATATACGTGTTCAGTAGGACTTTCCAGGGAAAAGTACAGTGACGTCACAGAACGTTCTGGAATCCGGGAGAACTCTATATAAGATAGACCTGCTGTACATTAAGGGCCTTTTGACGAAGATTTGTAAACGTTGAAACATTGATCGTATGACGTTCAATCGAGACCAGCCAACCTGTGTGCTGTCTACGATTGTGATATTTGATAGACGAGTTGACTTACTTTACACTTAATCGACTTTATTTTTAATTAAAGATCTTTTAATAGTTCCTTCGTTGGTTCGTCGTTGCGATCGAAGGAGTCGACCGCGACATTATTGGTGTCAGAAGCGGGATCATCGGTGTTGGATCCGGTGAAGAAGACGCGAGCCGGCGGAGGAAGGAGTCAACCCGGAGGATCAAGAGACGGTCTGTTCCAGACAGCGAGCGGATCGAGACGCCTTTCTACCGTGGGAGACGGGTGAATCGGCATACGACAGTCGGACGGACGAAGTGCGTCGTTCGGCTGAGACAGCAGAAGACAGCAGTCAACATACGGGTAAGATCCTAGGTGTTGTCGTGGCTGAGAAGGAGAAAAGAGAGTGGAGTTGCAGCCGAGTGGGAGGCAGCCATTATTTCTCTTTCAATATCTGCTGATTATTTCTTTGAAATTTGATCCATTGTTGTGATCGAGGCCAGACTTGCGTGAGCTTGTATAGTTTTTGCGTACTTGGCGAGTGTACTTCTTTGGATCCTGAATAGTTGCACTTTGGGTTATGGAATTTTCCTTTTGTGTGGCGGGTTTGCCGCGTGGTGTCTGTTTTTTTTTTGTTGATTGTTGTTGACTGACTGTTTGTAAAAATGGAAGCGTTGACAACAGAGATGCAAGCGAATATTCGCAAAATGTCGTCTGAGCGCCTTAGGGTGTATCTTATGAAGGCAGGAAGGGACGATGATGATGTTATGTCATGGGATCGAAATCAATTAATGGAAGAATGGGCCATGGAGATTGGAAAAGAGGAAGAGGAATTTAAGGGTAGTCCAATATCTCCAACAGGAGTGGATTACGAGCTGCAGAAGCGCCGTCTGGAGTTCGAAATCCGTAAATATGAAGAACAAAGGGAGGAACGGAAGGAGAAGGAAGAAAGGGAGGAAAAGAGGAGAGAGGAAGAAAAGAAAGAACAAAGGGAGAAGGAAGAAAGAGAAAGGGAGGAACGGAAGGAGAAGGAAGAAAGAGAAAGGGAGGAACGGAAGGAGAAGGAAGAAAGAGAAAGGGAGGAACGGAAGGAGAAGGAAGAAAGAGAAAGGGAGGAACGGAAGGAGAAGGAAGAAAGAGAAAGGGAGGAACGGAAGGAGAAGGAAGAAAGGGAGGAAAAGAGGAGAGAGGAAGAAAAGAAGGAACGGAAAGAGAAAGAAGAAAGAGAAAAGAAGGAACGGAAAGAGAAAGAAGAAAGGGAGAGGAAGGAAAAGCAGGAAGAACGAAATGTTAGAGATTCTTTAGCAAGTCGTACTAAGCGTTATAGTGATGCCCTTAAGAATATTCTTTGGAAATTTCCTTCCGACCCTATAGAAATTCCAGGTTTCTTTGATCACTTGGATGGTTTGTTTAATGTGTATGAGGTGGATGAAGATGTTAGAGCAAAATTATTGCTAGCCATTTTAAGTGAAAGAGCTAAGGCATTAACCATGCGCCTTACTGAGGCACAGCTCCATGACTACAAATTCCTGAAGGAGTTTTTGCTAAGGGAGTTTAAGATAAGCCCTTCAAATCTTAGAGCCCGATTTTGGTTGTTGCACAAAGCATCGGACGAATCATTTACGATCTATTCATCCAAATTGCGTGTGGCTCTTATGTATTATTTGAAAAGTAGAAAGATAACTGATGAGTTTGATAAACTTGTAAGTTTATTGGTTGCGGATCGGCTTAAGGAGTCCTTGTCGAAGGCTTGTTTAGATTATATCTTGGCCCAAGAAAAAGAGGAGTGGTTGAGCTGTGAAGACATAGCTAATGCGGCTGACATTTATGTAGCGTCGCATGATGGTGGGAATGACTTAGTATGCCGTAGTCATCCGACACCGAAGTATAACAATTGGATGAGAGGTCAACCACATGTTCAAGTCAATAACCAGACAGCTCAAACCAAGTCTCCCAAACCGGAAATAAGGGGTGAAGCCAAGATAGGTGCGAGGGTGTCTCAGGAGGAGGCCAAGGTAAAGGGTCTCTGTTTCCTATGTCATCAGAAGGGTCATATGGCAAGGGAGTGCCAGACCAAACCAAGTTCTAAAAAGGTGAGTACTTGTATATTTGGGAACCCAACTGAAGAAGTGATCGACTTAGTTGTTGAGAAGGTCAACGTGTTGCATGAGATACCTGAACAGGTAAAGCAAGGGAATTTATTGGATAATTCTAAACCAATAGGGTTGGAAACTGCTGTAAGGGTATACGAGAATAGTATTGATGGATTACACGAGAGGTCGTATATCAATGTACAGATTGAAGATCTCCCTTCTCAGCCAGCATTATCTGATTCAGGAGCAGAAATTTGTTGTATTGATAAGAAATTAATTGAGTCACTAAACTTACCCGTGATTAAACGGATTAATATAATTGGTTTTCAGGGAGAAGGATGTAAGGCAGATGTAGTATACCTACACATGAAATTAGCTAATTCAATGGAAGGAACGACGAACATTGCGCCATCTTTGTGCGTCATGTTCGCTGTAGTCCCTGAACTAAATGAACGGGTTATTTTGACACCCCATGTTGTGGACCTATTAAGGGATAGTTCGCAATATGTAGTGATGGTAGCTGGCGTAGATCGATGTGTTCAAATAAATAAAGGGGCAGAAGAAGATAACTTAGAAGTTAATATCGAGAAAAGTAACAGCAACGAATCCTTGCCGTCAGAAGTGAATGAATATTCTCAGGAGCAACTAGTTGATGATTCAGATACTTTTCTTGATGTTGAGTCAACAGAGTTCAAGTCTGATGAGGGAGTAGCGAATAATGATACTTTATTGCGTGAGCAACAGAATTGTCACAATCTTATATCTTGCTGGCAACAAGCGAGACAGAATAAAAATAATTTCTTTATAGATAATAACCTCCTGTACCACAAAGGGGAAATTATGGGACATAAGGTTAATCAATTATGTTTACCGGAAGATAGAATCGAGGTTGTCTTGCGAGTAGCACACGATGCCCCATGTGCTGGGCACATGGCTTTTAAGGCAACGAGAGCCAGGATCAAATTAAACTTTTGGTTTCCAAGAATGGATGAGAGGATTCGCGAATATTGTGCGTCTTGTCAAATTTGTCAACTAAGAACTCCAGTTAAAGTGGCAGATCGAGTCCCGATCACTCCTATTCCGAGGGCGGATGAACTCTGTTTTAACCATCTAAATATGGATTGTATTGGCCCTATGGTAGTGACTGGAGAATCCAACAAATCGAAACCCCAGTACAATTATGCTCTGGTTCTGGTGGATAAATTTTCTCGTTGGCCGATGGCGTATCCTCTTAGATCGCTGAATGCAAAGGGAGTTTGTGAAGCTCTGTTGCAAGTTTTTACAACTTTTTCTATTCCAAGGATCATCAGTTCTGATTGTGGTACCAACTTTACCAGTCGTTTGACGAAAGAATTCTTGCGGCGAATGGGTTGTAGTCCCAGATTTAATACCCCTGGACATCCTGAGGCAGCTGGATTGGTTGAAAGATGCAACCAAAGCTTGAAAACCATGATCTTTAAGCTTGCTCAATCTGATCCTCGTGGATGGCACCAATTGTTACCGTTTGTTCTGTGGAGCCTTAGAGAAAAACCTTCAGGCACGACTCATATTTCGCCATTCACTATGGTTTATGGAACTCTTCCTCGGGGTCCACTTAGTGTGTTGAAGGAATCGTGGGCTGGCGAACGAAAAGTACCTCTTAACTTAGGTAAATCACCCGAAGAGTATCTCCAATCACTGAAGGAAAACCTCGAATTCGCGAAAGTTTATGCAGATTACTATAGTGATATAGAAACAAAGCGGTATGCAGATTATTATAACTTGCGTAGTACTGACAGAAAATACGAAGTTGGAGATAAAGTAGCAGTATTAGCACCAGATTTTGGTAGTTCTAAATTTTATAGTCGATGGCAAGGACCTGCTACCGTAGTCAAGGTTAAATCCCCATATTCTTATATAGTAGAAATAGAGGGAAAACAAAGACATTTACACGCAAATAAGATCAAGCGATACCATGAACGACTCGAACAAGCGATGATCAATAGCTGTTCAGTAATTGTTGATCAAGATGAAGAATTTGGTATAGTAGAGGTTGTAGATCAGGAAGAACGTGAACAAATAAGCCCGAGTAAGCGAATTGATCCTCTGATTATAGCGCATCTTTCGCAAGAGGAACAGAAGCAACTTTTTGAAGTTTTGGATCGGCACACGGCAGTATTTGTGGATAAACCTGGGTATTGTCCAGTATTAGAACATGAAATTAAGATAACTCATGATTTCACTCCTAAGCGTTTAAGGGCATATAAAGTACCTGAGCTACTTAAACCTGAAGTACAACGCCAGATAGAAGAAATGTTGGCATTAGACATCATTCGACCATCGAAAAGTGAAATGGCCAGTCCGGTAGTTTGCGTTTTAAAGGGACCCAAAGGTCAAAATGGCGTTCGATTGGCAATTGATTATCGCCATGTTAACAAATATTCTCTAGGTGATTGTTACCCGACCCCAGACATTGCTGACGTCTTACAAAAGGTGGGACGGGCAAAGTTTATTAGTGTTTTCGACGCGAAATCGGGGTATTGGCAAATTCCAGTTCGGAAAGAACATCGATGGCTTACGGCATTCGTATGTGATGCAGGACTTTTTGAGTTCACAAGGATGCCGTTTGGACTCAAGTCCGCTAGCAATACCTTTATTCGTGCTATGACCCAAGTTTTACATCCAGTGCGAAGTTTTACCGAACCATTTGTCGATGATATGGCAGTGGTTTCAATGAATTGGAATGACCATTTAGAACATCTAGAGAAATTCTTGCAAACTATTGAGGAAGCAGGACTCACTTTGAATTTAAGAAAATGTAATTTTGCACAAAACAAAATAAAGTTTGTTGGCCATATAGTAGGGTCAGGTTGTATTGAACCTGATCCAAGTAAGATCGCTACGATCAATGATATCCATCCTCCAACAACAAAGAAAGAAGTTAGAAAGGTTATGGGTTTTTTCAGTTATTTTCGAAATTTTATACCTGCTTTAGCTGAAAAAGCACGGATAATAACTGATTTGACACGAGATAACATACCTACGAAGGTGCCTTGGGAGCAAAAGCATCAAGAAGCACTAGATAAGTTAAAGGATGATCTCAGTAAAGCTACACAGTTGCATACCATTGATTTCACTAAGGAATTTGGTTTAAGTGTTGACGCAAGTGCCACCGCGGTCGGGTGTTGCTTGTTTCAGTGGACCGAAGAAGGTCAAGAAAAACCAATTGCTTTTGCTAGTCTTAAACTTACAGATACACAGATGCATTGGTCTACAATTGAGAGAGAGGCTTTCGCAGTAATTTGGGCACTTAAACGATTCAAGTCATGGATATTCTTATCAAAGATAATCATTTATTCAGATCATAATCCTTTGTCTTATCTCACAGATGCAAGCCCTAAGAGTGCGAAACTGACTCGTTGGGCGTTAGCATTGCAAGAGTTTAACGTGGACTTTCGATATCGTCCTGGACGTCAGAACACGGTGGCTGATTTCCTCTCTCGGTTGTGACTCGGATGGTGAAGGGGGGGAATGGCCCGACACACAAGGATCGAGCCCGCAAATTGTATAAATAAGTTGACTAACTGATGTGTTTTGTTTTGGTTGTATATGCTGTATCGAGATGGAGTCTGGAGGCCCGGCTTGATCGTGATGACCCGTTCGGGATGGTGCTGAAGACGTGTCATCATCTGAGGGCGGAGGGAATGTCGTGGTCTACGCGGGTGCATGCATCAAGGGAAGAAAACCGACGCGTCAACAAGCTTGTTTACAACGCACGGAAATTTCTGCAGCAAGCTGTCAACATTAATTCGGTGCATGCAACAAGGATATACGTGTTCAGTAGGACTTTCCAGGGAAAAGTACAGTGACGTCACAGAACGTTCTGGAATCCGGGAGAACTCTATATAAGATAGACCTGCTGTACATTAAGGGCCTTTTGACGAAGATTTGTAAACGTTGAAACATTGATCGTATGACGTTCAATCGAGACCAGCCAACCTGTGTGCTGTCTACGATTGTGATATTTGATAGACGAGTTGACTTACTTTACACTTAATCGACTTTATTTTTAATTAAAGATCTTTTAATAGTTCCTTCGTTGGTTCGTCGTTGCGATCGAAGGAGTCGACCGCGACAATGTATGACGATTGTGGCGCTATAGAAGTTTCGAGATTGGATGAGATCATGTGGGAAGGTATAGGCGTTTAATATTTTTTATGTGTCGTGCGTATTGAGTTTCAGTTTGCACTCAATTTTAAACAACTGAGCAACTCTTCGATATTTTGTCAACTATAGCGAAGCATATATCTAGCGAGTGCTATGATCTCTAAACCATTAGCATGCGATGACATAGTCCAATGGAATGCATGTTTATTACCCGATTCAAACCGGTACAGAATATAACGTTCTATTTGCCTTCGGGGCAATTTTTGGGGACGATTCGCGCGTGATTTTTAAGCGGATGCTGTGTTGAAAGATGAGACGGATCTTAGTACTTAAGTCAACCGCGCAAGTGACAACAATACCCACGAACAATACACAGACAACAATAGATCACCAAACGGTAGTTGTCTTCCTTGCAACCTTACCTTGTTAGTTATTATACCTTAACTCAGCTCCCCTGCCTCCTCTCTTTGGTCTCTCTGGCAACCGGACTCGGATCTTGACTTGACATATCTGAACAACCTCTCTGACATGACACAGCGCTCGTTAATAACCTGGTGCCCTGCGCCTGGCTTTAGAGTAGCGCTTTGGAAATTTACAGTTTACGATTAGAATGAAGTTATTTTACCATACTCTAACTTGATCTTAACTGTAGCCCATTGATGTGAGCGATCACCCTGTAGCGCGTACTGCAGTGTGGGTTGGAACCTTTAACTGGGAGAGTATAAGAACGTTGAGCAAGTCCATCTAGCACAGTTGCTTATCGCCATCGATTGATCCTTAGTCATTAAACAGTTGCGGTAAAGCTAATTAAATGACAATAAATAACTAATGACCGTCAATTTGAAAGCCAGAATCCAAGTCACCTGCTATACAATACATCTAAACGCCTATAGGCGCTGCTTTGCAGAGATCAACGTACAGGTTATTTGATCATAGACCTAATGTTTATATACAGATACAAAACACTTTTATTTACTGAAGATAAACAGATCACGTATACGACCCTCAAGGTCATTGACATTAGCTTCAGAATTATTGTCGAATATCGTTTGAAGTGTCCTGTTTGAACTTTCACCGCAAGCCGTTTCAGTTCAGAGAATGTTCAGTTGGGTCTTACACTACTGTATAATAGCGTCTTTTTATTATGTGTATATATTTATGTATATATATGTATATATATGCATGTATGCATGTTTGTATAAAGGAATGCGTGCAATATGTGCATGAATGCATTTATTCATATCTGGACTTTTGTGTAGCACATTTTAAGGATGCATGATAAGTGATCTTAACAGGTGCGTCTTAACATTTGAAGAAAATGTAACATGCGCTGAGTAAGAGAGCAGTACGCTTAAGTTCACACGGAGACTTTATAGGCCTATTTGTCAAAAGTCTCCATAGCACCTGTCAAGAACTGGCGCACTACAGTATGGCTATACAATGCTGACAGGCTCTACCTTTTTGATGTCAAAGCACATTCAATGTCATGTCATCTAACTGGGAGAAGTCATTCAATGTCATCTATCACGGAGATGTCATTCAATGTCATTTAACTTCACTGGCTTCCTGACCCCTTTCGTATTAGATACAAGGTCCTCATTCTAGGCACTAGAGCCCAGTTGGGCTTAGCGCCAAAATACCTTTTTGAACTGCTGAGCAAACCAATCTCTTCACGCTCCTCTCGCCCCCTTCCTTCTGCTGACCGATTGGACTTATTTATACCTCGGTCGCGAACCTCATTAACTCAGCATCGGGCCTTCGCTGTGGCTGGCTCTTCACTCTGGAATAAACTCCCTTCTGTGATCCGGAGCAAGATACTCGAGGCGCTTCTGAATAGCTGTGCTGGGAGGAGCGCTTTACAAATGTTTATATTACATTACATCTATTGATAGACAATTCTTCTGTTAGAACACTATTGAAGGGGTTTAGAAAATTTCACCCAGGGACATTTCCCCCGGACAATTCCCCCGTCCTCGTCTTCAACTATGCTGTAGTAAACTCCAAGTCTCAACGGGGGAAGAGTTGGGGGAATTATCCTACGGGGGAATTGTCCGGGGGTAATGACGGGGGAATTGTCCGGTGGGAAAATGTCCCGGGGGGAAATGTCCGGATATCCTATTAAAGTCAACATTACTTTCTGGCCACAGTAAGTGTTCTGTGCGTTTAGACACTAGCTTTTGAGTAACTTTAGTGTTAGACATTTGGTTTCTATAAGATTTCAGAGCTTATATTCTGCTGTTTCCATACCTTGCAAGTATCGACTGTCGCAGCGGATATTAATACTTGCGCTATGGAAGTTCTCCAATCTGAATACAGCGTTCTCTACAAATACTCACCTGAGCCGAGCGCTGATATTCATCGTCACGGTCGACTGAATCCGCCTGTGTTTTTGTCATGATGTCATCGTCGACACTGTCACTGTCCGTGACGTCATCGATGAACCTCATTTCCTCATCGGCTGACTCTACAATGACCAGTCGGTTGACGTCGCGATACAGGAAGGTGTCGCTATGGTTGATGAGACTGCGCTCGATTGAGGATGGAGAGATGGAACAGGGCATCTCGGAGACTGGGTGCAGACGATGCATACGATGTAACGGCCTTTCTCCTCCTGCTCCTCCTGCTCCTGCTCCTCCTGCTCCTCCGCATCCTCCAACGCCATCTGATGACGATGCCATGCTGCGAAAAATATAGAAAGACGTCTGCACTCGACACAGCCAGACACACAGCAAGACACAAACGGACAGACACACATACAGACGGACAAGACCGAGTCGAAAGGAAGAGAGAGATGGACGGACAGACAGAAGGACAGAGACGAATGGAGAGACAGATCTCGAGTGACAGACGAAGAGCAGGAGTAAGTGCTACGGAGCCATATGAAAACTATTCGGCAAGCTTTTCTGTTGTTATGCATGTGGTGCAATTTTGATTGATTATTTCGTCATACACAGAATTCACTCCACAGTTCTTGTATGTTCGGTCTCTGCTGTGTCCGTTTGTCTCCAAATATGGGGCTACTTTTCGATTCTGCCATAGATTTTATGTGTTTTGATAGGTATTATTGAATCCTGGCTGTTCTTTTGAGCCGGTTCACCTATTCAAAAGGCGGTCAGGTTCCAGGTTAGCCATTGTCGAGCTCTTCAGGCCAGGATATAGTCGTTCAACTGGCGTCAACCGTCACGGAGAGATTCTACGTCCAGTCGACAGGCTGATGACGAATGCCTCGCTTGCAGGGGCAGTAATACAATGCAATACAATATAACTGTATTTTGATATTGCCTCTTTCTAAAGTTTAGAAGTGCACACAACCATATAATACAACAGAACATCGATGTCGCTGAGCAACTGTGAGTGAAGGACTTGCTCAACGTCCCTACACAGTAACTGCCTCGGACGAGGCTCGAACCCGTACTCTCCGCGTTACAGGCAAAGCGCTCTAACCAATCGGCCACCATGATGACCCGGTGGTCCTAGAGATATACGAAACATGCGAGTCTGCTTCCATCTGCAATCGATTTATTGCCGGATGGTAATGTAACCAAATGCTGTAGACTCCATCGCCCGTCCTCCTATGCCTCTTACCCGACGCACTGCGGTAGAGGAACTCTGAACATGGCGTCAACTGTCAACTCTGGATGGGAATCCTCCGATGGGGCGCTACGTGTGTGCGGGAGCCACCCAGCTCAAGACAGCGTCTGTATTTCTTTAACACTGACAGCTGCATTGGTTTCCCAGTCGCTTTTAGTACACTCTCGTGGTTAAGTGTTGAAAATTGTTTGCTTTCGATCAACATTTTGTTCTTAATGAATATCAGTTTGTTAGTTGGTATCACTAGACGCTTATCATGGAGTCTTTTAGTACTATCACAGAGTAGGTTTAGGTATGTAAGGTAAATATAACAATAATCTTCTTTATTAAACTAGGTATATATATATTTATATATTGGGCGTAAGGCAGGACATGGCAATGCAGAAAAGTGAGTCAGGTTGACCGACTGGTCCAGTTCTACAAGTGGGTCAACGGGCCGAACGCAGAGTCCAGGCTGATGAAATCCTATTCCAAGAAAGAAGAACCTAGAGAGTGAAAGACAAGGACAGTCATGCGGACACACGCTAGTATCTACGTAGACAGATAGACAGACTTAGATGGTTAGACACGTGGTTGTTCAGGGAAACTGGAAAAGACGTTGACTCGGCTTCTGTGTTACTGTCCAATAAGATAGCTCCACATAGTGTTCATTGATATTTAGATTTATGTCTGGTATTCTGATTGGCATGAAGTTATACGGGTAACCAGGCGATTGGTCAGACTGGTCAGTAGAGGTATGGGCCAATATGCTACACAAAGGGAAGAGGTACTGCTGGAAGCGAGAGAAGGGAGATTGTGGGTCAGTTGGGAAGTTTGGGCGCTTGCAATCGGACGCTCAGCAGTTGAGAGTTAAGTTCTGGCACTAGACGTGTATAATACTCATGTCTAATACAAGTAGATACTAGGAGTTCATGTTCAGAAGTTTATAATAGAAGTTCTTGTGTAGTTATCGCATTCTATAGTCATCTCATCATCGTCTGTGCAATTGAACATTAATCTGCAAATGAACGCTGTAACCGTGTAAAGAGACACTCGTACCGAATGATAATGAAGACTTCTACAGAAATAAGCTGAAAGACTGATAGTTCGTGACAGACATAGAGATAGCAGAAACAATTTCGTTATAGTACTTGCAAGATAACCTAAGTTCTGTTAGTTTTTAACATCATTTAGGTTAGCATAGGTTAGGTTAGATCTGTGAGGTGCTTAAAAGATGCCATCTAAAAACATACATACATGCATACTTACGTACGCGCGCACATACGTATACTACATACACATACATACACACACATACATACATACATACACATACATACATACATACATACACATATATACATACATACATACATACATACATAGTACATACATACAATATCATACATACATACATACACATATATACATACATGCATGCATGCATACAGCGATACAAAAAAATTATGTACATACATAAATATATACATACGTACAAACGTATACACATGCAAACATACATATATGTACCCACGGACGTAGCCAGACTTAAATTCAAGAGAAGGCGACTCCGGGAGACATCCTGCAGGTGTATTAGGGGTACGGAGGTATAACCCACGGAAAATTAAGTATATGTATTACATACTTTTTATAAATGCCTGCGTGCGTGCACACATACGCACCACACATGCATACATACCAGGGTTGTATTGGTAAAATAAAATTAGAGGTGAGTACACGCTACCGGTTAGTTGAAAAAATGTTTCGCGTATCCGCGCGAATACATGTTGATCCAGTTCAAAGCGTCAAACAAAATGGCATTAGTGCGTGCCCTACAAACCGTTTAGAGACAGGGCTATGTAAACGTTAAAGTTGTTTTGCAACTCGCTGGGCCAAATAAACAGAAAATAATTAAATTTCAACGTTAAGTTATAGTCTACGCTCTACAGTAATAAAAACTATGTCAAAGTACGTTCTGGAGGTGAGTATACACGCTCTCGAGAGGTGAGTATAGGCCTACTAAATAAATATTTTGCGAGGTGAGTAGGCCCTATAGGCTGTATACCCGCCGACACCCTCGTCTACAGCCCTTATACATACACTATAATATTTATTACACAAGCTTATACGTACATACATAAGCCTACTGCGTATGGGATGATGAAATGCCGTAAAGATAATCAAAGTTTAGTGTAATTATAATGGGTCAATGTGCTCTTCAAGTCCAACAAAACAGACGTCGTGCATTTTGGAGCCCAACCAAATTTCTTGGCAGAAAAACAGTTAAAGTAGTTGATTACATGGTTGACTTACTTTTTATATTTCAAAGGTGGTCAAGATGGAAATTCTTATTTAAAACGAACAGTCGTTAGATCTGAAGAACAATTAGACAATGTCGGTTTTTGTGTTATTGTAGAAAATAGTTCGAACCCTGCAGTCGATGTGGGTTTGCATACTGGTTAATCTGGACAAGCAGACAGATAGACACATAGACAGACAGACAGACAGGAAGACACAGAGATAGGCATAGACAAGCACAGACAGGTACCGACACATACATGCAGACATAGGTAGACAGACACAGCAGCTTGAAAACAGAGATGGGCACTCGTGTTGACCGACAAATCACTTTCTTTCCTGTTATAGATCTCTCTTATGCTATAGGCCCGTCACATGTCCAGTATGCGTACCTACTCTATATATAGTGTAGGCCTGTAGCTATGTTTACCAGAGATCCTGAGTGGCCGAGTGGGTTTGTAGCCCGCTAGCCACGCCGGCGGCCCGGGTTCGATTCCCGGTCGGTCGGTTTCTCAGAGATTAATTTCTCGGATCTTTACTGCGGGTGGCTCGGTCGCAATATAAACGTGGAGTACGAGGTTGTACTCTGCCTCCGACACTGATCATCTTCGATATGAAAAAGTGTCGTTAAGCCGATATACAACAGCTATGTTTACCTAATGCTGTAGGCTTATCCAGTGTTATGAGGTCATTTACACCTTTGTAGTAGCCCGCTTTTCAATATCAACAGAACAGTTGAGATAGGTTACAAAAGGTTCATAAATTCAATGAATTCACTCTGTTACATCCAAGTATGTGGGGAATCAAGAGAGTGGTATAACCTCCCCCTAAATTCGACCATCGAGAGGTTAGATGAATGGCTCTATAAATTATATGGTACATCTATATATGGTACATCGACAGACAGACAGACAGACAGACAGACAGACAGACAGAGGCCGACACTCAGGCTGGCCGACAAAAAGAACTTTATTTCCTGTTATAGACCTCTCGTACGTTTTAGGTCTGTCTAATGTTTAAAGCCTGTCAGAGGCGGATTAAGGCATGTTCAACATGTTCGGCCGAACAGGGGCCCCCACACTTGAGGGGCCCCCACAAATGCAACAGAATTTTTTCAATATTTTATAATTATTGTTATTTGTTAAGTCTAATAGTAAAAATGAGCACAAAAAAACTCGGAACAAATTATTCGAAACTACTTATTTAATATACACAAATACACAACTTTTGCACATAATTATGTGGACCCTATTGGAGTTTCCATTATAAGGCAGATTCATCTAAAAAAATCAGCCAGAATTGCTAGTGAGCATTTTACTTGCTTATTTAAACACTTACTACCTGACGGTACAATAAAGGCCTATTGTTACATCATTTCAATTATGAAACACTATGAAACACGTTTTTGTTAACAAATTTAAATTTTACGAATAAAGGCCTTTTTTACGTCACTTTTATTATGAAACAAGTATAATGTAGGCCCATAAGTTTTAATTTTAAAACCAAAGGCCCGTTGTTATGTCACTTCAATTAAGAAACACATTATTTAGTAATTTTTAGATTTAGAGAATAAAGGCATTTATTACGTCACTTCAGTAATGAAGAAGTGTATTGTAATTATAAGTTTACATTCAGAGAATAATGGCCTTTGTTACGTAACTTCAGCAATGAAAAAGTCTAATGTCATTAAGTTCAAATTTAGACAATAAAGGCTTATAGTTAAGTCATTACAATTGTAATGTTAAAACGTCTATTATTTTTTTTATCTCAGATCTATGGGCCTATAGAAATAAAGGCCTTGCTAATGTTATTTAACTTAGGAAAAAGTCTATTGTTATTAAGTAAAAAGTTATAGAATAAAAGACTATCATTCGTTAAAGACATCATTTCGATTATGGAACACCTCTGTAACTAATAATTTGATTCAGAGAATGAAGGCCTTTCATACGTCACTTCAATTAGGAAAAAGTCTATTAATGTTATTAAGATTAAATTAGAGAATAGGCCTAAAGGCCTATTTTCACGTCATTTCAGTTGTGAAATACGTCGTCTATTGTTTGTAATTTTAGTTAGAGAATGAAGGCCATTCTGATGTCACTTCAATAATGAATAAATCTATTTTATTAGGTTTAAATCTAGAGAATAAAGACCTATTGTTACGTCACTTCAATTATGATCGACACGCGCTTCCATAATGAAACACATCTATTGTTAGTAGTTTTAAATTATTATTTTTATCTTCATTATTATATAATTATTGTTGTTATCGTTATTTTTATTATTACGCTTATTGTCATTATTATTATATTTATTGCTATATATTGTTTTTTAGGCCTACTTTCGGCATCGTCATCATTATTTTTATTCGGCATTGCGCATTAATGACGCAAAATATAGATTCATTGGGCGCCATTATAATCATTTAATGGTCTTGAAAGGGAAACTATGTACAATTTGGTACTCCCGCTTTTTAGACCAAAGTTATGCCTCTGACCTGACGGGAACTCAAGTGCTGTGTGACACATTATAAAATGACGCCATTTTATTGTCTACTCTCTACAGTATACAGTCGTTGGGGCCCCCACAGTTTTACTGAACAGGGCCACCACATTTGTTAATCCGGCCCTGAAGCCTGTACCTATACTGCTGTAGTTTAGGCCTGCATATATATATATATATGTATGTCTATATATATGCTATTAGGCTTGATTACAGTTAGGCTTGATTACAGTTAGGCTTGGTGTGCCATCGGTTGATGCCTTGTGCTTTAGAAGTTACTGCACTGTTGTGTTGGCTTAGGTCCCTATTAAGTGTGTTACGGGAGTCGGAATTACTTGTCTCGTATATCCTACGCATGCCTAATGCTGTAGATATTGACATGATTAGGGCGTATACGGTTGATTTTAGTGCACCATCGGTTGACGCCTTATATGCATCAGACACTGGAGCGATAAAAGTTACCAACTGCGATTGCAATTATAGTCCTTCCGGAGTCGTATCAGCAATGCCAAGCAGGATCCGCTGGCGGAGAAGCAGAGGAAATAAGATGTATATCGATCCACTTAACGGGTGACTGGAATACCATTACACTTGGCAACCAGTTGTTGTGCTGTTGGTAGCAACGCAATTTGAGGGTTTAAACATGGCCGCTATCTTTAGAATGTTGAACCCGAGTTAGCACCTCCGCCAAATAATCCATCGACCCCTGGGCAACGCTTAGGAGGTTTTTTATAGCGGGTTACCATGCGTTGCTTTTTAACACACGCCCAAGTGCACAGGCGTCGTGTCTAATTGCAAATCCTGGATCTGGTCGCTGTAGATAATTGACTTAATTGATCACATGCACAAAATCTGTTTTACAGGTTCTGGCCTGTACAGGAGCTTAATAAGCCAACGCTAGCCATTTGCAGAGCAGGCTAAAGGCACGCAGACCATGTGCAAACAGAGACAGAAACTCGTGCCTAGTTATACGTTGAAATGCCATATCTTTATATTGCTATTCGCGGTAGTCTAGCGGCTACCCGCTAGCGTGATGAATTGTCAACCCAGCGGCCGGCCGGGCCTCAATTCCCCGCCAGGACAGAAAGCCCTTTTGAGATTTCTGTTTACTAGCCCACCCTTGCGAAATCGGGTACAGAATGAGTACATTGACCGTACACTGTTAGTGGGGATATGAGACGGCGAGGGAGAAGCTTGGCTATACCCGCCATCATATGCCTACGCTGAACATGAAATTGTTAGGCAATTTATACTCAAGGCCGCCTCTTAGGAGGGTCAGCTCAAAGCGTGAACTCATATTTCAGGCTGCTCGATGGTCTAGTGGTTAGTATGATGGACTGTCAACCGAGAGGTCGGGGGTTCAAATTTCCGCCGGGGCAGGCATTTTATTTCGAGATTTCTTCTCTATTTGCCAACCCTATAGCCAACTCAGCTATAAAAAATATACTGACCGTACTCTGTTGCTGGGAAGATGCCGAGGCCAGTGAAAAGGATGTCGCTGGCACTTCATATCCATGGCTGCACCTCAGGCTATAGCTTAAGGGATCGCTCTTCTTCCATACGAATATATGCATAGAGTAGTGGTAACTTCACTGGCGTGAAGAGCAGTGGGTAGCGGGATCGCATCCCGCAACCCTCCCAAAGGTCCACTCAGCCTATCATTCGCGAGATGGCGCGTTGTTAAAATGAGATGTAGGACGTGATGGGCGCCTTGTGTGGCTGCCGTAACAGTTAAATTCGACTCCTGTAATAACTTGTGATCATCCGTTCATACTGATTTGTAATCATACTGCGTAATTGTCAGTTTGAAAATATTATACGAAATTAATATTATTATTTTTATTATATATATACGTATTCATAGATTTATATTTATGTATGTATATGAAGGCCAATATGGGGCTAATATAGAAGTCATTCGTGACTTATAGGACTTCTGCCTCAATAGAACACGAGTCATGATTGTATATATTGCATCGGTCTGAGCTGGTATAAATGAGTTTGTCACTTCCACCTCTGGGGTTCTACTCCTGCAGGTGCATCATTGACTGAGGAGACAACTCATTTTCAGGCAAAGCATGTAACCAGCGTAAGGAATGTTTGCCCGGTTCTTCGAATGCTGCTGGGAACATATAGGCCCCTAATCCCCTTATTCTGATTTTGTTTAATGAACCATTTCCCTTCCTTAACAAACCTATGTAACCATAGTCTACCATTCTTACTCTGCCCTGCCCTGCTCTACCCTACAAACCTTAACGCATAGGGTACCTCACACAGCTTCTACGGTAGAGACAGACAGACAGACAGACAGACAGACAGACAGACAGACAGACAGACAGACAGACAGACAGACAGACAGACAGACAGACAGACAGACAGACAGACAGACAGACAGACAGACAGACAGCAATCAAGTATAATAAATAAGTGTGAACTTACCAAAGGCCTGTCCAAATACTTGTGTTGACTTCTTTGTAATTTGTAGGCCTTCAGGCTCAGTGAATTGTTTATGCTAGATAGGCTTAGCACGCCTACGAAATATCCGTCCTAATGTATGTCTGTGACTCTGTCTGCCTTCGCAGCCCTTGGCTGACAATCAGCGGCTGAGGTCAGCGAGCCTGACAAATCAGGTCTTCAACGGCCGAAGTTTAGGACATAATCTATGAGGTCTTTTCGACGAAGGCCAACAAGTTGGCAACAACTGCCCTTCAGTACGAGCAAGGCCTTGAGGTCAGAGGGCTTAACGAATAGGTCTATCTGCCAATCATGAAGAGCACCTGTTGCTCAATCCCAGCCAATGCTACAGGCATAGAACAACTGCTATCTGTACAATTGTCCATCCTATTAAGAAACAAACAACTGTACGAACTACGAACAGCTTTTCATTTCCTTATGTAGACCATGCGTTGGGCCTAATAAAATTCCTTGGTGCAAAGCACGCGGGAAAGGCTCATGACAGCGACACAAGGAGAGGAAGAAATACTTAGAAATACACACGCAGAAACAGAATCACAGAGGCAAAGTGGGGGAGCGACTTGACTGACTTCTGTAAATGAGCTTTCGTGGTTGGCTGCAGGCTTCAGGCCAACAGGCCACTAGGACACATACCGGCCGAACTCAAAGCGCCCGCCATCAACATGCCCCACATACATATATAGGGATACATGTATATTCATATACACATATACATATAAACATACATTACATTGTAGGTCTAAAATACATTAATAACTTTAATTTTATACATATAGGCCCCCTATATATAAGTATATATAAATATATACATTGTATTCTGCTAATATAGGCCTATAGGCTACTCCTATAATATGCATGCGTATGTAATAAATTGAATCTGCCTGGACAACCCTAGGTAAGCATTGTTCAATCGTCTACACTGTTCTACAGGCCTTAGGTTTATAACTAGTTTTGGGCGACTGATCATAAAAGACCACTTAAAATTGTATGCGCTTTTTGTACAGGTTACATATGCCTATATGCACACTTCGTGGCATACGTTTCAACACTACATTGTCCGGATAAAGACTGAAGACGTGATCTATTGCAGCTGCTTCATAGACACTTCGACGCTGCTTGTCTGTAGTTGTCCCAGAATTGATTTACTATATTAACGCATTCGTATTTATTAGGAGTATATTACCAAGTGCAATATAATGCTAATGTATTTAGTGAGTGCATAATATATCTAAAATAACAGTATAACAGTTTATAAATTATATGCATATGTTAATGTAAGTTATATGTTTGTCGTTGGGATGGTTTCGCAATAAAATGTTGGCAGTGGAATACGAAGCCAGAATTACATGGCATACGACTAGGCAGTGCATTGTTTGACAATTGCATTCCACATTCAAATATTGTTTACTATTTTCATTGTAGCTTGAAAGCTCGCATATGCTGTAAAGTAGGGGCCTACATCCCTTATCTCCAGGCGTCATTTGTCCAAATAGGCTCTACTTCCAAGTATTTCTGAAGGTGATAAAATCTTGCTCTACATGGCCACGGTGACTGCATTCCCACCTCCATTAATAAGCGTAGGCGATTGAAATCTATCAGCCTTCTGGCTATACTAGTATCTGCTGTTTGGAGACATCAGTTTCAAGAGTGTGGCCTGTAATGGTGAAGATAATCGTTATATCCAGACTCTTCAAGTTCTGGTTGGTCCTTCAATCTGGAACAGACTGCCAAGCAACCTGCGACATGAACTTCTTACCCTTTCGCCACCTCTATTTCACCAGCGAATGAGGACATTCTATTTGATCGTGGTCCTATGTTATCAGAGCTTCTCTGTCTCTGTCTCTGTCTGTCTGTCTGTCTGTCTCTCTATTCTCTCTCTCTCTTTGTCTCTCTCTCTCTCTCTCTCTCTCTCTCTCTCTCTCTCTCTCTCTCTCTCTCTCTCTCTCTCTCTCTCTCTCTCTCTCTCTCTCTCTCTCTCTCTCTCTCTCTCTCTCTCTCTCTCTCTCTCTCTCTCTCTCTCTCTCTCTCTCTCTCTCTCTCTCTCTCTCTCTCTCTCTCAGTATAGCTTCTTATAGAGGTGACATAGATACAATTAAGTCAACGACACTAACACTAGCATAGACCTACTAAATAGTTTACCGGTAACGTTCTCGATTTCTGCTAGCAATCAGTAATAGTCCTCAGCGCCGGCTTTAGGGGCGTACGAACCGTGCGGTCAAAGGGGCCCGCAGCTGAGGGTGGCCCGAAAATGTCACAGAAAATGAACACGAACAAGACACCCTAATAATAATAACACAGAAAAACAATTTGACAGTAGGCCTATACTCTGCACAGGGCCCGAAACATGCTAAGGCTGGCACTGTAGGCCTACAACTTATAGTCGCAAAGACTAAGCATCCGCAACCTGAAACTTTAATTTCACGTAATCTGTTCACCCATGCAGTCGCACGGCTGCACGTATTAGTATGGACACAGCCTGCATGGTTGCACTGGCAACGTAGGCTACATTATGGCCAAGTCCGATCTACCATTCTCTGTCTCACTCTCTCCGTTTCTCTCTCACCGTCTCTCTCTGTGTGCCTCTCTGTCTGTCTGACTGTCTCTCTTTCTTTCTCTCCTCTCTCTGTCTCTTTATATATATATGTTACAGGCAATTCGTAAAACCAGGGATTTTGTAAAATCCCTGAAATTTGTAGGTACTTTGTAAAATCCCTGATTCACTCAGGCACTTTACAAAATCCCTGAAAAAACCAGGGATTTTGTAAAATCCATGAAATCAGAAGACGATAATTTGACAGATTGCCTGAAATGAAAATGACGAACATAATCGATGTTTATTACGCAAACAAACCCTATTTTCAAGGGATCGACAGTTGAAGATGGTATTTTATTTTAAGTTTAGTTCTCATGTTGTACAACCAGGAATTTTGTAAAAATGTCTGACAGTTTATTATGCAAAGAAGTCTTATTTTCAAACGATTACCATTTTTAGATGGTATTTTATTTTAAGTTACGTTCTACATCAGTTTTTGTTGTCACACGACATACTCGAATGGCTTCGACACTTGACTTTCCCTTTGAAAAATTTTAACTTTGAAGTTGCAAATTAATTGAAGTTGTTGATACATCACAAATTAATAAACAATCCGGCTCGACAACTTTACTTTCCCTTTGAAAAATTTGCAGCTATTTGTCTTGCAGCACTCAGTAGACTTTGAAGTTGCAGGGTAATTGAAGTTGTTGATACTTCACAAATTAGTAAACAATACGGCTCGACAACAGTACTGCACTTTCCGTTTGAAAAATTTGTCCCTATTTGTTTCGCAGAACTCAGAGAACTTTGATTGTCTATTTACTTATAATTCTTTTATGTGCCGTCGCAACAATTAGAAGTTGACCGAAATATTTTCCGATTGGCTGAGATTAACTGTGGTCAGACGAGTACCCTTGCTATAAATTAAAACCCAGCAAGAAAAGAAAACAGTGCTGATGAAGAAGGAAACGTACTTCGATTTGATTGATGAGCTGAAAGAAGCGATGAAGGATACAACAACAAAAACCAACAGACAGTACTACATCCTAAAACGGTTAGTGACATCAGATAACTGTATTGCGATCATTCCTACTGGTGGGAAGAACATATATATAGGCCTAATAAGAACATGCATAATAAACTTTCAGACATTTTACAAAATTCCTGGTTGTACAACATGAGAACTAAACTTAAAATAAAAAACCATCTTAAACTGTCGATCCCTTGAAAATAGGGTTTGTTTGCGTAATAAACATCGATTATGTTCGTCATTTTCATTTCAGGCAATCTGTCAAATTTTCGTCTTCTGATTTCATGGATTTTACAAAATCCCTGGTTTTTTCAGGGATTTTGTAAAGTGCCTGAGTGAATCAGGGATTTTACAAAGTACCTACAAATTTCAGGGATTTTACAAAATCCCTGGTTTTACGAATTGCCTGTAATATATATATATATATATATATATATATATATATATATATATATATATATATATATATATATATATATATATATATATATATATATATATATATATATATATATATATATATATATATATATATATATATATATATATATATATATATATATATATATATATATATATATATATATATATATATATATATATATATATATATATATATATATATAGGCCTGCCCTATATATAATTAGTATAGTGGAATATTGGTATAGTAGAATCTCTCTCTCTCTCCTCTCTCTCTCTTTCTCTCTCTCTCTCTCTCTCTCAGTATATATATACATATATATATACTGTATATATATACATATATAATACACATGTATATACAGAGAGAGACAGAGACAGACAGACAGAGACAGAGACAGAGAGTGAGAGAGACAGAGATACAGAGACAGAGACAGACATACAGACAGACAGAGAGAGAGGCAGACAGACAGAGACAGACAGACATACAGAAAGAGAGAGGCAGAGAGAGACAGATAGAGAGAAGGAGAGAGACAGAGACAGAGACAGACAGAGACAGACAGAGACAGACACAGACAGAGACAAAGACAGAGACAGACAGAGAGAGTTCACGGACCTGGTGCCACGCCAATTCCTGCCCTGGGCCTATCTTAATGCAGAGCGTAGCCAGAAGTGTATCGTATACACCAAATCCTTTTCACTTGTTTAGGTTGACGTTGTTCTGGTCTACCATATGATCCACTTCCCTTGAGGCGTCATTGACTGACTGCAGCCCATATAGGAGCTTCTTTTGTTAGGTTCTAATCAGGCGCTACATAAGTGTTCAGATACATGCGTAGCCTTAGGGTCGACATAGTCCTCTGAAGGCTGAACTCATCGCAAATTCTACATTTGATCCATTAGTTTGACCTACCACCATTTACTACTGCAGCCTGCAGTAAATGGCGCTAATGTTAGTGACTGCTATTTGCGGTAACTGGACCAAAATCAGTCAGTCAGTCATTCACTTTCTTCTGCAGCGATCCATAAATTATATTGTAATGCCCAGCAGCCGATTTACGTTTTACAATATGCAGTACAATACAACTGTGATTTGATAATGCACTCCTTGCAAAGTTCAGAAGTGCACGTGCACAATGAAGCCAGGCAACCATTAAGAGCCATAGGTAGACTGAAAGAGGTTTTCAGTTTAGAGTGAAAGGCAGTCTCGTTAAGGGAGTTGCGAACATGAGGAGGTAGACAGTTCCAGATGGAGCGGTGAATGATCGCCAAAAATCACGTTTACCAGGAACAACATACTTTACAGCAGATGCTGATCGAAGAGAGGAGAGACCCTTAGCAGAGTAGCAGGGTGTGACCATGGAAGATAAGTAGGATGACAGATGACCTGTACATGCTTTGTACATACATTGAGGACAGACAGTCAGACACAACAGGTTGCGTCGCATGGAGAGCGTTACTGCGGCCATTTGGCGATTGAAATGATATATAGGGCCTAGATGCTTTTATCTGTAGATCATTGAACAGTTTCAGTCATTACAAAATCTCAAACAGCTTTTAAACTTCAGTTTGTGTAAACAACAGTATTTCTTTATCCCACACTGCGCCTCGACTCTGGAGCGAATTTCCGTCTAAAATCCGCAAATTCTGCAGTTCCTCAACGAATACCGCCACTCACGCACCATCATCAGCCCCAGGCTTCTCTACTTATCACACCACAGGCTTTCCATTCCAAACTGAAGTCCCACCTCTTGAGAAATTCCTACCCTAATCCATCCAATCCTCCGCTTTCCAGGCTTTTTCGCCCTCAATGAAAACCACCTTATAAGGGCTGATCTGCGTCTCTCTTTGGCAACCGGGAGATCTCCACTCGACATCGCTCTATGGAACCCGTCTGGTACGACGCAAACAACACGAACGGGTTGTGAACCAGTTGATTTAAGAAAGAAAGGATTTCCCTGTTACATCCCCACTGTAAACTTGCTTCTTTCAATAGCCTACTGTTCATACATGTCTCATTTATTGCTGCCTATTTCAGCTTCACTTTGAAGTTGGCTTTGCTTTCATGTTGGCCATACCAAAGTTGACTTTCGATTTAGATTTTAGCATATTTTGATTTGCTGAAAATCCCCTCAACTTTAAATTAGACCTGGTCGAAAACAATGAAAGGCAATTTAAGTGCAAGCTAATATATTTAGTTATGTGTTTTAAAGTGTTCTTTCAAAAGGCATAAAACAGCAAATTTTCAATTTAAAATACCTCGTGTCTGTCTTCACTTCACATCTTGACTTTGCTCTCTTGGCCATTTATCTAAAGTTGCCTTTCGATCTGGAATTTTTGATTTGCTGAAACCCTCTTCTACTTTAAATTACGATAATTTAAGTCTAAACATAAGAGTTAACGTTCAGTTCAGTGTTTTGAAATGTTCTCTCAAAAAGGTAATATAAAACAGAATAAAAACTGAATTTAAATTATCTCGAGTCTTCACTTCTCATTCTGATTTTGAAGTTGGCTTTGCTTTCATCTTGGCCTTATATCTACAGTTGACTTTCGATCTGAACTTATTATATTTCATTTGCTGAAACCCCTTCAACTTCAAACTGCCATAAGGGCGAACCAATGAAAAGATATGTTTAACTATAAGAGTTAATAATAATAATAATAATAATAATAATAATAATAATAATAATAATAATAATAATATTTATTCTTTAATTAAGCGCCTGCAAACGCACTGCGCTGTACATGTACATGTTATGCGATAAATCTTAACTACTAACAGAACAGACAGCCTGCAATACACGGCGCAAATTGCAGCCTACAAAGCATGTCCGCCTATGGGACTCGATCTCTGTACCTCTCGCACTCTACGCCAGATGTTATCCAATGCGCTATCGGCTATCCGACGGTCGTGTGTTTAAAGTGTTCTCCCAAAGGAGTACTATAAAACGTTAAGACTGTAAAAGAGGTACTATAAAACAGAAGAAACTGAATTTAAATTACCTCGTGTCTTCACTTCACATCTTGACTTTGAAGTTGGCTTTGCTGTCATCTTGGCCATATATCTAAAGTTGCTTTTCGATCTCGACTTCCTGATTTGCTGAACACCTACTTCAACTTTAAATAGCCGTAATTTAACTTTAGATATATGAGTTAACGTTCAGTTCAGTGTTTTAAGATGTTCTCCCAAAGAGGTACTATAAAACAGATGAAACTGAATTTAAATTACCTCGTGTCTTCACTTCACATCTTGACCTTGAAGTTGGCTTTGCGGTCTTCTTGGCCATATATCTAAAGTTGCTTTTCGATCTCGACTTTTTGATTTGCTGAAAACCTCCTTCAACTTTAAATAGCCGTATTTTAACTTTAGATATAGGGCCTACGAGTTAACGTTCAGTTCAGTGTTTAAGGTGTTCTCCTAAAGAGGTACTATAAAAGAGATGAAACTGAATTTAAATTACCTCGTGTCTTCACTTCACATCTTGACTTTGAAGTTGGCTTTGCTTTCATCTTGACCATATATCTAAAGTTGAAATTCGATCTGGAGTTTTTGTATTTCATTTGCTGAAAAACCTCTGCAACTTTAAATTGTCATAAGATTGAAACCAATGAAAAGATAAGTTTAAATATAAGAGTTTATGCCTGTGTTTTGAAGTGTTCTCCCAAAGAGGCACTATAAAACTTTAAAACTTTAAAAAGGTACTATAAAACAGAAGAAACTGAATTTCAATTCAGTCATCTTGGTAAACAGCTTCATTGTCTCCAAGGTTGACTACTGCAACAGCCTGCTGGCGGATCTGTCGACCTGTCAGCTAGAGCGGATACAGTCGGTGCTTAACTGTGCCGCCCGTCTTATCTATGGCCGGACACCATCCGATCATGTCACGGATCTGCTGCGCGACAACCTACACTGGCTGCGTGTTCCTCAGCGAATCAAGTACAAACTGTGCTTGATAACATACAAAGCACTGAATGACCTAAAGCCACATTACATCTCTGACTTCTGCTTTCGGGTAGCAGACAACCGGAACAGATGTCGGCTACGATCCTCTTTAAAAAAAACATGCTACAAGTCCCGCGGTCTTCTACGAGGTTTGGCGAATGTTCCTTTTCTGTCGCTGGACCAACTGCATGGAACAGTCCTCCTGACCATGTGAAGAATGCGTCATCTCTGGAGACATTCAAATCACAGCTCAAAACCTATCTCTTCAAACAATCATATGACTGCCATTGAACCTATATATATATATGTACAGCGTCCTTTCCTTCGGCCTCGGCTGTTATACGGCGCTATACAAATCGTCTTATTATTATCATTATCATTATCATTATCATTATCATTATTATTATTATTATTATTATTATTATTATTATTATTATTATTATTATTATTATTATTATTATTATTATTATTATTATTATTATTATTATTATTATTATTATTATTATTACATATATTTATTTTTTTTAAAACATCATTCGACAAGTTCTGGCCGCATGAAAGTTCCTATGAAGGCAACAGCATTGAATCGTTGTATGGTGATTGACAACCGCTGGAGTAGATAACAAGTCTCCCTAGGGTCTCCGGTGGTTAAAGCTAAGTATCTCCCCAAGTCTTTTATAAGTCTTTTATAAGGGCCATTCCGTCGTTATTATTATTATTATTATTATTATTATTATTATTATTATTATTATTATTATTATTATTATTATTATTATTATTATTATTATTATTATTAATATTATTATTATTATTATTATTATTATTATTATTATTATTATTATTATTATTATTATTATTATTATTATTATTATTATTATTATTATTATTATTATTATTCAAATACCTCATGTCTTCATTTCTCATCCTGATTTTGAAGTTGACTTCGCTTTCATCTTGGCCATAATATCTAAAGCCGACTTTCGATCTGAACATTTTGATTTGCTGATAATCCCTTCAACTTTAAATTGTCATAAGATCGAAATCAATTAAAAGAAAAGGTTACATATAGAAGTTAATGTTCATGTCTGTTTAAAAATGTTCTCTCCTACATGTACTATAAAACAGAAGAAACCGAATTTAAATTACCTCGTGTCTTCACTTTCTGATCTTGACTTTGAAGTTGGCTTTGCTGTCATCTTGGCCATAAACCTAAAGTTGCTTTTCCACCTGGACTTTCTGATTTGATGAAAAGCCATTTCAACTTTAAATTGCCATAAGTAAAGTTTAAGAGTTAACGTTCAGTTCTGTGTTTTCAAATGTTCTCTGAAAAAGGTAATAATAGGCCTAAACAGAAGAAACTTAAATTAAATTACATGGAATCTTCACCTTTCATCCTGACTTTGAAGTTGGCTTTGCTTTCATCTTGCCGATATATATCTAAAGTTGACCTTCAATCTGGACTTTTTATATTTCATTTGCTGAAAAGCGCTTCAACGTAAATTGCCATAAGATCGAAGCCAATGAAAAGATAAGTTTAAATATTAGAGTTACGGTAATGTTCATGTCTGTGGTTTGAAGTTTTCTCCCAAAAAGGAAGAAACTGAATTTAAATTACCTCGTGTCTTCACTTCATATCTTGACTTTGAACTTGACTTTGCTTTCATGTTGACCACACTGAAGTTTACTTCTGCATTTTTTTATTTGCCGAAAACATCCTACTTGAACTCGACTTTTCTTCTGGATTATTATCTCTGCATAGTTTAACTCTGAAACAATTGATTAAAAATTGTCAGTTTTTTTATTTGTCGGAGGTGTTTGGGGTTTCAACCTCCTAGCTCTTCGTCAAACCCCTCAACTAAGTTACCGTACTGAAAAGATGTTTTGGTCAAGTCTTCACCTTTCCCCTTAGCCAGTGTGTAATCTAGTCCCCCTGTTCTGGGGGAGGGGGGAAACAAGGTTTCTCGGGGGGAATTTCCCCCCAAAAAGGTATCTGCCTTACAATATTGCTCAGTTCTGGGGGGGGGAAACTTCAATCCTGGGGGGGAATTTCCCCCCAAAAGACGTCTAGATTAAACACTGCCCCTTAGCGAACTCCCGGAATAGCGAACCCTCGGAATAGCGGACCTCCGGAATAGCGGACCCCAGAAAAGCGGGCCGGTACCGAGCCCGTTTGGCCTATTCCGCAAGTTCTATATAAGACAGGCTGTTCTTTGATCGCGGAAATAGCAGCGCAAGCAAGGCTTCGACAGACTAGAGTCACTAGACCGTTTAAAACGACATGCCGGACGAGGCGACCGGGCCCCATGTTGCAAGCATAGGCGTAGACTCTGGGGGGTCAGCCGGGGCACGTGCCCCCCAATAATTGAGGAGCCGGGGCAATGCCCCCTAAAAATCGAGAGGAGAATTTTTCAAATATTAAAATATTATGTTTCAATATATACAAATTTCTTCAGAAACAGAAAATCAGAGACACAGAACTGAAATACTATCAGAAGTTCACAATGAAAACAAAGATTTCTTTTTATCTTCAATATCTTCAATGTGAAACAAATTTACATGTAAACAAAATGTTCCATTTCATACGCATTAACGGAAGCCTCTGCTGACTGTCCAGGCTAAAAAAAGTTTTTTCGGTATTTGGTTTTAAACAAAACCAAAAGAAAAAGAAAACCACACAAATATTTTGTTTAAAAAAATAAATTTCTTATTTTTATAGAAGTTATTTTAATAACATTGATTTAATGATTTTTAATTTTCGAAAATCGCAATTAACTGAATTAAACTGAGTTGGAGCTCTTGTTCATGCCATTTTTCATGAGTTTTATGATCCGATATCCGAAAATCTTAAAAACAACCAAAACAACAAAAACCATAAAAGCGAAAAAAAACGAAAAAACAACAACAAAAAACAACTTTTCATATTGAAAAAATTTGTTTTTCTGGTCCAGAACCAACCCCCCACCCCCAATATTTTGGACAAGTTTACGCCAGTGGTTGCAAGAAAGGCCATTCTTGCTTGTTGTGTAAATAAATTTTAAAGAGGAAACTAAAATATCCCATGGTCGAGTCGTAAGTTATTTCGTGTGCAACATATTAACAACATTAGGCTATATATTTTTGACCTGCGTTCGTGTAGCCTACTTTGGTAATCTGTAACACCATCGACGCCAGCTCTTTTTCGGCAATTAAAACACTGAAAACTGTCAGCAGTAGGCCCAAGGCCTGCATATTTAAATGCATTATACATACATGTACGTATCTATGTAATAGGCTAATGCTGCATGCTTGTACATATAGGCTTATGTACTATGCATGGTATAGGCCTACATGCAAAACTCTGTAGCCCTATAACTGAACTAACGCGTTTTGAGTTTATAAAACGATTACAGGTTTTACGACTGCATTTCTCTGCATTGCTCAATTTGTTTGGGCGAATAGTTAATTAAAATTTCTGTAAAGCTTTTTACTTCACTTATTTATTATTTTGGTGGCAGAAGATCTGTTGTTAGGCTGTCATCGAAAGAAAACCACAGTTAACCATTCAGCTCTGAAAATCTTACCGTCCAGCCGGATCCTTTCCTTCGATCATTTCGATAGGCCTAACTGCAGAAGGTCTTAATCTGTGGACCTTCTTCTTATGTCTGGACATAAAGGTTGTCATTTCAGCAAAGAATTACGTAGAAAATAAATCTAAACTCGAAAATTTTAGCAAAACTCTTAAACCATGGACGCCTGTATAATAGTGCAGCGAAAACGTTGCCATGACGACAGATTTTACGTCATCACTAGTGTTTGTTTCACGATGACGTTTTCTATCACCATCCAATCACGGCACCGATGTTTATCACGCGCATTTAGTATCCAATCATTTTTCAGTATTAAAAAATGTATAATTATGTTGATGATATTCGTTTTATTGATTATTTTACCAGATGACAAACCGCACCGTAGCTTACAGATAAATGAGTCAATAAGATAAGAAAGAGATTTGACTAAATTGTTTAGAATGTTAAGTTTACATTTGTTGTTGGCTTAGATGGTTTAAATCAGAGGTTTTCAAACTTTTTTGACCAGGGACCCCTATTTTATTCTAGGCATAGCTCGCGGACCTAAGCGCATTTAAAAAGTAAAATTTATCATTTAAAATTTAAACAAAATAGCAGGCAGACTAATTTCACAATACAAGCTTGCTTATAGGCCTAAGTAGTGTATGAATTTGAAAACACAGGCTGTTAATATTAAGACCATGCAGTGTTAATCATTAATGTTAAGACCATGCAGTGTTAATCATTAATTAATATTTCCAGAACGCTTTCACGGACCCCCGCCATATCCTTCGCGGACCCCTCTTGGTCCGCGGACCACAGTTTGAAAACCTCTGGTTTAAATGCTTATATAAAGCCCTTGGTATGAAGTTTTTATCGTCCTAATATGTACGCAAAGCCTAGGTCTATGGGACCGTCCATTAATTATGTCAACAAAATAGGGGGGGAGGGGGTTTGAAAAAGTTTGACAGTTGTTGACAAGGGGGGGAGGGGGGGTTCAAGATAAATTGACGTCAACAATAATTAATTTTTTTAAATTAATTAATTTTTATCAAAAAGCAACCATAGATTCGGAAAGTCTTTATGAGTGATCTATTTCTGTTTTCTTTGTACTTTAATCAAACGCAATATTTTCTTCGTTTCGGTTTATTGTTCCCAGATTGAATGAGAAAATGTGCTACACATCTCTTAAATGAAATATCCTGGATTCTTTTAGATATCTATGTTCGAAATCTAATATTTTGAGCTTATCTTCAGTGAAAGAACATTTTTCTTTGAATAGGTGGTTAATATTAAACGGTGAGAACTGTGCAGGCTTATTTGAAGATTGTCGATTGAACATATTTATAGTAAATATAATATTCGAGATAACAAATTTGGTCGTTATTGGTTAAGCTGATCTTTGGAGTGGGTGGTTGCACTATATTTACCCTTGGCACAGGGCTGTTTCAATATGAGTTCGTCTCTGGGTTACTTAGGAGACCCTCTGAGGCTCTGACTCCGGAGTGAAACATTAAATGCGTCCTCTTTTTCCTTCTTTCCGTGTCTTAATTGGCTACCCATGTATCTGGCAACCCTTCACAGGGTTCATTATAGCTTGCTACATTCCTGAATTTAACTAATATTAAAGATAAGTTTTAGTGTAATATAATTTTGTTAATTTATTATTGTGCTATTTAAACTGAAAAAAACTGTTGTTTTTAATTTTTATTGTAGTGGCAGGGGGGGGGTAAAGAATGTTTGACATAATTTTTTAGGGGGGTACTTGAATGTTTGACAGTTGTTGACAAGGGGGGGGAGGGGGTCAAAAACTGCCTAAAATTTGTTGACATAATTAATGGATGACCCCTATATGAAATTATTAAGTAGGCCCTATTATGTCCAATCAATTCCTTATTCAGTGAAAACCTACCTAAGCCAACATCAGATTTAAATTTATTAGGCCTATTATTATCTGATCTTATATCCAGCCTCCCTAAGGGTGACATGATAGGAATAGTATTAGTTGTAATAGTAATTACTGTAATAGTAGTAGTAGTACGTACATGTAGTAGTAGTAGTAGTAGTAGTAGTAGTAGTAGTAGTAGTAGTAGTAGTAGTAGTAGTAGTAGTAGTAGTAGTAGTAGTAGTAGTAGTAGTAGTAGTAGTAGTAGTAGTAGTAGTAGTAGTAGTAGTAGTAGTAGTAGTAGTAGTAGTAGTAGTAGTAGTCCCTAGTAGTAGTAGTATAGTGGTAGTAGTTTGTCTATCGGCCATAGAGGGAAACATAGGAGCCGACTTTTGCGTTGTCTCTGGGTGCCTGGGTACTCCCTCCCTTCTCCCACCTCTGCTCCTTCTCCTCCCCCCCCAGGTAGGTGAGGTAACGGATTTTCGGAGGAAGAAAATTGTTTTCTTGACAAGGGTTACAAGGTTAGAAAAAGTATTGGAAATCGGTCACATTCGGACGTTCCAGTGTTATTATTTATTTATTATTTTAAATAAAAAATAATTAAATTTTATTTTATTTATTTATTCCGGATATTTCTATAGCGCCTCTCGAAGTCAACTACTACTCAGAGGCGCTCCCGACTACAGCATTGATACTGTGCCGGAATTTTCACGCCGAAGCGCCACGAGCAATTGCGAGTGAAGGACTTGCCCAAGGTCCGTACGCAGCGGCTAGAGAGGGATTCGAACCTGCAACCCTCCGGTCACAAGGCGCCGAACTTACCACTGAGCCACCACGCCCCACGATCTATTTATAATTTATGTACTGACTGTGACTGTGAGATCATGCAATGTTTGGTATTTGTGTTGCAGTTTTACTTCTCAAGTTGTGAGATTACTGTCTCATGTGTAAAAAATTTGAATTTAAGATCCGAATTCTTCTGGGTGCCACGCACTCACTGAACTTTCTCTCTGGGTGCATTCGCACTCCCAAGGAGTTGGCGCCTATGGCGGGAAAGGCATCGTAAAGTGAACGGGTTACGCCTATACAATATACTGGCCTACACTCAACGGAGAGCTCTTTTATTCGAAGCAACAATCAACACTTCGATGCACAGTTAAATAGTTAAATCAACAAAATAATAAACAATTAAATCCACAAAACAGAAACATTAAACCAGAAAAATCACATATTTAGACGTTCTTTCAGGCTGGCAGCTCCAGCAAGCAGGCACAAAGGTTAAGTTAATACACACGGTATTCATAGTTTTTATTATATTTAAGACAATTGATTATCCAGGATTTAAGTCGGACTGGATCTAGGAGAGTGGAACCAAAAAGGTCGAAAACAGTTAGTTAGACACGGGGTTAGGACGAAGTAAACGGAGGGCTACGACTTTATGCAAATACTTGTAAATACATGTAATACAGAAATTTCGAAAATAGATTTTATAAAGGTGTTAAGTCGAAAAAAGCAGTTTTCATAACAAAACATTTCAACTCAGCTGTATGGCTTACCACTTCAAATAACTCGTGAATATGCTGGTGCCCTGCACTTTTGAGTGGCGCTTTAGAAATTTGAAGTTTACGATTATGATTACGATGAACTCATAAGGATTACAAACTTATGCTTAAGCTCCTAAGAAGCATATATGTAAAAGTAATACAGCATTTACACATACATAAATTTACAGAAACTATTTGGATGAAGCTCATGAGGACAAAAGTGAAATATGAACACGGCATTCAATGAATGGACAACTCAAAACTTACAATATGTTTGTAGTCTTGTACTGATCCCAGAGAAATGACAGAATGAGTTGGCCCCAAATGTACACTGCATGTATGAAGACAATATGGCACCTTGTACCTTGCCCGCATGTATAGCACTTGGTATTGAATGTGACCCATATGGGCGCTATACGGGTCCCATGTGGGAGTTTGGATCTCATATTGGCTCCATGTGGGTATGCTGACAGGGTTAAGTACATTTCAAAAGAGCTGCACATACAGATAAACAAGTGAAGTTTAAGACAGTTTTAAAATGTTTGCCCAATAGAATCAAAAGCAACAGTACATATATAAGATGGAAGACTGTAACAAAAAGCGACTATCCTATAGATTACCAAGATAACTTGGTAATCCAGGGATGATCACCATCCAAGTACAAGCAGAACGTGAGTTGGGCCCAAGTGGTTGCGTCAGACGCTTAATCCTTTAAGGACGAGAGGGATTAGTTTTCCATGCATTTTAGTACACGCTCATTGTTAAAGGGTTAAGAGACATATGGTAATTGTGGAAGGCCCATAAACGTGGCTGACTGACATTTTTATAAATTGCCAATACAACAGAAATATAAAAACGTACACTGCCTCTAACAGTGAAATTGCGTGAAATTGTAATGATGAGCAATGGCAGAAGAAAGACAACATTGAGCATTGAAATCTTATAAGGTGGCCAGGTAATTACTTAAGTACACGTCTCTTACAACAAGAACGGCTTTAAGATTAAGGGATATCTGGAAGAAATGCAATGTGACAATATCTGACAAAACAAACAGACAACTGTTCCTCACAGGTTACATCGTCTAACAAAACTGGAATTCAAACCCCGGATGATCAGATCAAAGACGTGCATTTCACAATCTGCCCCGTGCCACACCAATATCTCTGGACAACCTCCTCAGACTAGACGTAGCACAGTCAGTAATAAACCATTTCCTCTGTGCTTAGCATATATGTTGCATCTTTCAAATTTTGAGATTCTATTATACTGTGTCGCATCAACATTTACCAAATGAGTCAACTTTTCAATATGCAGAATGACTTAAATTGAAATGCAGAAAGTTAGTCCGTGTAACACAACTTAATGTAATGTAACTAAATGTAAATGCGTTCAAAACACCTCTCAAGGCCTTGAATATTTATTCTGAATTATGACAGAGTGATGGCATAGATTAAAGAGCAACTGATAGAATATCAAACAACTTGAATACCAAATATGCAAAATTGTTACGGTTTCGTCACAACTTCATCTGGTGATGACGGATGAAGTAACAATAAATAACTTGAGCTCTGACTCAATCCAAATTGGAAAACTACGTTTTGGTCTCTCAAAGCTTTGCCTGAAAAAAAAACAGAAATTAACATTCACAAACTGCAGCTGGTATCAGCCTTATAAAAAACAAAGACGTGTAACAGAAGGTTAAGAAAATGGCTTCCTCTCTGGGTTTGAACCTGATTTTGTCAGGAGAACAAAAGGGACCACAAATCTTCTGACAATTTTATTGG
Organism: Allolobophora icterica; assembly: GCA_963556255.1. NCBI lineage: Eukaryota > Metazoa > Annelida > Clitellata > Crassiclitellata > Lumbricidae > Allolobophora > Allolobophora icterica. The sequence continues at coordinate 73,340,241 of OY744605.1, forward strand.
GCTTTTCCTCTTATAGTAGCGGAAGAGATGACTTCAGAAGAAGACACAGCTTCAATTTGTCTTTTGTATAAACACTTTGAATAACGATCATAAATTTTTTCAAAAACTAACAACAGTTACACCATGGCGACCATTGCAGCTAGTAGGGAATGAGAAAATGATGATAACAGCAAAGTCATAAAATAATCAGCAAATTTTGCAGCCTATATTATGTATCAGCCCCCCTTCAGATTCATGTGCTCAAACTAAAAGACTTGAACAACTGAACTCCGTGGACTATTTTATTGCAAATACCTATTCTGAATATAGAAAAGGTCTCTACTAGTGTCATTACCTTAATGCTTCAATCAGTAGTTGCTGCAAGGGAAACTTTAATCAAAAACAACTTATTTGAGGAACCAGGTCAAAACCCGATGAGTCTGGGAAATCAGAAGTCACACTAAGGTTGATAAGTAAGTTGAAATAGATGAGTCTTAAGTTAAGATCTGAATAGCATCAAAGTACTGACAGAATGTACAGACATGAACAGCCACCAAGAATGCCTAGAAACCTTACCACAGTTCTACTCACCATGGCCACTTGGGTCTCAAGTGGTTTGGCATAAGTTGAATTCCAATCCCTGTCGAATATCGAAACCAGTTGCTGCTGAACTGTCACGATATTTCTACTGCCCGACATCGTTTGGTTGACGATGAATCCTACGCCTGCTGTTGTTGTAAAGTAGTCCCCAGACCAATTTGACGTACCTAGAGATTTAATTTTTTTTTAATTAATTACCAAAATATGCAGCTTTTAAACATCATTCCTCTCAGAAAGTAAAAGTGTAGTACACTGAATGAAGTATGAGAAAGTAATGATGTCTTAACAAATGGATGCAGAAAATACAATTTCACCATCTTAAGCAATCCAGATAATAAAACTAAGGCTCCAATAAAAATAAGCCAAAACAAAATTACTGTGTAACAGGCATACTAGGTATACTAGAATAGGTATACTAGTCATTCATCTCCACTGAGGTATTTCTTGCATACCAATGTACGCCACTTGGTCAGTGACCATGTACTTGTTGTGGTTGACTCTGGCATAAGGTATCTTCTCTTGAGCCTCAGTAAATGCAGGAACCACAAACATTTTCTGAAAACACAATTACAGATTCGTTTAATTCAAAGCTTCATATCACGCTCCGTTTCTTAAATCGATCTCTCACAAAATATTCCACTATCAGCAGTCAGTTACATTAGACATTTCATATATTAGTCTCCCTTCTGCGACTCGTTCTGCCGACTCAGTAGAGTCCTTCAAATCCAAACTTAAGACTTAACTGCTTTCTAAGGCCTATTCTGTTTAGTTAGTTGGTTGAGTCGCCCTCGTAATGGCAAAGCTGTGTTGTGGTGCCACAGAAATCTTTGTTGTTATTAATAATTACAACAAAATCTTGTAGTATACTTTATATGGCACGATGGCTTATTCGTTAGCAAGGTTGATCTGTAATCCAACAGTTGTGGGTTCAGGCCTGCTAAGCACTCTGTGTAACAACCCTGGAAAAGCTGTTCACTCACACTTGTCTCCATCACCAGTGTAACCTATGGTACTGTAATTAGTAACTTCGGCTGTGCCGGTACCTAATGCACAAGGCATCAACCAATGGCACACCAAAACCAAGTCGTAAGTTAATAACCAGAAGATCAGTCCGCAAGATTGGTGCAAGCATGAACTGGCACGTTTACAGGACATTGTGATTCACCCAATGCCCACTCACGGACCCAAGAATTAATGTCTTACCCTATGTTACCTTACCATAATGTTACCTTTCCTTAACATATCAGTAGGAGATGAGCAGCTCAATGAACTACCACTTTAGTTCTGTTACTAAGACATACGCACCACTTGGATATCTGCTCCATTGACGCCATTCAGTTCCTGAAGTGACTTCAAAAACTTTATCATATTGGCACTTGTATGGTTCCATTTGCTTCCAAGGATCTTGACCTTGATCCCTCGATCGATGGCCGCTCTCCTCAGGGCATCATCTATGACCGGCCAAAACCTACAAAGACCACAGTCAAAACACAACTCACATCAAACTGTACCTAAATGTAATGCAAAGCACAATCAAAAACAACCATATCATGCCTAATAAATTTCTTTATCACAGCACTTTCTTTAAAAAAAAGTCAAAATAATACAAGAATCAAAACCAGATGTAGCCTCGTCTGCTTTCCACCTACAGTTGATCTTGGGCACGTCATGTGAAATCCAAGTGGGTCGCATTGTCTAACTGCGTAACCTCAAAGGTCATCATTTATAAGTGACCTAAACCCAGATTTTATTGTGGCCTTTTGAAATAGTTCTGGTTCCCCCAAGCCACGGGATTTTGACTGTACTTCCCCAGTGGCATTTGACTGCAGTTGACTGCATTTCCCGTGCCATTTGATGACAGTCCACTTGAAGCGACCATCAACGGATGCTTTGTGCTTTACAACGATCCTGTAGCAGTCTTTATATTGGATCAGAATAACGGTTCTAAAGAGCTCTATTTTAAGCAAGGGACTGGCAATAAATTTATCTAGTTGTTTGCAGACCATTAATGGCAAGTGCAAGATTTTAAACTTGGAGATCCAACAAAAAGAGATTCAAGAGTTTTGCTGCTCGAGTAAATGAACTGCTCTTACACGCTATTTCATAAGTACAGTTTAAAATGTTACTGAAATAATTCATTAATTTCATTCTTTTTACTTATGTATAAAACAGCTCTCAGTTTTATATCGTGATATCGATATTTGTATTTAAGTTACAAACTTAATAATTTTAAAGAACACTTTTGCAGACCAGCCCTGGTCTGCAGAGCTCTGGTCCTCGGTCCACAAGACCATTGTTTTGAGAACCACTGGATTAGAGATTTATATTTGCAGAAAGCAGGTTTGAAATGATTTTTATTTACGTTTTGTTCTTGACGAAGACAATCATTGGAGTGTAGTCCATGACTGCAATGTAAACGAACTTCTGCGCCTTTTCAATCAGGTCTAGAATCGCTTCGATGTCACCTGTTCGTCCTTTTGGACAAAACTGAGGAGGTGCACTCTTAAACAAATCAAACAAATGATCAGTGAACAAATGATCAAGGCATCAATCAAGGCATCAATCAAGGAATCAATCATGACATCAATCAAGACATCAATCAAGGCATCAATCAAGGCATCAATCAAGGAATCAATCAAGGCATCAATTAAAGAATCAATCAAGGAATCAATCAAGGCATCAATCACGGAATCAATCCAGGCATCAATTAAGGAATCAATCGAAACATCAGTCAAGGCATCAATTAAGGAATCAATCAATCAAGGCATCAACCACGACATCAATCAAGGCATCAATCAAGGCATCAATCAATTGTTTAACACACCAATGAAATAAATCAAAATATCACTGTTTCATTCACGATTGCTTCCTTTAGTCAACCGGCTCATTGCCTGTTGGTGTCAATCACATGCCTCTGCTATATTCGACCATTCAGGTGTCACGCAACATATGTCATCATTCGTAATTACAATTCATAAATAAACTTGCATTACGAAAAGTAGCCAAACAACTGACGGAGAAGTAGACTTGGGCTGGAGACCCATTGAGTTTCAACTCCATTGGGCTTTGCTTGTTGAACTTTGTGCTTAAGGCGTCCGGCCATGATGGAGGCAGAGGTGTGTCTGGCTTTCCCAGATACCAGTAAACTGCAAAGAGCTTTGAAGCATCATCAGCCAGAGATGGACAGCTGCTCAGTACTACTCCAAGCTCCTTCACCTAAAAAATAAATAACTATGCAGTAATCTGACAATGCTCTAATTAAATGTGCCTTGGACAGAGGCAATCTAGTCTAATCATTGCAATAACTCTGCATAGCTAGTATAAATTAGGCACTCATAAGGTATATGATGGCATACAGATCACATATGCCTTAACTTGGGTTTCAGTCATCGAACGCACAGGTTTAGAGTGCAATTATTCGGCATTTATTTTGTTTCAGTCAGAAGTATAATCTTGCCCCCACCAATGAAATTTCCCCTATGCCTATGGTGCAAGAGCATACCAGAGGTGACTTTCTCCAGTTATACAGCTGAATTTATTGCTATCAATGAACTCCGACATTATCTACACTGGTAAAGACCACCTTTGAGAGGTACTCAGGAGGCCCAATAATATATATTCAGTATATTACATTACACTAATGGCTGCATCTGCCTGAATCATTGAGTGGCACTTTTATAAATGTTTGAATACAATTACAATTAAATAAGTTGATTAATAATCAAAAGTTCATATTTACGGAAAGAATTCTCAAACAACCGACAATATACACAGACATTTTAATCGCACCTTTTAACCACATCTCACAAAGATGCAAGGTAAATAATTCTCTAGAACTAAACCATTGTAATAATTGAAACGAGTACCTGTGTCAATGACCTCCAATCCATGTTGGCACTTCCAATATAAATTCGTTTCTTGTCAATTATCCAAAGTTTCGTGTGCAGAATTCCACTTCCAAGAAGCTTCTCAAAGTCGATGCTTCTTACCTCAGCACCTGTACAGATTCAACAAGGAATCCACTTAGAAACAAAGAATTAAAACATATTACAAACACTGACTGCAAAGTATGAATCAGTGGTTGCTACTAACTAAAACTACATTTCAAAACCGCAATCCATTGGGCAGAACTAGTTGATATCCATACAGATCCTGACACTAGGACACAGGTTATTGAGGATAAAACTGTCTTTTTTTCTGCGAGAGGGTAAAGAGGTAGCCACAAATTTTTTTAAATACGATTACCTTGCTTTTTTTACCACAGCTCTGAAAACCATACCAGTGGCCTCATATCTAGATACACACTTACATACATGTATGCATACAGACCTGCCTGAGCAAGTTCTGTTGTGTCATTGTCTGGATTGCTCGGTGACGGTTTGTTCATGACAATACGCAGCTTCACCTTGCGATCCTTGACAGCTGATTTGAGCTTCTTAAATGTTTCTTCACCCTTCAAAGAAGAGTTCAAATACCAAAAGCTTAAACTACTCAGTCTAAAACAATACAAACAAGCACTAATTATAGCATTTCCAGCTGTGCAATATTAACCTGAGTGTGAACAAGAAGGTAATTAATGGGACCGAATTTTGGTGGAGGTTAAAATCATTTTTATCATGGTCAGGATCTTGGGATATGGTATAAATCACCCAAGGCCAATAATACAGTTCTTCCACAAACATGAATAATTTTTGGCCATTACAAGTCTACTGGTTCACATTGATTTTCCGCTATGGTGCTGGTCATCATGTAAGAGAGAGATGGTTAACTACATTGTAAGAAGCATGACAGAAGTGGAGAGATGTAAGAGGCATGTAAGATATGTGGCCTCCAGATCTCCACTAAAGGCCCATGCCCATGTCTTTTTGACTCATTTTTACAAGCTGTTCCCAAGTCCTCTTGGATTTCCCACAAAAGCTGTTGACAGGACTCACCCTGGATTTGGGAATGCAAGCCAAGTTTGCTCAGCAGCAAACATCGACTGATGCTTTGCATATTATTACAGAAGCACTATAAAAGTTATCAGAATAGATTACATTAGATTAGATTAGATATAGAATCTCAAGATCCAAAGATTACAATAATCAAGAACTCAAAAACCATGTTACTTTGTCAGTAAAAACCACTGTGGTCCACCTAGATAATCTTGACGTTCTCTGTGCGGTCAATAAGTTAGACAGTGGTCTGTTGTGGAGGAAAGTAGTCTATTTAGTAGTTAACTGGGTCTGTAATTCAAAGATAGTGCATTTGAGCCTTCTAAGTGCACCCCTCAGCTTAACGACCCTCGACTGTCTGTGCACAATTGTCTTCTCGCCACCGACCTGCCAATCTGATGGATCTTTGATGACATCCTGGCCAAGAAGTGTCCAGTAATACGATGCAATGTCTATTGACTGAGCTGCATTGTCTATGAGATCACTCCACGCTGAAAATGTGGAAGCAAAACTTGGAGAACCGGATGGATAAGTTAAGTTGTCTGGAATGCTCTCGTGAACTGAGATCCTGAAATGTCATCAAAAAATTTCAAAATCTGAACTATTTGCAACAGTTTTCTAGGTAGGACCAGTGGCGTAACTTCATATTCTGGGCCCCCCTGCAAGATTTTCAAAATGGGCCCCCCTCCATACAGCCGATGACAATCTGATAGACAATTTTATGTTTCAAATTATCGACTCACTTTTGAGGCATACATTTTAATGATTTTAATTTATGATATTTTATTTTATTATTAATTTGTAATCTTATGCCACAACTAAAAATTGTTTTCGATTTGCATTAAAATTGATTAAATGTTATAAATGAAATGTTACTGAATATTGTTTTATTCAATGTTACGAAATCATAAATCAAGAACAGTTTTGTATCTATCTGTAGTTCACTGACTTCACTGCCTCTGGTATCCTCCTGAGGCTCCTGCTCATTTTCTTCATTACGTACATTTGCAACAGATTGTGTTTCTTCCTTTTTAGTCTGTGCCGGTAACAAGAATGAGTCAATTTTACATCGTTTTTTAAGTTCGTTTTGTAAATCCTTCTTTTTCCGTCGTTTAGCTGCTCCACTTAGAGGCTTGCTAGCCATCATTAGTACAATTTTTTATTTTTAAATCTTAAATTTTGTATTGTAAATTGTAATCCGATCTAATCTATTTAAACAAACTTTTTAAATAAATATCAACAACGATGGCCGACGGAAACTTGGCAATGAGACTAATGACGTCAGCATAAATCAAAGACGAAAAGTGAAACTAATTGAGTGAATTAACTGCAAATTTCAGCGTCATCTGGCGATTATAGTTTGCCTTCGAGTCACTGTTCACTAGCTTAAATCAAAGCCTAGAAAAATATGCGCCGACCGCGCATCAATAGTAATATTCCACATCATCTGCCTGCCTGCATGATTTATTGATTTTACAAGGCTAAGGAGTTTACAAGGAGTTTCGGTTTCCGGCTTTCTGCTGTGCATTTATTAATTAAAATAGTTCATTTTTTCAGGTTTGAAAATGGGCCCCTTTTACCTGGGCCCCCCGCAGTTGCGGGCCCTGCGGGCCCATAGTTACGCTACTGGGTAGGACCCTACTTAATGAAGCTGTATTAAGTATCCACATACATTATATACGTAAATATTTAATTTTGTAATTCAATCCTTTCTAGAACATCTTCCTGGAATAAATTACCCGACAACCTATGAAGTGATCAATGTTTTAAAACCATGTTTCTCTTCAAGAAGTGCTAAATAAATCTGCAATTACACTTACAATAAATAAAACTGGGAATAATAGTTAAACAGGCTGTAGCCTCAAGAACATCATTGTGAATACTTGTACATAATCATAATGGTGTTGTAGACATCATTGGATCAGATATGATTGGATCAGAAAATACAACATAATGAGGAAACGCCTTGCAACTGCACCCTTACTTGCAATCGTCACTAACAGGAATGGCCTTCTGCACATCTGATCCTTTGTCACACGTGCCTTCGGGTACCAGCATCATCGGCATAATGACAAAGATGACCGTCATGACAACTATCGCCGTCACAACAACGTACGCGACGACCTTGTACTCGAACATGACCACATCTGTAAATCTTCTTTTGACTTCATTAACAGCATGGTCTTCTTTGACCTGTAATTTGTGAAAATTTAAACTGAATCATTAGTGAATCACTACTTCACCTCGCTGCACCTACTTAAATTGCTGGAGCTTGTAATGGCTACAAAGCAGAAAATTTTATTCATTCAAGATCACAAAATCATGTTCTTAAGCTTAGAGTAATTGTAATTGTAATCGAGAATTTATATAGCGCCACTCATAATCAGAGGCGCTCCCGACCCGGGTCAGTGTCTTCACTGACAAAGAGAAATGTTTTCAGGCACTTGCGAAACTGGGCAGGAGATAGAGAGAGAAGAACAAGCCTAAAGCCTTGAGGGAGGCTGTTCCAGCTGGAAGGGCCCACAACCGCAAAACTACGGGACTGGGCAGTAGCAGTGCGCATCCAAGGAATTAGCAAGTGGCCACCGGCAGATGACCGTAGAGAGGCCCGACCAGGCAAACTGGAAACTGGGGTGCAGTAAGTCCTGAGATACAGCAGAGCTGAGCCAACAAGACAGTTACACATGAGGGAAAGGACCTTAAATTGGATGCGTTGGTGAATGGGAAGCCAGTGAAGGGAGTCCCGGATGTAGGAAGAGATATGGGCAAACTTCATGATGCCCCCTATGAGGCGAGCTGCAGCATTAAGGATGGACTGAAGTTTAGATGTATTAGTAGAGGACAGGCCAATATAGACAGCGTTTCCATAGTCAATCCTAGTGCAGATCAGAGCATGAACCAAGGTCACAATCGCATGCAGGGGAAGAGACTGGCGAATGGCACGAAGTTGGCGTAAATAGTAAAAGCACGAGCGAGATACACTATTGAGATGATCAGATAGAGAAAGAGTAGGATCTAGGACAAATCCAAGATCACGGACAGAGGAGGAGAAGTACACATTGGGAAACCTGAGGCGCAGAGAGTCAGCACCAATCCTGGCAAGCTGGACACGATTACCGGATTTGAACGAATGTACGAATGTTCAACACACAAGTCGATTCACTGCTTCACTTTGGTGCATCCATTACTTTGTCAACTGGAGCGCGCAATATTTAGATAAACAAATGCATTCGTGCGCGTTTGGTGTGTCAGTTAAGGAGCTACAAAATTGATCAGGCTACTTCAAATCCTAACTGCCGACGTTCCAAAAGCAAACGTTCTCCAGAATAAGTCCTGCAAATTCGAATGCTCACGTTATCGGAATTTGGCAGATAGTATTTTTTCCACGCCACCATATTGTTTCATTTGCAAAGCCAGTAAGAAATTTATAACTTTTTTAATTTGCAAATTAAATATTGACAAAGACCAGCAAAACTATAATGTCAACAAAGATCTTTGCCATCGAAATGAACCACCGGATCCTACGGAAGCTCAAAGGAGCTTTTGCAAGTAGCCCCTATTCGAAGCAGAGGTATAATTATATGAAGTGTTAATAATAATTATTATAATAATATTCGTGTTTTATAATTATTATAATAATATTCGTGTTTATTGCCAAGTTCATTGATAAACCGCAGTAAGTTACATTGAAACAACTGAAACATGACGGTACCATTATCAAAATCTTAATTAACACTCGTCTTGGCAGCCTGTAAGGCGCCCGCTCATTTTACTGCTGCCCCCAAGGAGTGGAAGGCTGAGTCGATCTAGAGGGGCTTACGGTTAGCGACTCTATTTTCTTAGCCTCGGGATATTACGCGGATGGCCGGGTCCTCTCCCTCGCCGTTTGAGAATCTAACCGACAGCGTACTCACTCTGTGTGCATTTTATACATTAACTTGGTAGATGGCACTAGTGCAACAGACGAAGCTGTGTAAGAACTCTGACCACTTCCTTCACTCCCAATTTCGAGCTATCACTGGGATCACTGGAATCTCAAGACTTAAACCCTTTGAGCAAGGATCTTTTCTACAATATAGGCCTATAGAATCCTAGCTTGCCCTAACTTACCCCTAAGCAGGGCTGTAGTCGAGGGTATACGCGGGTATACAGTATTACAGCGTATAGGCCTACTCACCTCTAGAGACCGTATACTCACCTCACGAAATATTTTATTTATTTATATTAAAATACTGTAGCGTATACTCACAAAATGCTGTAGCGTATACTCACCTCTAATTTGTTTCGGAAAACTAACCGTTAGCGTGTACTCACCTCTAACTTTACCGCTACAGCCCTGTCCCTAAGAGATGTAAACCATAAGGTCATGTCATCGAAAGAGGTACCAATGATTCCCAACATCTGAATTATTCGGTGGCATGTCACAAATTTGACGATTGTCAAGCACGCTAACCATTAGACCATTTAATTGCGAACTTTTCTTATTCGTTAATGCAATATTTAAATTTTTGAATATTTAATAATATTTCATTCGCCAGAGTCGCCACGTTATATGTGCCGTGCTCGTGTTGACGGACGGACGGACGGACGGACGGACGACGGACCGACGGATAATTAGATGAGAAACAAACAGTGCATGATACGTTCGATGATCTGGAAACTTCAGAAGGACTCACCATGTCTCTCTGTTTCTCTCTGTCAGTTGCACTTTCTGTCTGCCTCAGTCTTTGCTGTGCCATCTGATATTAGGCCTACTCTGTTTCGATGTGTTTGCGTCTGTGGGTCTGCATCAGTCTTTCTGTTTGTGTTTCCGCATATACACTGGCGGCGGCCTTGTTTGACACGTGGGCGGCACGGGACACTTCTGAAATGATTTTGAACTGATCTGGTCAAAAAAGAATCGGAAAAAGTCTTGACGGTTTTTAGTGTTTCTTCAAAATTTGGAGGGACAACTGTATACTGTGTCCCCCACTCTTAAAGATTGGGTCTTGTCCCCCTCGGCCCCACGGGATCGCCGCTCATGCGCATATATGTGTTTATATCTGTTTGCTTTTTGTGTCCACGTGTGTCTGTCCGTGCGCCTAACTACTGTATCGCGTTCGTTCCTCTCTGTGTCTGCATCTCTGTCTGTCTGTCTGTTTGTACTTCTGTCTGTGATCCTGTACGTATCTTTTCCTATCAACCGAGGTCGAAAGCTTAGCTTTTGATAAGCGGCTGAATGACACACATCGACCGCTGGCTGTGTTGGCCACAGCCGCTGCAGCCGGCGGCCTCTGTAGCCGCAGCTAACGCCAGCTGAGACGCAGCTGCTATTGACGCAGGCCAACAGCAGCTGCACTGTCAACTCCCGCGCCCATCCAGCTGCTGATGTTGTACAACGAAAAAACACGAAGGAAGGAAGGAAGGACGGAAGGAAGGAAGGAAGCCGAATGGGAGTAGGCCAACCATAGATTCATGTGTATGAGTTTGTGGGCGTGCGTGCGCGGACGCCATGACGCGACATGCGATGTTTACTATATCAGCATCAGTAGCCGGCGGTAGCTGCGAGTAGCAAGGTCGGTGCTAATGACGTTTAGCTTGGCCTTCTACTGGGCCTTCTCTGTTGCTGTCTCCCTTGAGGGTCCAATCAGAAGAAGATGTCATGGCGGCTGCGCTGCGAAGAGGCTAGACTGCGTACATACTTACTAATCGACTGACTATGAGAAACGTTTTCGATCATTTTATTGATTAAAAGAGATTGTTTTTTAAATTGAGGTTAGTGGATGCGCTAATTTTATTCGTATTAAATTGCTTTAGTTGTTGACTTCATCATCCACGTTGTCATCGACATGTCGTCGTCATCATCGTCAGCTGTGGATTTTGATGAAGTAGATTTATGGGAATTGTTTTTCCCTAGAAGTCCCATTGCATTCTATGGTTCGCGACAGTTTGCCAGGCACGGTATTTATGCTATTAAACAATCTTGGTAAATTAAATATTTACTTATTAAGACGGCGACAGAGGTTAGCACCCGCCGCAAAATATTGGAAAGGGCAAAGTTAATGTGACGTCTGAAGTGGACAAGTCAAGGCTTTGCCCTAAATGGGACAGGTCAAGGATGTGTTTTAAATTGGCACAGGTCATGTGTGTGTTTCAAATTGGCACAGGTAACTGATGTGCTTTCAAATGGCACAGGTCATGGATGTGTTTTTAATTGGCACAAGTCATTGATTTTATTTTAAATTGGCACAGGCCATTGATGTGCTTTAAATTGGCACAGGTCACGGATGTGCTTTTAATTGGCACAGGTCACGGTTGTACTTTTAATTGGCACAGATCATGGCTGTGTTTTAAATTGGCACAGGTCACGGATGTGATTTTAGTTGGCACAGGTGGTGCATGTGTGTTAAATTGTCAAGGGTCATGGGAATTTGTTTTAAATTATGCTTGATCAAGGTTGTATCTTAAATGGGACATAGCTAGGGTGGGTCGTAAATGGGACGTGTAAAGAGTTTGCTTGAAATTAATAGTCAGGTACCGGGTGTCTGTTTCAAATTATGGGATAAGTCATAGATTTGTTCAGAGTGAACGGGCCAAGGATGTTTCTTGTGTGACAGGTCAAGGGTATGTTTTCATTTTGGACAGGTCAAGGCTCTGCAGACAATCTTAGACTGTGTGCAGAAATGCACAATATATTTGGATGCAGGGGACATCCTCTAAGAGTGGATTGTCTTAAAACAGAAGATACAAATATAACTAAGACTTTCACAGACTCTCACTGTCTGATGACTGTGACCTGTAGCCAGACATTGTTAATGTAGCTTCATCGATTGTCTTCTACGTATCTAGTTGTGGTTGCAGATTGGTAATGTGTTGCCTTTCACCTCTGCATTCTAAATTCAAGTTCCAGCCCATCTTATGAAATTGATTGTTGTTTCCAGGCCTTGTAACCCTTACTTTACCTTATATTACATCACCATACCTTATTGTACCTTGTTTGCATTCCTAACCTACGGAAATATTGAAGTTTTAATATGGTATGCTATTAGAAGATGTATGGTATGATACCAGATTTCTTCAGTCAGTGGTTTAACCAAGATTCCATTTGGTATTTTACCATAAGCTGGTTCAGATGTCAGTTGTTTGAACAGAGCACAAACTCTATTTATAAAATACAGTCAGAAGAGAGTTTCAGAAGAGGATGTGGCATAAATTTGTTTACACCTTACAGGCGGCTATATGAACAACATTTTGGAACAACTGTTATAAATCTCACAACAAAATTGCAGAAATTGGTAAAAATTTTGCTGCTGCATGCTTCCTTTGCACTGGTCTCAGACCTACACAGTTGCTCGAACCAAAGTGCATTTTCGTTGGAATTCATCCTAGCTCTCTTGACCATTTCACTGGAAAAGAGTCTTCTAACTCTAGGTGAGACTTTTCTAAATCCAGAAGAGACTTCTTCTTAATCAAGAAATGACTATTCTAAATGTAGAAGAGTTTCCTTCTCAATTCAAAAGGGGCTCAAGAGCTTCACCTCGCAGTTTAAACACAGCTGAAATGGAGCAGTTGGCCGAAACACCATATGCCATTGTTTTTGAAATTTATATGGCAATGCAAATATCCTTTCATACTAACAATGCAGAAACAGCTGTTTTAAAGTTATATTTAACTCAGACATAGGACTTGATATTCCATTGTGAAATGGAGCCGACAGGTTGGATTTTCAAACTGACTTGTCAGTATGGAAGGGAGTTTGTGTGTATGTGTGTGTGTGTGTGTGTGCGTGTCGGTGTGTGTGTGTATGTATGTGTGTGTGTGTGTAGGTGTATGTAGGTGTGTTTGTGTGTGGCAGACAGCTGGATTTGTTTAGTTTCCTTTGTGTAGTTTTGACAGCTGGCCATAACGTGAGAAGTTTGTAAACATTTGCTAATATTCGTATACAGCTCAAAATTTCTGGGCTGCATTATACGGGTCAACCTCTACACAGGTACTGTATACAGTGTCACATGTTTACGGATGCTATTTGCATTAATAGGTCAGTGTTGTTTGCAGCATTTAATTCAGTCAAACATATGCCCACATTTCTGTCTGCCGCTGAACCGTTGCATCCAAGTTTGTTTCAGGAGTGAGGGGTGAGGTGGGGTTGCTAAGGCTAAGTACATGGTGCAACCCTGCAAAACTCTGATTGGGGCATGGCTGGGTTGCCCCGTGATCCACCCTCGTGATATGCAGGAGTAGATGTTGTTTTGTTACACTGTAAACGTTTTGCAGAGAGATTATGTGGCACTGTGTCTGTTCGGTAGCCAGCAGGGTTAGTGACTCCAACGATTATAAGTTCGATCCTGCTGAGCGAACTCTGTATAATAGCCTGGGCAAGCTGCTTGTCTCATATATGCCTCGGATTTACAGACTGTGTCTGATATATAATTGCCCTGAATGAATTCATCTGTATATATGTATGTATTCGAGAACGATTAATATCCGCCTTTGAGTACGTCTTAAAGGCAATGCTGTAGAGAGGAACTTAAAGAGAAATAAATGCATGTAATAATGCTGCTCTTGGGAGCCATATCGGATGCTGTGCTATAACATCATGGTTGTGTAAGAAGAGGGAGGAGGTTGCACTAAAGGCTGGAGTAAAGTTGGGGTCCGTGTGGACCGAATTTATATCAGAATTCGTGTTATAAGAAAGCGTGCTCTGGGAGGAATCTTCGGTGTATACTTGTGCATATAATCCTCATCGCAAGTGCACATTTTATAAGGCTCTTCGTCAGCAAACCTGTCTAAGAATGGTCTTGAAGATCGTCCGAGAATGGTCTTCAAGAGGGCCCGTGAATGGTCTTGAGAAAGGACGAAACGCTCATGTCGTAGGTTTTATGGCGGCGTGTCGGAGAGGGAGGGGCCGACCACATTGAAGCTACCGTGTTGCATTGTGGTATTACAAGAGATCAACCAGAACGAAGCGATCTTTGCGGTCATTACAGCTGATGCTGGCATAGATAGGAGATCCCTTAGGTAGGATGGAACCCAACTGGCCGGACGTACTGTGTATGTGTGTGTTCTGCGAGAATAGCTGATAATTGTAGAGCATAAAATGGAGACGTTTAATCCTGGCGGACTGAATGTAAACGGTTCTTCGTGTGGTTGGGTGGCTGGGGTTCGGGGAGGGATGGGGTTAAGCGGTGTAGTGATCAAGGCCTTGTTGTTGATGTAGTCTGGTCACATTTTCATCGCCAACCATTGAATTGCCGGTTAGTGGGCGATATTACAATGACCCAGACTCCTGTGGAAGAGTGTGAGGAGAGACGGGCAGGAGGGAGATGTGGGGGTGGGGGGGGGAGGTAAGGAGGGAGGGAGGCAGGGAGGCAGGGAGGCAGGAAGAGGTGGAGGGAGATATGTTTGGATGTACAGGGACTATGGGAGGAGGGAGAGGTACATGGATTTGAGGGAGGGGAGGGAGGGAAGCGTGGGCAGAGGAGAAGAGTCAGAGAGAGGGAGGTAGATGGGAGGGATTGAGGGAGTGGTGCACGGAGGAGGAGATGGAGTGAGGAGCGGAAAAGGACGGAGAGATTTGTGAAGGGAGGTAGTGAGGGAGAGTAGGAAGAAGGAGGACGAGGAAGGGACAGATGGAGGAGGAGAGAAGTGACGGTGGAAGGGGACAAGGGAGCCATTGAAGATAGGTCCGGAACTTTGAAATCCAAGTGGGCTCTGTTGGAGGTCTAGTGTCCGACGTTGAAAGTTCAACGTTGTTGGCCTGCGAACGACTGTTGCTGGAAGTTTGCGAACAAAGTGATCAGTTGGTTATTGGAAGGAGGAGGAAGAGGAGGAGCAGGAGCAGGAGCAGGAGCAGGAGGAGAGGGAGCAGGAGAAGAAGGAGCAGGAGGAGAGGGAGCAGGAAGAGTAGGAGCAGGGAGGAGAGGGAGCAGGAGAAGAAGGAGCAGGAGAAGAGGGACCAGGAAGAGTAGGAGCAGGAGGAGATGGAGCAGGAGAAGAAGGAGCAGGAGGAGACGGAGCAGGAAGAGTAGGAGTAGGAGCAGGAGGAGAGGGAGCAGGAGAAGAGGGAGCAGGAGGAGAGGGAGCAGGAAGAGTAGGAGTAGGAGCAGGAGGAGAGGGAGCAGGAGAAGAAGGAGCAGGAGGAGAGGGAGCAGGAAGAGAGGGAGCAGGAAGAGTAGGAGCAGGAGGAGAGGGAGCAGGAGAAGAAGGAGCAGGAGGAGAGGGAGCAGGAGGAGAGGGAGCAGGAAGAGTAGGAGCAGGAGGAGAGGGAGCAGGAGCAGAAGAGCAGTCCCTTCGGCTAGCCCCCCCCCAGACATAATTATGAAGTATTAGCGATTTCATTTTTCTTACTCAGAGAATATGAGGGCGTGTGGCCAGTCCTCCCCTTGCCGTCTGATCTTTCCACCTACAGTTTACGGTCAGTGTACGCATTATGGCTGAGTTTGGCGAGTTGGTTATGAACGATAAAAATATTGACATTTACGAATTTTTTAATTTGAATAATTTGATTTGAGTTAGACGTAGGCCTTCGTCGAAAGACCGCGAATGGAAATGACAGAATATAATCTGTTCATTTAACATGCTGAACATTTCGTTTCGTTGATGCGGATCCCTCAAGGCAGACAATTAGCATTCTTTCCTTCTATCAGTGATATGGTTTCTCTGTCATCATCACCACCATCGTCAGCAGCAGCAGCAGCCGGCTGCGGTGGCTGCGGCAGCTGAAGCGTCATTATCATCACCAGCAACTGCTAGCCTATAATAATCCAAAGGTTAAAGGTCATTCTTGATTATAACTGGTTGTCGTCAGTCTACGTCGTCGGCATATTTGCCGTTAAGGCTTGGGTGGGTTCGGAAATGATGATCCTTGGGTGGGCGGATGGGCGGGTTGCCTCGACCCATATAATGATGGGTTTTCTATATATGGGATTGGGAGTTCACAATGGGTGGGTGTAGTAGATTTTGTCTGGGTCGTTAGTCACCGAAAGTAGAAGAGAAGAAAGGAGAGGAGGAGAAGATGGTGGTGGTGGTGGTGGTGGTGGTGGTGGTGGTGGTGGTGGTGGTGGTGGTGGTGGTGGTGGTGGTGGTGGTGAGGTGGTTTTTCAGTTCTCAGACTTCTGTGACCCGGTTTCAGATAGCAGAGACGTCAGATGGTCCGAAGCTTTTTATAATTCACTAACCAGTTCTGTACACTTGGTATCTGTCTATTCTCTACTGTCATTCAGAACTAATCTAAAGACCCGTCCGTGTCGAGCATGTTTACCCTCCGTAGCCTTTGGTTACCCTGAGAGTGAACTCCTTTGTAAATTTAGCATCAGACCACAAAATTTATCACCTGTGAATAAGCTGGTTCCTGCGACTTTTCCATTCTGGGTACTGTAGAACTTTCAAGACTAGGATTGTTGTTATATGAGTCGATGCCCTGACCTGTTAGATTTCGACCACGGTCCTTCAATGATTTACAATGTTTATTACAACTACACGTGAAGAAGAAGAAGAGCTGTCCCTTAAGCTAGTCCTGGGGCAGCCATTGGTATGAAGTGTTAGCGACTTCGTTTTTCTTAGCCTCGGCATATGAAGGCGGGCGGCCAGTCCTCTCCCTTGCCGTCTCGATTTTGCTTGAAGCATTGAAGCATTGTGCATTGCAGTATAAGTCATTTGATTGGATCAGATTAGACTAAAGGTCAAGATAATGGATCCAATTATCAAACTGGCTATTTGTACTGAGTGCTTCCGTAGGTCGAAGCAAGACAATGGCGATGATGATAAGGAGAATGGATGCGGAAGCAGACCAAGCCCTTGTCAATAATTAACAGAATGTGATCCATAGGCACATACATTTTTGTGATAATGATAACCACAGTAGTAACTGATATTGGAATTGTTAGCATGACCACAGTACTGTAATCGTAACTATTATCATAATCGTTGTGGACTTGGCAAATCCACTGTACATGTAACTCAGTTCTGTACAGTTGAACCAGAGTACTTGCATTTGACATGGTAAACATAGCGTGACGTTTATGACATTTATATAGCGCAGTGTAGAGTGGTTCTATAGATCTCGTATGTACACAGCTGCCATTTTATCATGGCTATTGGCCGAGTCCACAACTCGTGTCGTCTGAATAACTGCCATCCGGGCGCCCACTGGTTTCCTCAGGGCCTCCGATGAATGACGGGCAGTGGAGAAATTGCACTGGCTTCCTGTTGGTCACGATTGCCGCCGCCGGGAGTTCTGCATGATTGAACGTCGAGACCTGAGTTAGGATTTCTATGAAGGGCATGGCAGATTGGGTCACGGTTGACTTGGTCGGGGTTGTGTTTGCCTTCTGGACCATGGATTCTGGGGTGATTTCTTTCGGATGTTGATCTGCCAGGATTGATCCGGTCAGATGTCCGATATCTCTGATCGAGATTCGAGATTGAACTCTGCGTCCGTTTAAGACAATGACTGTCTGAGCACTTCTGTCTGTCTTTCCCTCTGTCTGCTTCTATCTCTGTCTGTGTCTTTCCCTCTGCCTGTTGATCGAGACTGAACTCTGTGTCCGTTTAAAGCTTTGGTTGACTGGTTCTGTTTGTCTTTCCTACTGTCTGCCTCTATCTGATCTTTATTGAACTCTGCATCCATCTGATGCTGTCTGTCTGTCTGTCTCTGTCTATCTTGCTGTCTGTATCTCTTGTATCTGTGTCTGTCTTTGTTGGTCTTTTGTTTTATCTCTAGCTGCTTCTGTCTGTGCCTTTTTCATTTCCTTTTTTCTTTTCCTTTAGTGTTTCTTGTGGTTTGAAGTAGATTGACGTCTCGTTTGGTCTGTGGATGATAGTCTATTGATAAGCATGCTGGACTGCCAAACTAGAGGTCTGGAGTTCAATTTCTCAGGACAGAAATTTGTTTTGACAGCTTTGTTCCCCTAACGCCCCTTGTGAACCCGGCTATAAAATGAGCACATCGATCGAAAAAGCGCAACGTATTCTTATCATCAGTTGGGAGTGCAGGACCAGCTGCAGGACCAGTTGGTTTCCATGGGTTGCAGATAATGCAGAACGCAATGATCACTGGAACACAGAATTATTCTCTGATATCCAATCAAAAGAAGTTCTTTTAGTGATAGCGAAAGATAAGGACAAGAAGTGTGTGCAGTGCACTTAGAAGAGAAGAGAGAAGAGCAGTCCCTTAAGCTAGCCCTTGGTCAGCCATGGGTATAAAGTGTTAGCGACTTCATTTTCTTAGCCTTGGCTTATAAGGGCGGGTGGCTAGTCCTGTCCCTCACCATCTCATCTTCCCACCAACAGTGTTCGGTCTGCTTACTCATAGCTGAGTTGGCTAGGGCACACAGGTGGAACAGAAATCTCTGACAAAATTTCTGCACTGGTGGGGATTTGAACCCCGGACCTCTCTATTGATAATCCAACGGGCTAAACCAGTACACTATCGAGAGTGCACCTAAGCCAACCCAGCCTTAACAGGCGGTCATGGGTGTGAATGGGTCATAGACTCACAGTGTAGCCCTCTCCATCGCCATCTGATAATGATGTTTGATGTATATTTATTTTACAGCTGCAGGGGTCAAAACAAAGCAGAAACGTCGAAACATCATTCTGCACTGTTGTGGATTTGAACCCCTGGCCTTTAAGTCAACAATGCAACACTCTAACCAACAGTCTTAGCAGCACCACCCAGGATACTAAGCCTGTATAAGAGTATTGATTGTGATAAAGTACTGATCAAGCTCCGTTGCTTAGCTAACACGCAACCAGAATATAAACAAAGCGTAGCGTCAGTGCATTAAATCCTTCTCTAGTAATTTCCGATTGCCACTGAGACAGAGTTCATTTCTAAAGTCTAGTCTGCTTAAGGAAATATATGGACAGCGAGACTTTCATTACTTTGAGCTTTTTCGAGAAGGAGTCCCGTCCCAAACGACTGCATCCGTAAAGAAAGATATTGCTCTAATGCAATGAATTTGATCAACTATCGCGCCTCCCTAATGAGTCGCACTGGATGCTTTTCGCAGAAAACTATCGATCCACAGGCTGGCTCCAGACAGGCCGCGAATGCTATTAAGAGCCGCAATAATAGGCGCGGTTTTTGATGACTACTGTATTTTTTTTTATCCAATATCAGCCCACCGCATGTTTGCGGGGAATGCTACCAAGAGCCTCAATGATATGCGAGTCTTGGGCGGCTGCTGGGTCTTTATATAGAGGTGCCTGATAGTCTATAGTGGTTAGCGTGCTGGACTGTCAACCAACGGGCGGGGGGTTCAAATCCCGCTAGTGCAGAATTTTGTTTTGAGATTTCTGCTCCACTTGTGCCCCCCTAACCAATTCAGCTATAATGAGTACATCGTCCACACACTGTAAGTGGGAAGATGAGACGGTGAAGAGGACTGGCCACCCGCCGTCATATGCCGAGATTAAGAAAATGAAGTTGCAAACTCTTCATACCAATGGCTTCCTCTCAGGCTAGCTTAAGGGACTGTTCTTCTTCACCTTACTCTGGTCTTATTGATTATAATGATGACAGGCACTGTCAAGTTAAGCAACTAGGAGTGGGGTTAATACTTGGATGGGTAACCGTCCTTGGAATACAATACGAAGCAACTTGGTGCTCACTCGACCATCTGTTCTTCATTATATGTACAGTATGTGAGCATCTGGTTATTATTAATGGCATACCGTTTGAGAATCTTTTAATACACAATAAGCTAATGTTTGGAGAACATTGAGCACTGATAATTATTAATCATTGCAATAGAACTGAGTTTAACAAATTGCAGCAAAGTGAAGACTATACAATGAAATTGATAGACTTTGAAAATCCAGACAACTCTGCTGAAAAGTCCTATAAAGGTATAGACTCCCAAGAGTTTGTTCACGTGTAATAGAGTGCAAGCTGACCAAGTACATAAAAACATGTTAGAAAGAAGATTTGAAGGAACGAGAATCAGAAGAAGACCTTGTGGACTTTGCTGTAGTAAAGAAATAAACGAAGACTTAATGACATGCTCGATGATGATGTCATCATCATCGAGCATTTGCTTTTAGTTAATTTGTGTTATGGTTTATAATCCCTGCTATCATCTGCCGAGGCCAAGAAAACGAAAGTAAATAGCGCTTCATAACCATGGCAGCTCTGGTGTTAGCGTGAGGGCCAGCTTTATTCATTTAGGACTAGTCTTAATGTTGGTTGCAAATTCAAAATTCATGTGATTAGTTAAGGCAGACACTGTAATGGAAACGTTTGGTGACAGCTGTACGTCGTTTTACCCTTAGCCCTTGGGTCATGCAGAACCAGAGACTATTATTGGCTATCGAGTTAATAAGTTAATTGGTGTTATGGTTTATTAATCACAGAATTTGCTGTAACACATGCTGTAACGCATCCCCGCAGGCGGATCCAGGGGTGGGGAAAGGGAACGGCACATTTAACAACGGTCCTCAAATTATGGCTATTGGATGCTAAATGTTTTGACAACGTCCTATTTATTATAGTCATTGAGACTTTTTTATACCCGAAAATTATCTGATGACGTTTTCCTGTTAGTCTGTGACTATACATTTGTCCTCTATCGTACATATCCTTGCGTGGGTGTGCTCGATTCTGTAGTGGTTAGCGTGCTGGACTGTCAATCCACAGGTCAGGGGTTGAAATTCCCGCTAAGGCGGAAATTTGGTTCGAGATTTGATGAGTACACTGACCATACACTGTTGGTGGGAAGCTGAAACGGCGAGGGACTGATCACCCGCCCTCATGTGCCGAGTCTAAGAAAATGAAATCGCTAACACTCCATGTCCATGGCTGCCTCAGGACTAGTTTAAGCGACTGCAAAAAAATCTGTGCAGCTCTTAGTTTTACCGACATTTCCTCTTTGCTTTCCTCTAGCATTAACGTCTTGATAACTTTTTAATGTTAACTTTTTCTGGATAAGCCGGTTTTTGGCGAAATCATTGGTGTGGAGAGAGAATAGATTTGCCGATAGAGGGAAGCACTTCCATTCTCTCAGTTTCTCATGTTCCATTTATATCTAATCGAATCTCATGGCTTCTGTAGCGCCGGCCGTCAAAGTGCTGTAAAAGTCCAGTTGATGTTGTGAATATGTGTTGCTATGCTTTCTGCCATGCTGTTTAATAATAGTAAGGGTGTTTATGGGGGATGGTGGTGGTGGTGATGATGATGATGATGATGACGACGACGATGATGATGCTGTTGATGATGTTGAGCGTTTTACGTCTTAGAAGCAAGTGTGTTAACTTTACGTTCCTCGGCATTTAGTCTGATGTGGAGACTTTGTTGTGAACGATCCTCTTGGATTGGTTTCTGTGGTGGGGCAGGTAAAGATACACAACCCTATCCACCTACGATATCACCTATCACCGCAGTGAGGGGTACGTGCCTCGTCTGTCCCAGAGATATCTCTGGGACAGATTAGGCATGAACCCCTCCCCCACTGAGGTGATATTGACGCATATGCCAGTGTCATATGGGGAGCGGACTCCTACAGGTTGCCTAGGCATGAAAACCAGGCGGCCGAAGGGTGTGGCTTATTTTCCGTTGCACCTGGTCATAATCAGACCAACATTGTCTTAAACTGCGCCCCTTATCGGAGCAGGAGTTGTAAACAATAATCTCTTCTTCAAGAATTAGTAGTGATGGACTGGTGGTGCAGTAATGGACTGGTGGTGCTGGTACTGGTGTTGATGACGACGACGATGATGATGACGACCACGATGATGATGATGATGATGATGATGATGATGATGATGATGCAATGAAGTGAGAAAATCTGACACTTAAAATTTTGTCTTGAGACAAGACAATAATCCCTCCTGAATATGCAGGACGTCAAACTGTTGTGGACTGTGTTACTAGACAACACTGTGGCCTCTTTAAGTGATTAGACAAAATTGTCTGGTGGTGGGCGACAGTGTAGGTCTATGTGCCTTTATACTGGACGCCATTTATTTCTGTGGGCTTCTTGCCACACTAGCATTTTACACTTCTTGTAAACTACTAGCTGAAATCTTCGTCGTCATCGTCGTCGTCGTCATCATCATCATCATCATCACCATCACCATCATCATCATCATCATCATCATCATCATCATCATCATCATCATCATCATCATCATCATCATCATCATCATCATCATCTTCTCAGTCTTCTGCTGTTGAGCAGGTTTGTGACATGGACGACCTCATGTTCTCCTCCGACCTCCTCCATTCTGTTCTGTCCTGCGCCCTCCTCTTGGTGTGTCCGTATGTATCACCGTTATCGAGATCACTCATCATATTTAATCTTCTTCTGCCTCTCGTTGTCTTCCCCTCCATACGCCCCTCCAGCAGCGTCACCAGCATACCCTCCCCCCTAAGTGTGTGTCCCAGCCACCGATGCTTTCTTCTGCTTATTGATTGTAGTAGATCCCTCTGCACCCCTGCCCTTTCCAAAACTGCCTGATTTGTGACTTTGTCTCTCCAGCTAATTTTCAGCATTCGTCTCCAAGTCCACATTTCGAAAGCCTCTATTCTCTTCCTATCCGTACCAGTCATTGTCCAGCACTCCGCTGCATATGTTGCAACTGTCCAGATCAAGCATTTTATCATCCTTATCTTCAGTTCTAGATTCATATTTCCAGTTAGTATCCCTTTCTTTTCCATGAAAGCACACTTACCTTGAGCTATTCTGCTCTTAATATCTGTTTTGCAATATCCATCCTCTGAAATTACACTACCCAGGTATTTGAACTGGTTAACCTGCTCCACCAATTGCCCATCAATCTTTATCATCATCCTATCGACTTTTTTCCTTGATATACACATTCATCATCATCATCATCATCATCAATATGACCATCAATATCATCATTATCATCATGTTATGGTAACTGCCTTTCCACAGCTAAAGCCATCTGTGCTGAAGGTTTGTGAGATTTTGTTGTCATAACTGGGATAAATATTTGATGTACATAATACGAGACATGATTTGACATGGATCCATTTTGACCGAAACTAAATACACTTAACTGATGTGCTTTGCAATGAAGCAGTAACGCTCAATTTATCAGCAGGCTGTCGACATGCTTACTTACTTCAATTAATACGAAATGAGCTGTGAATGGCGTTAATGGCCATTGTGCGTTGAACCCGGTTGTGGACCGTACAGCTCAAATAATATGCGACTGGACTGTAAATAAAAGCAGTGGTGGTTCGCGCATAACTTATTCAGGTATTGTAGGAGGAGGAGGACGAGTAGGAGGAGGAGGAGGAGGAGGAGGAGGAGCAACAAGTGGGAGGAACAGAAAATGGAGGAGGAAGAAGAGGAGGTGTTGGACGAAGAAGAAGTGGAGCAGGGAGAGGGAGATGAGGATTTGGAGGAAGAAGAGTGCAAGATCAACGTAAGTAGGATGATCCATAGAGCAATGGCAAAAGTAGGAATTCTGAGGTTGAGAATGGAAAGAACAGGACTGGAGGAAGAGGAGGAGGAGGAAGAGGAGGAAATGCAAGAGAAAAGCAGAGTATGAATGTGGAATTAAAAGAACAGGTTAGGTTGGAGGATAGGAAGAATAGGCAGAGAAGGGAAATATATATTTTGTTTCATCTGCCTATTAATCATGCACGAAGAAGTGCATGGGGAGAATGGAAACAACAGGATTAGGAAAGTTTTAAAGGATGAGCGGATTTAGAAGATTATGGAACAAAAGGATGGGAAGAGGGGTGGAGGAAAACAAAGGACTGGAGGAACTGAAGATAAAGAATATGGAAGGGGAGGAGGAAAGTGAACAGCAGAAATTGAGGATGAGGATTCTGAGGAGGGAGACTTACAAGGTGGATGAGGATGTTTTGTATTCTTGGGACAGAGATATCATTCTGTTTGCTGTTGGTGGAGCCAACATTCTCTGCCTGTTAATTAACTTTTCCCGGTGCCTGAAAACAGTCCATAATTCACTTCGGCCTCCGGCTGTCCTAATAGGTTTCTCTGGTTGAGCAAGGCGTGTGCCTGGTTGCTGACAGTCCGTTGATAAACCGGGATCGGCTGGAATGCTAACAGGCTGCAAGGGAATTCCGATTCAAAAACCTCACTCCTATATGGTGTGTGTGTCAGATGTTTTTTTTAGTACCTTGTAAGAGCGCTATTGAGTGTGGGGTGAAAGGAGCTGGCTGGTTAGGTTAGTTTCTTTTTAACGACGCTGTGTCATAACAAAGATTATTAGCTTCGCCCTCCTCCGTTATCCAGGTTTGGGACTGGCACTGCCAGAGTACAAGCAGTGGCGGAGTTTAAACTGGCTGATGCAGAAGTATACAAAAAGGAACCGAGTAAGCAAGGCTGTAATTCCGCCTCTGCCCGCGGTACTCTGGCATCGCCAGTCCTAAGAAGCCTGGATAATGGAGGAGGGCAATGCTGATCATCTTTGTTATGACACAGCGTCGTTAAACAGTGACTAACCAAACCCGGACTATGTTTAACTTAACCACAAATATTTTGACATCACTGGATAATTGACAACTTATTTGTTGTCAGGTTTTCATGTGACCTTTGCCCTCTGGCTTTTCATCTGGTCACTCTAAACCGAACCTGGACTTCAGCACAATTGAAGGGCTAAAGAGCCTTTGGTACCAGAGAGTACCAGAGGGGCCGTGATCCCGCATCCCGCTCTTTGCCGACACCCTTGGCACTGTCTAAGGGCCTTTCAAAGAAGCTGCTGTTGAAATAAGATGCTGATAAGCTCCTTTCAGTCTTGTTCTTTAATCCAACGTTTGTAGGTCTGAGGTTGCTGATAGGACTCCTTGTATAATGACCCTGGAAAGTTGTTTGCACATACTTCTCTTCTGCTGCCTTAGTTAGGTTTACTGACCTTGTGCGCGTAATAAAGGCAATAAAAAGTGAAATAAATTATTCCCTTGTTTTTATCGCTCCATTATCTAATGGCAAGTCTCAGTTGATGGTGTCGAGCAACCACTTTCTCCAGAGTGCATGCATATTAGTAATTCACAGTGATTGTCTGAGGGAAAGAGTCTTAAAACGAGGACCGTCTGCATTTATAAAGCATTCGACGAATCAGCTGTTTAGTCTGATGATAAGACTTTTTGTTAAGACTTTTTATAACTTGCTTTTGTGTTTTAAAACCCGTTTGCGGATCAACGACCTTGATGGATGCTATAGTTAGGTAAGGTAATTATACATTTAATTAAACATCTTTGTCAGCATTAGCCAGTGGTCAACCTTTCTTTAAAGGTCACTGGCTGTTGATTGGGTTGTAGACGTGGTGGGATTTGAATCCCAGTGGCAGAGGTGAAAGGTTATCACATGTTACTCTCTGCCGTTCTAGATAAGATGAAAGAAGAGCAGTCCCATAGAATCTTCGTCGTCATCATCATCATCATCGTCGTCATCATCATCATCATCATCATCATCATCATCATCATCATCATCATCATCATCATCATCATCATCATCATCATAATCATCATCATCATTATCAGTCCCATAGAGACGACCATGGATTATGGATATGAAACATTACTAACTTCATTTTCTAAGCGTCATTTTATCAGTCCTCTTCCTCGCTGTCTGATCCTTTCACCAACAGTGTACGGTCGATGTACTCATTTATGGTTAATGTTGCCAGGTGCACTAGTAGAATAGACACCTGGTCTTTCTGCTCTAGTGGGGATTTGAAACAAGACCTTCGAATAGACAGTACAGCATGCTAATAACTATGTTAACTTGCATCCTAGAAAAAGTATAATGGCTCCTTGATAAATGCAGAAATGTGTAAGACGTTTCCCTGCATGTGTCTCTATACTTTGTTCGTCTCTTTAGAAACAAAATTAATGACTGAGTTGAACTGATAAGGGGTCGTGCTGATGGGAACGTCAACACGAAGCTGCTGTAATAAATTATTTCAACGTATTTGAGAACTTGTAGGATATGTGCGTGGTAGTATGTCCAATTATATTATTTTTTGTTGGTTGATTTGTTGCACTTTCTAAGCCACAATGTCAGTAAATCAGTATCCAAGGTGCCAGATAAATGTGAATGAACAATTTATCCAGACTCCAGAGTCGTTACAGTCTGCTAAGCAGGCTCAAATGTACAATCACTGGATTACAGACCCATCAGGCTACCGAATAGACCACCTTGCTGCACAATAGACCACCCTGCCACACAGAAGACCATGTGCACCTTGCTGCACAATAGATCACCTTGTCGCACGATAGACCACCGTGCCACACAATAGAATGCCTTGCTGCACGATAGACCACCGTGCCACACAATAGAATGCCTTGCTGCACGATAGAATGCCTTGCTACACAATAGATCACCTTGTCGCACAATAGACCACCTTGCCACACAATAGAATGCCTTGCTGCACGATAGAATGCCTTGCTGCACAATAGATCACCTTGTCGCACAATAGACCACCGTGCCACACAATAGAATGCCTTGCTGCACGATAGAATGCCTTGCTGCACAATAGATCACCTTGTCGCACAATAGACCACCTTGCCACACAATAGAATGCCTTGCTGCACGATAGACCACCGTGCCACACAATAGAATGCCTTGCTGCACGATAGAATGCCTTGCTGCACGATAGAATGCCTTGCTGCACGATAGAATGCCTTGCTGCACGATAGACCACTGTGCCACACAATATAATGCCTTGCTGCACGATAGACCACCGTGCCACACAATAGACCACATTGCCACATAACAGACCATCTTGCCACATAATAGACCATCTTGTCACACAACAGACCATCTTGCCACACAATAGACTATCTTGCCACATAATAGACCACCTTGCCAGTAGCCACACAATAGACCACCTTGCCATACAGCGAACCACCTTACCACACAATAGATGACCTTGCCAGTTGCCACACATTTTCATTCATAGGTGGCATTCCGATAGTTCTATTGGCACCTGTTACGTATGACCATTGCCAGCGAAGATAGTATGGTCATTAAGCAATGCTTTCAACATGATGATCATATGCAGTCTGTATATCTGTGCCTCTCACCCTCTGTGCCTGTGTGACACTGTCTCTGTACTGCTTTTCCTCCTTCTGTCTCTCTCTCTCTGTGTCTCTCTTGGTATGTTGCTGTCTGTCTTGTTCTGTCTGTCTCTGTCTCCTGTAGTTCTGTTTCTCTGTCTCTGTGTGTCTGTGTCTCTGTTTCTGTGTCTCCGTCTTTTTCTATTTTGTGCTCCCCTCAGTTGCTTGATTCCTTCTCGATCTCCATTTCTGTCTATCTTTGTTTATGTCTGCATTTAATATCATGTCTGTCTCTCTTGCTTTCTCTCTTCCTCTGCCTGTCTTAGTCATGGCTACTGTCTGCCCTTATCTGACCTTATATATGAACCGCTTATCCATTCTGTTAAAAATGCATGCATATCTCACTTGTTGTCCGTTCTTTTCTTTAAAGCGACCATTTGAGGCTCTTCTGGGCCTTGTCTTCTCTGCAATGCATTCAGCCAACAGCAAAGAACGGCCAAGCAGTTCTTCCTGCTGTCGAACCCTCGCAGCAGGAAAATCAAGCATCCTCGAACGCAACAATAACAACAATGACATTCTCTCCACCGCTTTTCATTCCTCGCTGAAGCAGGACTCTACTCGCGTCTCGCAAAAGACGGACTCGAAAGATCCTGCAAAATTTGACTCTTTGCCGCCGTCTGGCGTTGCAAGAACTGTGAACAAGAACAGCATTGTAAGAACCGGAAATGACGTGAAAGAGAAGACTGCAAATAGACAAGATCGGAGCAGCGCTTTGTCAAGCGTCGACATCAAAACGTCTGGTCCGTTGACAAGCGCTGAACCAGGAAGACGAGTTTCTTCAGGCGTTGAGATGATGAGTCGATTTGCTCCAAGGCCTTATCGCCCGGCAAGCGCAGATTCCAAGGTCGTTCGTACGCGATCGCAGTCCGTCGAGGTCCACACCTTGTCGGGATCCAGATCTGGATTGATCACAGGGCTCGAAGGTCAGTCCAGCCCACGAGGAAGGCTGGGCACTGTAGCGGATGATAGTAAGGTGGGGCAACTTGTACGGAATTACAGCCCGGCAGATATAAAGGAAACTCCAAAAACAAGTGCAGCACTGTCTTCAAGTGCTTGCAGCATGTCTTCAAATAAATTGCCTGGTGCCAAAGTGTCATCATCACCTGCACCAAGTCACAGTGCTGCTTCCACAACAGCCACTGCGGTTACCAGGCAAACCAAAGACGTTCCGCTAGTAAATCACGTAATACAGCATGCAAATTCTTTACCCCATGGGTCACAGGGCAAAGGTGAAACCTTAGTGAAATCAAACGCCAAAGTTCCCACGACGACCACAACCACGATGAATTCTGTTAACCGCGAAAGAACAACAGCAGGTATCACTCTGGTGTCTGGTACAAAGTCTTCGGAAGTGACATCCTCATCTTCCGCAAAGTCAGGTGGTTTTACCACGAGCACTGCTCGTCATTCGCACTCTCTTCCTCCACAGCAAACAACTTCACAAACTGTCACGGCTGTGTCTTTGAAAGCAACTGCTTCTCTTCCTTCGAAGATGACGAACGACAAGAAAACATCATCATCATTGTCATCATCGGCAGGTTCCAGTGGAACGTTCAGCACCATTCCACGAAGCGCTGCTACAACGTCTTCGAACGACACAACCAGAACAATCACTGTTCATTTATCACCAGCTGTTTCCTGCAAAGAATCATCTTCGGGACAGACCATGAAATCCAACGATGCTCTTCTCAAAGGTCATCCTCGAGACGCATCTCTGGTGCCCAGTGAAAGCCCCACCAAGCCAAGCACTGCTTCGAATGATAAAGGTACAGGTTCAGTGTTAACAGGTGGTAGCAATGGTAGTGTCAAGCACCGGGCTGTTATCAAGTCCGGTCCAGAGTCCTTGCTCTATAGCAACAGCTGTCCAGGTCCTATGGCATCACAAAAATCTCCTAAAGACGGCGTTTCCACCTTGGGAGATGGCGCCAGTGTGAAAACGTCTGTGGCCTTAGAGAATGCAACTGCGCCCGCCTCTCGTTTCACTTCTTCAGTTTCTTCTTCAGCAACATCGATTGTTTCAGAGAGTTCTTCATCATCGAATAAAACAAAGACGGGTGATGAAACCAATTCTTCAGTTGTTCCACTAAAATCAACTCAAAGCAATTCAGCTGCATCTTCCAAATCCTCTATGTCTTCTTCTAGTACCACTCTTCTGAACAACATTGGAAACTCTACACTGACCTCCCTAAGTCCTATCAGCTCTGACTATCAAAATACATCACCGGAATCTCCTATATCACCGACTGATTCTCTGATCGTGTTGGACTCTCCAGTCTCTCAGCCTCCGGACCTTCAACGCAAGCTGAACACACCAACAGGTCTGCGACTATCGACGAAGATCGACACTTCAAATGATTCGGTGAGTAGCGCACTTTCCGTGCTCATGAAGCGCCAGTCAGCATCTGGTAACATGGTTCCTGCGAGTCCAAAGTGCTCTTACCGCTATGGATCAAGGGGAGCAATCTCGAGCATCTACCAGAACAAACTCGGTTCCGGCGCATCAAACCAGTACAACAAGAACATGAGCGACCTCTATGGAGACTTCTTTCGAAACATGAAAGACTGTCGTTCACTGGCGAAAGACACCATTGCTCCAGCATTGGAAGTAAGATCTCAACAAGATCCGACATCCACATCGAAAACGTTTCCAGCGGAACTGGAGTCCGGTAAAACCATCGAAATCAGACCAAGTGCGAAAGACGATTCCAGTTTGCCGGTTACCCACAGCGACCAGGTATCGCTGAATCTGTATCTGTGTCCGACGGAACGTCGCAGTCGATGCAACGCGCCTCAGCCGATTCGTCGAGTTCTGTCATGTGACAGCGCATCACCACCAATCAGAGGTCGCAGTCCGCTGCTCGCATCCGAAACAAGGCGACTGTTCTTTGAGGGTGCTTCCGATGCGACGCTTAAACCGGATGATGCGCAGCTGAATGGAATCGATCGAAGTCCTTCCCCGAATGCACCTTACGATCCTCCGTTGGATTCGCAGACGTCGTTCATCGATGATCCAGGTGCAGACTGTGCTTCGGAGGCTGGCATCGTTTCTGGCTTTGCAGCTGTAAGAGAGACTCCAAGGAGGAGTAAGCGCAAGCAGAGAGTTAGCTTTGAGCCGGTCTCGCTTCTGTTGAATGCGGCTCTTGAAGGAGAACTTGACTTAGTCAAAGTAACCATTCCTAAGGTAAGGTCCGTCAATCTATAGAATCTAATACTACGGTCTAGAATGATGTTAGTGCAACTGAGCATTTTCAGAGTACTTTCGAAGTACTTCTTGAAGGCACTTCAGTTAGAGTTACTGTCATTCCTAAGGTCCGTATAATATATTTGTGTTATGTTTTATTATTTATAATCTCTATTAAAACTACAGTCTCACAATCTGGCGCTAACTACTCTGATTGCTGAGGTCCATCTATATCCTGCGGTATTTAATGTAGCTATACTTAAGGGTAACATTCCCCTTCTGGTATTTCAGTTGGTAGGTTACCCTTCCATGCACTTTGGATAGGAAAAGGACAAGAGTATTCCCTTAAGCTAACCATGGAAGGCAGTGAAAGGGTGTAAGTACTGTCTTAGCCTCTGAACATGAGAATAGGTGGTCAGTCCTCTACCGCACTCTTTTATCCTCCCACTGACCGCGTATGGTCAGTTTACTCCTTTTATAGCGAAGTGTGTGAGGAGGCAGTAGTAGCAAAGAAATGACAAACACCTTTCTGCCCTTTGAATCCTCAACTCAACCCCCCTCCCCACCCCGATCATCCTCTTCGCTCAGTCTTTATCGACCTCCTGATCACTACTCATCTCAAGTTCTCCAACCGAGCCATATCCTACACAGCACCACGCCTCTGGAACGATCTCCTCTGAATTCTTCAGATTCTCGGTACCTTCAGCATCATTGCAACCCGCCCTCCACCCTCCTCCTCAGGTTCCTCTATGTATCACCCCCGCCCCGAGCCTTCCACTCAAAACTGAAGTCTCACCTTTTCCCTGACTCATCTGATCCTACGCTTTCTAATTCTTCTAAACAACGCCCGCCTTAACAGCTACTCTTTCTCCTCTCTTGATCTGGACCCCAAGGTAACCAGACTGGACCTCTTTGGGACCTCTCTCTGGAAATTGCCCTCTGGTTTGACGCAGCGCTCGTGAATAGGTTGGTGCCCTGCGCTTGGCCTTCGAGTGGCGCTTTAGAAGTTTGGAGATTACGATTACGATTACGAACCTGTTATAGTATATATAGTTGACTGTCAAGCACACTAAGCACTAGATCATTCTGTGCACCTCAGAATGGCTTATGTTATTATTGTGAGGGCACACGGGGCAAAGATTTAGTCGGTGGGACATGATCCATCTGACCTTGCCTATAGATACGGCGCTTTTTATACCCATTTCTAAATTCCACATCCTGGTACCGGTTTATGTGCACACACACGCACACACACACACACACACACAAACGCATATGTACGAGAATACATAGACATACATATGCGAATACATTCATACACGTACTGGCACTGCTTGCCTGCTGTAGTATATTTTTAAATTCGTTTGTTGAGCTGCAGTTAAAAGCTATGGCTTCCTGCATCCTTTTCCACTTTAATCCCATCTACTCCACCCACGGGGATCGTTCATTAGGTCTTGTCGTGGAATAAGTCCCACTCCCTCCCAGTCCAATTTGGCTAACAACGTCGTTGTTTTTTGTCCTCTGAATAGTAGCTGAAGGTGGCTGGGCCTTCGACTCCGAGTCCTTCTCTATCCGTCTCGTTAACTGTCTATCTCTGTCTCTATCTTTCTCTCAATCTGTGTCTTTTTCAGTTCTGTTTTCTTTATTTTTTATTCATTCAATCAGGCAGTCAATTAGTCAGTCAATCAGTCAGTCAATCAATCAGTCAGTTAATCAGTCAGTCAGTCAGTCAATCAGTTAACAGTCAGTCAGTCAATCAGTCAGGCAATCAGTCAATTAATCAGCCAGTCAATCAGTCAGGCAATCAGTCAATTAATCAGTCAGTCAATCAATCAGTCAGTCAATCAGTTAACAGTCAGTCAATCAGTCAGTCAATCAGCCAGTCAATCAGTCAATTAATCAGTCAGTCAATCAGTTAACAGTCAGTCAATCAGTCAGTCAATCAGCCAGTCAATCAGTCAATTAATCAGTCAGTCAATCAGTTAACAGTCAGTCAGTCATTCAATCTGTCATTCAATCAGTCAGTCAATCAGTCAGTCAATCAACCAGTCAGTCATTCAATCAGTCATTCAATCAGTCAGTCAATCAGTCAGTCAATGAACCAGTCAGTCATTCAATCAGTCATTCAATCAGTCAGTCAATCAACCAGTCAGTCATTCAATCAGTCATTCAATCAGTCAGTCAATCAGTCAGTCAATGAACCAGTCAGTCATTCAATCAGTCAGTCAATCAGTCAGTCAATCAGTCAGTCTAATTATTAGTTGTTTTTTCTGCTTTATCTCTATTTCTCCCTTGCTGCTTTTCTTTCCTTTGAAATGCGATATCATTCAATTAGTATTTCTTTCTTTTGACCCTGACTCTGTCTCTCTCTGTGTTGTTTCCTTTTTTCTTAGAAAGTTCCGTTTCTTTCATTAATCCATTCTTTGATACATTCCAGTAGTATATTCCACCGAATTAATCATTGTTTTTCTGTTTCCTCTCGCTCTTTCCTTTCTTGTGTATTTCTTTTTGCGTCCATTTAATTGAGTTTATCTTTCAATAATTCAGAGAGAGAGAGAGAGAGAGAGAGAGAGAGAGAGAGAGAGAGAGAGAGAGAGAGAGAGAGAGAGAGAGAGAGAGAGAGAGAGAGAGAGAGAGAGAGAGAGAGTTTAGGAATATGAGAGAAAGGGAGGCAAGAGAGAGATAGAGACAGGTTGAAAGACAGAACAAAAGAGAGGAACATTGAGAAAGGGCCAAAAATAGTCTCTCTCTCTCTCTCTCTCTCTCTCTCTCTCTCTCTCTCTCTCTCTCTCTCTCTCTCTCTGTCTGTCTGTCTGTCTCTCTCTCTGTCTGTCTCTGTCTGTCTGTCTGTCTGTCTGTCTGTCTCTCTCTCTCTCTCTCTCTCTCTCTCTCTCTCTCTCTCTCTCTCTCTCTCTCTCTCTCTCTCTCTCTCTCTCTCTCTCTCTATCTTCTGTTCCCAACCTGTCTCTATCTCTCTCTTTCTCTACCCCTATCCCTCCTGGCAAGTGTTATGGGACTTAGAAATGGATGGTTGGTCTGTTATCGTAATGGTCAGGTGAGAGATGCAATGGTGTCGAATGAGAGTGGAGTGACTGCTCTGCACAACTCCGTCTTCAGTGGCCATCATGACGTCTGTCGGTTCCTTATCGACTACGGATGCACCGTTAACATCACGGATGCAGACGGATGGTACGAACCACCAACGTCATCATCATCGTCATCATCATCAACATCATCATCATCAGCATAGTCGTCGTCATCATCATCGTCGTCATCATCGTCGTTGTCATTATCAGCGGCAACATAATTTCTGTCGTCCTCCTCCAGTTTCCTTGTCATGCTCCTCCTCTGCTCCTGTCTTCTTGTCCCTCTTCCTCCACATCTTCCTTCTCCAGCTCCTCTTTCTGCTCCTTTTCTTCTTACTTCTCATCCTCCTCTCCTTCATCTTCCTTCCCATGCTCCTCCCTTGCTTCTTTCTTCGTCCTCCTCTTCCACTTCCTTATCTTCTGCTGCTGCTTCATCTCCCCTGCTTGTTTCATTTTCCTCCTCCTTTTCTTCCCCTTTGTCCCTCCTCCTGATCCTTCATATTCTGCTCCTTCTACTCCACTGCTCCTTTTCTTCCTCCTTCTCTTTGTCTTCATCGTCCTTCTTCTTCTTCTACTTCTCTTCTTCTTCTTCTACTTCTCCTAGAGCTGCTCCTTTTCTTCCCCTACTCCTTCTTCTGTTTGTCTTTATCGCTCAGCTTCTTTTCATCTTCCTCCTTCTCTTCTGCTCTTCCTCCTCTTTATCTTCTTCTCTTCCTCCATTAGCTCCTATTCTTCCGCCTCCTCTTCGCCTTCTCCTTCTCTTCCTCCATCTCCTCCTGCTCCTTCTCTTCCTTGGACTTCACGACACGTACTGCATTGCAATGAGGATAAACTAGTTATCCAGCACTGTTCTTGCACCGTGTTGTTGCCAGGACACCGTTGCACTGCGCCGCGTCGTGTAACAACGTTGAGATGGTGAAGCTGTTAGTGCAGAACGGCGCATGTCTCTTTGCGATGACGTTCAATGATCGACAGATTCCAGTTGAGAAGTGCAATCGACAGCTGTCCCGCTATGACGACTGCAACAAATACTTTTCTGGTGAGAAAATATTCCAGTCTGAATACAGATTACGGATACTGCTAGCCATTTTGTTTTAGTAGTCTAGAGTTGTTGTGATTTCAGATTACCCTCTCAGATTAATTGGACCCATTTTTTCATTAGTCTAATCAACTATTTCATATAATAATAATAATAATAATAATAATAATAATAATAATTAAAAAAATAATAATAAAAAAAAATTAAAAATAATAATAATAATAATAAAATAATAATAATAATAATAATAACAACAATAACAGTAACAATAACAATAACAATAATAACAACAACAACAATAATAGTAATAATAACCTTTCTTTATGGTCAAAAAAAAAATAATAATCCGAGAATTCATGTCTAGGTTCTGTTCACTCAGAAAATCGAGTTCCCGCCGCTGCCTCCATTAAGAAGGCGATGGATACAATAATAATATTAATAATAATAATAATAAACGTCCAATGTTTATCATTAAACTGTCATTACCACCCTAGTGCATGATGTATGATAACTTATCATGCAAATCTTGCACATTAACTAAATGTTATGGTAACTGCCTGTATTTTATTTTGAGATAGCCATAAATGCTTATGTTCATGTGAATTATGTAACAACCGGGTGTGCTATCATGAAATGGGCAGCTGACACGTATATCTTAGTTGTCTGACTGGCCGCTTGGGTTCTTGGCGCGGCAGTCAATGATTTCAATCAGTGTTGGAAACAGCATTCATTTAACGTATTATGAGTTTTAAGCATGAGAATTTATCATTTTTAGCTAAACCAGAAAGGAGGTAATGTGAACAGTGCAGGGGCAATATAAAATCAGCTTCAGGCTACCCCCGGCGGTAATATGAAATCGATTTCAGATTACCGGGAGGTAACTTGAAGGGGGGAGCTTAAAGTCTTTACACCGGGTTAGCATCCCTATTCATGATGGCTTATTTCATAGATCTGAATCTCTGGCTAGCACGGTCTGAACACAGGGGACCTTAAATGGCGTGGTGCCCATTTCAACGGGCAGCAGTGGGTGGTGAAATACCTCACCCGATCAGTTCAATGCAAAATGAGTAGGGTCAAGGCCATATAGTCGCTATTTAAAAACCTGTACATTTACATAAAATTACATTTACATATGCCGAAGCTGTGAAAGTGAAGTTCATAACACATTCACACCATTGCTGCCTCGTGGGGTTTAGCTTAAGCGACAGCTCTTCTCGTCCATTGTTGCCTTTCGCGTTTAGCTTAAGCGACTGCTCCACTTTTCTTATGTTTCGTTTGACCTTTTCAAGGAAAAAAATGCAAAGTTATTAAACACTATGTGGCCGTTTGGTTTTGTTGGTACCATGCTAGCAGGCACTGAGGGGTAGAGCTAACATGAGCTGGCTTAAGTACTTGGATGAATGACCGACCGTGGTTTAGTGCTTGAGCTGTTCATCCTGCTGTGCTCAGTTAAGACCACTAACTGCAAGTTGGGAGGTTTAGGAAGGCATCCTGTTGGCGGATTGCTGTGGTCATGTTGAGCCGGGGTCAAATGATTCATTGACCTTTCGATGACACTTATGAGAAGTTTGTTTAGGCACATGTGAAGAACAGCTTATCTTTATCTGTGCCATGTATATCATGTGTCTGAATTTCGCATGTTCTCAGTTCCTCCACCAATACCGCCACTCACCTACCGTCCTCTCCCTCAGGCTCCTCCACTTATCACACCACAGGCTTTCCATTCCAAATTGAAGTCTCACCTCGTCAAGAATCCCCCCCCCCTAATCCATGCGAGCCTCCGCCTTCCAAGCTTTATCGTCCTCAGAGAAACCCCCCTTAGCAATTTCTCTTACTCTTTTCTGTGGTCTCTCTGGCAACCGGACTCATACCTCCACTGGACATCGATCTCTGGACAACACCTCTGATACGACGCAGCGCTTGTGAATAAGCTGTTGCCCGTGCTTAGCTTTAGAATAAGCTTTAGAAATTTGGAGATTACGATTACGCATGTGTATGTGTAATTGTATATGTATGTGTGTAGGTACCAGTTTGCGTATATATGTATATGTCTTGGTGTTTTAGACAAAACCCTTTAGGAACCTAGGCTTTCACTGACTATATGTACTTCCACCCTTTAGGAACCTAGGCTTTCACGGACTATATTTACTTCCAAGTGGCATAGAAGTTAGCTCTGCACTAATC
>OY744605.1:73379779-73544779 GCA_963556255.1 Allolobophora icterica
AAACCTAACCTTCTCTTACTTCCCTTACGTTGTCATTAATGATGTCCGTTGTTACTGTTCATGTCTTGCTAATCTCTTGTTTTTTCATGTCGCAACAACAGAGCAGAGCCAAGCGATTGGTGTTGCCAGTGGTGGCGTTGTCTATGCAACAGCCGACTACAACGCAACAGGAACAGACGAACTGTCATTCCGCGAGACCGACCAACTGCGAGTTATTCGCAAGGGAGATGATGCGGAGTTGGAGTGGTGGTGGGCGAAACCGGTTAACCAGCCGAACAAACAGGGTTATGTCCCGCGCAACTATCTCTCCGTAAGATTGATCGATATTCATTTCTATCTGTGCAATTTATTGCAGACTCTGCTCCGCTTCTGTGGTAATATCTTGATGGGATGATATACACAGATGTACCGACTGAACTATTACTACTACTACTTCTACTCCTGCTACTGCTATTGCTACTGTTACTACTACTACTACTACTACTACTACTACTACTACTACTACTACTACTACTACTACTACTACTACTACTACTACTACTACTACTACTACTACTACTACTACTACTACTACTACTACTACTACTAGGGGCCTACTACTACTACTATACTACTACTACTACTACTACTACTACTACTACTACTACTACCACCACCACCACTACTACTACTACTACTACTACTATAGCCGTAAAACATAAATTTTAGACAAGATCGCCTAACAAGAAATTACTGAGTGACCAGATCTCTACCGCCCAAACTTTCTGTTCCATGGCAGATATGGGATCCATTACTAATTTGAAGCCTCAGGCAAAAGGGAACTTGTCAGTGCCCTATCTCACCTATCTCCCTGATATCAGTGAGTGCCTTCAAGAGCCTTCGTATCTTCAGAAGCTTCGTATCGTCCGTTTTGGCTGCATTTTAACAGCCATTTGCTCTCTTGTCTTTAGACAGAGGCACATTCTTTTATCCCTGATTGCTGCTCCCATATCTGTTTAACGCTTTAACGACGAGCTGCATTGGTTTCCCAGTCGCTTTTAGTACACACTCGTCTTTAAGGTGTTAATTTTGCTATCTAGTTCAACAAAGGAGAGATGTCTGTGTGTATAACCTGACTGACGGATTTACTATTGGAACAACCGGCGCCTGAAACATTCCAGAGGGCATGAAAAATTAAAAATTGAACATTAAATTTAATTAAAAATTGTAAGCAAGACGAAAATAAATTTATATAATTATCAGGGTATTACTTAAAGAAGTTAAACTCGGAACATAAATATTGGGGTGGCACTAGATCTTGTCCTAGGTGCGGCAGATTATTTAATCCGCTCTTGTATACCAGAGGAGGGAATTACATGCCATGTGCCATAGAAATTTATAGGAGGGAATTAAACAGAAATTACGAGCCAACATCTCTTGTAAACATGCTTCTGTTAATATTAATACACTGAAACAAAAACCATAATTCTTAAAAGATATTTATACAAAAATGTATGCATATTTTTAAAGCATAAATTGTAAGTGGTCTTAAATATCTCATTCATGACCTTGAAACAAAGTAAAGTCATGAGAAGTCTTGACAACTGGAATGGTGGTCTTTTAAATATCTTGATATCTAAAAGGTCCTCAACTTGCAACTGGCTATAAGAATTTCAGTACTTTTCTGCGAGTGTGATGAATGCGTCATTAGTCTTGGGATATAGAAACCCCTTCAACATAGACATAATTGCAACTGTAACAGAATATGTGTCATGCCTCTGAATATACCTCTACATCCATCAATCCACATTCACTGACCTATTGATCCAATCTTGGGCAGATCCATCAATCCATCTAAACCCACCTCTTGTCAATCCATCTACCCACCCCACCAACTCATTTACCCATCCATCCATTTATCTACCCACAGATCCATCT
Organism: Allolobophora icterica; assembly: GCA_963556255.1. Taxonomy (NCBI): domain Eukaryota; kingdom Metazoa; phylum Annelida; class Clitellata; order Crassiclitellata; family Lumbricidae; genus Allolobophora; species Allolobophora icterica. The sequence goes on from OY744605.1 coordinate 73,381,697, forward strand.
AAACCCCCTCTTATCAATCCATCTACTCACCCCACGAACTCGTATATACCCATCCATCCATTTATCTATCCACAGATCAAGCTACTCTCGATCCTGTTAGGCATGCTGTTATGTTTCTCGTGTCAGATGTATCCAGCAAAACCGAAGCTGACTGTGAAGAATTAGTCAGCTGTGAAACTGATGAACAACTCCTGCAGCAGCAGCAGCCATGGTCACCAAGTACACCGACACATTCTAGTCACAGCTGGAGACTGTAATCAGTTGATTGCAGAATCTCGATTCGAGTCGAAGTCGCTTCCATGGACTGAGGTCAAATCACAACGAATGCAATTGTCAAATTGTTTTACACTGGGATCTGTCTGCCTCGTGTTACGGGTTGTTGAGATGCGAATTCTAGCACCATGTGAGTGTTGGGTGGACAATGTAAATGAGGACTTGAACAAGACTTGAAGTAAATATGGACTAGCAGTAAATTTATGGACTAGCGGTAAATTTGAAAATAGATGGAAGAGAATAGAAATCAGTCAATTGTATGCTTCGCTGCCAAATGGCTGGCATCGTGAACTGAAGATGACTTTGGTGTTGGTGATGAAGATGGTGATGGTTATGAGGATGGTGGTTTCTGCAGTGTTATTAGCAATGACAATGATGGTGATGATGATGGTGGTGGTGGTGGTGGTGGTGATGATTGATTGATGATGATGATGATGATGATGATGATGACGACGACGACGACGATGATGATGATGATGATGATGATGACAGTACAGTGACTATTATGATGAGACCAGAGTTCTGGGCATTAGTTTTGCACTGACAGAACCAGGATTGGGTTTCAGATGTGCAGAATCTAAGTTTTCTTTGCAGAAATGAAATCCGGTTAACGAAGTCAAGATTCTATTTCTGTGCATTTGCTCTTACTAGGATTCATAGTCGGCCACGGATGCAATGGACAAAACAAATCTGGCAGGCACAGTTGAAACTATGCACTTGTATGGTGACCGAAAACACAGACAGACAGACAGACAGACAGACAGACAGACAGACACACAGACACACAGACACACAGACAGAGACACACACACACATGGACACACTCATGTAGACAGCCACAAAGACCTACAGGAACCTGTGTGTTGAAACAGGACATGCTGGCTGAAAAATCTCCTGGTTAATGATATAATTGGTATACAATTAGAGCATGTACTACAACTATTATGTACAAGCAGTCTGCTTGAATGAGTAAGAGCTGTCTCGCCCGAATTCATCAACATAACAAATGCTTTGATGTAACATCACACGTTTTCAAAGTTTGTTTTTTGTTAAAAGTTGTCTTGTTCCTGCTCTTCTGTGCCTTTGCTTGTCCCTCGCTTGGTGCTTTAGAGACTTAAGGTGCAACTTTTATGTTGTCTATCTGAACATGATGTGACAAAAGCCCCACTGAAAGCACTGATGTTGTTACTGCAGATAACTGGTAATATAAGGTATTTGCTCATTGGAAGTACACTCCTCAAAGTTGTTGATATCCAGGACTTGAAAGATATATCAGCTTATGGACAAACGTGACCGCATGACTTTACACTCCCCCTAAGGACGATTCCAATTTTGTCCCAAGAGTTCTCTATGCCACATTAAAATAACTTTCTTCACTTTAATTTAATTTATCCTAAATTTTAACATTTTCAATACTTGTTAAGTTTCCAGTCTCTCCTAAATCCTCCAACATAACATTACTAGTACTTAGCATTACTAATGTATTTGTAACATATTGCGGTTTGTCAATCTGAGTTGATAATAAACGAATAATTATGATAATAATAATAATAATTAGTTGTACAATCAGTCGAGTATCAATATATACTCGGATACACCAACACAGATACAGATATTCAGGTAAATTTGCAGATACAGATATACAGGTGAATTTTCAGATAATGATGCATGTTTGTACAACACTGCATTCTTAATATGCCACTTACCCCACATGATGTAGTCAATCTGTAAAGCCCTTGATTTACACTACATGGCTAAAAACAATTGCCAAGTTTATGTGGCAAACCTAAGTTTGAATCCTACACTCGGCGGTAAACGGTAAATGCATTAGTAAAATCCCAATACATTAATCGGTTAGAGGTGTCTGGTGCAGAATTATGTTCACTTGTTTATCGACGTTTATCTGTTTTGTGTTTCAATGAATCTGGAAGAAAGTCTTGTATATACTTTTCATGAAAATCCTGCATATTGAACGTATGGTTTTCTTTTCAGTTGTTAAACCTTTTGGTGAAGGTTTTCATATTTCGGTATCAGGTGCGGTGAAAATTTAATTTCGGGGACTGCTTTTTTTGCTAGTCTTAACAACAACAGCAATTTATTATGAAGCTATCACTGGCTTCACTGTCAAATGACAAGTCTGGTCATGCCAAAATTCACGCCACCGTAAAGATGTGTACAATGTATCTGTATCTTTTGTTGTTATTTCTATTCTATGCTTCAACAATTATCTGAATCATGAATCTGATTCCACAGATTCTTTCCGATTTTGATTGTGCAGTTTTACTGCCTTACAACAAAATAAGTTTGTATGTATGTACATATATATGGGAAGATTTCCATAGCGCCTTCCAATAAGTACCTTAACTTGATGGCGCTGCTGCCTGGAACTAGTGTTCCTTCCCTCTACGCTGCGCGGCCGCAGCGGCTTTCGTACTCCCGTGCATGCACCTATGATGCCCGCTCGGTGAACGTCACCGGTGTAAATTTTTTAATGCTTTAAACTCAAGCAAAAGTTGCTAATTTAAAATTCAAATTTAAATATAAACTAAGTCGCACAGCGTCATAGTCACACTGCACAGTACAACTTAGAGTACTTTAAAACAATGGAACTTTCATCTGCATCATGCAGTCACCGTTACGATGAAACATTGTTACCCATGTCTCTTGCATTCACAATGCGCTGCAGATGACAAAGCATGCGAACATGCATTTTTTGCCTTAGAGGGAACGTTGCCTGGAACTGCATTGTGAATAAGCGCTCGATAGCCCACTTGAAATGGAATTGACGTTTAAGTGTTGATGAATTTAGTGACGGCTGCAATTACTGTTGTTACAAGTGATGTACGTCGAGTATTTTGCTTCCTGCAGAAGTTAAACTCATGTTATCTGGGCATTTTTCTTAATTTCTAGCCGCTGGAGATCCATCGGTGTACAAAGGGAGACCATGTGGGTCCAGGGAGACCATGTGGGTCGAGTCTACGACCCTTTCTCTGACTCTCTGTTGTTTTTGTGATCAGCTTTTCTTAGGTAGTTTTCCAAGTATTGTAATAACCAAGACAACCGTCGTTATAACCAGTGTGGGAAGACAAACCCAGTTGGCAGGGGCGTAACTTTTGTCTAAAAAGTGGGGGTACCAATTTCTTACATACACGAAGCAAGGCGGAGACTGCGATCTCTGGGAAGGCACAATGATAAAATATTGATTGGCACTGTTCAAAAAGTGGGGGTACGGTACCTCCCAGTCCAAAAAGTGGGGGTACGGGTACCCCTCGTACCCCCTATAAATTACGCCTATGCCAGTGGGTTCCTCGCCAAATCAGCTGCTCAGTTTAGAGGCATACAATTAATATGACGCCAGTTGAAGAAGTGGCACTATGTATTATACATCTCTGATTACAATTACTATTACAGTTGGAATAGTCGGTATTCTTGGATTTATCTATGGCTGTGTATGTCATGATGGACACAGTTTAGATGAAGTGGACAATGACGTGAAACTGGCTTAAGAGGTTTTGCCTGGAATGTAGGTCTTTCTTTGTTATTTCTTTGTTTCCATACCATTTTGTGCAGTTCACTTTAAGAGTTGTTTGGTGTTCTGTATTCCAACGATTGCAGATTTGAGTGTGCTGATCAGACTCTGTGTGTAACGGTAAAATTTGGCATAAACGGAAAAGTAAACGGCAAGTCTTGAGATGCATAGGAGCTTGGATTGTCTCCCTTGCCGGCACAAGTGCCTAAGAAAAAGAATTAGGCGTCTCTGTTATACATTCCACTGAAAAATGGCAGACTTCTGTAAAATCTTCACCGACTTTTTTCATAACCTAAGACAAAGGTCATATTAATAGTGTTTGTTGCATTACTTTGTTCGAAAGATTCTTAGACCTCGAGGACCACGCTTTGGAGGAGTTTTGCAGAGGAATTAAAACCTTATTACTTTAACACTTTTCAGGATTTTCTAATGAGGGGTGTGAAAGTTGCACTTCCTTTACTTTTATGCATCTGAGGAGTTTCTGAAGAGGTGTGAAGAAATGTTTTACCTTTGACCTTTCTTTGTCTTGTAGTGAGTACTGTGTGAGTGAACTGAAACAATTTTCTCCAGGTTGTATGAAAAATTGGCCTTACTGTTACTGAATTGGCCTTAACGAATGCACTTGCACTGAACTCTCTGAAACTTACGAACAGTCAGCCACTGGCGGCGAGCTTGTTTGACAGGTGGGGGTGGTGGATACGGGATACTTGAACTAATCTGGTCAAAAAAGAGAGAAAAATTGGTAATCTGGTCAAAAAAGAGAAAAACATTATTTGACCTTTTTTGTTGTTTCTTCAAAATTTGGGGGACAACTGTATACTTTGTCCGCCCCACCCCACTGTTAAAAGTAGGGCTGTACCGAATATTCGCTTCGTATTCGCTTCGAGGCCGAATAGTGGGCCAAATAGCTATTCGGTATTTGGCCGAATAGTAGCGGTCGTACCGAATACGAATAGTGGTCACATGACATCTGTTTCTGCATATACGGCTGTTATAGCGAGTGGAGTGAATGTTAAGTTAGTGACAATTTCTAAATTTAGTTAAATCAGTCCCATTCCTAGTTTACACAGACTGGCAGAAGGATGCAAAAATTACATGTAGTTAACTGTTTACTTTTAGTCTAGCCTATGTATTAAATTTACTGAACTGAAACATTTGCTTACATTTGAAATTTTGAATGTTATCGGTAGACCTATTTTGTACACTATTCGTATTCGTATTCGGCCGAATAGTTGGTCCAATTATTCGTATTCACCGAATAGTGATAATCATCTATTCGGTACAGCCCTAGTTAAAAGTGAGGGTCTTTTCCCCCTCGACCCCCAGGATCGCCGCCCATGCAGTCAGCCAAATCTTATGCCTTTGTGAAGACTGCTTTAGCTGACGTGTTTCAGGAATTTGTCATTATTTTTGTCCTACCTATTATTACAATTGCAATTCTTCAGTTTTTAATTACACATTGTTCCTCTGAGTTGATGATTAAGAGGTGCTATTAGTTACTGCTTTCAATAGGTGTAGTTCTTCAGCTTAACAAATAGATCCGGCATTGGGCATCACTGACTGACCTTTTGACACGGTTGATTGATTTGGAGATGAGTTCGATACAGTTGACTGATGATACATACAGTTAACTGATGCTGAGATGATTTAGAGATGTTAGACGAAATGCCCTATTTATGCTTTATGTGTTTGCTAGAAAGAGCATTTAGATGAGTTACAAATTGTTCTCTGTTGTCACTGATGATAATTGTAATCGGAACATTTGACGACATTGCTTTCAGTGTTACTGTTTAAATTAAGGCAATTAGGTTTAACACTCCATCTCAGCACCGGAATGTCAACAGTACTTAAATAAATGTAAATGTACATGTTTTTCTGCATCGACTGTATGTACTCGACCCTGCCCTTTGTTCAATTAATGATCGGGTGAAAGCTTTCACCACTGCTCTCCGTTTGAATAGGTGCCACGCCCTTTGAGGTTCCTGTGTACGGAACGTGCTAGCCCGATACTCAAGTCTCTCAAATAAGCCACCATCGCTATGCAAACCGGGATTTGCACGCATTCACAGAAGCGCACGGGCGTACGCTGTAGCTAACTTGCTTACAACATTGACTTTGTGAAGCTGGCACTTGGCTAAGTAGGCGGATCCTTTCTAGGCAGTTGTGGATTCAGTGGTTTACAAAGTGTGGCAAATCCCGTATTTTTCCTTTCTGAAGTTTAGCATACTGGACAGGAATTCTTGGTCAAAGTTTTGTATTCCGTTTTCTTTTGACATTTTTTTACCTCAAAAGTCTTGAAGAGTTGTGTAGGCTATTTAACGAATTTTTGAAGACGAGCTCTCAAGTTTGTCTCTTTTTCGAGACTTTTTTTGCTTTACAACCTTAGTAGGCAACCCTCACCCTGTCTCGTTTTGGGCTTTCGGAACACTCAGATGTGAGGCGTGGCCAAACCTCTGACTCCGCTCCTGTCTTTTTGGACACTTTCGCAGTGCAAAGTGACGTTATGTTGTGCTACAGGCCAGAATTAGAAGATGAAGAGCAGTCCCTTAAGCTAGCCTGAGAGGCAGCCATGGGTATGAAGTGTTACCGAATTCATTTTCTTACCCCTCGGCATATTCATTCATTCATACGGAAAATTTATATGTCGCCCATTCAAGGTTATCTACTCAGAAGCACTCCCGACTCAACCCCGCCTGAAGAGCACAGTCTTAAAGTTAGAGTAAAATGTGGCGGCATGTGCTCCAGGGACCAAGCGAAGCTCAGGAAGCCCATTCCAGATTGCAGGGCCAGCGGCTGAGAAAGCACGGGGCTGCCTAAAAGCAGTCAGGGAGCGGGGAACCAGAAGCTTGTATTAGCGCAGAAAACCACGACATAGGACATTCAGGGTGGAGCCGCAGAACGCTTGCAAGTACCCTTGGGTCACCCATTAGGCAGTGTCACACTAAGGGAGACCCGATAAGCAATCCGCTGCGGGATAGGGAGCCAGTGCAATACATCGCCCTTGTAATCAGTGACATGACCAAATCTCGGAATGTCAAGGCGGGTGGCCAGTCCTCTTCCTCATCGTCTGGTCTTCCCACCGACAGTGTACGGTCAGTGTAGGCCTAGTTGACTAGGGGCGCAGATGGAGCAACAATCTCGAAATAAATTTCTGACCTGTTGGGGAGTTGACTCCTCAGCCTCTCGGTTGACAGTCGAGCACTCTAACCATTAGACTATCACGAACCCCTCAGGGTTAATTGTGAGTGAAATTATTTGCTGTTTGCCTGTGGTTTGTGTTCGCTTCAGAACATGTACACCAGACACTTGTTCAGACAGAGTCTGAACAGCAGTGTCTGATAACGGCACTGCGGCAGAGACTTAATGTACTGTCGATAAAACACTCGTACATAAATGTGACGCCAGGGGTCAAAACCCGTCACATGTCGGTTTTTGACCTTTTTATTTAGTCATATTCTACAATTGATCTGCTTCAAAATACTTTTTACAGAATGAAAATATCTTTTTTGCTAACTGAAGTTATTCTCGTTTGATTCTTTCATTAATATATAGTGACAAAATCGAATAAAAAATTTCGGCATATTTATGTCATCAACGTCTTCAGCAACCATTACTTGATTGTACTACAATTTTGCTGGGCAATAAAGGGCTATATCCTGTATCGAATAAAACAAACGGCATCAAAATCGGATTACTATATTGCAAAGTATGGCAAATTCATAGGCAACTGGTGAATTGAAGAATGTTCAATATTTTGGACCCCTCTCGCCTATTTCGGCTTCTAGCTCAATATCTAGGAAGCGACAAGCGACGGGTTTTGAGCCCTGGCGTCACAAATATCAACTATCTCGCGTCAAGGGACATTCACTGGACCCTATAATTTTTGCCTACTACCGCACAATTTTTTCTGATTATTACAAAAGGCCCACGTCACAGTGGTTGCTTTAGTACCAGATCGATGATGATGACGGTGATGAGAATCATGGTGATGACCTCAATCATCATTATGATAGCTGTGATCATCAGCTGTTACCAGCATCAGGGCTTTGTTGTTGTAATCATCATCACAGTTGTCATCGTCCTCGCTGTTATAGTCGTCGTCATCATCACCATCTTTCGTCATCGTTAATAATAAAGCAGTTGGCGGTTCTGGACGCCCTTGGCCAAACTGCGACCGTACGTTACTTACCGGGATACCGTACGTGTACGTACGTCATCGAGAAGAATAACGGACTCGTACTGACGCGTACGTTAAAAATGTTATTGCAGTGACACAGAGTCCGATACTGAACAGATGAATGCTGCACACGAGTGAATAAATTCATTATTGCTTGACCATGTGACTGACCATGTGACTGGCTGACAATGACAGGCTAGCTATAGTAGATAGCCTAGAGCTAGAGCTATGCACTAGTAGGCTAGTTTTGTTGGATTTTGTTGACTTTTGTTGTGCATAATGTTATGTAGGCCTACTTTATTTTCATCATGACATGAACTGATGTCAACGTACGCCAACGTACGGTAGGGCCTATAACAACGTACGCGTACCATACGTACGTTCGGGCCTATAGAAAGAAATAACGGTCGCGCACTGCTCGTGCCATGGCAATTGAATCAGACTGTGCCGTTCTACTACTTAATTAGGCTAAATATGCCCTGCAGGGCGTTAGCAGTCGTAGTAATTGCTCCGAACTCCTTTGAATTATGCTGGCAATTCTTGGCATCCGAGTACCATATGTCATTCTAAGATTTTGTGTCACATATTTCTTCTAATGGAATCTTGGTTGCGGATCAATTCCAGGACTTTGAACAGCTGTTTAATTTAGCACAGAAACCGTTAAAATAGCATCCGATGTTCTGCCTTTGGGGTTGACGTCTACGTCGAAAGCTAACAAGGGTCACGTTTGGGGTAGAATTCAGCATAGCGCGATCCACCATTTAAGCCAAGTTGATAGGGTGGGGGAATGGACGGTGTCCTGAAATCCACTTTGAAACAAAGGATAACAGTCTCTTGAGCTAATCTCGATGGGCATCAACTGGTATGAAATATTAGCAGTCTTGTTGTCAAGACCTTAAACCTCAAGACCAAGACCAAGACCAAGACCAAGACCTTGAACCTCAAGACCAAGACCAAGACCAAGACCTTGAACCTCAAGACCAAGACCAAGACCAAGACCTTGAACCTCAAGACCAAGACCAAGACCAAGACCTTGAACCTCAAGACCAAGACCGAGACCAAGACCGAAAAAATCACAGTCGTATCCAGACTTCTATTCCTTACTAACAATTGTCCAGTCGGACTACTCGTTATTTTAATGAAAACATGAGTTTTTTCTTTTATTCAAGCAAAACAACTCTAAATGGAGACTGCAGAGAATTCCGAATTCGTATTTACAAAGTCCTTCATGTTATTCCAAATGCCTGTTGAATTTTATAAAACCAATTTGCTCAGAATTTTCTGACCAAGACGTGACCTGTGGGGCTTCATAAAAATTCTGCCATGTGAAAAAACACGGTCTACAAGTGCTGAAATCGCTAGCACACAAAGCAGCTTTTCAGGAACCGGATGTAAATGTACAAATTAATCATGAGTCTGTTTTGAAATCATTCCATGGTAAATAACTGGAAGTCAAACTAATTGTCCAAAACGACAGTGAAGCCTCATTCACACCGTGTAAATACTAAAGCAATAACTGTATGAGTAATTGTTGGATAAATTTTTAAAATTCTTGCCGTTTGTTAAAATTAATGACTGTTCATATTGACAAAAGTCTTGGTCTTGGTCTTGAAAAACCAAGACCAAGACTTTGAACCTCAAGACCAAGACCAAGACCAAGACCTTGAACCTCAAGACCAAGACCAAGACCAAGACCTTGAACCTCAAGACCAAGACCAAGACCAAGACTTTTGAAAACGAACTCGAGTGCGCTCGAGACCAAGACCTTGGTCTCGAGGACAACAAGACTGAATATTAGCGACTTCATTTTCTTAGCCTTTGCGCACGATGGCGGTTAGCCAGAGTATTATAAATAGTAGAAAAGGACTTGGAACAATAGAGCCTAAAGTTTGAGGCTGAACAAAACGCAGAGAAAGGCCCATGACAAGAAGACTTGGCACCACGTACACTATTAGAGCTTCTGTCAATTGAGTTCAACCAGATCTAGGTTGAGAGACAGACAGACAGACAGACAGAAGGAGACGAAGAGAAAGACCCAGGTCCTCTCCTTGCTGTCTGATCTTCCAACAGATGTGCAATGAGTGTACAGTTGATATATAACCATTTATAGCTGAATTTCCTGATGGAATAGAAACCTTGAAATATCTATGCGTGGGCAAGGGTCTAAACCCCGGCCCAAGGTCTGACAGTCAGCCGTACTAACCAATTAACGAACACTACCGTTGAAACAATTCTCAACTATAAAATCCTACAATTTGCTTTTAAAATGTAATAAGTCAACAAAATTCAAGCTGAGACGGACCTCGTGTTCAGCTTATCAACAAGATAACGACGGATCAACTGCTAAGCTGTTTCCGTGTTTCTAGGTCTTTGTTTCTAAAATTGCTACCGATTTGGAGTACTGTCGCCTATCAGTAATGTTTTAGGCCTACCCGTGACATAGCTTAGTTATGTATTAGGCCTAAACTTGTATTATTCACTCGTTTACCCCATTTGTCCTACTGTAATATTGCATTGACTTTTCTATGAATAATTATACATTTATGCTCATCAATTGATTAATTCTGCTTTATCCACATCACTGCAAGAAAATTCCAAAACGCTTGTAGGCCTAGCCTACTGATAAAAATTCATGATATCAGTATTTTAAATATTGATCTAATACCCCAACTACAGATCGATTGTCTAATTCAGTATCGATTTGCGTATAATTTACTTTCCTCTGCTTTCACTGAATATTTTGTTGGTCTAAGTAATTCTGAATGTTATGCACATTGCACACCATACCAACTCACAGGGAATTTATTGCGGAAGTTCTTCCAGCACATAAATTAGACTATTTTCAATTTAATATAGGGCCTACTGGACCCCTATCTTGAATAATTTATCCTCTGCTATCCACGAATTAACCAATATAAAACAATTTTTAAAAAGTCTATGGCTGTTTATTTGAACGAACGGAGTAGGCTTTTACATGAATAAATGTTGTTGTTGGTCTAGATTTTTGGTTCTATTCATTCTGGTGCTGTTGTGTTAAGTCCAGTTGGACTGGAATTATGTCAGTCACTCGGTATTTTCAAACCGATTTGTAGCTATATCGACAAGCGAGCCTTCGGTCCTTCCTGAGTCTGCCGCCCTTTAGGCCTGTGACTCAGAAACGTATTTGTAAACTGCGTCTTTTGATGTCTTCGTTGAGAGTAATAAAAAACACAATGAACAAATAAATAAATAGAATATAATAGGGTACAATATAATACAATAGTCACTTTATCATACAGTACCATACGGAGAATTCCAGACTCTATATGGATTCAGTACCCAACAAAGTCCCTCTTCGCGTCCATCTTTACATTGCGTATCGTGCAATGCAACATATCAACATAGTTCTATACAAGCTTAAAAACAATGGCCGACTCAAAGGGGAACGTAACCTTAACCCTAAATGGTTTCCAGCTTACGTCCCAAAACTATATTCCTTTGTCGCAACTTCAAACTCTGAAACAGTCTCTATATAGCTTACGTGATTTATCCTTCGTACTTATTACTAAGGACCTAGTTATCGTTTAAATAGGCCTACATACGTCTCATTACTACAGGCCAATGACTGTATCGTATAAATAGGCCTACACACTAAGGGCCTAGGCATCGTTAAATAGTCCTATGTAGGTCTAAATAAATCATTTTATGCCTTACTAGACATGTGAAAAGGCCAACAATTGTACGCAAGCCTAAAATATCAGGTAATTTGTCAAAGAGACCCATGTTAGGCCTAGGAGCATCCGAGACTGCCAAGTGGGTAAACTGTGCACCCAGTGGGGTCTTTTGATAGTTGGTTTCACGGTCTTTTGTCTCGCACAGTTCATTGTTTAACAATAGCCATCGAAGACTTGAAAGTCGTCAACTGCGATGTCGCCTTGGTAACCTCTGTCGACCAACGCTTCAAACACGACCTTTGAAAACAAAAGCCAAAGCATTACAATACACTTCGATTTCTCCAAACCGAACTTGCGTCATGCAAGTTCGCTTTCGCAAATTGTAAGACTTGGATTATGTTTGATTAACCTTGGATTATGTTAGATTTTCAGTACTTCTGTTTCTCGAATGGAGCCCTTATCGGCCAGAGCAAACATATGAAATAATCACCCAAATAGAACAATATTTGGCTGAGTTATGACCGTTTTTTTTATTATGACCTTGAAATAACATTGGAATGTGTTAGATTTTTAGTCATACTTCCTGTAAAAGGAAGCCCTTATCAGCCCGATAGAACAGGTTAAAAGAATCACCGAAATAAAACATAATTTGGCTGAGCTATGGCCATTTTCTCTTGATTTTGACCTTTTGACCTTGAAATAACTTTGGAATTATGTTAGCTTTAGTACTATGTCTCTTTTAATGTAGCCCTTGTCGGTCCGAGTAAACAGGTAAAAGAATAATCAAAATGAAACAATATTTGGCTGAGCTATGGCCATTTCCTCCGATTTTCCTCTGAAATTGACCTTTTTTGACCTTATAATAACCTTTGATGATCTTAGAGTTTGTAGTCGTGTTTCTTCTCGATGGTAACCCTTATTAGCATGAGCACATCGAGAAAAGAGTAACACAAATGGAACAATATCTGGCTGAGCTATAACCATTTTTCCCGATTTCTTGTGAATTTGACCTTTTTGACCTTAAATTAACCTTGGACTGTCTTACATGTAGTAGCATTGTTTCTGACCACAGATAGCCCTTATCAAGACGAGAAAAACAAGAAAGAATTAGTCGATTTCAACTATTATTGGCCGAGATCTGGCCATTTTTCTCTGATTTTTGCTAAATCTAATTTTTATGACCTTGAAATGACCTCGATTGACCCTGAATTAAGTGGTTATAATTTTCTCAGATTTAGCTCTTGTGGAGATAAACATAACAAAAAGTTCATCCAAATCAGACTCTTCGTTCATTTTTTGTGATAGGCTAAAACGAGTAAATCGACAATGGACCCAAGTTCTAAGTCATGAGCATGGGCGCCTTCAGTCTGGGAAATTATGGGGTCTATGGCAAAGACTGACATACAAACTGTCATTAATGATATGTTATGTTATGTTACTTTATGTTATATTATGATACGGTATTTTATGTTATGTTACGTTATGTTATATTATGGTAAGCTATGTTACTTTATGTTATATTATTATACGGTATTTTATGTTATGTTACTTTATGTTATATTATGGTACGTTATGTTACGTTTGGTTACGGTATGTTATAGTATGCTATGCTATGCTATGTTACGTTACGGTATGTCATATTATGATACGTTATGTTATGTTACGTTATGTTATTTTACGGTACGTTATGTTATATTATGGTACATAATTGTACGTTTTGTTATGTCATGTTATGTTACGTTATGTCATGTTATGTTACGTTATGTTATGTAAGCTTTCCAACTCAGTAGTCTACAAGGTAAGGCTGGCATATAACGCGCTAGGACCAGATTATAGTTTGTATAGCTCTAGCTACCGGAAGGGCTGATGGACGGAACATTTCATAGATGGAAGGACGAATGAATGAAATAAGAGAATTGACCTGGTAGCCAAGAGCAGCGACGGCGCCTGGAATGGAGAGCCTTGCATTGATCCAGACGTCTCCTTGGTTACCATAAGCCCGCCAAAGAGGACTGACGTCATTGCCTGGCACCTGAACAATAAAGCGAAATAATGAAAGATAATTAGATCGAATGGACTTATCTGACGGATGGCAATTAGGCCTAAATTAATTTTCTGGACTACTGTCTCACTTGAAGCGACTATCAGTTGATGATGCTTTGTGATGCTTGTGATAGTGGCGCCGAAGAAGTCATTAGACTAGATTAGATTAGCCAGTGTCTGCAGCCATCGAAGAGACTCAGGGCATGGCTGCCAAACCATGTGTTTAGTTAAGATCTTGATTGTACTTTCATGTTTCAATGTAATCTTACTGCGTACTTGTCAGTTTGAATTAATAAAGATTATTAAGATTATTATTATTATTATAATTATTATTATAATTATTATTATTATTATTATTATTATTATTATCATAGTTCGAGAATTCGTGACTTTCGGTTTTAAAATTCGTAAAAATTCGCGAATTATTGGTTTATTTTAAAATTCGTAAAAATTCGTAAAAATTCGATGGGCCATCGTTGGCCATTTTTTACATTGACAGTGGCGTTTTTTGCAAAAACAGCGTAAGCAACAACAAATGTGATGACGTCATGATTTGTTATGTTAAGCTTCTGCTTAGAATTTAATGTAAAATTCAGTATAAAAGTTTAATACATAACGAGTAAATTTAGTTAAAATCTAATTTCTTAAAGACGAAAGAACATGGACCGGAGTGGAAGTATGTAGTAATTTTGGAGGAGAAGGAAATGGTAGCCTAATCCAAAAATACAGTGTTGTTTTTGTGACAAGGAATTTGTTGGTTGTTCTGCCCGAATTTGGGAGCATTTGCATGGCGAAAATATAGAAACCAAAGTCGAGTGGGAGCAGTGGGCAGTTCCTGACTCAGAATCAGAGGACGATGAAGTAGAAGACACAGTTCGGTGAACGTTGCCAACCCGTTTAAACCCTGTTTGGTTGCAAGCTGTGTTAGTGACTGACTGGTCACCCTGGAGCCGGGGCACTGGTGGTTTTTCGTTCTGCTGACTGACACTCACAGTCACACGCCCCAACTATGATAGAAATCGAAGTTCAAGACTCCAAGTAGAACAGTAACTGAATATCAAAACTACTGTGTTGCTAGTCAGCTATCTTTTACGGCTGATTGACTGATTGCCTATAACACTGACATTTACATGGTTAAAAGTTGAAAAGTAAGCAAATAATAAAATTCGCTGCCATGGCAAAGAATTCTATTATTTTATTATTTCACGAATTTTAACGAATTTTAAAACTGCAGTTTAAAAATTCGTTAAAATTCGTGAATTTTTAAAATTCTTAAAATTCGTAAAATGCGAATTCTCGAACTATGATTATTATTATTATTATTATTATTATTATTATTATTATTATTATTATTATTATTATTATTATTATTATTATTATTATTATTATTATTATTATTATTATTATTATTATTATTATTACTATCACTATCACTATCACTATCACTATTACTATTACTATTACTATTACTATTACTATTATTATTATTATTATTATTATTAATAATATTATTAATATTATTATTATTATTATTATTATTAATATTATTAATATTATTATTCTTATTATTATTATTATTATTATTATTATTATTATTATTATTATTATTATTATTATTATTATTATTATTATTATTATTATTATTATTATTATTATTATTATTATTATTATTATTATTATAGTGACCTATTGCAGTAACGAGTCTGGCCGTAGCAGTTTAAACTAATCGTAGCTGTGAGGAAGTGCTCGATAGTGTAGTGGTTAGCGTGCTGGTCTGTCAATCGAGAGGTCGGGGTTCAAATCCCAGCCAGAGCAGAAATTTGGTTCGAGATTTCTGCTCCACCTGCACCGCTAGCCAACTCAGCTAGCCTAGAACGAGTACACTGACCGTACTCTGTCGATGGGAAGATGAGACGGCGAAGGAGCGTACTGGCCACCCGTCCTCATATGCCGAGGCTAAGA
This sequence comes from Allolobophora icterica, assembly GCA_963556255.1. Taxonomy (NCBI): domain Eukaryota; kingdom Metazoa; phylum Annelida; class Clitellata; order Crassiclitellata; family Lumbricidae; genus Allolobophora; species Allolobophora icterica. The sequence goes on from OY744605.1 coordinate 73,397,334, forward strand.
AAATGAAGTCGCTAGCAATTCATACCCATATCTGCCTCAGGGCTAGCTAAAGGGACTGCTATACTTCTTCTAACTATTCAGTGATAGGCCTGCTTTCTGGAAGGCTACCTCTGACCGTCACAGGTTCAAATTCTGCTGCTGGGAACTTCTTATTCATATCTTCATCTAATCAAAAGTATCCCGATATCGTAATCCGCTACTACTTATGTAGCGCAAGAGTTTCTTGGCTGTACTTGCCACAGTGTAGACGTTGAGTGTTCCAATGTGTCGTCCGTGCATGTGGTAGAAGAACTGGACACATTGATCCGTGTAGCCATAGTAACGGGCGGAAAACATTCGCGCCTTCGTGCCTCTGCCCGGCTGACTAGCGTCAAAGTACATATAGTAACCTATTTAAGAAAATATAACAGAACACAACATACCATAACATAGCATAACATGAAATAACATAACCATAGCATGATTTAACATATTATAACATAACTTAACATAACATAACAACATAAGCTAAAATAACAACATAAAATAACATAACATAAAACAACTTAACATAACATAACAACATATTAAAAATGACAACATAAAATAACATAATATAAAATAACATAACTTAACATAACCTAAGTTAACATGATATAACATATAGATGCATTTGTGAATGAACCAATTAATAAAAAAATGAGCACTATAAATTCCTCTCCCTCAATACTAGGTGTCGCTTGTAAATCAGTTTATGCATTTCATCGCGAAGTTCGCTAGATGGTGCTAGTAAGACAGAAATTGTGAATTCCCTTTTTTTCCTTGCCTGGTCTTGCCATTTTCAATAGGGGTCAGCCGGAAATTGCCTCGGACATTTGCCTCGGCCGAATATCCGGTTTTTGGGTACTATTTGGAAGTATTCGCCTAGGCAAATACTGTACACACAAATAGTTGCTCGTCTGCCTCACATGTCGGAATTTGTAGGCTCATAATATCAGCTTTGAGCTTCATCTAGCATTATCATTTTGAAGAAGAAAAGTCCAAAAACACCAACACCGGAAGTCCATAACGGAAGTCAAGTCCATCTCATTGATTATTTATTTCTAAAATTCAAAATTTATTAGTCAGTTATTACAAGTACAGAAATTTATTTCGATAATTTTTCATTAGGCTACATGAAAATATGAAGCTTCGCATACGGAACATATGGTACTCGGTTCGTACCCGGATCCGGCAAATAGTGTATCCAAATACTCGGATTCGGTACTCGGTGGAAAATGTCTACCCGGCTGACCCCTAATTTTCAACTTTCCTCAGAGCCTTAGAAAGTCATATCACAGGAACGGGCTTACTCACAGCTATAAATCGAATCCCAAACCCTTGAACTGGTTGTCCATGGGGCTAGCTAGCACTAGACAACCTGTTGCAAACAGGAGCTTCAAGGTTCAAGTGGTTAACTGGCATTGAGTAAAAACAGTTGGCAAACAGACGAGACGTCAAACCATTATCTGTACTCGTTATTTGAACTTCCCAGGACGGCTTTGTTTGTTTTGGTTTTATGTCTCGGTTACGTAACAGATGTATTGGTCTTGAGACTGGTCCTGTAACAGATGTATGGGTCTTGAGACGGGTCCTGGGTACGAGTGAGATCAACGTTTATGTGAAGCGGAATGCGTATACCATGGCAGTTCAGGGAGACGCTTGTGTCTGTTCTTAGAATCCTAGTCACTTAGCTGAGTAATTTATTCGAATTTAATTTAATTTCTGTTGATCGTTACACGTTCATTCATCCTCTTACTCCTTCGCCAATTGATTGATTGATTGCTTGCTTGACTGATTGATTGATTGATTGATTGATTGATTGATTGATTGATTGATTGATTGATTGATTGATTGATTGATTGATTGATTGATTGATTGATTGATTGATTGATTGGTCCATCATTTAATTCATTCACGCATTGCAACCTCTGAATTGAGGCACCATCTTCGCACACTGTTCAACTGTTTACCTTTTCTCAACTTCTAAATCATTCATTCATTCATTTATTCATTCATCAATGCATCTATTCATTCTTCCGTCCATACTTTCATTCGTTTATTCATTCAGAGTTTTGCGTGATGACTCAAACCAAGGAGTTTTATTTCTAGAGCTAGGGGCTTGGGTATTGGACCAGCTAGGCGTACTCAACCACGCGTGACCATAAGCGTCCGAAGGAATTTTTGTAGGGGAGTTTTTTAAATTGTTGGCACGGAAACTAGGGCCTAAAGAGGGTGCCGAAAGCAACCGATCACGTCACCCTCGGCGCTCGCTCCCGTGATTTATGGGTCTGGCGCGGATCCCAACAGCCGCCAACGCTTTTGGAAGCATTTGACATGATACGGGGTCTGTTGTTAGCGTTCTGGAAGTGGGATCTCGTTTTCAACCTTAAAAATAAATAAGCGTCAAGGACTGCCCTAGATAATTAAGTGTTTTTTCGCATTGAAAATCGCGTTGGGACTGTTGTAATAATCATAATAATCAAAAGATTTAATTTTTGTAAAATATGCGCAAAATCCAGAGGAAGCAAATGCTCCCCACTGCGGACGCCCATGTGCGTGACCGACATGCTGAGACACTTTAACTTCTGAGAGCGTTAGCGCAATGCAACGCTAGATGTCGCTAGACGCACAAGTTATACAACAAAAACAACAATTTAAACACTGTTAGTCGCCTGCTCTAAAACATTGGCGGTTGGTAGGACTCTGCCCGGGTCCCGCAGAGATCAATGATTAGGTCAAACACTAAACACCAGAGGCTGGAACGAAATGTTCAGGCCAAGGCCTGTACGTTGTTGATCGTAGCAGTTTAAACCAATCGTAACCATGGCTGTAGACGAGGGTATACGCGCGTATACAGCGTGTACTCACCTCTATAGAGACCGTATACTCACCTTACACATTATATTTTTAGCATATTCGCCTCTGGAGAGCGCGTACAATACATACCTCCAAAACGTACTTGGACATATTTTTAAATACTGCATAGTGTAGACTATAACTTAAACAAAACTTTAGTTTGAAATTTAATTATTTCTAATTTTTCAATAAATGTTAACATAGTTGATGCATCAGAAATTGAGGAATTCCGTCATTTCAATAGCTGAAACGCTCACCAAATCTTTCTCTATTAAAAAAATGTCTTGCATGCATGCTTTCCCCCCTCAGTGTTTCGGAAAACTAACCTTTAGCGTGTACTCACCTCTAATTTTACCACTACAGCCCTGATCGCACCTGTGTGGGGTGCTCGATAGTTTAATGGTTAGCGTGCTGCACTGTCAATCGAGAGGTCGGGGGTTCAGATCCACGCCAGGGCAGAATTTGGTTTGAGATTTCTGCTCCACCTACACCTCTGGCCAACTCAGCTATAATGAGTACACTGGCCGCGGTACACTGTCGGTGGGAAGATGAGACGGCGAGGGAGAGTAATGGCCACCCGCCCTGATACGCCGATGCTAAGAAATTGAAGTCGCTAACACTTAATACTCATGACTGCCGCAGGGCTAGCTTACGGGACCTCTCTTCTTCGTCTGACTATTCAGTGGTAGGTCTACTTCTGGAAGGCTATACCTCTGACCGTCTGAGGTTCAATTTCTGTTCTGGAAATTATTCATATTTTCATCTACACAAAAAATATCCCGATGACGTAATCCGCAGAACCCGCAATCGTCCGATAACGGACTGAGTTCTCTACCGAATGGACCAGCGTGAGATGACTTGCATCGCTGTACCTTTGCTGTTTCCGCAGGTGTGGTCGACGGTTGGTCCGGTCACCGGAGACGGCGTCCGGTCCCTCCATCGGATCCAATCGACGTCATCGTTCAGCTTGTCCTGCACGAATCCACAGATCTTGGGATCTTCGAAGCCACAGAACTGAGACGTCTTTCCTACAACGAAGCAACACACGTCAATTTCTGCCCGCTATAGGAAGTTCATAAAAGCGAAATATATTTTATGTATAACTCAGGTGAAACATTTTTATTAATAATTCATTTGTAACTTCTATATAGCGCTGGCGTTTAAAGGCACAAGGCATGAAACGATGACGCGCCAAAGCCAAGCCGCTATCAGGTCAACATCTAGAAGATCAGTCTGCTGAGACAGAGAGAGAGACAGCCAATGGTGGATGAGCAATCTGAACCAGATATTTTATAAGGTCAAGTCGACGTAAACGCCACAGGCAGACATAGGATGTCGTTAACAGTGGTTAGGCGGCTTAGGCCTATTAACTCGTCAGAATCGTAATCTTGCACAGTAACGTAACTTTGGTCTAAAAAGTGGGGGTACCAAATTTCGCATAGGTTCCAATTCGCGACTGTTAAATAAATATAACGGCATCGTTTAAATTCCATGCATAACAACAACAACAACAACAACAACAACAACAACAACAACAACAACAACAACAACAACAACAACAACAACAACAACAACAACAACAACAACAACAACAACAACAACAACAACAACAACAACAACAACAACAACAATAATAATAATATCAATATTAATAATAAAAAAATAAAATAATATTAACAAAAAATTATGATAACAATGAAGATGGCGATGGAGATCACGTTGATGTGTCCCTGGGCTCAAATGAAGGCCGAGAAAATAAATAACATGGGCTTTGTTTCTTCTGGGTATGAAAAGTAGGGGTACGGTAACGGTACCCTCCAGTCGAAAAAGTGGGGTTGGGGAGTACGGTATCCCTCGTACTCCCCGCAAATTACGCCTATGATCTTACACCAATGTTAGAATGTTCAGACTCTGTGGGGCTTGTCTCACAGGCATTGTCAGAAACTTTCCTACCGGTGCAGTTTCTCTTCCCTGAAGGTACACTTACTCCTAACGTTTCCCTTCTGTCGTTTGCTCTTCCCGAAACGAAGCTCCAACTGGAGATAACCGGAACCAGTTGGACGAGGCATCCGTTTCTCACGTCCATTCCCACCGTCCTTTCATCAGGATCTCACTTCTCACCAGCCTCAATGTTTAACTCTCGAAAGGGCTTTTTCAAAATTCAGCATCGCCCGGTTCCAGATAGCCTCGAAAATCTGAAAACGGCATAGGCCTCTCGAAATTCCTGCAGGGCACCGCCTCCAGAGATCAATCGGCAAATCATAATTGTTCTCCGATAAGAGTATTTCGCTATAGGGCTATCAGAAATAAACCTAAGGACTATTGACGTTACTACGCGAGTGATCCAAACGCCTATAGGCCATTGTGAGGCTTCAGAAGGGGGCTGTTTAACCAACCAGATACTTACTTACGTACGTAATTCCGCAAGACGACATCTGGTGTTTTATCGTGGCTTCGTGCACATATTCAGTCGATTCCGTAGCAGAGACTTTTCCGTAGTGATTACTCCGAGTACTCGTAAGTACTCGGCAGTACTCTCCTCTCATTATAAGTCCCTGGTGCCGATGAATAAACCAAGAACAGCCGGTGGGGGTGTGCCGTGCGAATCAAGCGGCCTCTTATATTAGTGATTCCATTGAAGGAATTACGCAAGAAACGCGGACGGAGAAATGGAGCAACACAGGGAAGGGGAGAATGGGATGAGTAAAAGGAGAAAGAAGAGTAAAAGGAGAAGGAAGAGTAATAGAAGAAAGGGATAATGGGATGAGTAAAAGGAGTAGGAGTAAAAGATGTGGGGAGAATTGTTTGAGAAAAATGAGAAGGAAGAGTCAAAGAAGGAGTGTAAAAGAATAAGGAGAGAATGGGATGAGTAAAAGAAGGAAGAGTAAACAAAGAGGGAAGAGTAAAAGAATAAGGGGAGAATGGAATGAGAAAAAAGAGAAGGGGGAGTTAAAGAAGGATGACAAATAGAATTCAGAAGAAGGGAAAAATCAGGGTATGACGGAGGAAGAATGTGAGAAAGTTACAGTTGGACAGAACAAATTTAGGAAAGAAGTGAGAAAAATGCAGTAGAGAAGGTCAAAGAAAAAAGGAATGGTAATATAGATGTACGAACTAAAAATAAAAGTTTGGAACGATTGATTTATAAAGTCTTCTTTTTTATTTATTTACTTATTTAACTTATAATACGCGCAAGACCATTAATTTAGTATCTGAGGTGAAAGACACGTGTACGCGAACAAATTCTCCAGGATTGTTACACAGCAGGCTCGAATTGGCAATCGTTGGATTATGGACCCATCGCTTTACCGTATAGAGCACAGTGCTGTTTGTCAATCTTTACATTCCTCGATTATTTCAAGCGAGAAAGAGAGAAAACAGCACGAAAAGGGGGATTGACAGAATGAAACAGGACGAGAGAAATCAGGAGGAAAAGACAACGGTAAAGAAAATAGAAATTATTGTAATTATGCTTAATTTGACCGGGGCGGGGAGAGGGTTAACAAAGACGGAATTTAAATTAGACGCTAATGTATACACAAAAAAACAGACGATGAAAAAGAAGATGTTTTGGAGAACAGTCATATCGTGAACCGATAACAGCAGTGTTTGAGTTTCCGATTCTTTATCAATCACAAAAATGTTAAATCTGTGCTACTTCAGTTCCTTGTGTTGATAAGTGTTTAAAGGCGAACTCAAAATAAACAGCAGTGGGTTCCTGCGGCATAATCGCCCAGATTCTATGATTATTTAAATTCATCATCACCATTATCATCATCATCATCATCATCATCATCATCATCATCATCATCATCATCATCATCATCATCATCATCATCATCATCATCATCATCATCATCATCATCATCATCATCATCATCATCATCATCATCATCATCATCATCATCATCATCATCATCATCATCATCATCTTCATCATCATCATCATCATTACCACCACCACCACCACCACCACCACCACCACCACCACCACCACCACCACCACCACCACCACCACCACCACCACCACCACCACCACCACCACCACCACCACCACCACCACCACCACCACCACCACCACCACCACCACCACCACCACCACCACCACCACCACCACCACCACCACCACCACCACCACCACCACCACCACCACCACCACCACCACCACCACCACCACCACCACCACCACCACCACCACCACCACCACCACCACCACCACCACCACCACCACCACCACCACCACCACCACCACCACCACCACCACCACCACCACCAACACCAACACCACCACCACCACCACCACCACCATCACCATCATCATCATCATCATCATCATCATCATCATCAACCTCCTCCACCTCATCATCATCATCGTCGTCGTCGTCGTCGTAGTCGTCGTCGTCGTCAACATCATCATCATCATCCCAAGTCCAGGTGCTATTCGATTTTCTGTTGAGCCTGTCTACCTCTCACAATGCCTCTGGTTGTTCAGTTACTACTTCTCCACTGGTGACCTAGCCTCACCAGGCATTGCCTTGCATTTAATAGCAGTTAATGTCATGCGCGATATCCTTGTGGTTCGCGTGCTGTACCGTCAACCGAGAGGCCCCTACTTTAAATCCCACCAGCCCAGAAAGACGCTTTGACGTTTCTGCTCCACTTGCCCATAGTAAACATAACTCTGAATGGACCCACACTTACCACACACTGTTGGTAGGAGGGTTAGACGCAGAGGACAAGCTGGGTATACCCGCCTTTACCTACCTAGGCTAAGAAAAATGCAATCACTAGCACTCTACAGCTGTAAGAGAACTGTCGATCGACCAAGGCTCCCCGGATGGTGGAGGTGGCTCTTCGCCAACTGAACAAAGGGCTACACACGGTGGTCTGGAGGTCAGCGCAGGGTCGAGAGATTGGTTGGCAAAGAGTCCTAGAATAAGCTACACTTCGGAGAGGGAACGTATTTGATGAAGATAACACTATACATATATACTATGGGTGTGTGGTAAGATTAAGGGGCTGCTCTTCTTCTTATCGGCCCAATGTTTCCTCTTCATCAAGGAATAGTTTCGTCTCAGCAATTCCTTAGAATATTGCACAAGGGATAGACGATAACAACAAAGTGATAGATCTCTTTCGGAAGCTTTCCGCAACGCTCAGTTAATCAGTGCCACCAACTCGTCCAGATGTTTTATGCACACCTGCCCAATCCAAATAGCTACACCTGTGATAAGCTGTCGTTGTGCCTGTATCTCTCCAGCATCCCATTATTTACCGGCTGCTGTTGCTGAGAATGGGTGGCAATGGAAACTAACCAAAGCTAAATACCTTCGCTTATGGTAGATTAATTATCAGCCAGTTATAATAGGTTATCGTTGGCAGGTAATAAAAGCAAGCGGTGGAGGGAGCGGGGCAGAGAGAGAAGGATATTCAAAGGCAGAAGCAGAGACACACATACATACATATGCCAAAGACAGAAACAGAGACAAAGTCATAGAAAAAGGCAAAGACTGAGGCACAGGTAGAAACAGAAACAGAGGTAGAGAAAGAAGACACATAGTCACAGAGAAGGAGATATAGAGATACAGATATACAATGTGACATACATGCAGACTGGTAGCAAATGTAAGGCGACTCATTATCTCCTATGTCGAGCAGCATCGTGCTTTCTCGGTGGTGGCTCTCTAACCTGGAATAGCCTTCCTCTAACGCTCCGCTTCCTCCCAGAACCTTTGCTTCCACGTTCTTTACTCGCCTTAAGACCACTCTATTTAGCCGTGCTGGAGTCGTGAGCACCTATAAGTAGTTCTCCTTGAAGAGGCGCTATATAAATGTCCGAAATGAATGAATGAATAATCATAATTGGCCACAGCTAACTAATGTTAAGCTGTTTCTATGTTGACTAATGTTAGGATGTTAATTAATATTGTATAACTAATACTACATCATTCAACTAACATTACATTACTGCTTTAGCTATCCATATCATTTTTTCGCTATGATTCCCGTTTTAATGTTCCTGGGTGCGGTGTGCCATCCAGTCTTTTTCAATAAACGAATATATTACATTACAGAAGTTATAGATGCGACACCAGGAATCATATACCAACCTCTGAAGCATTCGATGAGCAGCGCTTCCTTCTTCTTGAACTCCGTCGTTAGATTATCGTATCTTCTGCTCAGGTCGCTGTACCTCTCGAGCGACTCGTTCAGTCGTTGTCTCATGTTGTTCCTTTCGGCGTTGCATAAGTCCAACTCCACTTGCAACGCTTCGTTGCGTTTCGTTGTCTTGTGTAGTTCCGTTGTCGTGTTCTTAAGTTCCTTCGTCCTCTCGTCAAGACGAGACTTCGTCAGAGTTAGATCCTTCTTCGTTTCGCTCAGCTGAGAGGCAATCCTCTCCTTGTCCTTGACGGCATCTTCCAGCTTGCCCTCCGTCTCGAGCAACCGGCTGGTCGTACGAATCAACGAGACCGAGGTCCTGTTGAGCTTCGAACGAGCCTCTTCCAGCTGGGACTCGAGGGCTCGGATCTGACGTCTGCTGTTCGCCAGTTCGCGGCGCAGTCCAGAGAACTCCTTGTGAACCTGGACGAGTAAGAGATTCTCCCCACGATCCTCTTCGTCCTTGAAGACGAGCGAGGACTTCTTGCTGCTCAGACTTGAGTCTTGCGCGTGCTTCCTCTTCACTCCGGCAGAGTTGCTCTGATCCGGTTGATTGGCAGCGAACTTTACAGAAGCTCCTCCTCCTAGTAACTTTTCCACCTGGTTTTCAAGGTCCGCGATCCGACGCGCATGTTCCACTCGTAGAACGACCAAATTCCGTTCCATGTCCTGGAACCGTTCCGTCTGTTCCGTGTTGGTCATCTGCAGCGGGAGACTCCTCGGATAGTCGTTGGTTGCATCGGTACATCCCGGAAGTAGATTGACGTAATAGGAACACCTTCCATTGCCCAGGATGCACTGGCTTCCGGTTAGGGGTGAATCCTGCTGGCTTCCGGTCAGCGGCGAAACCTGCGCCAGAGCGAGGCTGAAGCAGACGACCGTCAATTGAGTCACTCTTCGCAACATTTTTCTTACCTTTAAAAATTTAATACATTGCTTTATAGAACATGCTTTGTATAGAGCTGCATTCAGTAAAGGTAGAAAGATAAAAATAGAGATAAAGATAAAATAACTTCATAAAAAGCCACTCATGCAGTAGCATAACTAATAAAAATAGAGATAAAGATAAAATACCTTCATAAAAGGTAGCATAACTGTAAGAGCAAACACTTATTTACACGACTCTATAAACTAGATGATCCCAGAAGCATCAGGGTAAAGGTAGCACACAAAAAGTTTTCGGAACCGTGATCCTTGTTTCGCTGAGTTGCAAATAAGACCACAACATTCGTTGGTACTTACTTATTTACCGTCTCCGAAGGTGTGGAACACTGAGTTTACCTCAGGTGGCTTGGTATACTCCATTAAAGTTTTGCCGAAGAAAAGTTGTAGACTCTGGAACTACACCGCCTACAGTACTTTGTTAATCGACTTGAAACCATTGAATAACCAGCTGTTCGTACGTCAGTCATAAGAGACCGTGACTCGTTAAAAAACGCAGCCCGTCAAGTGCTTGGCAAAGTATTTATGTCTAGACATCTGAGTGAATGGCAGTAGCGCAACCACAAGCCGATATATTCATATGCTCTCCCTCTATATATATTATGTACATATACATGCTGTCCTATAAATAAAGAGAAATAGATTAATGTTGTACAAATGTTATATATAAGGCCTTTTAGAACTGGTGCTGTATATACTCTATATCGCCTAGCTGTACAGTATCTGGAATGATACAGAGAAATGTACAATTTCAGATGTATGTTACTATGTATCATACTAAGTACTACATATATGCAACCCTAGGATACAAATATACGTTTGCTCTATAGGTATATTCATTCCATTATCTAGTGTATATATTTGTATGTACGCGGTGTACTTCGTGTATAATTCTATGTACATCTTCTCACCATTACAGTGCTGTATATATTTTAAACTAGCCTAATAGAATATATATGTATATATATATATATATATGTATATGTGCATATATATATATATATACGATAATGAACCAAATAAAATTAGACGACGTTCTCTTGTCTGTTATGTTAATGGCTGCAATTTTAAGTATATAGGACGTGAACTCAGGTGAGCTTTTTATGCCAGATCTAAGAGCTACAGGCAAATGCATTATATACGCTTTAATGTGTGTGTGTGTGTGTGTGTGTGTGTGTGTGTGTGTTTGAGGCAGTGAGATAGACAGACAGACAGACAGACAGACAGACAGACAGACGGACGGACGGACGGACTGACTCCTAACCCAATCTGTCTGTCTCAACACACTATGCACACACACACACACACACACACACACACACACACACACGCACGCACGCACGCACGCACACGCACACGCACACGCACACAAACATTTACAGAGGCAAACAAACGGGGAGAACAGAAAGAAGTGAGGCAGAATGAAACCATAGGGCAAACAAGCAGAGAGAAGTACTTTATGAACTTTATATATATATATATACTTTATGAACTTTATATATATATATATATATATATATATATTATAGGCAAGGTAAGTAAATAGGCAAGGTAAGGTAAGGTGGTTGGCTGGTCATTAAAAATGAGAAGTTATTAACTGCATTCCAACAGAGCAATTACAGATGCATAGAATGTGTTGACCTGGAGTGACATTGATAAACACGCATATATTTGCAATTAAATCATACATTTGAATTTGCATACATGTGTAGACCCCTATAACAAGAATATTATATACATCTGCACGAACACACACCCACCCTCCCACCAAACGCCCACCCACCCACCCACTCTCACACACACACCCCCACACATACACACATATATATATATATATATATAAGTTATATATTAAGCATATATATATAACGGTAGGATATATAAAATAATATGCATATTAGTCCATGCAACTTATAATTTTTAGTATTCAGATATTTATATCGGGATAATTAATGAATTCAGCTTAAACGCGAGGGTAGCTGGAAAGGTGTCTCCAACTGTCTGGAGAAAGAGAAGGGTTTCTGCAAAGCCGTTGGAGGTGGACGAGTGCACGAAGGGTTAAGGATGTCACTAGTCTTTCTTTGGTGCGATGTGACAAGGAGCTGGTCAGAGAAAAATCGGTATAATATCTATATACGCATGCTTCTCGTCTTGTGGTGCAAGCAAAGATCTTGGACTACCCTCTCAGATTATATGTAGGTCGTGTAACTCGTGTGTACTAAAATGTTTTGTAGAATAGATCTGCAGAAAAAAACCAGCTGCATAACCTATAGGGGGAAGGTGTGATCGAATCGGATGGTAGCCTATACAACGTCTACGTTCCTATTGACCCTTTCATTAATACGAAATAGCTTCGTCGGCCGCAACGCCACCTGGCGTTGGACAACTGACATTAGGATTTGTAATTTTATAATTGAACATTTATATAGCGCCGCATTACAGCCGACAGTTGATTGATGACGTGATTGTTCAGAGTCTCATTAAATGTCTTATCGTTGTTTACTCCAGGGTTTTAGGTGAAACTGATACTGCAATAGCACTCAAGGCATCATCATCGATGGATGCTCTCCCCTAAGGATAATCAGTGTGTAATGTGTGTGCCAAATTATAGACACAGTCCGATAGATATTCGTCATTGTAAACTACATATTTCTAAAGCGTAACTTGAAAGCTAGGCGTAGGGCACAAGCTTATTCACGAGCGCTGTTAGCTAAGGAGGAAGAAAATTGTCTATGAAGCGTTGAGTTATTTAGTTGAAGTTGCGTGAAGGCACAGACTATGTAAAACGAACCTTATATACACTGTGAACGAGAAAAAAATCCTTGTAACGTTCAAAGCGAACTCATTTGTAAAAAAGAACTGTGCCTATGAAACTATGGCAATAAACTGCTTGGTAACTGAACGCTTCTTGTTTGTTTTGCTCTTGCTTCCGGAAGTCAACCCTTCGTGATAGCCCCTCTGGCTCTCTGTGTCTGTCTCTCTTTGTCCATGTCTGTCTGCATGTTTTGTCTCTCTCTGTTTTTCTGTCTGTCTTTCTCTGTCTGTCTCTGTCTGTATGTCTGTCTGTCTCTCTAGTCCTCTGGCAACGGACGTTGTTTTTCACTTGGTATCGTTGGACAGCCCTTCTGACTTGATGCGGTGCTCGTGAATAAGCCACAGCCCGTGGCTTAGTTTCTAAGTGGCGCTTGAGGTATTTTGAGATCAAGACTACGAAAAAGTTTATGACTTGGGTGTCTTGAGACCCGTGCAGAGTCTTAAAGAGGACATTTCGAACATAGGCCTAATTATTATAGTTAAAATGATTTCAGTTAAAGTGAATTTTGTTATTCTTCTAGTCTGGATTAAACTTAATTCATCATTTACATTATTAATTGGAATAATTCAAGGGTTCCTTGTTTATTCCCGCTAACAGTATGGCCCACACATGTGAAGCATTTGTTGGTCAGTTGATAAGTTAGTTGATGTTTTAACGATGCCGTGTCCTGGCAAAGATGAATAGCTTCGCCCTACCCCTTGATCCGTGCTTGGGACTGGTAGTACCAGAGCACGTGCAGTGACGAAGTTATCGTAGCCTAAGAAAATGTATCGTTGTGGTATCGTTTATGTTGAAATGCATAAAATGTAATCTGCCGATGACGGACAATGTAGGTAAGCCAAGTAGGTAAGTAGGCCAGGTAGGTAAATAGGCCTGGTATGTAGGCCAGGTAGGTAGGTAGGTCTAAGGCAGAGTAATGCCACGCATTGCTTGTAGCGAAGTTTGTTTATGACTGCGGTGCAGTCCATCCTCCGAGAAAACATGCTTTCATCGCTCGTTTAATAACTTCCGTCAGTTGGGTTGAATTTATGGAATCTCCGCCGACAAGAGCTTGCTTCTGGTTTATCTCAGTTTCTTTCTCTACTTTCCCTTTGTTTCATTGTTGCTGTTGTTCCTATTCTTCTCCTCTTCCTCTTATTCTCTTTATATATATATATTCATTGTTGCTTTCTTCATGCTTTATCGTTTCTTACTACTCTTGTTTTTATTTTTTTGGCTCTTTTTATTGCTCTTTTTTGTTCTTGTTGTTCGTTCTCTTATTCATTTTGTTCATTTTTTCATTTCTGCTGATTTTATATTCTCTGTTTTATTTTATTATTATTTTGTGCTCCTTCTTGTTCTTGTAATTGTCCTTGCTCTAGTTCTTGTTCTTCTTCTTGTTTTCGTTCTTGTTCGTCATCTGCTCGTTCTATGACTCCACTTGGTCGCTATAGAAAAACGTGTACGTATATTTACATATATTTTATTACATATTTTACATTTTCATATTTTTATTTTGCTGTTCATGTCTTTAGTCTGTATTCTTATTCTTGCTTTTCTCGTGTGCGTCCTTCTTGGGAAATCCCTTAGATGAGATGCGGACGGAGATGATTCTGCTCCTGATGTTGCTGCAGCTGGGAACGAGGGAATCGGAGATGATTTGCCCTTAGAGATGGGTCCCCGTTGAACCTTGAAACAGGCGTTCCCCTACTTGCCTTCATCATAATTATTTATCCGCCTCTGAGATTATTTATTTGCTCCGAGCCAAATGCAGACGAATTGAAGCGCAACCACTGTCAATGGATGAATGCAGTCCCACTGAAGCTCAGCTTCCAGATGTCAGCAATTATGCCTCTTACTCTGTCTGTCTGTGTGTCGGTGTCTCCTGCTACGTATGTGTGTTTATGCTTTAGTTTTATTCTATCTGCTTCATCACTTTGTATCTCTATGTGACTCTTGCTATCTGTTCATAACGTCGATCTGTACCGCCCTCTGTCTTTCTCTTTCTCCCTCCGTCTCTCACTCCGTCTCTGCCTCTCTGCTTTCCTCCTCTTCTATCCTCACTCACTCATTCCAGTCCTCATTATTTGCTCTAACTCTCCTCCCTCTCTATCTCGCTCTCTGCCACTCTCCCTGTCTATCTGTCTGTCTGTCTGTCTATCTGTCTATTTATCTATCTATCAATCAAAATCAATCAATCAATCAATCAATCAATCAAATCTTTTTATTGAAGCCGTTGAAAACAAAGCAGTATCAACATAAAAGTATCAGCATTTACTGATCTATCTATCTATCTATCTATATACCTCTCCACCCACCCACCCACCCACCCACACACCCACCCACCCACCCACCCACCCACCCACCCACCCACCCACCCACCCACCCACCCACCCACCCACCCACCCACCCACCCACCCACCCACCCACCCACCCACCCACCCACCGAAACCCACCCACCCACCCACCCACCCACCCACCGAAACCCACCCACCCACCCAAACCCACCCACCCACCCACCCACCCACTCACTCACCCACCCACCCACCCATCCACTCACCCACCCATCCATCCACTAACCCACCCATCCATCCATCCATCCATCCATCCATCCATCAATCCATCCATCCATCAATCCATCCATCCATCCATCCATCCATCCATCCATCCATCCATCCATCCATCCATCCATCCATTCATCCATATCTCTCACACATAGCTGCATAACCAGCGTGTGCCACCATGGCAACTAGAGGGAAGGCTGTGTTTACAGCTGTCTGGGACAACAAGCCCCAAGGCAGGACAGAGAACAGCATGTGGTCCAAGTCTGCTTACCGCCTCCTCTTCCACGATCGAAACACGAATCGGTGCCTGTCAAAGCATGCCACTCCTTAGCAAAGGAAGTCCCGTTCGTCTGTTTCGTGTTGTCGCTCGTGTGCTTCAACCAAAATATCCTTCGTCCACAGGACTGTTATTTCAAGAACTTTTGTTGTTATAGGACTGTGAAAGCAAATATCTTAATTAATCACCTTATAGTACATCAACATGACTTGCCTCTGCCACGCGTTTACTGACATTTGCCTTGCAGTTCGCTATTTCATCCTACCTTACCCTAACTTACGTAACTTACAGCCCCCAATCTTTACCTTACCATGCCCTACTAAACATACCTTACCTACGTTACCTTACCGAACCTTGCGCGCCTGATTTGATTTAGCACCGGGCTTCCTGACGCCGCTAATGAATGGCGCTGAGAAATCTTGGAGATTAACGTTACATTACAACTTTGCCTAACCTTTCATTGGATTGCCTAGCTGTAAAACACTTCGTGTATTGGGTTTAAGAAGGCACTACTATCGGAGATGGTAAGCATAGCCACAGTTCGAGCATGTGAGCTGCGTTGAGTTCACATAATAGGCCTGGGTTCTAAAGTATCTCGCAGAGTTTAAACGTCGACGCGTTAGCAGTTCAGCCATCGTACCACCCACACTTTACTCTACTTCACCTGGCCTTCTACCTACCCTACACTTTATCTGGATATTGATCTGATTATAGCTTTTTTTGGTACGCCATCGGTTGAGGCCTTGTACATTAAACACCGGCGCTATAAAAGTAATTTATTAATAATAATAATACTCTTACTTACCTTGACTCACTTTACTTTGCCTCGGGGTGGGTATTGTGCGGGATTGGGGGTTCAACCCCTAGTCTTTCTTAGGACCCCCAGTTAAGTCTTCCTTGCACACTCCAGGAGGTCGTTTCCAACCACCTCAGTTGTGCTGGTGTGATTTAGCATTTAGGACTCTGAGTCTCTGACAAAGAAAAGAAATTTTCATAGTGTATTAGGTATGAATTTTTGAATTTTCTCAACAAAGGAATTGATTTTGATTTGAGCCTGACTTGCAAAACTGCTAGCGTTGAAATCAGCTGCTTTCAAATTTCGTTGACATCAGTTTGTAAAATACGGATAAAATGTTCAACCTCCAGTCGTTTTTCTACAATTCCCATATTGCTTTGCATCACCTTGTCTTAACCAAACTATCAGACCTCAAAATTGCTTGAACGCCCTGTATCATAACTAACATGCCATAATCTACCTTTCCTCACCTACTCTTATCCTAAGTTCCTAACTTATCCAAATCTAAAATCAAAAATCGTTTTGCGACTACGCTCGTAAATTATACGTTCTCACACATCCCACAGAACGATTGCAACCATCTGAGAGTTGTGTGAGTTGTAGAGGGAAAATGTGTTCAGCAGAGTCGGCGGTGCTTGGATGCGACTGGCCGTCAGAAGCGTTATGGCTACTACAACAAGGAACATGTGAGACAAGCGGTCATCAAGTGCACGTGCCCGCAAGTAGTCTGGCGCCTCGCTGCCCTCGTTTCCGGCAACCGGGTTCTGATGTTCGCATTTCACGGATGGGATAATCTGAAGAAGATGCTGGAGTAACATGGAAAAACCGCAGCTTCCAGATTCCACGATCGACGCCGCAATCTGAGAGGTCCTTAGGGGTGGATCCAGCCGTGACCCCAGGTGAACTATGAGGCGTCGAGCCATGGGGTGGGCCTCCCCACAACCCAAACTTAAGATAAAACGTGTGCGCTGCAGACTGAAGTGTGTGCAATGTTTGGAATATTATTGAAAGCTATCTAATCTAATCCAAGGACCTCCATAGAGCAGCTAAATCCGGCGGAGTTAATAAGGTCTACGGTCTTGTTCACTTAGCTCCACCTTTCATGAACCTCTGCATCCGCTTCTTCATCTTAGTTGGCACTGTGCTGAATGGTATATGCAGGAGCGTAGCCAGACTTCAATTCAAGAGGAGGCAACTACTGCTTGTCAAAAAATTTGATTACCTTTTCACCTTTTTTGGGAATTTCTTCCGTTCAAGAGGAGGCAACATCCACCTCTAATTGGTGTGTACTTGGCCTCAATGTAGCTACGCCTATGGGTATATGCTGTCTTTTGTTACAACCAGTGGCGTCTACCCATGGGTTGAGGGGGTTGGGGTTGGGAGAACGCTCTCCCACGGTTGCCAAAAAAATGGGTTGTTTAACGTACTGGTCACAACACAGGTTTAATGAACATTTATAGTATAATAACCTCTTATTTCAGTTTTGAGCTTGTAGAAACTTTTGTTATGGACCACGAATGATGCTGATGTATATAATAAATTAATTCACAGTTCTGAGTGACTTCAGAGCCTCTTATATATAAGTCGGCCAGAGTGGGGTTTGTTTCTCCCCTTCCAGGTGGGCGGGGGAGGTAGACGCTACTGATTACAACACATTAGCCCTACTTTTAAGAGCGTAAGCTCGGCCGAGGACCCCGGCTCGGCCATAGATACGCTTTATAGTTGTCGAATTCGATTAGTCAATAGCAGAATCCGCGAGAAATGAAGCACGCAGCCTATACGGCAAGGTCTAGTCAATGCCTTCGAATTCTACCCAGCAGCTGGATTGACTTGTACTGGCACACAAGCATATAGAAAATTATGAAAAGCACACATACAAGCAGACAGGCACGCGGCAAAGTAGATATCAATTATAAGGAAAAGCAGAAAGACAAGCAAACAAAGAGGCAGACTTAAAGTCAACCAATCGAATTTATATAGCGCTCCTTCAAGGTCTCTACTAACAGGCGCTCCCGACCCTGGCCAAGCGGATAAAGCACTCTTGAGGAGCCGATAGAACAGTGAGGGAATGACCAGTCACAGGACAAATAGAAGGATAGACACAAAGGATAGAAAGCATGCGGACACAAAGGAGTGAAAGCACACGTACAAGCACACGTACAAGCAAACGGACAATTTAAGGTCTGCGCCCCGTAACATCACCCATCGTTTTGTTACAACAGCGGCATCAGCCCAAGTACATTCACCCCATCCTCTGCAGTCAGATTCCGTAGTGAGCGACAAACAAAAGCCAGGCTACCTCCTGGCGGTGCTGGTGGTGGAGGTGGTGCTATGGTGGAGTCGGTGCTGGTAGTGCTGGTGGTGCTGCCATCAGTTTATCTGCTGGCGAATCTTCCATCCAAAAAACTGACATACATGGAGACAGACAAGCAGATACCGAGACTGATACAGAGACAAAGGGACCGAGAGATGAAGATAGAGGCACAGCTAGAAAGGTACAGACAGAGAAAGAAAGAAACAGAGGGAAAAGGATGTAAAAACGAGAAGATAGCAAAGAATAAAGAAACAAAAGAATGACGGAAGAACGAGACAGGTTGATGGATGGATTGACAGACTGACAGAAGGACATATGAAGGAAGGAGGGCGAAGAAGAAGAAAGGAAGAAAGGAAGACGGAAAGAAAGAAAAACTAAATAAATAAATGAACGGGATACTAGGATGGACGAATGGATGGATAGGTATATGGATAGACAGACGAAATACAAACATACACGAAGACAGACAGAAAGAAAGGCACGCGGAAAGACAGAAAGACAGACAGAGAGAAGAAAGAAGAAAGAGAGACACACAGACTACAGAAAGATAGACAAACAGAAACACAGACAGAAAGAAAGACTTGCACACAGACTAGCAGATAGAAGTCAGAGAGACACACACACAGAGACAGAGACAGAGACAGAGACAGAGACAGAGACAGAGAGAGAGAGAGAGAGAGAGAGAGAGAGAGAGAGAGAGAGAGAGAGAGAGAGAGAGAGAGAGAGAGAGAGAGAGAGAGAGAGAGAGAGAGAGAGAGAGAAAGAGAAAGAGAAAGAGAAAGAGAAAGAGAGATAGAGAAAAAGAGGGGTGAGAGAGAAAGAAAGAGAGATACAGACAGACAGACACAGAGACAGACAGAGAGAGAAAGAGAGAGAGACACACACACAGAGACACAAAGAGAGACAGACAGAGAGGCATGGAAGTAGTAAGGTGGATGAGCCTAAATGTTTGAGTAGGATGTGTACCTTAGTGGGGAATGAGGTTGATAGATGGCAAAAGCAGCTGGATCAGGTTAACCCGCAACCGCAGACAGAAAGATAGAAAGACGCAGAGACGTATAGGAACAGAGCCAGAGACATAAAACAGACACAGAGAGACACATAAACACAGACAAAAAGACAGAAACAGACACAGAAAGACAGAGAGAAGCAAGGACAAAGAGACATAGAGAAAGACTGTAAAAAAACAAGACAGACACGCAGAGAGATGCGGACAGACAAACACAGACAGATTGAAAGACTGACGATGCATAGCGACGGATCTTTGGTGTCGGGGTGCGACCGCGTCGAGCGAAGACTTATAAATCATCATCGGAATTCATCCATTTCTCCATCGGAGAAGAAGTGGAAGAGGAAGAGGACAAGGAAGAGGAGAAGGAGGAGGACAGAGGCAGAAGAGAAGGAGAAAGAGGAGGAAGTGAAGGAGGAAAAAGAAGGCTAGGAAGCGTAGGAGGAGAAAGAGGAGACGGAGAGGATAAGAAAGAGGATACAAGGAGAAGAAGAAAAAAGAAGGGACAGGAGGAGGACATAAGGAAGAATGGGAGGAGGAAGAGGAGGAAGCCGCGAGGAGAAAGATATAATAGTAAGAGGAGGAGCTGCAAGATGAGCTTCAAAAGGATAAGTAAAGGGGTTAGAAGGACAAAAGCAGAGGAACAGAAGAAGGAGGAGGACAAGGACTAGGAGGAGGAACAAAAGGAGAACGAGTAGGTGTGGGAATGGGAGGAGGGAAAAGATCACGGCAGCTTCAGTAAATAAGCGATCGACGAAAGGCGGAGATGAGGATGCCACTGGCGAGGCGAGTGTCATCCGTCATCGAAGACAGCCTGACGTCGCTCTCTCCAAGAGAGACGAAATACGAGCACACAGATGCACCCTCGTTGCAGGCATAATATTTATGCATTACATAAACAGACCATTTACGTCATTCACGTAATTCCAGATATCTTTATGAGGCATTCAGTTAGACAAATATGCGGTTCATATCTTTCACACAACTCCATAATATTTCATTAAGATGTGATAACAGTCGTCACAATTAAGGCCGAAGAGTGCTAGGCGATATTTAGTTGTCAGCCAGGACAGATACTCGGAGGCAGGAATCCATATATTTCGTTTATTGCGATGTCTTAACGACGCGAGGTCACTAGCTATGAATCTGAGGCGCGAGATGAGTGCGTCAGCAACTTATCCCAGGTTGTTATACGGAGTCCGATTAGAAGACACCCAAAATCGTTGGTTTGCAGACTGAGCACGCTACCGAATGGACCTCGGGATCAGTGCGAATTCATTGCCTACTTCGGTGCTTTCTGGGATCGGACCTGGTCTGGTTTAGTCTATGTAAACTAATGTAATCTGAGCCGATGTGAAGGCATTCGAACCCAAACTATTATACATCTGGAAAATTTTTGAAGCCATAGAGAAGCAGAGAAACGACAGAGAAAACAAAGACAAGAATATACAGGAGACGATTATTCCAAACCATTTCTCATATGAATCACAGTTCGCACAGCAGAAATGAGGTTGGCAACGAAAAATTGGAGGGATTTCAAAACTGCAGAAATTTAGACGTGATGTCACAAGACAGTTGTTACTTGTTAGGTATCCAAAGAAGTAAAGAATGTCATTTGGCCAAATTCAACAAATACATTACATACAATTGATTCGAAGGACAGAGAAACAAAGGAAGATCAAGACTGAGCAGAACAGACAACATAAGAGGAAGAGCAGTCCGTTAAGCTAGCCCTGCGTCAGCCATGGGTGTGAAATGCTAGCAACTTCATTTTCTTAGCCTCGGCTTATGACAGCGGGTGGCCATTCCTCTCCA
Organism: Allolobophora icterica; assembly: GCA_963556255.1. NCBI lineage: Eukaryota > Metazoa > Annelida > Clitellata > Crassiclitellata > Lumbricidae > Allolobophora > Allolobophora icterica. The sequence goes on from OY744605.1 coordinate 73,418,881, forward strand.
TCGCCGTCTCATATTCCCACCGACAGTGCACGGTCAGTGTACTCATTATAGCTGAGTTGTCAAGGGGGTGCAGGTGGAGCAGAAATCTCGAACCATATTTCTGTCCTGGCGGGGATTTGAAGCCCCGACCTCTCGTTTGAAAGTCCAGCACGCTAACCACTACACAATCGAGCACCCCTAGACAACATAAACTAAGACTAGCATTGAGGTGCATTGGATTTGATAAATGACGGACGCCAGTCGAGATAATTTATAAGCACCCATCGCCGCTAATTGGCTGGCGTCGGGAACTGACGCTAATGATGATTAAACTATGGTTTTGTAGGTCGGATCAGATTAGATGACATTGAACATTAAATGTAATTACATAATCGTGCATTAGAACTTTTTGTGCTGTGTGCGTTTTACGTCTAATGGCAGCCAATCGTTTTTTGAGATAGTCATACGTTGGCACTACATCAAGTGTCTGCTCAACATGTATGTCTAGATGTATCTATGCATATATGCATGCATGCATGCATGTGTGTGTGACTGCATATACATGTACGTTCGCGCAGGGCCTACTATCCCCCCTTGTAAGCTGGAAGCAACCCCCCGTACTGTAAACCCTACCCCTATCTCCCCTCCCCTCCCTCCACTACACCTCCCACTCCTTCCCCTTCCATTCCCCACCCAATTCACTCCCCTCTCCCTTTACCCCTCCTGTACATTCCCCTTCCCTTCCCCTCCCCTTGAGGTGGGGGTCCGGGGGTCCTCCCCGGAAAAATTTTGAATTTCTACATTGCCGTAGGTGAGTTTTAGCGCATTTTTTGGAGCAAGAAAACTGGCTTTGGAAGACCATACATTTTAGTTCAACTGAACTGTTGAATTAATTTCTGCAGGGCTCCCAGTGCACTGTAAAAATGTTATGGGACAAGCTTTAATGAATATGGCACACAATTTCAGTGCTACAATTACTGCTGTGCAGTGCAGTGAAAATAGGATTATCAGGTCTTGAAATATTCCTGCAAAATAATTGTCGGCTGGATAACACTGTAGTAGGCAGGGATGTAGCCTTTTACCACTGCATTACACCAGAAATGTGCATTCATAATGCAATCTTTAAAATCCCCATATATTTGCTGAACAGTGTCCTATTGCCCAATAGTTTAACACGTGTCCCATATTTTGGAAATTTCTACATCAACATCAATGCTTTTCTTCAATTTTTAAAGTACTTTTTGCATCTTTCATCAACAAAAAATAGCAGAACATGGCCAATAGCTAAAGAAAAACAAATAATAATGATACACAATAACACTGATTAGACACTGTACGGTAAGTCGGTAACCTCAACAAATATTGCATGGCCCATAATACTGATACATCACAATACAATACTTTAAGAATCATTAGTAATTAGTCACTTTATTGTGCCAGAGGGGAAAACTTTCCCCCCTGGCACAAATTGGAAGCAGTCTGCTTCCTTCCCCCCTACGTAGTAGGCCCTGCGTTCGCGCATACATACATGCATACAAACCTACACATAGATAAATGCATATATACATAGGCATACATATACGCAGGTATGCATGTATATATATATGCATGCATGCATATATATATATATATATATATATATATATATATATATATATATATATATATATATATATATATATATATATATATATATATATATATATATATATATATATATATATAGATACATGAATACTTGCTTACAAACATACGTGACCATTTATACAAAGAAAATTAGTACAGGCCACACGCCGTCACGTGCCGAGGTTAAAACAATGAAGTTGTAATACTTGATCGATGGCCGACTCCCGGTGCTGTCTCTTAATAGATTGTTCTCTGTTCTTTCGTTCGGGGAATCTGCCATGGAGAATAGAACAGCCACCTATACAGGATTTCATAAAAGAAGCTTGTTTATCCTCCAGCTTTTATCTGTGCTTAACCGTTTCTTCAAATTCTTTTGATGTACTTTTCCGCCTCTGATCGGTATCCATTGAAGCCACGTTATATACATACACATATATACAATGTATATATATGCATTTTATACAATATACATATATAAATATGATTAAAATTACTATAAGAATTACAATGTCTATAAAAGGATTGCCAATATTGCTACGTAATTATCTCGTTTAGATGGTTCGATGCAATGGGTTTGTAACTCAACGTATAGGCCTACCCTAATCACTGCACCTTTGAATGCATAGTCACAGTGGCGGATCCAGCCGATGTTAAAGCGCGAGAGGAGGGGATATTTACAAAACCGTACTTATTGATATCACTGAATTTTACCTTCTTGGGATTTTGTGAGCAGAAAATTTAGAACTTCTGGCTACCTTTTTAAACAATGTAGAATGACCTTCTTAAGAATCCCAGAGTTTTAGTGACCATTTCTCCTCTACTGTCTCTTATTTCATGACCGTCTCAGTGTTTCGGTTGAACCAGGATCTTGTTACATTACAAGTTTAATGGGCAACCCCAACCCAACCCTGCCACCATGGCCACATGGAACCCAAATAGGGTCGATGATCCCATATGGAACCTCACACAGCCCATAAATGCATCCGATCTAATGCCCATAAAAATGCTGACAGGAAAACAATTGGGGAACTTATTGGCGGAACTGTGTAAATTTATCTGTGTGTATACATAGCGCCCTCTGGAAAACCTCTTAAAGCTTTGGCTTACTTGTCGCAAACAGGTTGAAGCATTGCGTCACTCCGAGTTATTTCGCTACACTCTTTGGGTCGTTAGCTGTAGCATCTTCTCGAGTGTTTTCTCTTCAAGCGATTCAGCAATCATTGCGAGCGGCACTTAACTTTGCAGCAGGCGAGTATTTCTTATTCTTCTTCCGAGAAGAGGCCCATCGAACTGCTCGCACGGATGAGGTAACCAAATTTACTACTTACTTCTTTTCCTCATTCCATCTTCCCTCTTTTGATCATTCCATCCTTATCGCTGTCCATAATTCCTTCCTTCCATCCTTCGATCCTTCGCTTTTTCAGTCTTTCAAACCTTCTCTCTTTCCATCGTTTCATCCGTTCATCGTACCCCTGTCCATCCATCCATCCATCTAAAAATCGAAATCCGACTGCATGGGTCACTCAGACCATACATTCAAGGAGCATTCGTTAGGGTGTGATGATTAAAATTTGTGCCACAGAAATCCTCTACTTTCAACATTTATTCTTTCCATCTGTTCACCTTTTCCTTCCATCTCGGCAGCCATTTTACATACGTGGGTAAAAATAGTCGTGTCTTTTTTTTATTTTTTCTTCCACAGGATTGATTTTCAAACATTTGTTCAGCATCTGCAGTTTCAAGAACAGGACCAAGGTGCGTCTGGTGCACTTGGAATAATAATTACTCAATTCCAGTTACGCTATGTCGCGCCTCGGGGAGGGGAAATAGATGAATGGTAACACTCTTGCTCGAAGAACATAAGATCTTGAAGGATGCGGTTCGATACCCGTAAGCCCTCTATAGGTCTACTCAGCCTTCTACTCCCTAGGGGGCAGCAGTAAAATGAAGGGACGCCTTACAGGCTGCCGAGACTTGTGTTCTATAAGATCTTGATAATTGTACTGTCATAATTATGTTGCAATGTTGCTTACTGCGGTTTGTCAGTGAGCTTGTCAGTAAATACGAATATTATTATAGGCCCTACCCGCAGCTATGATGGGTAAAAATATAATACAGGTAAATGTACCGTGGTGCCCTCGGCCAGCATGCCTATATGGAGCCCGCATAGATCAGTCCGTGAAGCGCTTTTGTCAGAGGCTCAAATGGCGCCATGATAAACATCTTCATGCAAAAATACAGCAAGTGTCTAGTGTTGGCAGCCTTAAAAAAGATGATACCTAAATAGCACTTGGCTGAATATCATTCGATCTGTCAACAATTTGACAGTTAAGACGCAACAGTTTTAGGGCGACAACCAGATCCTCCAACTACTCAGCTACTCTTAAAACCCACTCAAATTCATTGCTTTTAACCCCAAGGGCAAATTCAAGTCGTCTGGCAGAAACATAGAGTGACAGAAACAGAGTGACAGGAAGGAACAGAGTGACAGAAAGGGAGAGGCGGCAGAAGTTGAAGAAGAGAGTGTTAGAGAGACAGACGAAGACGAGGTCACGGAGACAGAGAAGGACGGAGAGAGAGAAGAAGGAAGGGAGAGACAGACAGACAGACAGACAGACAGACAGACAGACAGACAGACAGACAAACAAACAAACAACTAACATGCAGGCACACAGCAGACAAGTTGAACAAAATAAAGAAACAGAAATAGGATACACAGAGACAGACAAAAACACAAAGTGCAGTGAAGGTTCTTAAGGGTGTTATAAATAAGCACACAGATGCATAAATACATGCACGTAGGTTAACACATAAGAAAGACAGACACACAGACAGAAAGACGGACAGACAGACAGACAGACAGTCGGATGCTGCCTATGAATTAGGTAAAAACGCGATAGAAGTTACTAATTTATTAATTGACAGACATACAGACAGACATACAGACAGACAGGCAGACAGACAATCAGACAGACAGACAGACGGACAGACAGACAGACAGACATACACGCAGACTGACTGACAGACAGACAGACAGACAAGCAGACAGACACTGTATTTTGAATGTACCTTTAGGCCCGTTGCAACTATCTACAGGGCAAAACTAGCCTACAATGTTATCTGCCCCAGTTTCAGATGTACGTCCCCAAAACTCCATTAACACGACGTCCGACAAGAACCATTCCAATTTATCATTCGGCAAGTTGACTGAAGTCGGTTTCAAATGTCACTTGGTGCTGAAGGCAATTCAGCGCCACAGAGCAATCAGCCACCCATGTACACTCAGTCATCGAGGCTTACAGCATGGCGGTGACAGGTCCTGTCTAGATAGCCTACTCTGCACTCGGTAGACCCGCCTTCAGTCTTGTCTAGGAACGAATTCATCTGAAGTCTGGATTTAGAGCGCGTTGTGACACAAGACTCAAGGAACCAGACTTTCAACGAGTGCATTTTAAAGAGTTTTTGTCCCATGACTTCTATAGCGTTTTTTTTAATGTACAAGGCATTATAGCACAGTATAAATAATTACACAGTAGGCTACGTCGACTCCCGGCCGATGCAGCAGTCAGAATGTGTGACCGACCGCCATTTTGAAAATGAGCTTTTACACGTCGATACACATTTTTAAATATTTTAAACGTTACAACAACATTGAGGACAACACGCCGATACACCGGAATCCAGCACATAAAATATTTTTTAAACGTTACAACAACATCGAGGACTTCATTAGAATTAAAAATATTATTTTAAACGTTAATTTCAGTTTAATTCTGTAATTCAAAAGCTCGGTTTCAAAATGGCGTCACCCCAAAAACTAGTCAACAGTTAGCAATGCGAGTCGACGTACTGTGTAATTATTTATACTGTGATTATAGTCAGATGTCGCTTTAGTTGAAACCGTTGTAAAAATCTTTATTTATGACACGACGCACCGATTTTTACAGAAGAAGTATCGTAAACAACGGCCAACAAGCAACCTCTACATAATAATTTATGATTCAGGTTAATGTAAAAACGCAGGGCTGTGCAAGACTCTAAGGAAAGAGAAACAGAGACAGACAGACTGCGTTTGATAGACAACATATAAATGAGAACATGACAAGACTTTGACTAATGTTGAGTGGAGCACTTGACAAATGACATAATTATGACAATGGAGATCAGTTCCTATCGCTGCCAAATTAATGGCTGGCTTCAGGAACTAATGATGATAACGCTAATGATGTTGTACGCTGTTTGACGACCAGACTAAGCGATAACAGATGTAGGGTGGCCAATTTTTTTTTTAAAGTGTCTTGTTCATTTTCAGAAATAGTATACAGATTTTTATAGGCTATATCGTATGACGTTTCTAAGTCTGCGTTAGAAGTTTTTCTTTATTCTGTCTTGGATTTCAAGCATTTTTGTAAACTATATCTGCTTGCAACCCACCAAAGCCCGACCGCCATCTTTATTCTGTCGATCTGTACCACATACGCTGGTTCCCGTCTGACAGCATCGCGCTCCGTATTTAGCCTACAACATATGCCGTCTGTCACCAATCAGTATCTTATACAACGGCGCTATATAATTAATATTAATTATGTATGTGTGTATATGGCCATTTATATAGCGCCTTACAAGAACCCCACGAAGATCAATTTTGGATGCAGTCGGAGTCTTTGGTGTGGCGCCAACTTTCATCTTCATCACCAGTTTCTAACGCCAGCTATTTGGCGGCGATGGGTACGAATAAGTGATCTCCATTGTCCTCGGTCATTTGTCAAGTCTGTTGCCCCCCCCCCCCTAGTGTTAGTCCAAGTGATGTTATGTCCTCATGTATATTATCTATCCAGCGTAGTCTTGGTCTGCCCTTGTTTCTCTTTACTTCGAATCTTGCATGCAGTGCATTGTATGGGATTCGGTCAACTGGCATTCTCTGTATAGCCTACATGCTCAAACCATCGGAGTCTTCGTTGAACGACTTTGTCTAGCTGACAAATCTCTCTCGATCTAAACTAAACCCACTCCTCTTCCTCATCTCTCTGGTCTCTTACAACTGGACTTGGATCTCCACTTGATATTTCTGGACAACCCCTTTAACTTGACGCAGTGCTCGTGAATTATCTGGTGGCCCACTCTTATAGCTTTCGAGTGGCGCTTTATAAATTTGGAGCTTACGATTACGATTACAACTACGAAAGTTCCAAAACCAATCGACCAGCCATCGACAATTTTTAAGGGGACAGGACTGACTAAATACGTTAACAGACGGCAAAAGTCTCACTACCAGAGTCTCGTCTAGGAACGCTAAGTCCGTCTGGCCTTATTCAGCTCTAACTCTAACGAGGGTGCGATTTATAAGCCAACGAAGCCTGTGCACAGAGAGATAAGAACGAAGTCAAGCTTTAATTCCTTTAGCAGTAAAACGTCGTCTGAAATCGCAGCCATGACCTGGCACAGTTGGAGCCTAAAACAATCCAGATAACCCATCTCGGAAACCACAGGAATGAAGTCCCCCCTCCCCTCGCCTATTACTACAAAGCCCACAGCTTTTTAGAGCTTAGATCAAGGTCGACGTCAACGGCCTGGCAGCCATAAGATGTCGCTAAACGCTGGAAACTATTAGAGCTTATAGAAACCTATATATAATAGACCTCGTCGTGTTAAAGTTATGGCGCACCAGATCCTGTTTCCGCCACGTGTATCGTAAACTGCACATCTAATGGCTTTCGCAGATAGCAAAAGTTGTTCTGCACACTGTCTTTTGCAAGGTGTGACGCAACTCCTTCTAAAACATAATACTTGGACTTAAAATTTATTCTGATTTACACAATGGACAAATGATCCTTGTGTACTCAACTGAGGACTTTGTTCATAGGTTATTTAGTAACCGACGATATAAGCTCTGGACTAAATAAACTTATCCAAGTTTCATGTTTACTTGTGACTCCTAATCGCAATCGTAAACCTCACGTTTCTAAAGGCTACTCTAAAGCTAAGCGCAGGGCAACAGCTTATTCACGAGCGCTGCGTCGTGCCAGAGGGGTTGCCCTATAGAGATCCAAGACAGGAGGCAGAGGAGCTGTCAAAGCGAGTTTGTTTGGGGACGAGAGAGTTCGAAAGGCCAAGGATTAGTTGGATTAGGGTAGAAATTATTGAAGATGTGCGACTCGTAGACAAGGGTTAGGCCCTACCATCTATTGTTTGTGTCATTTGCTGCCTTAACAATCATGGGCGTCCGTTGGAACATTTCTGGAGGGGGGGCAAAATTTTTATAGGGGGCAAAATTTTTCTAGAGGGCAAAACGACGTTTTTGCATAACTATTCATGAACATAGAAAGCGAGACAATTTTCAAAATCCAAATGCCCCCTTTGCCCCCCTTCGGACGCCAATGTCAACAACGACATTTCTCAAGGCGTTGATTCAGATAGACTTCCTGAGGTCTTAAACAAGTCGTGAAAGTAGCGTTGTTCCTTTATCGGTGTGCCAGATAAACAGCCAAGTGATTATTGTGCTATGCTGTCAACCCAGAGGTCGTGGGGTTCAAATCCAGCCACGACAGACAGAGATTTCAACGTTTCCGTACAATAGCGCTCCCTATCGCACTCGTATAAAGAAACTAAGTACACTATGATTTCAGTGGGAAGACCAAATGGAGAATAGGGCCAACTGGGCACCCATCCTGGGCTCCCATCCTGGGCACCCATCCTGGGCTGTATGTATCTATATGATCATTTATATAGCGCATATTTCAATGCTCTATGAACATTAAAACCCAGTTGTATGCCGAGACCAAGAAACAAGGTGGCTCTGCATCCCATTATCCAAAAGTTAAAAACCTGTCATGTGCCAAGATCACGAAAGCACATTAAAAACACCTCGTATACTAATGACCGTCTATCGGGTTTGGATTAAGAAACTGTTCTGCTTCCTACCTCGCTTTGTAGTTTCCTCCTCTAGAACTGAATCCTCCTTTTCCTCAGCGGATTAGAACGGTTAAATGGATGATCGTAACTAAGTAAGTAAGCCAGACGATGTTTTCGTATCGTGAGTGTCAGCGCTTGTTTTCGTTCGAGCGTCTTGCGATATCCTTGGCATTTCGTTGTCCCTTCTCTCCTCCTCGCATTGCGCGCGAACGCAATCGTCGAATGGGAAGGCGGCGGACGAGACGGACTAACATATCGGCCTCTGAGAGCCACACAGCCAAACGAACAATGTTTACGACCCGATAGTGCGGCAAGTTTTTTTGCTCCGTACTATCGAATCGCGTTGTCTGTCTGTGTATGTTTAAATCTGCGTCTCTGTCACTTTCTCTGTCCCTCTCTCTGTCTGTGGAATTCTCTCTGTCTCCCTTTCTCTTGCTGTCTCTTGCGAGTGCAAATAAATAAAAAAAGCAAGGAGCATGGTAGTGGAACTCCTACACTACTATTATATGTGGATGGCTGTTTCTACGTGCGGATATAAACATATATATTAGGTATAGGCCTATATATATATTATATATTAGATATATATATATAATATAACAGACACAAACGAATAACCACGAATCACCACGAATCCAACTGTATATATATATATATATATATATATATATATATATACATATATATATATATCAATCAATCAATCAATCAATTCTTTTTATTGGTCCAAAGAACACAAAACAATAAAAAAATTAATACACTGGTTCATAAAATCCAGAGACCGGTTTTAGTTAAGTAAGGCGTAAGACGTGCACTGGTTGTGTCACGCATTGTAAGTACCCTTTTGTGGTCATTTTCAGAGAGTGTACCCTGCGTGGTCGCTACTCATGTTTAATTGCCGGTTCTCGAGTTGTATCTTCCTTTGTGGAGTTTGTGCAGGCGTCTTCTCGGAGAGTCTGTCTTTTGACGTTTCGTTTGTCTTGTATGTGTGAGTATCGTTTCAATTATGTACATAGTGTAAATATACGTTTTATCAATATTGCGAAAGTCTTTGTTTTCCTTGTCATTTCTCGTATCATTCTAACTCACATTTCACCTCTAGACTAACAAGCTATATATATATATATACATACACTGTTACACACAAACGTGTCTGTTTATTTGCTCTATAGACTATATTATTTTAATTAAATGGCAAGTGCCATGAAATGCCTGAAAGGTCAGACAACGAAATCAACATCAATGGTGTGCTGCCGTCCACTTCAACTTCTTAACATTCAAGCAACTATTCAACGACGTATAACATGAAGGAATGTGGAGAGCGGCGCACCACGCTGAGGATTATTATAGAAAAAGTGAACAGGTCTGGGCACTCAGTCCGGAGACGAACCCAAGACCCTGAACGATTGGCAGAGAGTCTTGACACAACGCGGTGGCTGTGCGGGCAAAAGGCACAATGAACACCAGGGACAATTTTTTTTACCGCTTTTGAAGAGAGACACGTCATTGATGATAATGCTGTACGTATGACTTTCAGTCGAAAACAGACACTGAAGTCGAAAACAGACACTGAAGTCGAAAACAGACACTGAAGTCGAAAACAGACACTGAAGTCGAAAACAGACACTGAAGTCGAAAACAGACACTGAAGTCGAAAACAGACACTGAAGTCGAAAACAGACACTGAAGTCGAAAACAGACACTGAAGTCGAAAACAGACATGCACTTAACTATGAATAGAGTTCCGTAATACGACGGAAGATCTTCGGTTTACTCATTCACATTCAAACTTGAAACTAAACATAACTACTCGAAATTGCAGATACAGGTAGACACTGATAGAGAATTCGGTTAACAGACACGGAACAGACTATGACAATGGCTATTGAAAAACCGAAAGAGAACGACCAAAGAGAACCTATCGAACAGAAAGAAGAATTTATTTTTCTCGGAGGTCTATAATCATCAGTAGATGGTAATAGTGAACATTCATTCATTCATTCATTCATTCATTCATTCATTCATTCATTCATTCATTCATTCATTCATTCATTCATTCATTCATTCATTCATTCATTCGAGTATTTATATAGCACCTCTTCAAGAGGGCCACTGAGAGGTGCTCCAGACTTCAGCATGGCCAAATAGAACAGTTTTCAGTCCAGAGTAGAACGCATCAGAGGGAGTTCTGGGGACCAGGCGCAGCTCCGGGGAGTCCCGTTCCATGCCGTCGGGCTCACCACTGAAAAAGCACGATTCTGCGCGGTGACTGTGCAGGCAAAAGGCACAATGAACACTAGGGACAATTTTTTCACTGTGTGGGGAACAACAGTACACTGTGTCCCTCACTGTTAAAGGTGGGGTTCTTATCCTCCTCAACCCCTCGGGATCGCTGCCTGTGTTTGTATTTAGTCTACATGTGCAAAACTGTAAGCCAGTGCTGCAAATGAGTCACTTTTTTCCTTTTTTTAACCCCTTTCTTCTTCCTCCTTTTCTTTTTACATCTTTTTTCTTTTTTCCCAAAAATCAGAGGCGAATGCTCCTTGGCCCTTGCCCTCCCCCCAATGACGTCCGTGATGAGCACCCCTTCCCCGAAGAGCGGAGGTGGCGGTTACCTCGGACTCCCTGCACGGGGCGGCAAAGGACCCTCAGATGAGCTGAAGTACAGCCCAGCTGGCACTGCCAGACTAGGGAAACAACCCCGTATATCACACGCTGGCTGACGGGGAACATTAGCCTACATGAAAACGCAAATTGAACAGAACTCAAAGCCTTTGGAAAAAAATGACCTGGATATGGAGAAAAAGGAAAATAAGAAAGAAAACAAAGGCAACGATATAATTATGGCGATGATACAACCAATTTTCCTACATAGATCAGAATGCTGGAGAATGATAGAGAGCAGGAAGAGAAAAGTATTTTCACAGAATAAAAGATTATTGGTTGCAGAAAAGTGCAGGAATCTTAAGAATACAAAATTAGAATGAAAAATTATGAAGGTCCTTGGCTCTGAAGAGAACCAAGCTGGAAAAGGCGTTCAGCAAAGAGTCCGATGATGTAGTCATGTTGATAGAATACCAATCATTATTATTAATATTAATTAGTAATTTTCATAGAGCCAGTGAAAAATTTGCAGGGCTTGTCTGGCACGGTGGCCGAGTGGCTAGAGCGCTCGAATTGTAACGCGGAGATTGCCGGTTCGAACCTCGCCCGAGGCAGTTACTGTGTGGGGACCGTGAGCAAGTCCTTTACTCACAACTACTCTGCGTCATCAATGTTCTACAGTGTACACTTCTGAAATTTGGTAGGAGGACAATATCAAATACAATTGTATATTGCATTGTATTGTATTGTATGTCGAATGTTTTGAACATATGGTTCACCAAAGCCACACCACAATCAGATCAACATCCAGAAGATCATCCGATGATGCATAGGGATACAGCGGATTAGCATTTCGAAACAGATATGTTTAAACCTGTGCACTAAATGACATAAAGATGCATGTGTGCTTCTCAGATGCAAATAAAGGCTACTTACTTACTTACTTACTTACTTACTTACTTACTCACTCACTTACTTACTTACTTACTTACTTACTTACTTACTTACTTACTTACTTACTTACTTACTTACTTACTTACTTACTTACTTACTTACTTACTTACTTGCTTAAAGCAGTTGACCAACATACGCGCAATGCATGACAGACTAGATTCGATGGATAGATAAACAAAGACCACGATTACGCTGGATAGACATCATCAATGAAGACATAGAAATATTTGGACTAAGCATGTGAGAAACCTTGCACTGGACACCTGAAGGCCTAGAGGAGCAGATTCCATTCACGATCTTCCAACTTGGACGACCAGGGTTGGTCTAAACAGACCAGAGAGTTGTGCGTTCAAGTATCGAGTCGGCCTAGAAGCCGATGACTAAGTGTGGCTGCCTTGGGGCCATACAAGTCCCTCCTTCTGCATACTGCTACGAACTTACCAGGCTTCATCTGCTTCTTCCCAGGGATCTTCCCCTTCGAGCAGTCTTCCATTAAATGTACAACTGATTCGTCGGATCAAACGCCCAATTTCTGTCTGATTAGCACATATAAAGGCACATTGTAAATTTTTATTACATAACTACGAACGGTGTTTATGATTCGAACTAGCCGACAGTTTCTGCTCCAGACTAAAGACTCGTTGTTTACTCATTTCCGTCTGTCTCGAGGGCGACAAAAATCAAGGATGTCTAGATGAGTAACGATGCTTCACGGAGATTGCAGGTGAAGAGAAATTCCGAAGCAAAGTTTATGAAAGCTTCATTCAAGACTTTCAAAGGAAATCTTGACGAAAATAAATGACCCGTCAAAGTCCCGACGACCAAAGTTTTAGGGCCTACTCTTCTGATTCTGTCAGTTGCTGATATTGCCTGATAAGAACAGGCAATGCCTTTCAGTGAACGAGTGAAGATGCTTCGTTGGCATTTTCTGTATTTGCGTGTGAATGTCATATTCTTTCTCGCTCTAGGTTTCCATAATTTCTGTCTCTTTGTCCCTCTCCGTCTGTGTTCAGCCTTACCTCTCTGGCGCAACCGTGAACAACGAACGCCTATCTCAATTTGTTAAGTAGTCCTACTCAGGAGAGCTATAAAATACACTGTGTCCACGATAAAGTAGAACACTAGACTTTGTGAAACATCTTGGTCAATTGTAGTATTATAGGTACTAAATTTGGTGCACATGAACTTCAGTCTATTCTATCCATACCCAGCAAATTTTATGACAATTGATGCAACGGTTACGAGGATACACTCTTTTGAAATTGGGTGGTTCATAAACCAAGTTACCGAACAGTAAAACGCATAGAATTATGTAATTTTCTGGCTACCGCAGGGGATACATAGGCTGTTGTTTATAAGCGTCATTTTCGGAAACAGTTACACTACGAGACCTGTTTTACGTAACAGTAGCCTAGTTGGTTGTAAAGAAGTGGTTTTCAGCGCAGAGGACAAGATTTTAATCAAGGAGTTGATTAAAATCCATACCCCTTCGCCATACTCCATCACCTCATCTTGCGCCATACCCCTTCGTCTCTCTCAACTCCTTGATTAAAATCTTGTCCTCTGCGCTGAAAACCACTTCTTTACAACCAACTACTGTTACGTAAAACAGGTCTCGTAGTCTAACTGTTTCCGAAAATGACGCTTATGAACAACAGCCTATGTATCCTCTGCGGTAGCCAGAAAAATGACGTAGGCCTAATTCTATGCGTTTTACTGTTCGGTAACTTGGTTTCTGAACCACCCAATTTAAAAAGGGTATATCCTCGTAACCGTTGCATTAATTGTCATAAAATTTGCAGGGTATGGATAGAATAGACTGAAGTTCACGTCCACCAAATTTAGTACCTATAATACTACAATTGACCAAGACATTTCACAAAGTCTAGTGTTCTACTTTATCGTGGACACAGTGTATATTGACCTAAGAAGGTCCTTAGCCCTAAATGGCCTATTTAAGATGTAAGACACGAAATGGCATATCTAGAGCCTATTGAGGCATATGAAGTCTTTAAACCATCCAATTAAGGCTTATTTAGGTTTCAACCCTATTTAGGTTTCAAGCCTATTTAGGCTTCAAGCCTATTTAGGCTTCAAGCCTACTTACTTAATTGGTTGCTTTTGTTCGGTATGTTGAGATTGTAGAGCGAACTTTAGTTCAATCTCATTCTATTTCAATATGTTGCACTGTGAATTGATTAGTTGGCTAAACCTCATTATCACAACTGTTCATAATGTTTCGAGGCTTATCTTGTGTTGCCATCTTGATGTACTATTTATTTGTTATATAGGTGCCCTAGTAGCGGGATTATTGTCCCTTCTGGGCTTCCTAGTTACCATTTATGACTAGTGTACATCTTACAATTACTGTGCCTTGACAAAATGGCTTAAATAAACTTGATTGATTGATTGATTGATAGAAAGCCTTAGCGACTGACGCCTACTTGTGCCGTTACGGTTAGACCTTAAATAATTCTTTAAGGTTTTAAAAACACCCAATATTATGCTAGTAGGCCTAATTAGCCCATTCAGGGAAGCTTTAAAAGTTTCATGAATTTCCGTTTACGACTTTGAGCATAGATAGGCCATCTGCTGCTTATGACTAAATAAGCCATCTTCTGCTTATGTCTAAGCTAATCTTATGACTTAGGGCCTATCCTTAAGCGCCATTTTTCATTGCCCAAGACATCATCAATCGATTGTTGCAACAAGCACAATCTATTGGAGAAGCCGGGTCGAAATAAGTAAACAAAAATAGATAAGAGAAATTAGAGATCAGGTTACGGAGCATTGTTAGGCCTTCGCAGTGGCGTCACTAGGGTTGGTGTCACCCGGTGCGGTCAGCCATGGTATCACCTCATGGACCTCCTCCCTTATTACCTTACCAGACCATACAGTATCCTTAGTAATGTTTTTTTTCTAATATTACTCTTAAATTGGAATTCCTGTATATCACTGAATGTAGGCCTATTGGTAATATTAATGACATAGCAGAATTAAAATTACAAATGCATAAATTTTATTCTATTTTTTTTTAAATTTTAATCATTTATCATCAGATCAGCAGCTACATCATTAAAAATCAAATTAGCAAAATATTAATGTAATGTTTGAACTATGGAGGGTAATGAAGGTGCCTGCAGCTTTTACAGGCCTCATTATCACTGGCGTAAACTTGTCTAAAATATTGGGCGGGGGAGGCATTTGGTAATTCATTCTACACTTGTTGCATTGGGTGTACAGTCCATCTCAGTTATTGGGGGCACGTGCCCCGGCTGCCCCCCTCCCCAGAGTCTACGCCTATGCTCATTACAAAATAATGTTCAGAGAATACAAATTTCATATAGGCCTAAGGAGGAAAAATAATTGGAAATTTTGCTGATTATTTCTTAAAACATTGTGATGTAGTAATAATATCAATTAAAATCAGGTTAGCAATTAAAAATAGGGTTGTCACCTTTCTAAACTATAGGAAGTCGGGTAGCAATTTTATAGCATCCAAATCGTAAAGCACCTCACGATGTGGGACCAGAGGCGCAAGTCACGCAACCGAGTAATTTTTTGGCGAAAGTAACAATTTCCTTTTTAAAAGACGATTTAGATTATATTTATTATTTTGAACACTGTCCGTAATCATAAAAGGCGACATATATTGAAGTTTTATACTTGCATACATACGGACAGACATAATAATAGGCCTATTGTATTGTATATTCGTTTATTCAATCAAACAGCTGTCAAAACGCAGCTGTTAACGTGCATACTTGCATACGTATATACAAATGTACATACATACATACAGACATACACTTCGGGCAATATGATTCGAGATTGTGGAGAATCGCTAGACTGGAAGACACGCTAAGAAACTATAGGTCTACCGAGACGTAATTACTTGAAAGGCCTCTTAATCCAGTACCTGGCCTGAGGTCCCGTTTGCAAAATGGTGTTGGGGGGATTTCTCACTTCCACTTAGTCAATGGGTCCCTAGACATGAAAAATCACCGAGGTGCTCTTCTGGCACAATGCCAGGAATGGCGCTATGGCCAAATCCAAAATGGCCGCCGTCGGCCATATTGGAAAAATCATCTTTTTTGTTTGTTAGAGTATATGCACGTGTAATACCTCTAATTTGACTAATTTCGGTATGTGGAATTCATTTCTGATATTGTTTTCGCCATTAGAGGTCATCTTCACCTTGAAAGGTCACGGTCAAGGTCATTTTGATACATCGGCGATTTCTGTACATAACTTAGCCGAATTTAGCAGTACAAACAGGTGTAATATCTCTAATTCAACTAAATTTGGTATGTGGAATTCATTTCTGATATTGTTTTCGACATTCGGGGTCATCTTCACCTTGAAAGGTCACGGTCAAGGTCATTTTGATACATCGACAATTTCAATTATATATAACTTAGCCGAATTTAGCAGTAGAAACATGTGTAATATCTCTAATTCAACTAAATTTGGTATATGGAATTCATTTCTGATATTGTTTTCGACATTCGGGGTCATCTTCACCTTGAAAGGTCACGGACAAGGTCATTTTGATACATCGGAGATTTCTATACATAACTTAGCCGAATTTAGCAGTAGAAACATGTGTAATATCTCTAATTCAACTAAATTTGGTATGTGGAAGTCATTTCTGATATTGTTTTCGACATTCGGGGTCATCTTCACCTTGAAAGGTCACGGTCAAGGTCATTTTGTTACATCGACGATTTCGATTATAACTTAGCCGAATTTAGCTGTAGAAACAGGTGTAAAATCTCTAATTCAACTAATTAATTCAACTAATTTTAACATAAATAAAAACCTGGCCCAATTTAGCAGTAGAAACAGGTTTATTATCTCTTCTCAGCTAATTAATTAAATTAATTATGACTTGTTACATCCGATACTGGTATCATATTATGTCACTTTTCAATAAATCAATTAAGATTGTCTTCAAAAATGTTAATTAAGATTGCCTTGAATGTGTGCAAGGAAGTTAGTCCTTGCGTTGTAGGTTTTTACAGGACGATTTTTCTGTCTTCCCGTGGCAGAATACGACGCACAAAACTGCAGCAGAACGGCAGCTACAGCGTCGAGTGTCGCACTTTCCTGCACATTGCATATTGTGAGCAGACTCCGTGACAAGGGATTCAGACATTTTGATGGAAGCAGTGCACCGAAGTGTTCCTCCCATCCATGCTCTAATGGTTTTAGTCTTGCCTCGCGTTCGTAGGGTGTCGCAAGTAGTTGGCATGCCCTGTGCACCAGGAAGGCTCCTTGTTGAATGTGACTTCTGATCTCACTGCTTGTAGGAGGGAGAGCGTCAATTCCAACACTGGCGCTGATATAGTTTTCTAATCTCAGCTGGTCGAACGTCTCAGAGGTTGTAGTTGACCTGGCCCCTGCTCAGACACGTACCAAGTACTTCTCTGCTAGTGCTGCATCTTGCTCTGACAGCGTGTCTGTCTCTCCAAAGTTTCTCAGATACTGTACTGGGTCACAGGTCATAGCTGCGTGTTTTGACCCCACCTTGCTCATGCAGTCATCTCCGGTCAGTATATGTGCCTTGATCACTGTTTTGGCCAGTGATGCTCCCAGTTGATAAACGGCTTGATGCAGTGGAAGCATGCGCCGCTTTTCACCAGTGCCATACTGCTGCCACATCTCCTGCAACCCCAGGTCTTGGAAGTATGGTGTGTAGCGTAGCAGTAATGCGAAAGTGTCTGTGTCGCTGGAGACTATGACAACTCTCTTGCACTGTTGCACACGAACAGCCCAGTCTACATGAACCACCAGCCTGGCATCTGCCTCCTCGATCCAGTTCAACAGGTCGGGTATCTCTTCACCACCCGTCGATATTGCTGGAAGCACTTCATCATCAGAAATTACAGAGCTGGCGATGATGGTAGCATCGCCATAGGCTCGATTGAAGACAATATCTCTGACCAGGAGCTCGAGATTCCGCTTGTTTTCCTGAGACGCCCAGAACTTTTCAAGTTGCTGAGGGATGGGCGTGTCTCTTTTCATGTCAATAATGTCAATGGCTGTTGTTGAATCAGTACGCCGCATGCGCTCGCCTTCTTTCAGAGACATCTTAATGTAGGAGTCAAGTACGAGATGGATGAACTTCAAATTTTGGCAGAGGGATGAAGCTGAGGTTATTATGGCATCGATAACCACACCCAGATTGGGGAATTGTGCTATTGGCATCTGCCGTATCCTAGACATGAAATCTACCACAACGTGAGTGCCAAGAGTAGACTCCTGACGCCATTGGGTGAGGTCCAGTCTAGGCTCAATCTGACTTGTTGGTGCGAGCTTGAAGATTACCATTGAACAGTGGAGATGCCAAGAGTAAATTGTGAGTGAGTATCTGCCTGAGGTCCATGCCCCGCTCCTTAGCAATGTCCATGTTCCTATGTGCCTCTGCCATGTCCTTGGCTGAGAGATCGTTCTACTTCTCCGTTGTTGATGGTGACTTCTGAGGATAGTCAGTGAACTGTGGCAGTTTAGATCTCGATATGGTCATGCTAATTTTCTTGGTCTTCTCAATTATTCTCTCCCTTCTGTATGAACGGTAGACACGGTCACCATTCTCAAGAAATTTGAGCAGACGCATAGCCACCTTCCGGTCAACAGCCACCTTCGTGAACAGGTTATGAAGGTTTTCTTCATGGTGTCATCGATGTAACAAAATGACCTTGACCGTGACCTTTCAAGGTGAAGATGACCCCGAATGTCGAAAACAATATCAGAAATGACTTCCACATACCAAATTTAGTTGAATTAGAGATATTACACATGTTTCTACTGCTAAATTCGGCTAAGTTATGTATAGAAATCTCCGATGTATCAACATGACCTTGACCGTGACCTTTCAAGGTGAAGATGACCCGAATGTCGAAAACAATATCAGAAATGAATTCCACATACCAAATTTAGTTGAATTAGAGATATTACACCTGTTTCTACTGCTAAATTCGGCTAAGTTATGTATAGAAATCGCCGATGTATCAAAATGACCTTGACCGTGACCTTTCAAGGTGAAGATGACCTCTAATGGCGAAAACAATATCAGAAATGAATTCCACATACCGAAATTAGTCAAATTAGAGGTATTACACGTGCATATACTCTAACAAACAAAAAAGATGATTTTTCCAATATGGCCGACGGCGGCCATTTTGGATTTGGCCATTGCGTCATTCCTGGCATTGTGCCAGAAAAGCACCTCGGTGATTTTTCATGTCTAGGGACCCATTGACTAAGTGGAAGTGAGAAATCCCCCCAACACCATTTTGCAAACGGGACCTCAGGCCAGGTCCTGTATTATCTGTCATTTTTAACCATGAACTTTCGCAGATAACCTTCTCTGAAGCGATGACGTCATCTCAGGGCTGTTTGTTTTACGTCATCTTCTATATCGACGTTGTCATGGTGCAGCATTTATCGCGTCGTGAAAGACGGTCTGCGCTCGAAGATGGCCTACACTTGAAAATCTTCAAATAAAAAAGAATTTGAAGATGGCCTACACGTGAAAATCTTCGAATAAACAAGTTGTTTGTAACAACAGCAGACAGTAAGAAAAGAGACTACAGAAGCGAAGATCCGATCGAGTGAGAAATTTCACTTTTTCTTTGCATCAATAATAATTATTAAGAAAGTGATTGTTCGTCGTTCCACGATGGTTCACTTAAATGTTTTGGATGGTTCATTTAAATGTTTTAAATAGCAAAACTAATGAACATCAGAACACGCTTACGATTCAGTTGAGAATGAAAACAAAGAGGTGATTGGTGGCGTTGCAGCCTCACGAATTATTCAAGAATGGAAGTGTATGATGGCAAAATTTCTCTCATGGCACTCAGCCCGAACTATTTCACTGACTATACAGATCTTCTTTTTACCTTTTCTGACTGAGCGCCGGTAATAAGATGCAAAGCTGGTTTCCGCATCTCACAGTTTCCTTTGGTGGTTGTATAAACCTCGAGATTAGGAATACGATCTAATCTAAGCGCTGATATAATCTAATATCGCCAAGTCTAGTCAAGACTCCTTTAATCTATAGACCTTATATAGTCTAGTCTAATCAATAGTCTAGCCTAGGCCTACATTTCAGGCAGTGTCAGCTACAGTGAACGCAACCGTGTGCTGCGGACATACTTCTGCTATCGTCATTCTTCATCCTCAGTGCAACAAGGTCCAGGAACTCTGAACATGGTGACAAACAGCAAGCTATGGTTGGAACTCGATTGGTTCTATGTGTGTGAGAGAGCCCGCCATTTGTGAGTCCAGCCCGTAGCAAGGACCCAAAGTGATTGAGAAGCTGCTTCATGACACCTAGCACTGACTTCATCAGACTGGTGCTATCATCTGCTACAGGAGGAGGCAAGGTGACAACGGATGTGAGGTCGTGAGGTCATGTGACTCTGAATGGTCATTAGAGGAAAACTGAAGAGTTGACTGGTGGTTGGTCGTCTGCAATGAAAGGCTCATAAAATGATGATTCCTGTGCTTTGTCATTTACATTTACATTTGTCGGTAGGCGCCTGTGTCTTGCGGTGAAGTCCACCAGTGGCAGTAGAACGATCGAAGATTTGTCGACTTTATTTTCATAATTCTGAAAGACTACTTCGCATTTCGCATTTCGCGCGGTTAAGTTGAGACCCAACCTTAGCTGACTCCTGAGCGATCAACTGAATATCGTGGGCCACCTCTTGCCTCCCAGTGTCAGATCGTTTATTATTATTATTATTATTATTATTTTTTTTTATTTTTTTTTTATTTTATTTTTTTTTTCGCCCGAGGTAAAAAGAATCCCTCAGGCTCTTAGATATTATCATCGTGCAGGAGTTAGTGGTCCTCGTCCCAGGGCAGTTGTGCTATTATTATTATTATTATTATTATTATTATTATTATTATTATTATTATTATTATTATTATTATTATTATTATTATCATTATTATTATTGTTGTTATTATTATTATTATTATTATTATTACTATTATTACTATTATTATTATTATTATTATTATTATTATTATTATTATTATTATTATTATTATTATTATTATTATTATTATTATTATTATTATTATTATTATTATTATTAGTGTGGCGAAAATCTTAAACGCGCACAAAGTCACACAAAAATGCGAATCTGATATGATAGAGCGCTCGCTATGAGATGCGAAGTGTACGGGTTCGAGCCTGCTCCCCTGAGACAATTACTGTGTGGAGACATTGAGACTCGAGTCCTTCACTCACAATTGATGCTTAGCCATTAGGTATTGGCGCTTGGCAAAAGCTTAATAATAATAATAACAATCTTATAATGAAAGGCATAGAAAATGGTTTCAAAACAGACGACATCGTTCATGGTGTACTTAGTCACTGGCGTAAACTTGTACAAAGTATTGGGGGGGGGGGCATTTGGTCATTTATTCTACACTTGGTGCATTGAATGTACAGTCCATCTCAATTATTGGGGGTGGGGCACGTGCCCCGGCTGCCCCCTCCAGAGTCTACGCCTATGTACTTAGTACACTTAGAACAGACAGTGGTGCTTAATAAATGCACAATGCTAATAATGTATGATGTATCGATTCTTTCAGAGGCGTCTGAAATTGCGGCTGCGAAGCTGATATGTCTCGACGTTCCCGTACCGCTGTCGAACAGACCTCAAAAGGACGTCAATACCTTCATCAACAACCAGTTGAAGTTCTCACCCAAGTCGAACGCAATCCCCCGTGACCAAATGAAATGCAATGCCTCAAAGGAAGCCGATCAAGTCCTCCAACAAGAAAGGTAACAACCGCCCATAAATAATAATTAAGTAAAGGTAAATTGGTGTTCAGGTAAGGTAAGATACTACTGGTCAAGTGAGAGTAGGATAATAACAGTTTGAGGTACTAGTTAGGTAAGATTAAGTAAATGTATAATACAAATAATGATGATGGTGGTGGTGTTGGTGGTATTATTACCGCGGCGGCGGCGGCGGTAATAATACCGCACTTCTAACCAAACGTCGCCAAAAGGAATCAAGTGCTGATTATGTGTAAGCTTTGATATGATTAGAATGGATTAAGGAATAAGTAAGTAAGTATATTCTTAATTAAACCGGTTGCAGAAGAGCCGCACTTCGGTGATAATCCTCATTATCTGGTGCCAATGAAATTGGAAACAGGTTTAGGCACCTCGGTTTGGAACGATAAGAGGACCGAGTAGCCCAGGACTGAATAACGGCTTATTGCTTGGAAAACTTTCAAAGACAAGAATAGCTAAGTTATTCATTTATCAATGGAACTGAAATTCAATCATTACTAATTTACTACTGCAAAGGAACTGCTGTCTGATAAGTCTGGTTGCCGGTTAAGAATAAGTTCATGACTATTGGAATCATAATTGTCATCGTCATTAACAAGTCTTCTCTATAGTTCTACATTTATATATAAATGTAATGTAATGTAAATTTATGTAAATCTTCGACATTTATCAACGCCACATAAAAGCGACGCCAGGGAGACCAGACACCAGTTTATACATCGGCGCTATATATCAAATCAAGTCCGCAATACCCGGGTTGTCTTGTCCGTTCCGGTGCCAGGTCAGAATCCGGGGAGGTCAAACCGAGGAATCAGCATGGTGCTACGCTACAGTGGTAATCGGTGATGATGGTGGTTGTATGGTTGAGCAGAAACAGCATCAGGATAGGGTAGCTTGAAGAGTTCGGTTTTCAGTCGTGAGTGGAAAGCAGCGGAGGACAGTGCAAGCGGAAGAGAGGTTAAATTAACTGGCGAGACATGAGGAGATAGGAGGATGAGCAAACTGGCGGAAATCTTTTGGGAGTTCATTACAAACAGCCGGTGCAGGACAGACTAAGGAGCGGTTGCAGAATTTCAGACAGAAGGAGACTAGAGCTCGAGATAGAGAATGATACGAACGATGATGAGCGAATAGACCTGGGTGGTTGGATGGTGAATAGCTGGCGAATATAAGAGGGTAGAAAGGTTTGAAGGGCGTTGCAGGTAAGAGATACAATTTTGTGGTGGATGCGTTGAGGGACTTTTAGCCTGTGAAATGATCTAAGAACAGGGGTTATGTGGTGGTGGTATTTGGGAGTTTTGGTGATTGCGCGGGCGGGAATATTTTAGACTGTTTGGAGGCTTTTTATTTGAGAAGAGTCGATGTGGTAGAAAAGGGAATTACAGTAGTCGAGTTTGGAATGGACAACTGAGGTGGATATTGTGCAGGCATTACTTGTCGTGACCCACTATTTCATTCAGACCTTAGCAAGATGCCATTTTGGTACCCACCAAACATATCTCTGTGCCTTACGATCAGCCTTTGTATAAAATACAGTAACAACAGTGAAAGACGAAAACACGGAGGAGTTGCGATCGTTTCTGCGTCTGCCCGGGTCTCGTCGTCAACCTCCTCCACTGCATCAAACTCGACCCCAGTCGCGAGATTAACGAGGCAACGTTCAGCGTCCAAGAAGCCCTCGACGTCTACGATACCACTCCTAAATCGAGACAGAGAGGACCGCCATTCTCCTCATCCTCAACCGTATCCTCAGCACCATCATCCTCATAAACCACATCTTCATTCTCATCCTCGTCCTAGTCCTCATCCTCAGCATCCTCATCCCAAGCATCCTCATCCTAAGCATCCTCATCCTAAGCATCCTCATGATCATCACCCTCGGCATCGTCATCATCAGCATCCTCATCCTCAGCATTCTCTTCCTCACCCTCAGCATCGTCCTCCTCCTACTCATTATTATTATTATTATTATTTTTATTATTATTATTATTATTATTATTATTATTATTATTATTATTATTATTATTATTATTATTTTTTTTTTTTTAATTCCCGAGGTAGTAAAGATCCCTCGGGCTGTAAAGGAAGATTAAAAACAGTTTATTGGTTCTCGTCTCCGACTTCGTGCCCAAAAGTGCCTCTGAATGCAACGCCATTGAACCGTTGCGTGCAAACTGACAAACGCTGGAACAGGTGCATGCTTATTATTATTATTATTATTATTATTATTATTATTATTATTATTATTATTATTATTATTATTATTATTATTATTATTGTATTACGCATACCCATTACACATCTTTATTATTCGAATTTTTTGAGTATTATTATTATTATTACTAGAGTATTTGCCTGTCACAGGAAGCGTTGAAAAAGATAAAGAATGAATTGATCGGAAAAGAAAAGGATTTATTTATTGGAATGCTTGATTATAAGTCACACTGCGAGTGAAATTGCCTTGACGGTCGGTTTTCTTGATGAGAACTTTGATGTTGTCTCCGGTGATAATGCGCATCAGTCTCACGTCTTTGCCTGTGACCAATCGATGTTTAGGCTAATCAGTCTTCGCCTCGTCCTTGCTCCTCCTCCCCTCCCCCTCCCTTTCAAATCGTGTGCCATATTGAGGGAGTGGAGCCGAAAGGGATGGAGGGAGGAATGGAGGCAGTGAGAGAGGGAGAGGAATGGAGGGAGCGAGTGAGACGGAGCGAGATGAAGGGCCTTAGGGAGGTCGGCCAACGGCCTCTCACGCATGCTTAGCAGTGCCCGTGTGCCTGCATCGGCATGCAGGCCTTAGGGAGGTCGGCTAACGGCCTCTCGGGCATGTTTAACAGAATCAGTTACATTCCATACATTCCACAGCGTTTTTGTAGGATACACAGATCTGGGAAACTATAGAAGAGATTATTTTAACGCCCGAGATAAAAATAATCCTTCCGGCTCTTAGAGACTATCCGAAGAGCTTGGTCGTTCTGGAGTATAACCGCAGACCTCTAGTGTCTACATCTAATTTTTTATTTTGTCTTGAGACTTGACATGTTTGGTTACGTGGGAACCAAAAGAATATTATTCTGCAATGTGTGTTATATTGGTTTAAAAAATTTCTATTGGGCTTCCTTTGTAGCGAACTACTGGTGAAAATCGGCGACGGCCCGCGAAATTCTGTCTGGCAGATCTGATGTCTTCACTCGATGGAACACAAATCGATCCAGGAGAGACACCGAATATCCAGTGGACCGACACTCGAGCAGCAGGTAGGCCTAAATTTGAGTTTGTATGAAAATTTGCCATGAATCCAGTAGAGCGGTTGACGATATAGGGCCTACTGAGTAGCTGAGTCAGGGTCAGTATATTAATCAGTCAGGATCAGGATTTATTTACATAATCTTTATTCTGCCAATGTGTATTAAAACGCATGTTTATTTTAGCCGGAATTATGACGCTTAAGTAGTGCTCGACTTTGTATGGGTGTGATCGGTAGTGTGGCGGTTAACGTGGTGGACTATCAATGGAGAGATCTTGGGTTCAGATCCCCGCCAGGGCAAACAAATTGATGCAAGATTTCTCCTCCACCTGCGTCCTTGGCCTATTCAGATATCAATAAGTTCACTATCGTTGGGAAGATGAGATGGGGAGGCAAAGGACTAGCCACCCTCCCTCATATGCGGAGGATAAGAAAATGAGGTCCTAACTTCATGCCCATGGTTGCTTCAGGACAAGCTTAAGGGACTGCTCTTCTTCTTATTCTTTTTTGCGTTCTTTACCATATCATGGGTTTCATTTAGTTTCATTGGTAGGCCCTATAATTCGTTCCATGTTATTAGGTTTCATTAGGCATTTCTATGTTTCATTGGGTGTCATTGGATTTCAGTGTGTGTCAAAACAAAACCGTCACTGTTACTTGGGCCTATTAGGAGATTCGCACACTGGAGATTGAAACAAGTTTAAATTTATCGAATTTCTTATAATGTTGAATATGCACATATATACTGTAGCTGACTGACAGAATCGTAGATTATCACTACCAATCCAGCATCGCGATTAACTAGTTATTATTTACCTTTGCTAACCTCCCCAACTTGATTCTTGCTGTTGACTCGTACTTGGATTGTCCCAGAAGAATGTCTCTTCGCAGTTTGCACTGCTCGTAGAACTTTGGCGTTCCACATTCGAACTCGTTGAGAGTTCAGTTCAAAGTTCACTTCTTGTCGAACCAGATCCCAGATCGATGATCGCTGCCTTCGATCGACGATTATTTCGCACGTTCTTGTCACTGTCACTTCGTAAAACTCGCAACTGTCCTTGAAGGTACTAAACCTTCACTTCTTGTTGAAGTATAATAATAATCCCAAATCGAAGATCGCTGCCCTCGATCGACGATAATTTTGGGCTTCAGAAAGCCAGATAACGGTTGCATCACCTGGAAAAATGCCAGTCTGCGTTTTTAGACCTACACATTACAATCCTTGCGATGTTTAATCTACTAAAAACTACTTAAGTAAGGCGCTATATAAATGTATACAACATCATCTTGTCGATTAATTTTGCACAGGCCAGAGAATTCCGGCAGTTTTGGCACCGTCCAACTGGTCGCCATGGCAGCTCTGTCGCTGATGGACCACTGTGACGTCAGTTTCAGAGAATATGGCTTGGTCACTACTGAGACACTGTAAGAACTGTAGGACATCGGTGGACAGGACATAGGACATGCCGATAGGATAGGATATAGGACATAAGCTGGACATCGATAGCCATTGCACGACTAGTTCTTACGGTGTGTCGGTATGGGACTGCCACTCCTGACACCGGTCTCGGTGACATCTGACATGGCGCGCTGTTCGAGTTATCCCCGGCATCTGTATCTGCACCGCCAACGACTGGCAAAATGTCAATTCTCTTCCAAGTCTCGGGAAGCAGGTACGTTTGAGTTTTCATTATGACTTTCCACGAATTCAACAAATAGTTAAGTTGCTGATGAAATCGTCTTGAATCATGATGTTTTAGTTACTACATGGGAACCAAAATAATATGTTCAGGTAAAGTGTGTTCTATTGGTAAAATGAAATGTCTATTGGGCTTCGTTTGTAGCGAACTACTTGCAGTAGGTTAGGCGTGATCTTCGCATAAAGACAATGTAGGCCCTATAAATGCTTATATATAGAAATGGATAGGCCTACAATTTGTTACTAGATAGCAAGACTTTTAGTCACAATATCTTATTAGATTTTATTGTATATTTATTAGATTATTGTCATCGGTTTAATTTAGCTTAATTGGATATCATTTATTAGCATCTTATTGGTTTAATTCGATATGGGCTATTATTGGGTTTCATTAGTTATTTTTGGGTTTCACTGTATGTCACAGGGTTTCAATGTGCGTAAAGTTTGCCCCTGCAAGTCACTAGGTTTTGGGGTAAATAATTGTGGCTTGAATAAAAAAATGAAATGTAACATATTTTTTGTTAATACTGAACACGTTCATGTAATAATCTCTTACATAGTTTTCCCAGATCTGTGTGTCCTACGATAAACGCTGTGGAATGTATGGATTGCAACTGATTCTACTAAACATGTCTGAGAGGCCGTTGGCCGACCTCCCTAAGGCCTGCATGCCCGATGCAGGCACACAGGCGCTGCCAATCTTGCTTGAGAGGCCGTTGGCCGACCTCCCTAAGGCCTTGAGTGAGCGATGTCCTGCATCGAACATCACTCACTCAATGTGGTACACGATCAGACGGGAGGTTGAGGGGGAGGGGGAGCAAGGATGAGACGAAGACTGATTAGCCTAAACATCGATTGGTCACGTGTAATACACGAAAAACAACAATAAAGAGCAAATACTATATTGTTGGTAAATAGTCCTTGAAAAGTTCGTTGTTCCATGAATGATGAAAGTTTCCAAGAGCGACGATTACGTTTGAATCGTGCGTAACGGAAAGATGGATTGCCCGACAAAGTCAAGAAACTCTCGATCGTCTGAGGTCGCAAAGACGTGAGACTGATGAGCATAATCACCGGAGACTACATAAAAGTACTCATCAAGAAAAACGACCGTCAAGGTCATTTGCTAAATGATGCTCGAATTTCACTCGCAATGTGACTTATACCGGTAATCAAGCATTCCAATAAACAAATTCTTTTCTCTTCCTATCAATCCGTTCATTTTCTTTTTCAACCCGTCACATGACGGGCAAATACTTTAGTTGTTTTGATATTCTACATGTCCATTATAGCCACTCTACAGAAGTTAGATGATAAATTCTGACCATGTTTCTACTACTGGATCACTGGATCCTTTCATCTAAGGCTACTTGACAGCTTCTGTAGTGGGTTTCGTATTTCGCAGACTTGGGGCCAGAACCTGGCAGCATTGGATTGCATGGACCCATTAAGGCTGCTCTGATAGGAGTTAACAAATTTACCCAGAACTCCACGCGTTGATTCAGTAAGCATCAGATGAGCGGGTGCAGCCCAAATACATCCCCGAATACACGATCAAAGCCTTTGCAAGCACACCGCATAAAATCCAATAAGGACACATACTTTTAAAACGAAAATTGGCGACGACCGGATGTGTCGCCTGCGAAATTCTGTCTGGCAGAACGGATGTCTTCACTCGATAACAAAACAAATCGAGCCAGGAGAGACACCGAATATGCAGCTGACCGATTCTCGCAGAAGCAGGTAGGCCTAACTTTGAGTTTATATGAAAATTTGCGACAAATCCAGTAGAGCGGCTGCTGATGAAATCTTAAGGTATTTTGACGACAGGGGGCCTGCTGAGTAGCTGTGTCAGGGTCAGTATGTAAATCAGACTCAGGATCAGGATTTATTTACATAATCGTTATTCTGCCATTGTGTATTAAAACGCATGTTTATTTCAGGCGGAATTATGACGCTCGAGTTTGTATGGGTGTGCTCGGTAGTGTGGTAGTTAGCGTGGCGGACTGTTAATCGAGAGATCTGGGGTTCAGATTCCCGCCAGGGCAGAAATTTGATGCAAGATTTCTCCACCTGCGTCCCTAGCCTACTCATATTCCAATGAGTAGACTGACCGTACACTATTGTTGGGAAGACGAGACGGCGAGGCAGAGGACTGTCCATCAGCTCTCATATGAGGAGGATAAGAAAATGAAGTCGCTGACACTTCATGTTCATGGTTGTCTCAGGGCAAGCTTAAGGGACTGCTCTTCTTCTTCTTCTTCTTCTTCTTCTTCTTCTTCTTCTTCTTCTTCTTCTTCTTCTTCTTCTCCTCCTCCTCCTCCTCCTCCTGCTCCTCTTCTTCTTCTTCTTCCTCTTCTTCTTCTTCTTCTTCTTCTTCTTCTTCTCCTCCTCCTCCTCCTCCTCCTCCTGCTCCTCTTCTTCTTCTTCTTCTTCCTCTTCCTCCTCTTCTTCTTCTTCTTCTTCTTCTTCTTCTTCTTCTTCTTCTTCTTCTTCTTCTTCTTCTTCTTCTTCTTCTTCTTCTTCTTCTTCTTCTTCTTCTTCTTCTTCTTCTTCTTCTTCTTCTTCTTCTTCTTCTTCTTCTTCTTCTTCTTCTTCTTCTTCTTCTTCTTCTTCTTCTTCTTCTTCTTCTTCTTCTTCTTCTTCTTCTTCTTCTTCTTCTTCTTCTTCTTCTTCTTCTTCTTCTTCTTCTTCTTCTTCTTCTTCTTCTTCTTCTTCTTCTTCTTCTTCTTCTTCTTCTTCTTCTTCTTCTTCTTCTTCTTCTTCTTCTTCTTCTTCTTCTTCTTCTTCTTCTTCTTCTTCTTCTTCTTCTTCTTCTTCTTCTTCTTCTTCTTCTTCTTCTTCTTCTTCTTCTTCTTCTTCTTCTTCTTCTTCTTCTTCTTCTTCTTCTTCTTCTTCTTCTTCTTCTTCTTCTTCTTCTTCTTCTTCTTCTTCTTCTTCTTCTTCTTCTTCTTCTTCTTCTTAAGCTCTTGTTCTTTTTTTCGTGTTCTTCTTGTTCTTCTACTTTTTGTTCTTTTTGTTCTTTCTGTTCTTTTCTTGTTCTTGCTATTCTTGTTCTTCTTCTTCTATGGCGCTTTGAGACATAAGAATCAAAATCTGTCTGGGATGTTATCATTTAAAAAGAAAATGTTCTAGTCGGTGTCAATGCGTAGGCCTGTGTTTAATTTTTACCTGGATGTATGTGTTGTCACAATCTGTAAGTGTTGTGTTGTTGTGAAAGCAGGTTTTTTAAAATCTATCTCATCGGCAGAATGAAGAAGTTCTTCACGTGATTGATCGCAATTCCAGTCAGGACCGTCTAAGGCGAACCACCTGATCGAGTCTCGTAGAACCAGTTACGTTTGAGGTTTCTTGTGGACGAATCCAACAAGCAGGTAAGTTGCTGATTTTCGCTGGGTCGGAAATTGGTTCTGGATTTCTGCTCCACCTGCGCACCCTTGTTAACTTAGCTATATTGAGTACTCTTACGATCGGTTGGAAGTTGAGACAATAAGGGAGAGTACTGACCACCTGCTCTCATATGCCGAGGTTAAGAAAATGCGCTAACCTGCGTCTACACCATGGAAACCTTGGAGCAAATGCTCCTTCCAAGAAATAGAGAGGATCTGTTAGTGTGTAAGCCATCATTAACTTGGTTCATTCTATGGGTCTTCCTTGAATATTTGTCCGTCAAAACTGCTTACACTTAGAATGGCTGCAGGCATTGAGTTTGACCATATGATAAAATTTTCATTAACATTTTCATTTAGAGTTTTAGACAATGGACTATGCCCTCACGGCCAGTTAATTAAGATTGAATTGTTTGTTGCAAGTAACTGTGTTGGCTTGTAAAGTTATTGCACTCAAACACTGTAAAAAAAATTCTCTTAATGTTTTTCCAATTTACTGCTTTGGAATTTGCAATCTGGTGGCCGGGGAGGGAAAGGGGAGCTGAGGGGAAATTGCTCCAATGACTTTGAGGGGATAGACGCCCCTGCATATTTCTACGCACTAGGCCATATATATACCATCATAAGGAGAATAAATAGAAACCCAAAGACCTAAATGCCTTTTAATCCAATTGCTGGCAGAGTCGACTGCATACTGTTTGCCCACTTGATATTTCAGAAATGCAACAAGACAAGTCTATAAAGATCGTAACTAACCGCATCTATACATTGGAAGCAGCCTAAAACAGCAAAGCCGAGCTCAAAGAAGACAGCTGGACTGGAGGAGGAAGAGTAAAAGTGACATAACTTTGATTCTGTTTGAAATATTTAGGTGAAATTGGCTGTTATACGTAAATATGAATTGCATTTCGGCCAGTAAAATTTGATTTACAAATACTTACTTTTGGCCGAAATATTAGCAAAACACTGTAGGGGTTACTTTTTTTGGCCCACCCTGTATATCGTTTTTTCGATCTGAGAAACTGAATAAAGATCGCATTGATATATGAAATGGTCACAAAACCATGTACGATTGAACAGATTCCTCTGCCATTACGAAACATAAGGCGCTGGGTACTATTAGAACCAAAATCCAGACGTCAGCCAAGCAAAACTTGTAAGTTGGAGATCTTTGAGACGATGACTCCGTAGGGACCTTCTGCAAATCCTTCATGCGCAATTGTTCACCACCGTCGACTAATGAGGTGAATCGTTACGTAGTTGTGCTTAATTAAATATAAAACTAAAAATCAGCTTAAAATCAGGAGAAAGTTTAACGGTCTCGACGCTACAATAATATGTCACTAAACCGAACTAGACATCATCCTTAGCTCCTTAGACGGCTGTATACGAATGCAAGATAAGTAAATGCTCGAGCCCGCAACCGTCTTATCACAGACCCTAGGCGTTAACAACGTAACCACGATGCCGTACTGATACTGATAGTTCTATGTGCGGGCGTCACTATATCTGTGTAACTATACATCGTCTTTTCGATATATGTTATGAATCTGAAGTTTTATATCGCGCCATTTTGAGGTGCTTTCCACGGCACTGGCGTGTTTAGAGACTTAATTTAGGATCCTGGGAATTTCCCGGACTTCGATGACGTCGCCAGAATGCCCGGATGTTCTTCTTCAAGAGGGGAATGGATTGTGTGAGCAGTGGTAAATCGACGACGAGCATGAGCAGGAGCAGAGCAGATACAACGACTCCCGACGCCCAACCTATGACGTGTGAATAGGAAGCCTCTCTAAGCGTCAGCAGGTCTTCCAAGCTGTTCACGTTCGTTACTACAACAGTCGAAAATTTATCAAGCGCTACTTTAATATTTATAGCGCCGAACACAAGCTCATTCACGGTCGGTCGCTGCGTCAAGTCAGAGCTAAGCTACTGTCTAAAGAACAGGGTCCGTTTTCTGGGGGACCAGAGTGGGAAGGAGACGGAGAAGCTGTGACAGTGAGTCATGTCTGTTTAGGTTGAAAACGAATGCAATGATTTGGATGCATCAAATTAGAGAATAATATAAACTATAGACTTTTGTCATATAGTGATCTAATCTAGAATATTCTCTTACACTGTGCCGTACATTTGGATCGACATTCTATAGATAACTGCAACAATTACACCTGGTAGGCTAATCTGCGGGGAGACAGCGCGGTGCAAATGCTAATCGCAAGGTGGCGCTTTTATTGTGTTCTATAATTATAGAAGCTTACAAGAACCATGCATGTAAAGCGGTTCATGTATAATTGTTGATTCTAAGGCTATACACATACCGACACAGGTTGCCAAGGCAGGCTCCCATCTTCCGAAGTCGTTGCATGTCGTGATGACATAGTTCCGCCCGTCAGAAAATCGTTCCGCATCGTTACACGTGACATTGGCGACAGTTCCACGGTTGACAGAAGATGTATTGGATACGTAAAACGTCAACGGTAGACAGGTCACCTCTGCACAGAACACTATAGTACAGGCTATGAATTGAAGTAAATTGGTCTATACTCTTTATTTGTAAAATATATACAACTCATTTTGTAAAACTATTTGACAGGATCTTAAGTTTAAAGAGAAAAGGCAGAACAAGAGTTCGTGGAATGGATTACTTAAGGGAAGATATGGGGGGATTTGACTCTACGTGGTAAAAGCGGGGAAACAGCCAGGGGCGTCTACACCATAGAAACCATCCAAGAAATAGGGGGGGGGGGAGAGATCTGTCAGTGTGTATGCCAACATTTTAGGGGGAAGGAAGGGGAGGGGAAAAAGAGGGGGAAAGGGGAAGTTGCTCCAATGACTTAGGGGGGATAGACGCCCCTGGAAACAGCGCGGTTCGATATGTCCAAGAAATATTGATCAGTCGTTCACATTCATCGATTGGGTCAATCGTGGCTCTTCGGTGCATGACGAAGCAGATAAGCAAGCTAATCGCATCCATATTTTAGAGATTTGTATATCGGCTATCACGGTCCGTTTACTGGGATCTCATCACTGCTACGTCCACTGAAAAAATAGCAAGACCAAAAAATAATACGGTCGCCGTAGAAAAAAACGTGTTCGGTAATGGAAAGCGATGAATGTGGGAAAAATCGTCCATAAACGCGAATCTATTTATACCGGTGCATTGGATTTGGTTGAATTCTGGTTTCCATTTTCCCTGTGAGTCGCAGGTGAAAGTGTTCGAGAAGATCTCTCTGCCGAATTCGTATCCTTGTTGACAGGTGAATGTCACTTTGCTTCCATAGGTTGTTTTTGATGCCGCATCTTCTCCGCTCATCAGAGCATCTTTTGACCCAGTCAGAGGACCACAATCGATAACTGAAACGCACGCAACGCTAACTAAAAGGTAACGTCATATAAGGTTACGCTAAGCAAAGCAAGACAATGCATTGTAATCAAGGTAGGGTTAGACATACCGGCGCAATGCAATGATAGGTAAGAAAATGCCAGGCAAGTCAATGAAAGGTAACGCAAGGCAAGGCAAGGCAATTCATGGAAAGGCCAAGTAAAACAAGGTAAGACAAGGTTAGGAAGGGAAAGGTAAACTAAGGTAAGGTAATTGGAAAGAAACCGTAAAGTAAGGTGAGTTAAGGTAAGGCAGACATATCAGCAACTGGCCATCGTCTCACCTGTGGTGCACAATTAACATTCACCATCCAACCACCCAGGTATCTCGCTCATCATCACATCTTTTTCCATCTCGACCCCAGTCTGCAAGTCTGAAATTCTGCAACCGCTCCTTAGTCCATATGCTGCACCGGTGTAGCAATTTCAGATTACCTCCACTTCACATTACACCCGGTAACTTGAAATTGCGTTCAAAAATTTCAAGCTACCCCTGAGTTAACTTGAAATCGATTTCACATTACCCCTACGATTTCAGATTATCTCCTTAAATTAATGGGACGCATTCTTCGACTATCTCATATTTATGTGGCTTTTGTGTGGCGCTGAGAAATCTAAGAGATTTACATTACATTACAAAGAAGAAAACAGCTACAGCCTGCTTGTTCTAGCATTTCTAAGAGCTTAGTAATTAATAGCTACTTATCAACCCAGCTACTTATCTACCTAAATACCTACCTATCTATGTATCTACAAACCGACTGATCTACTTACTGACCTTCCTATTTGTCTACTTACCTATTCGCTTCTCTACTCGCTTATCTACATGAATACATAGGTACCTATTTTATTACTTTCCTACCTACTTTAACGGACAGGGGCGCCCGTAGGCTTAAAAAAATTGGACGCATAGCCATCTCGTAAACAAATAATATGACCGCTTGTCCGCTTTGCTAACATAGAATATATAAGTAGGAAAATTGAAATAGTTGCCATAGATATAGTAATATGCCGTATTGCCGTTTAACAAAAATATCGATGCGATGCCTATTCCCTGTATGGATTCGATTTGGTGGGTGGACGCACGTGCACCCAGTGCGTCACGCTGCGGGCGCCCCTGTTAACGGAGCACGCTAAGACTAGATACGTCTAGTGACCTCTGTCGTTATAATGTTCCGTGACTTTTGTAGATACTACGTAACAAAAAGTACTTGACGAAGTAAATCTCACTAAGACAAGCGTTGATGTTCCTTGTCCATCGTCCATCGTCAGAGCAAGTTACGTTGAACTCTGCATCGCCATCGATTGAAAATCCTTCGTCACATCGAAGAACTGCTATCGAGTCATTCGTCTCAACAGTCGCATGATCCACGGTCATCTCGGGACAGGTTATCTCTGAACCAACAATGCAATGTAATGTATCGCTTCCATTAATTAACTAATTAATTAATTAAATAAAACAATATGGAGAATGTTGGAGTTCGTAAAAAGCGGCCAGTTCATCCGCAGATGAACAGTATTGGAACAACGGCAAAGTGTTTAACCCAAAACCAAAACCTTAAGCCTAACGATCAGATAGGAACCAGAGCAGCTAAGGCTATAGCACACTGTAGTCCTAAGAGGCATAGAGACAGAGGTAACACACTTTTAGACCGTCCGTTATAGGCACTCTTCATGAGCTCAAAGGTATTGATAACACTTGGACGCTTATTTACATGTATACATGTATATGCCTCTATTCAAAGTTCCTGAAACATAAAAGGTAAAGGAAGAGTACTTGTTTCTAGGCTTCAATAGACATTGTCTTAAAGCGTGGAGGACAGTCAAAATACGAATATCAAGGCTGTGGCTAAACAATGCAGACAAAATTCGGTAAAAGCAATAGTCAAATTCTTTTTTTATGAAGGTTCCCTTCCGTAAATGATTGGGTTTAATTCCTAACTACTTACTTTCGCATCCGGTCAGTGGTGTTCCTATCCAGTTCTGACCATCACAAAACAAAGACATTCGTTGTCCGTCTGGATTTCTGTAACCTCGCTCGCAGACGTAGTTGACTGTCTGGCCCTTTCCAGCCAACTGAGAATCTGGATTGGCATCGTGTATAACTGGCACAGGGTCACACCTCTCACCTGAAACAATCACATTCAATCATGATCCTTGTACTGAATTGCGTGGCATGATAGTGTGCTCAGAAAAGAAATGTAAAATGATACTAATTGAACCACAACGCTCCAACACATCAGTTGCCGTATTGTACAGAATAAGCAGGCGTTGCATCCTATAACCAGACAGCACTGTGGCCTCCACAGGTAAGTATAGAGAAAACTGTCTGGTTCCGCCTTCAGGGAATGGGCCTTAACATGTCTCGTGGTGGTGTAGCGGTTAAGCCACATTAAAGTAGCAGGCATAACTTTTTAAAGTGTTCCAGAGCATCTGGTGGGTGAAAATGGTGACGAGCCAAAAGAACAGTTTAGAACGTTAACGCTCAAGCCTGAGTGCTAGTGCAAGCACCGGTGTCACATTGTTGATAATACTGAATTATCTAAAATCTATATGTAAGAATAAACTGTGTAATATACCAATATAGGTAACAGGTGGTGCTAACTGAATTCTCTTGCTGTTTATATATTCACCGTGGTTCATTCCAAACCTCAGTCCCAAATACACAGAGCGTACTCCTAGTGTCTTAAATGTAGGCACCCTGTGCATTGGAATAACTAGGCTAAGCATTTACATGTATGTCGACCTGGAACTACAACTACCGTCTTACCATCACAGGTAAAAGCCGTTTCGGTCCATTGACTTTGCCACGTGCAGGAGATGTTCTTAGAAGCATGTCCATCTTCGAATCTAAGTCCTGGGTTGCATTTGTAGTGGATGATGGCACCGTAGAGGAAGTGACCTCTGGAGGTCTTTGCATCGGAACCAAGGACGATTGCATCACTCACGTTTGGTGGAGCTCCACACAGAACCTCTGTAACCACACGAAACACGAGTATTTGATTATTTATATACCGCCTTTCAAGTCGAAACACTGGCCCAGGGTCGTTAAACTTAGTCTGCCTATCAGTCTCGAACCTGCAATCGTTAGGTTACAAACTCAGCGAACTATCAGTTAGACATACCTTGCGCATTTAACTTCGCAGGCGTCATAATAATCTCGTAATCGTGAACTCTATATTTCTAGATCCGCTACTCTGAAGCTGAACGCATGGCACAAGACTATTCACGAGCGCTGAGTTATATCAGAAGGGTTATACAAAGAGAGCGATGTCCAGTGGAGATTCGAGTGCGGTTGCCAGAGCGACCAGGGAGCGAAGGCAGAGCAGCTGCTAATTCAGGGAATCAAAAGCGTTTATTTAAAAACAAAACAGTTAAAACTGCTATGTAACTCTTAACATTTGAGCTGACAATTTACCGTGTAAGCCATCCTAGAAGTAGGTTGCTAATGACGATGCTATAGAAATTGTCGTAGTTACAATTGCAACTTTCGAGTCTTCTCAATTGGCGAAGGAAGTTTGTTATGTGGGGTCGAAATATGAGATTACTCTCACAATCATCCCAAGTATATCGACAGTTCTTGATAA
The DNA here is from genome assembly GCA_963556255.1 of Allolobophora icterica. Lineage (NCBI taxonomy): Eukaryota > Metazoa > Annelida > Clitellata > Crassiclitellata > Lumbricidae > Allolobophora > Allolobophora icterica. The sequence continues at coordinate 73,456,082 of OY744605.1, forward strand.
CGGAACAACAGCGCCAGCAGTTTTCATGTACTCTTATGTCTTTTGCATTCTCCTCTTTTGGTGACTGGTTGGTCGTGTTGATAAAGCTCCATCCCCAGCAAACACAAAGTTACAATCTAAACTCCGAGTAAGTATAACATACCCCTAAGTCGCCGCCGTTAGCCGCCGAGCCGAAACAATTTCTGCAAGCCGATAAACCGCCGGAAATCTTGCGGCTTAGCCGAAAAACCGCCGAGAGTTATTTCACGGCTAGCCGCCGGAAAAAAGTTCGGCTTGAACATGCACACAGCTGTAATTATAGAGTTTCGTCGCTGGCTTGTTAATTATTTGTATTTAGTGCGCAATTAGCGGTGAGTGCTAAGGTCAGTTACATGGCCGTCTAATCGCCTATTCTAAGGGCCCTTTCCAGACTCCTATGTTGCATATATTCCGAGTTCAACTTCCGGTTTTATATTCAATGTTAAATATTTCTAATATATCTCTCATGCAGGTTAGTGCAGAGTACACGTACACTTTAACCACTCTGCTTCAAAGGCGGCTGCAGTCTATTACCAGAATTTTCACTTTTTTGTTTCTGTGTATCTGTTTCTTTTTTTATCCCGCTATGCGGCTAGGCCTACACCTATTAATGCATGTCTTGTAGCCTATTATTTTGTGGTTATAATCAGTATTGCATAGCCAATCAGTAGGCCCTATTACATAGCCTACTTGTAAATCGTAATTTAATGTGAACACAATGCAATGCATGTGAACTGAAAACATGAAATGTCCCTTTGTTTCTTAACATAATTATTTGAATTTATTTCTAAAATTATTTTCAGATTTAAAGGTAGGACCTAATGTAAATTGCATTACTATGTTAATGATTGCTGCACTTATAGCCGAAAGAGGTAGTTCACGCGCTTTTACGGCTAGCCGAAAAAGGTAGCTTACGCTATTTTACGGCTAGCCGAAAAACCGGCCGTAAATTTGCTCAAGCCAGCCGTCAACCAGAAAAATTACGGCTTAGGGATATAAAGTATAATATGTGACTGTTTGCGGCATAAAACGCCTCCTGGCCTTATGCTGAATACAACGCGGCCGGCACATTCAAGTCTTCACGTTTCATCCATCCGTAAAGGCATTCCAAAGCAAATTGGATTGCTGAATGCGATTGTGCTTGCCCCTTAGCCGAATGACCCTACGACCTTGCAAGGATGACGATTCAAAACCTTATGATTAAATACATGCATCTCATGCGTTTCTGCTAAGGTATGTAAACCAAGTCTCTTACTTTTACCTGCTAACCTCAATGATACCTTTAGAAGTCCTACCTTGACAATCCAATACAGTTCCATTCCAGGAAAGATTATGAGGAGAGAACTCATCGATGGAATCGATGCACTCCAGGAAATAGGAACGGATTCCACCGGAAAACACAAAACCTTCCACGCATCCCAACTGAACACGTGTTCCGAATGTAACTTGACGTGTGCTTACGAATCCATTGGACGGAACATCCAAAGCCGGACAGTAAATTGCTGCAAACAGACATCATGTTCACGTTATTCTGAGAATGTTAGGTAGGTTAAATATAAATATTAGTTAAACAAAAGAAAATCGTCTGTGGGAAATCATATAGGTTAAAAACAAATAAACTACTTAAGTTAAATTAAGTGCCTACACAAATAGCTATGTTAAATTAAATCAATTAGTACGGTTAAATTACTGAAAAGAATGATTAAAATTAGGCAAATAAATTAAGTTCGGTAAATTAAAATTAACTGGATGTGTAAATCAAATTAAACAGTCGTATAAAATTAATCGCAATCGTGTTGCATATTTATATAGCTCCCCTATAAAAGCACTCAGAGGCGCTCCAGATATGATAACACAAAACCACGATCAACTGGAATGGTCTTCAACTGATGGCGAAATAAAGGCAGAGAACGGGCAAGAAGCGCATGTCACATGAGAGTCTGCTCCAGAGTGAGGGGCCAACCATAGTGAAGCTATACCGTGTTAACCGGGGAAGAAAGGGGCAACCAGTAAACAGACGAAGATATCCACGACCAAGGAGCGATGCCACTGAAATACACAGTTTCCTAAAATAGGATGGAGCAAAATCGGTCAGGCATTTAAGCATCAACAAGAACATCTAACACCCAGTATTTCAGTCCTCATAAAAGAGCTGGAAGGGGGTAGAACATTTTAAAGAATACTAAAGTATACGAATGCAAGTCAAAATCTAAAGTTTTCAATGCTGCACACAAAACAACTGAAGACTCGTGAGATATTTGGACGTAAACCTTCTTCTTCTTCTTCCAGCATCTTTTCAGTTTCTTAGCTAAGGGGTTAGAAGAAGAGTTAGGGGATGAACCCACAACTCCCGATAATTAAAACACTGCTATAGCCCAACGCCCTTTCGCATGGGCAACCAATGCAGCTCAACCCGACTATAAGCCGAAGTATTACCGAACTTGAAAGTTTATCTATTAGCCGAGCCGCCGTGTTTAAATTAGATTTAAGTTGACTTCCCTTTTAAAGTTAACAGACAGGTATAATGTATTCTATTGCTAGGTGATCGAATTCAAGTTGCTAAGTAAAGTTAAATTCTTTAGTGAAATAATTAATATTTTAAGGAAAATAAATTTTCTTAATTACTATTGTGGTTCCAGGAAGATGTCATGAACAAGTTCAAGTCGTTTTTGCTAGAGGTTTTAAGTATAGTTGCAATTTGGTTCAGAAGGCGTTATAGAAGTGTTTAGAAGTATGAATTCTTACCTGTTTGAAAATACCAACAACTGATTTCTACCATACCTCCTTTCTATCTCAAAACACACGCAGTTACACAGTTTCATCGTAACCCTTAAACTACCATTGGTAATGAAGTGCGGACGAATCGAGAGAGCCGTGGAGAGAGAGTTGTACCTCGACAGTTTTCGACAATATCCCAGAATCCATCGCTGTTGCACTGGATGACCCTGGTAATCTGTCCGTTGGAAAAACGATGACCGTCAGTGCAACGCAACGACATACTGTGTTGATCGGGGTAGACTGTAGCGATGGCGTTCTCAACCAAGGTCGGCGCCCGACATCTGTTGACTGTAGAAGCAGAAGGTTCCATCTCATGTACTGTAGTCTAATCTAGTCTAATTTAGTTTAATTCAGTCTAGTGTGGTAGTGTAGTGCAGTTCGGGTTGCCCGTGATATTGTATTGTTTTGTATTGTATTGTTATTACAGATTTATAAAGTGCCTCTGGCAGTACAACCTAATCAGAGGCGCTTCCAGTGCGAAGAGCCACGTGGGAAAAGAAAGGTCTTAAGACAACGAGAAGTAACAGCAATACCCCTGTCAGGATCTTAGAACGAGTCACGGAAGGAAGATCATTCCAAAGGGACGGGCCAACAGATGATGAGGCACAGAAGTCCGAGTCCGAGGCACCAAGACAACGGAAAGGATGGCCGGAGGTACCGTTGACAAATGAGATCACAGAGATCACGAGGAGCTTGACCCTGGAACGCTCGAGAAATGAGGAACAGGACTTTTCTACTAATCTACGCATTGTTTGCTTACTTAAAACGTTAGCCTTACACCAGGATTTTTGTGGATTGTTAAAAGGCGCTATAATAGATGACTAGATAACTAACAAAGTATCTAACTGTCGCACAGCATAAAAGAATTGATTTTTAACACCTTCACCACCAACAACAGTGATAAGGCAATTTTAAATCAGACGCTGTGAAACCAAAATATTACAACTGACCTTCACACCTCGACGGTTGATGGCTAGTGACAGCATGACCTTGACCAATGACGCACTTGATGACATCGAAGTCAAGTCCATTTGCAAAGAGGTCATCGACATTCGAGCAGTTGGTCCTGATCAGCTGGCCGGCTGCAATCGACTGTAGACTGCTAAGGACTAACGACGCGTTACGACTCGCTGCTCTTGTTATATTTTCACAGGAGGCCACTGAGCAAAAAAGCATCAGCAACGAATTTACAGAGTTGTGTCGTACGTAAAGGATTAAGAAAAACAAGCTTGTTTAAACGTCTCTATGGAAACACCTCAGAAATAAGAAGTTTCAGGCAGGGCTCCCGTTAATGAGTCTCAAAAGAAACCACTCATGGCATAAAAGCAAAAGTGGCACATTCCATTTTTATTATTGTGATGAAATTTATAACTAGCCACAAAGTCACACGGCAACGTTAATCTAAGAAGCGGTTAGTTAGTGGTCAAGTGAAGAGCAGTTAGATAGTCAGATGTTTGGAAACTAATGAGAAGTAATAGTTTCAGTTGATTTTGAAGTGGATTAAACTTATTTTAATGAATTTAGTGAACATGCCTTTGCATCGAAGTTGATGCATAGGTATCATCCAGTTTCCACCGATGCAGATCGATGATCGAACGGTTGTTCCATCGATGAACTGATATCCACGGAGACACTGGAACACTGCGATCCGTTCATTTGGAGTGTCACCAGGAAATAACTCAACCGTGACATTCTCTAGTTCTTCAGGAACAGCACAGATCACTGGATCAGAAATCACAATCTAATTCAGAATAAAATTGCAACTCAGTAGAAGAAGATCATCCGATTAATTGAGAAGAAGATCATCCGATCAATTGAGAAGAAGATCATCCGATTAATTGAGAAGAAGATCATCCGATTAATTGAGAAGAAGATCATCCGATTAATTGAGATTACTTTTGCACATACCGTAAATTAACTTTACCTATATCTTATCGTGACTTGATTAATAGTAATCAAGTCACGATTTTCATTTGAGACTAACACAGTTACCTGCTAGAAGGTTTCGTAAGCAAAGGTAAATGCAACTAAGGTAAGATAAAATAAGATACAAGCAGAGGCAAGGTAACATTATAGATAAAGTAAATATTAGGGTATTTTCAAAAGTAATCTCAAAGATAAAAGGTAACAGAAACGACAAACGTAAAGTCAATGTAAAGGTACCGTAACACACTTGTCGTCCGTCATGTCTGAGGGGTTGTCCAGAGATCAATCAATCAATCAATCAATCAATCAATCAATCAATCAATCAATCAATCAATCAATCAATCAATCAATCAATCAATCAATCAATCAATCAATCAATCAATCAATCAATCAATCAATCAATCAATCAATCAATCAATCAATCAATCAATCAATCAATCAATCAATCAATCAATCAATCAATCAATCAATCAATCAATCAATCAATCAATCAATCAATCAATCAATCAATCAATCAATCAATCAATCAATCAATCAATCAATCAATCAATCAATCAATCAATCAATCAATCAATCAATCAATCAATCAATCAATCAATCAATCAATCAATCAATCAATCAATCAATCAATCAATCAATCAAATAAGCATTTATAAAGCGCCCTTTCAAAGCAATTATTCAGATGCGCTCCCTGCGAAAGAGCACTGTCTTTAGAGCAGAGAAGAAAGCGGTGGATGAGTCTCGAGGAAGAGACCGCAACTCAGAAAGAAGCCACTCCAAATTGTAGAACTAATGACGGAGAAAGCTCGGTGCTGCATAGTAGCGGTGCATGCGAAAGGAACAGAGGATACAAATGGAGATACAGGAACAGTTGCCAGAAAACAAGAGGCAGATAGGCTGCTAAGGCCGGTTCCGCATAAGATGGCAACGATTAGAAATGCGGAACACAGAATCGATCAGGGTAGGAATTCTTGAAGAGGTGAGTCTTAGTTTTGAGTGGAAAGCTTGAAGGGTGGTGGATCGAAGAGCGTGGGGCAGCTGGTGCTGGGTCAAGTCAACGGTGATATTGGCGGAGGATTTGTTTGAGAATCCAGAAAGGAGAACGCTACAGAATCGAGGAGAAGTGTAGTAAATAGATCGGTTGGAGAACTTCAGCCGAAAAGTGACGGCGACCGTAAAGAGTAAGATAGAAGATTGATCAGGCAGAGCGGGGTGTCTGGACGGTGAAGAATTGGGCTGGGAGTATTGTACGGAGTTGTTATGTGAGCGATAGAACTTTGAAATCAGTAGTGACGCCGTAAAACAAATAGAAATTAGTTTGAGCTGAGACAGTGTACAGGAACAAGTTAAATAAGTAAGTAAGCAGCTCTTGTTTGCATTTGACAGCCAAACAATGCCACACATACATTACATTGTATACAATGGTTGCATAGGGCCTATATATTTGAAAAATAGAAAGTAACCGGAGCAGAAGAGTTGAGGTTGAGTTCTCACCTGCTGCTTGAGTCGAACGAAAATTACTTTGTGAACTTTGGGGAAAGGTGACCGTGGAGTCATTCAGAGCATTCACAACTGTAGTTGTATTTGTTGGACCAAAATCTGAAGTCGTGGGCCTATGAGATGTTGAAAAACCACTTGTAGTTGGCAAAACGACCGCCTTGGACGTTGCAACTGCAGCTGTAGTAGATGTATCAAAGGCTGTGGTTGTTTGAGTTGCTGGAACACCGTTGGCAGTTGTTGGAACACCTTTTGCAGTTGTTGAAACACCTTTTGCAGTTGTTGAAGCACCTTTTGCAGTTGTTGGAACACCTTTTACAGATGTTAGAGCAACATTTGCACTTGCTGAAACACCATGAGTAGTTCTTGAAGCAACATTTGTAGTTGTTGAAATACCAATTGTGGTTGTCGGAACAAGATTTGTAGTTGTTGAAACACCTTTTGAAGTGATTGGAACACCATTTGTAGTTGTTGAAACATCACCCGTAGTTCTTGAAACAAAATTTGTAGTTGTCGAAACACCAATTGTAGTTGTGGAAACACTGTTTGAAGTCGTTGAAATATTACCTGTTGTTGTTAGAACACCATGTGTAGTTATTGGAAAACCACTTGTAGTTGTTGGAACATCATCTGTAGTTGTCGAAACACCATTTGTTGTTGAAACACCATTTACGGTTGTTAGAAAACCACTTGTAGTTGTTGGAAAATCATCTGTAGTTGTTGAAACACCATTTGTAGCTGTTAGAACACCTGTTACAGCTGCTGATACACCACTGGCGGTTGTCGAAACACCGATTGTAGTTGTTGAAACACTATCAGCAATTGTCAAAACATCACTTGCAGTTGTTGAAATATCATCTGTAGTAGTCGAAACACCAATTGTCGTTGTTGAAACACCATTTGTAGTTATTGGAAAACCAGTTGTAGTAGCTGATAAACCACTTGTAGTTGTCGAAACACCAATTGTAGTTGTTGTAAAATCATCTGTAGTTGTTGAAACACCATTTGTAGTTGTGGGAACACCATTGGTAGTTGTTAAAACACCATATGTAGTTGCTGAAACACCATTTGTGGTAATGGAAACACCAATTGTAGTTGCTGAAACACCATTCGTAGTTTTTGCAACACCATTTGTAGTTGTAGGAACACCATTTACAGTTGTTGCAGCATCACCTGTATTTGTTGAAACACCATTTGTAGTTGTGGAACCACCATTTGCAGTTGCTAGAACACCATTTATAATTGTTGGAACATCAATTGTAGTAGTCGAAACACCAATTGTAGTTGTTGAAACACCACTTGTACTTGTTAGAACACGATTTATAGTTGTCAAAACACCATTTGTAGATGATGGAACCCCACTTGTAGTTGTTGGAACATCATCTTTAGTAGTCGAAACACCAGTTGTAGTTGTTGAAACATCATTTGTAGTTGTTGAAGCATTATCTGCAGCTGTTGAAAGATTATTTGTATTTGTCGGTACATCACCTGTAGTTGTTAAAACAACATTTGGAGTTGTCGAAACACCAATTGCAGTTGTTGAAACACTATTTGTAGTTGTTGGAACACCACTTGTAGTTGTTAGAACACCTGTTGTAGTTTCTATACCACCACTTTTGGTTGTCGAAATACCAATTGTAGTTGTTGAAACACCATCTGCAGTTGTTAGAACACCTGTTGTAGTTGACAAAACACCACTTGTAGTTGTTAAAACATCAATTGTAGTTGTTGGAACACCACTTGTAGTTGTTGGAACATTATCTGCAGTTGCTAAAATATCATTTGTAGTTGTTGGAATATCATCTGTAGTAGTCAAAACACCAGTTGTAGTTGCTGAAGCACCACCTGTTGTTGTCGAAACACCAAAAGTGGTTGTTGAAACACCATTCATAGTTGTTACGACATTATCTGTAGTCGTTGGAACACCATTTGTAGTTGTTGAAACACGAGCTGTAGTTGTTAAACCGCGACTTGTGGTTGTCGAAACACCAATAGTAGTTGTTGAAACACCATTTGTAGTTGTTGGAACATCACCTAACGTTTTTGGAACATCATTTGTAGTTGTTGGAATATCATCTGTACTAGTCGAAAGACCAATTGTAGTTGCTGGAAAACCAGTTGTGGTTTCTGATACACTACTTGTGCTTGTCGAAACACCATTTGTAGTTGTTAGAACACCAGTTGTAGTTGTTGAAACACCAAGTGTGGTTGTTAAAACACCATTCTTAGTTGTTACAACATCATCTGTAGTCGTTGAAACACCATTTGTAGTTGTTAGAACGCCAGTTTTAGTTGCTGACACGTGACTTCTGGTTGTCGAAACCCCAACTGTAGTTGTTGAAATACTATCTGTAGTCGTTGAAACACCATTTGTAGTTGTTGAAACACCATTTGTAGTTGTTAGAACGCCAGTTTTAGTTGCTGACACGTGACTTCTGGTTGTCGAAACCCCAACTGTAGTTGTTGAAACACTATCTGTAGTTGTTGGAATACCATTTGTAGTTGTTGGAACTTCTTCTGTAGTAGTCGAAACACCAAATGTAGTTGTTGAAGCACCGCTTGTAGTTGTTACAACACCAGATGTAGTTGCTGAAACACCATTTGCAGTTGTTGAAACATCATTTGCAGTTGCTGTAACATCAATCGTAGTTGTTGAAAGACCGGTTGTAGTAGTTACAACACCAGTTGTGGACGTAACTGCAGTAGACGTAGTTCTAGCTGCTTTTCCATTCGTAGTCGTTGTGTCTGGAGATGTAGTTCTTTGTGTAGTTGTGGGACCTTAAAAACAACATGACAAATGCTTTTGTGAATCGATTATGATCTTGAACATCATAAACCACCATTCATGAACAGAGCGTAACTGTGTGCTTCGAAAATTCTGTCAGCTCGCTGTTTTTCTTCAATTTATACGTAATCTGGACCACAGACTCTGAAAACACGTACTGTATACTGTCAGCAGTGGATGGGAATTCATTGTTCAGGCTCTATGTGCCTGCGTGAGACTGACAAAGGAGCCTTCTCCTACTTCTTGAGCGTCATTCGTATTGAGTTTCCAATATGGCTCATATAACGAGAAGTAAGTTATTAAAGGCGCTAAAGACACGATCAAGATCGACACATACATAAATCGTTCTAAAGTAGTTTGAAAGCAACGCATTATTGACCGCATAGAACTTTTATTTTTCTGATATGTTGTTGTTCATTAAAGCATGTCCGTTAAAAATCTACTCATTACCTGAAACTGATCCTATTTAATGGTTTAATGAATCTGATCCATCGGCTTCAAATGTATTGCTAATGTTGGCTTCTGCGGTTTCAATTAAGAGCTATAGAAATATTTGCATTGGTGTGGCACTACATCCACATGGAGTAGTCAAACAGAGTGATAAGCGTTCCCAGTAGATGAATAATAAAAAGCGATTACCTTACCAATACGTAAGCAAAGCCACTTGTTGATCCATGGAGGCCATGGATCAACAAGTGGCTTTGCATCTGAGATTTCCCTTATGCCCATCAACTTCAAATTTGACCTCAGATCTAATGTATCCCACTTCTTGGTCGCCATTACCCTATTATCATTTTCTATCCTACCCTATCCGACCATACCTGAAACTACCTTGTTTTACCGTACCGTATGTTACGGTATGTACCTTACCGTCTTACCTTCCTTATCTCTCGTCATATTCCCCAACTTTCCGTACCCTGCTTTACCTTTCCTTAATATGAATCGACAATGGTGTCAAGACCACACTGAGCAAGACCGTTTTCTAACGCACTCAAGTTATAGTAGCATCCTGGAATCCACCACTGAGCTGTGGAAGTCGTAGAGAGCGACCTGATTCCCAGGAACAGCGGCGACTGCTTGGCACTGTCATCCTTGGCGAAGATCAGAGTTCTGTTGTAGTACTGGTCCCCGAAGCCCAGCCAAACCCTTCCGCGCGACCAGGACAGCCAAAACAAGACGGGCGATGAACAGCAGTCAACGACGAATTCAGGATACACCAGAGTCAGGCCCGAACTGTATTTGCTGAAAGATAACCCTCGAAATTGTTAAGCACTCAGTTTCAACCGGAACCTAACCTCTGACCCTGACTCAGACCCTAACCAGATTTATCTCTTTTCAAACTTAGCTGCATAGCTGATTTCAAACCTGACCTAGTTTATTTCGAATATAATATCACATATATACATAATACAAAATATTTTACAGATTAAAACTGCGCTCAATCCTAATTTAAATTAGACCAGCCGTTAACTAGCATCAGGGCCACCGACAGAAATTCCGGGCCCGTAGGCAGAGCAGTCACGGGCCCCTAGGCAGAGCAGTCGCGGGCCTTTAAACTATCATTAGGCTCTATGAGAAAGTTGATTGCGGCCCGGCCCTGGCCCCTAAAAAGCGGGGGAAAATCGCCGGGCCCCTGGGCATTTGCCCCCCCATGCCCCTCCCTCTCGGCGGGCCTGACTAGCATTTCTAAACTGGTTAAACAAGATGAGAAGTAAAAGACTCAGACCGACCTGATAATTATTGACAAGGACTTGGCGTATAAACATGGCTGGTGGCATTCACTGATTAGAATGACCAATCATAATCGTCCGCGTAATCGTAAAAACCAAATTTCTAAAGCGCTACACGAAAGCATAGCGCATGGCACCAGCTTATTCACGAGCGCTAGGCCCTATCAGAGAGGTTTTCCAGAGATCGATGTCCAGTGGACGTCCGAATCCGATTGTGAGAGAGACCAAAGAGAGGAGGCAGAGCTAAGGAGGTTTCGTTGAGGACGATAAAGCTTCGAATGCGGAAGGTCGGATGGATTAGGGTAGGAATTGACCAAGATTGTATTAACAAGGTGCTAGATTTAACAAGCTGCGCCTTATTCACTTCTCATACAAACAAATATTGAACTTCACTTTAATTGTGACTGTTGTGACTCGCACCATGACATTGTTCACCTCTCGGGCTTTGTCCGTCACTCGTTCAAAGCTTTGAAATTCACTCTTCCACCTTTCTTTAATCTAATTCAAGTCTCAACTGACGACTCAATTGCTACAGTTTGATTAGCCTACTTACCGTAGTACGATTTCTGGATCTCTCTGGCTTATCGGATTCTCATTGAGCTTCTCTGAAGAGTTGAAAATTTTGACTACGATTTAACTTAACGCAATAATCGACTGATACTACATGCGTTTTGATAATGGTCATTATCATAGAAGACTGTGGAATAATGCCGTGAGGATTAATACTGTGACACAGTAGGAGTTCTTGGATTACTATTATGAAGTTTTAGGTTATTAGATAGATAATATTGCATGATAATTCTTCTTTTAAAATAATCTAAAATCAGAATTACTCACAGGATATAAGCCATTGGTTCAGATCCGTCAGAATATTCTAGGTAGACTGTGTACAAAGGCATTAGGAAGGAATTGGTCGTAGACAAAGCCAGAGCGAACCCGGAACTGGATTGTACTCGGAAAACGAGCCTTGAGTCCCCAATATTTCCAAGGTTGACACCCGTGTTGAGATAGATTTGGCTGGAGGTAAGCAACCGGTCTGCAATATTTGTTCAGAAGTTTAATCTATATATGTATGTATGTATGTATGTATGTATGTATGTATGTATGTATGTATGTATGTATGTATGTATGTATGTATGTATGTATGTATGTATGTACGTACGTACGTACGTACGTACGTACGTACGTACGTACGTACGTACGTACGTATGTATGTATGTATGTATGTATGTATGTATGTATGTATGTATGTATGTATGTATGTATGTATGAATGTATGCATGCATGCATTTATGCATAGCTATGTATGTATGTATGTATAATGGTATGTGTGTATGTATGTATGTGTGTGTATGGCGTATGTTTGTATGTATGAATGTATGCATGTATGTATGTATGTATGCATGCATGTATGCATGTATGTATGTATGTATGTATGTATGTATGTATGTATGTATGTATGTATGTATGTATGTATGTATGTATGTATGTATGTATGTATGTATGTATGTATGTATGTATGTATGTATGTATGTATGTATGTATGTATGTATGTATGTATGTATTCATATATATATACGTGTTTATACGTAGGGTTTCGTATATAGAGCCTTCTGAGAAACTTGCAAGAGGGACCAAACAATTGGCAAACATGACACCTGACAGATCTAAAATGGTGCGCGTGATTGAGACAAGTAGAAATGCTTTTATCTGACTGTGATGGAACATTACATTATATTCCTGTAAGACTTTTCCGGAAGGACTTTCCAATGCACGATAAAGCATGGCTGTGCCCTTATCGACCTCACTATACGCGCAGAACAAGAGACTGGTCTCACAGAGAGCTTAACGTTAAGATTATCGATCCCTGTTGTCTAGAGGCTGGAACACAGAGGTTTTAATGTATTCAGCTGTGTGCCTAGTGCCACCAGCTTCATAAAGTGAAAGGACAAGGAAAGGAACTTTGGGCAGATTCGAGTCGGCCCTACTTTATTAGAAAATTTATTAAATTTAAATTTAGCTAAAACGTTTCTTCCCTAATTTAGTTTGGTGGGCATTCTGGCAGGCTTGTACCATGTCGATTGTGTAGTCGTGCCAACTACCTGTTCCAGAAACGAACAGCCTAGGTTCCCAAGTTGTAGGCCTATAACTGGTTTTGTCGTCAGATGTCGTCATCGCTATCGTCATTGTCATCGTCATCGTCATCATCGTCACTGAGGTCATAATAAACACAATCTTCGTCATCGTCCTTGACTGATCATATCCGGAGTCCACCATGTACCTTGACATCTTTAGAAACTTTGAAAGAGCTAACCATCCGTCCTAGACGTAACTATAGTTGCATACTCACCATCTGATGAACAGTTGCCGATCGTTGCTAAATAGAAAATAAATAAGTTATTTACACATTGACAAAGGATGATCTGGAGAGAAATACGTCCATTCTCTCCACTGATTAATGAACTGATTCTCTCATTTGATTTTCTAGTGTACGCCATTGCATCTACACACATATAAGATCAATCGTATTTTTGTCCTAATCTATTCCAATCAAATTTAAAACTCTAACGACGAGCGCGTACTAAACTGTAGAGAAAACTAATCGCTCTCTAATTACGATTCTAAGTGAACTAGAGGCTGAGATATTGAAAAATCTCTATTTTCGGTCGGCCATTATGGAAAATGGCTGCCACTGAAACCAGAAGGCAAATCTGCGATGGCCCTACAGCTGCAAAATTCCATTAGGTTATGTTCATACAATGTACCAAATTTCATGCTTCTATCAGTTTATGAGCAACTGGTTCATATTTTGCACCGGACTGCAAGAAGTCTTACCATTGACTGGAGGAAACTCAATCAAACAGCTGGAAGGTTCTGCCGTTGCGACAGCTGGAAAGAATGGACATTAATCAAATTATTTTAAAAAGTACTTTACCAATAATTCGTATTTTGAGAAGACTATTTTTTCCACATTATTTTCTGATTAAAGCTAATTTTTTATACCTGATGGATTAATTATTTATAACTCGGGTAACAAATACAATCAACGAATGCAAGTGAGACATACTTATTCTCTGATGGTATCTTATTATTGAACACTGGTAAGACGAAGAAGGAATAAGTCCAAGGACGAAGGACTAAAATGGAGAAGGTCTAAGAAAGACTTAATATATTCAGTTCGATATTCACGAGTCTGCACGATACTGTCAGTGGAGATCTTCACTGGGTTCAAAAGCATCACTCATATGCATAAGAACCACTTGTCCTTCTTTCAGAATTCCAGCATCACCTAAGTTAACGACGGCGCTTCCAATAAGCTGCTATAGAAATCTCAAAATAATATATATGCACATTAGTTTACACCTTTAAGTGCTTTAGTAGAATTACTTAGAATTCTCGATCGCAGCTGTTCAATGACAGCGCAATTTGTTTACATAGATGAACAACAAGAAATAGAACTAAGAAGAATAAGCAGGGCTGTAGTCGAGCGTATACGCGGGTATACAGCGTATACTCACCTCTAGCGAAATTTGAGAGTGTATACTCAGCGCTCTAGACGAGGGTATACGCGGGTATACAGCGTATACTTACCTCTGTAGAGACCTGAGTAATGAAATTTGGAGGAAAAAGAGAGGTTTTGACAGGTTTTTTGAGGTTTTTAGGGCTAATGACTAAAAAAAAAGAAAAAAAAGGTCATCAACTTTTTCAGAGACGAAATCGTAAAAAGTCAGAAAATTTGGAGGGAATTTGTGAAAAGTCTGAAATTTTTCCTAAAAAAAGGTCTTCTAATTTTTTGGCGCCGCTGGTCACCGGTAGCGTATACTCACCTCAAATTTTACCACTACAGCCCTGAGAATAAGGACAAGGAAGTAGGCCTTCTAAGAATAAAGACTGAAAAGCGAAGACATGTAGGCCTACCGCTGTATTGACTAGGTATGACCCACTCAACAGTATCATTTGCCGGTGATGAAATCGCCGCATAATTGATAGCGATGGGATTTTTGTCTCCGAAGATCATAAGAGAATCGGTTCCGACATTTGATCCGTTACCAATCACGATCTCACCGTTCCTCCACGAAACCCAAAACCATGCAGCCACTCCGCAGTTTAAGAATTCTTCGACCTCAATCGATGAACATAACACGGAGTTCTTTCTACAAGCAAATGAACAGATCTTAGCGTTGCCCTGCCTCACCCCTCCCTACCCTACCATACAATGCTATTCCTAACCCTACGCGATTCTATCATACCCGACCCTACCCTGATCTGGTCCATCGTACCCTCCTTACACTACACTACAACGATCTGTCCTACACTGCACCAATTTACATGACTCTCCTGACTGCTGCACCTGAAGCTGCTTTAACTTGCTTGGACAATGGACATACCCTCCTTTACTTCGCCATACCGTGCACTTTACTTTACCACTTTATATTAGAAATACAACTCTACCATATATTTACGCTCAACGCTGACTCTTAAAGCTCAGAAACGCTCCGAAATAGGTTAAAAGCGTCAAGCTTTTTAAACATGTCAACAAGTGACTTACAAAACCTTTCCTTACCCAGGTATTATACTAACGGGAAAAGAATACGTTCTTTACTTGGATCAAATAAGAAAATACCTACTTCAAATGGATCAGATAAGAAAAACACGTACTTCAATATTATTGGATGACAGAAGAAAAATATTCACTTCGATTGGATCAAAGAAGAAAAGTACTCACTTTAGTTGGATCTAAGAAGAAATATACTTACTTTAATTGGATCAAAGAAGAAAAATACCTACTTCAATTGGATCAAAGGAGGTAACCATTCATAATCGAAAAAGAATTCATAGATATTCATCGAGTAGATCCCTGGGTTCGTGGTCAACGCCAGGCTGGCAGAACTGCACGACTTGACTTGAAAGCTGAAGCACGCCCAGGTAGACAGACTAATTCCGAGGTCCGTGAATTCAGTGCCATACGTAGTAAACACATTCCCACTTGGAGCACTTAGGCCGCCTGTATTCATACCTGAATAAACATGATGTTTAGGAAATATACAGCGATTCAGATCCTCACCACCAAGAATCTCATCGTTATCGCAATCTAAAGAGTTTTACAGCACTCAACGAAACTCGCGACAACCAGCTTATTCACATGCAACCACTGAAGAAAAATTGGTAGCCGTGTAAGATCAGGTGCGGTTCAATATTCCACATGTCGGGAAGTTTGAAAGACGGCTATGGTGTATGGAAGTGGAACAAAAAGAGAGGTAGAAAGAGATGAACACTCATCAATCAATCAGTCTGAATTTACATAGCGCCTCATTGGAATTTACATAGCGCCCCTTTAAGATCTCAACTCTGAGGCACTCCCGATCCAAGTCAGGCGGAAAAGAGCCGTCATGGGCAGCTGATAATCAAGATAAAGGATTTGTAGAGGCTGACTGTTTTCAGTATTGAATGAAACACTCGTGCAGAGATTACAAAATGTTCAGTGTTATCGAGTTGCTAGGATGGGTCATGTTATAAGGACTACCTAGGGGCAATCATTTACGGTCTCACTGCACAGATACCCCCGATAACAGCAAACGACTGTAAAAGGGGTAAACTAACGGGTCACGTCCTTAACTGCATTGGTTGTCTCCGTTTAAACTCGTAATATGGTGATGATCACTGTTGCTGCATATATAAATGGTGGTTTAAATGGTTTTGAATGCTGTTAAATAAGTAGTCTGGAACATTATAAGGGATAATAAGGAAATGATTTCAACACAGCTACCACTTTCACTAAGATATATCCATGAGTTAACGTTGCAGGTTACAAGAGCGTACGACAGAAGTAATTTACGAACCTACAGCCAATTTGATTATTACTTGGTGGCTTAGCTCTGTGGATGTGACGATGGTAAGCATTTAGTTGAGTTCAGATTTTTGCGAGCAAGGCGCTGACATTTAAGGCAAAAACAAACTATCTGTGCTAACTAGGTCTACCATTCCGCCGGATTCACTCGGTTTACTGTGGTCGTGTTTGCACTTCATCCAAAAACTCTGTCAAAGTCTTGGACCGTTTCTCTTTGAAGTCTCGACGCAGGTGAATTATTGTGTTACTTTCACCTGTATACCTTTTCTCTGCGCATTGTGCACGTGTAGCGAACTTTTTGAGAAGTAGAGACAAGGCGCTATGGATATATTCGGATACTTATATGCATAAATAACTACACACATAAGTGCATACCATTTGTTGTTGTTGGAATATCATCTGTAGTTGTTGGAGCATCATCTGTAGTTGTTGAAAGACCGTTTGTAGTTGTTAGAACACCAGTTGTAGACGTAGCTGTAGTAGACGTAATTCCAGTTGTTTTACTTGTCGTAGTAGTTGTGTCTGGAGATGTAGTTCTTTGTGTAGTTATGGAATCTTGAAAAGCAACGTTACAGATGCTTTGTTAATCGATGATGATTTTGAAAACATCATAGACCACCATTAATGATCAGGTAATGGCTGTGTGCTGCGAACATTCTGCCAGTTCGCTGTTTTTCTTCAATTTATACGTAACCGAGGGACTCTGAAATGCGTGAACTGTCACTGATGGATGGGAATTCATTGATCGGGCTCTATGTGCTTGTGTGTGACTGAGGAAGGGGGTTTCTCCTACTTCTTGAGCATAATTCTTAGAGATATTCTGATATCAGCTCATATAACGAGAAGTAAGTAACTAAAGGCGCTCAAAAATATGATCAAGTTCGATACATACATAAATCGTTCTAAAGTAGTTTGAAAGCAACACATATTATTGACCACATAGAACTTTTATTTTTCTGATCCTCTGTTGTTCCTTAAGCCTGCGCGTTAAAAATCTACTCATTACCTAAAACTCATCCTATTTGAAGGTTTAATTAACCTGATCCATCGGCTTCAAAGGTATTGTATATATTTGGCAATTGTGGTTTCACTTAAGCGATCGTCAGCCTTGTGTATTGTCAAAAAAGGGGCTATAGAAATAATTAGATTGGCATAGAATTAGATCCAGT
This sequence comes from Allolobophora icterica, assembly GCA_963556255.1. Classification (NCBI taxonomy): domain Eukaryota; kingdom Metazoa; phylum Annelida; class Clitellata; order Crassiclitellata; family Lumbricidae; genus Allolobophora; species Allolobophora icterica. The sequence goes on from OY744605.1 coordinate 73,473,833, forward strand.
TGGAATAATAAACCACAGTGGCACAGCGATACAGTGGATGAATAATAAAGAGCGATCATCTTTAGCTTATATTTACCTTACCATTACGTACGCTAAGACACTTGCCGATTGATGACCTCCATCTGATGACCGTATGCCTATCGATTCGAAATTTGACCTGAGAGCCAATATACCTCATTTCTTTGTCGCCACTACACTACTCTATCATTTCCTTTCCTACCCTATCCGATCATACCCGATGCTACCTCATTTTACCTTACCCTGCCTTTACTTACCTTCTTTCCCTCACCTCATAATCCTCACCTTGCCATACCTTGCTTTACCATTCCTTAACATGATTTGACCATCGTGTCAAGCCTGCACTGAGCGTACTCAAGTTGTAGTAGCATCCTGGAATCCACAACTGGGCTATGGAGGTCGCAGAGAACGACTTGATTCCCAGGAACAACGGTGGCTGCTTCTCATTTTCATCCTTGAGGAAGACCAGAGTTCTGTTGTAGACTTGGTCCCCGAAGCCCAGCCAAACCCTTCCGCGCGACCAGGACAGCCAAAACCAGACGGGTGACGAACAGCAGTCAACGATGAATTCAGGAAACACCAGAGACAGCAGGAGCCAACTATATTTGCTTTAAGATAACCATTGAAATTGTTAAGCACCGAGTTTCAAAGCTGTGGAATTCACTGTTCTACCATTATTTCTTTAATTTAATTCAAGTCTCAACCGAAGAATCAATTGTTACAATTTGATTACTCACCGTTTTACAATTTCTAGACCTCTGACTTATCGGATTATCACTGAGCTTCTCTAAAGAGTTGACAATTTTGACAACGATTTAACTTGACGCAATCATCGACTGATACCATATGCATTTGATAACGACGATATAGAAGACAATGGAATGATGACGCGAGTATTATTGCTGTAACAATGCATGGAATTCCTGGATTACTCTTATGAAGTTTTGGATAATTAACTTAGATAGATTATATTTCATGACGATGATTCTTTTAAGAAGAAAAGCTAATTCGAAATAATTCAAAATCAGAATTACTCACAGGATATAACCCTTCGGTTGAGATGCGTTAGAATTTTCTAGATTGACTGAGTACAGAGGCATTACGAAGGAATTGGTCGTAGACAAAGCCAGAGCGAACCCGGAACAGGACTGTACTCGGAAAACGAGCCTTGCGTCCGCGATATTTCCAAGGTTGACGCCCGTGTTGAGATAGGTTTGGTTGGAGGAAAGCAACCGGTCTGCAATATTTGTTCAGAAGTTTAGTCTATATTTCCGTGTATGCAGACCCCAGTGTGTGCATATATATATATATATATATATATATATATATATATATATATATATATATATATATATATATATATATATATATATATATATATATATATATATATATATATATATATATATATATATATATATATATATATATATATATATATATATATATATATATATATATATATATATATATATATAATTATACATATACGTACTACATACTTATACATAGGATATCTTATGTAGCGCCTTTTGAGACACTTACAGGAGCGCTTAACATGGCAACTGACAGATCTATAAAGGTGCACGTGATTTTATGCAGAACATCTTTATTGACTTGTCTGTGATGGAACAGAACATTACATTATTTTCCTGGTAGATTGTTCCAGAAGGACTGTCCAATGCACGATACAGCACGTCTTTGCCCTTATCGACCTCACGATAAGGCGCAGAACCTATACAGGTCTCACAGACTGCTTAACGTTAAGATTATCGATCCCTGTTGGCTTGAGGTTGGAACACATAGGTTTTAATGTATTTAGCTGTTTGTGCATTGTGCCATCAAGGTCATATATAATAGGTCTACAGTCGAGGTTATACGCGGGTATACAGCGTGTACTGACCTCTATACTTACCTCACAAAATATTTGTACTCAAATCTGTTTCGGAAAACCAATCGGTAGCGTGTACTCACCTCTAAATTTTCCAATACAGCCCTGCCTACAGAGGAAAGAGTATATAGGAACTTTTGGGCAGACTCGAATCGGCCTGACTTTATTAAAATATTTACTAAATTTAGATTTAGCTAAAACGTTTTCTCCCTAGTTTTCAAATTTTGTTTGGTGATCATGCTTCCAGGCTTGTAGTATGTCTGTAGTGTAGTTGTACCAACTAAATGTTACAGAGACGTAGAGCTAGTGCTGGATTTAGGCATAAGCTGAACAACTACAGCTTAGGGCCTCAAAATCCGCAGGCGCCTAAAAACTTCAACATCGTTTGGAGGGCTGGGTGTACTATACATAGGCTACATATACATATATATATATATATATATATATTAGGGTGGTCCACGAGACAATGGTAAAAATTCACCTTTATCAGAACTAGTCTCCACAAGTTTAAATCTGTTCTACCTCACCTAAGTAACATGTGGTCCAAATCTGAAGCAGATTGGAGCACTTTTAGAGGTGGCTCAAGGCCCCCAACATTTTCTTCCTAATACCACGTACGGCCTAGTGGAAATCATTGACTGTTATTTACTAGTCTATTCAATTTACAGTTAGACCTGAGCCAAATTGCTTCTGAAGCTTTTTAAAAGGTTTCCTGCTCAGAAAACCATTGCTGAATAACATATCCAGAACCCGACAAAATCGGACCACAGAAACACCCCCAAAAATGAATTTCAAAATGGCGGATTGGCTGTATCCTGAGAAATACTAGTAATATTACCAATAATTTGCAGTTAGACCTGGACAATATTGCTACTGAGACTTTTTAAACCGTTTCCTGCTTAGGAAACATTGCTGAACAACATATCCAGAATCCGACAAAATCGGACTCCAGGAACACCCCCAAAAATGAATTTCAAAATGTCGGATTGGCTGTTTTCTAAGAAATACCAGAAATACTATCAATAATTTGCAGTTAGACCTGGACAATATTGCTACTGAGACTTTTTAAACGGTTTCCTGCTCAGGAAACATTGCTGAATAACATATCCAGAATCCGACAACATCGGACCACAGGAACACCCCCAAAAATGAATTTCAAAATGGCGGATTGGCTGTTTCCTATGAAATACCAGTAATACTACCAATAATTTGCAGTTAGACCTGGGCAATATTGCTACTGAGACTTTTTAAACGGTTTCCTGCTCAGGAAACATTGCTGAACAACATATCCAGAACCCGACAAAATCGGACCCCAGGAACACCCCCAAAAATGAATTTAAAAATGGCGGATTGGCTGTTTCCTATGAAATACCAGTAATACTACCAATAATTTGCAGTTAGACCAGGGTAATATTGCTACAGAGACTTTTTAAACGGTTTCCTGCTCAGGAAACATTGCTGAACAACATATCCAGAATCCGACAAAATCGGACCCCAGGAACACCCCCAAAAATGAATTTAAAAATGGCGGATTGGCTGTTTCCTAAGAAATACCAGTAATACTATCAATAATTTGCAGTTAGACCTGGACAATATTGCTACTGAGACTTTTTAAACGGTTTCCTGCTCAGGAAACATTGCTGAACAATATATCCAGAATCCGACAAAATCGGACCCCAGGAACACCCGCAAAAATGAATTTCAAAATGGCGGATTGGCTGTTTCCTAAGAAATACCAGAAATACTATCAATAATTTGCAGTTAGACCTGGACAATATTGCTACTGAGACTTCTTAAACGGTGTCCTGCTCAGAAAACATAGCTGAATAACATATTCAGCATCCGAGAAAATCGGACCACAGGAACACCCCCAAAAATGAATTTCAAAATGGCGGATTGGCTGTTTCCTAAGAAATACCAGTAATACTACCAATAATTTGCAGTTAAACCTGGACAATATTGCTTCTGAGACTTTTTAAACGGTTTCCTGCTCATGAAGCATTGCTGAATAACATTTCCAGAATCCAACAAAATTGGACAATGGGAACACCCCCAAAAATGAATTTCTAAATTTAGACCCCTTGAAAAAGTTTAATGTCATTCGTTTTGTCTTATTTCTATTTTAAATTTATGAAATGCTATTAAGCTTATTCAAAAATAATGTGAAAAAAGACTCCATGATGTCCATAGGCGTAGGCTCTGGGGTCAGCCGGGGCACGTGCCCCAAAATATGTGTTTTAATTCAACTCAAATTATGTTTTCTGTTCCTCAGTGCAGTTTACCGATTTCATGCTTTAATGGTGAAAGCCACCTGACCTTGAGCCACCTCTAAATGCTCATCAATCTCCCTCAAATTTGGTAGAAGTAATAGTGAGCAGCCATAGAACAAAAAGCGGGTTGTGGAGTGCAACTCTGAGACACTTTATTTTTTTGGACCACACTAATATATATATATATATATATATATATATATATATATATATATATATATATATATATATATATATATATACATATATATATATAATCCGCAGGGCCTAAAGATTTCAAATTATTTTTGTGGGTCTTTTTAAATTGTAGGTGTACTGTATATATATCTATATATATATATTTATCAATAATTATTTTAAACTTACATCTGAAACCAATTCCTATGCTGTGCGCTCCTCAGCAAACTATAGACCTATATACTCTCGTACTAATACTCGGAAATTTTCAATTAGAAGTGCCGAACCGCGTGCCTGGAACAATATTCCCAAAGACTTACGATGCTTAATCAATTTTAACCTATTTAAACGTAGACTGCGTGCTTACTTGATCGACTGCAGTACGACATGCTAATCCTGTGTGTACAACTGTGCATGTTAGTTAACTAATTAAGGTTTCTTATAGAATAAAAAGAATACAAGATATTATATTAACCTCTGCCACTTGTGCAATATAAGATGAATGAGTGGCCCTGCTAGCCGGGACTTGTTCCCTTTAGGGTTTTTCTATTCCCATTGTTTTCCTCAATTGCTGAATTTTATGTTTGTTTCACACTTTCTGTTTCTGTATTTGATGGAAATCAATAAAATTTATGGTTATGGTTATGGTTATATATTATGTAGAACCCTTATAAACAGCTTGTGTAGCACATTCCATCTCACCTGGGTAAATGCATTCATTTGAAAAGAATGTGAATTTTTCACTTTAAATGTCTTACTACTAAATAATTATAGGGCATATAGGCTACGTTTTCAAGTTTTATGAGACCTGGTGTAATTTTTACCAAGGGGCGTCCTAGCTTTATATAGCTTAGGGCGTCAGCAAGTCTAAATCCGGCACTGAGCACAGCCTAAGTTCCCCAAGATGTAGGCCTATAGCGTCATTGTCATCGTCATCATGGTCACTGAGGTCATCAACACATTTTTCGTCATCGCCCTTGACTGATTAGGCCTATATCCGGAGTCCACCATGTACCTAGATATTTCAGAAACTTTTAAAGAGCTAACCATCCGTCGTGGACGTAACTATAGTTTGCATACTCACCATCTGCTGCACAGTTGCCGATCGTTGCTAAATAGACAATAAACAAGTTATTTACACATGTACAAAGGAAGACCTGGAGAGAACTCCCCCATTCTCTACAATTGTTTAATTAATTAATTTTATCAATTGATTTTCTGGTGTACGCCATTGCATCTATACACATATCAGATCAATCGTATTTTTATTCTATTTTATTCCTATCAAATTCAAGCATATTTAATATATTGCATTCTAAGCTGAGACCATCAATATATTCTAATCTAATCTAATCCCATATAGCATTTTACTGTCTAATCAACTCGTATCTAAACTGTTCTACACCAATGCAATAAAATGAAATGCAATATAAAACAAAGCCATTCAGACCAATGCAATATATATTCTCACTAAATCTATTTGCACCTCGCCTCTTCTAATATATATTCGTTCATGGGCTTTACTCTCCATCTACTCTCAACTAAGTTATCGTATCCAGTTAGAGTTTGTTCTGATCTAATCTTAATAAATTGATTTTGGGCTGCAGTGGATTTAGACGAAGCCAATTCGAAATATTCTGAAATATTATTATCTTGCTAACATATTACGCACTATTTTAGCAATAGGGTCACTGCGGTAGAACTGAACGCAGTTCAGTTAATCATATGCATGTAGATATTTCGACATATTGGTCATATGTTGATGAGTAGTTGTAGTCAATAAATCGATTTATTAATCCTCTCTCTATTCTGGGTTTAATAGGTAAATTCCAGCAATTGCTGCTTCCAAAGGAGAAAACGTAACGTTCAACTGTTAAGTCATAGTACTATGAGCAGTATCAGATTTTCACCGTCTTATACGCATCTAAAGGAGTGGAAAAGTCTTACCATTGACTGGAGGAAACTCAACCAAACAGCTGAAAGGTGTTGTCGTTCCGATAGCTGGAAAGAATGGACATTAATCAAATTGTTTTATTAAAGTAGGCCTACTTTACCAAAAATCGCATTTCGGGAATACTACCAAACCAGCAGGAAAGAGCTCCATTTTTTGGGGGAGGAATTATTTTCTGATTAAAGCTACTTTTCTTACCTGATGGATTATTTCTAACTCGGATAACAACTAAAATCAACGAATGCAAGTGAGACATACTTATTCTCTGTTGGTATCTTGTTGTACACTGATGAGACGAAGAAAGAATAAGTCCAAGAACGAAGAAGGACTAAAATGGAGAGAATGTCTAAGAAAGAGTTTATTAATATCTTCAGTTCTATATTCACGTTATTAATATCTTCAGTTCTATATTCTACTGTCAGTGGAGATCTTCACTGGGTTCCCAAGCATCACTCATATGCATAAGAACCGCTAGCCGTTGTTTCAGAATTCCAGCATCACTTAAGTTAACGATGGGAGCTGCCGATAGCACTATAGAAATGTCAATATATATATATATATATATATGCACATTAGTTTACATGTCTCAGTAGAATTCCTTAGAAGATTGGTCGAAGGTGACTAGGTTTGTGCTGTAATATTACTGGCAATACAGCTTATATATGAGTCACTTCCGGTCTGGTAGCTAAGCAGAAGGAAAGACGACCATAACTGTTCAACAACAGTGCAATTTTAACCACTTCGCATACCGGATATATCGGGCACCCAGCAGAAAATGTCAGCGCCTTGCCTCCGGATTATTCTGGTGCGATAAGGTCGACTGGTGAATTTCATGCTTTGTGGCGTATATACTATTGCAACATACTAGGTTTGTGCTGTAATATTATTGGCAACATAGTTTATATATGAGTCACTTCCGGTCTGGTTGCTAAGCAGCAGCAAGTAGGAATGGTAGAATGCAACAGTACTGTAACGTGGGTTCCCTCGATAGACATGATCAGATGCTTGAACCATATCCAATAGCAAGGAAATCATATATATTGCACAAGAAATCTGCATTCCACTAGTCCTGCTGAAGATATCTATGCACACATTCTGTAGCAGAAAACGGTGGCAGACGAACATTATTTTGCTGAACTGTTCTTTTGGTTCAGCTGTTTGTTGCTCTTGATTTAAAATTTATATTTTTCTAGCAGAAAACCATAAATCTATATTATTCTGCAGAATTTTGTTTTGCACGTCAGAAGTAATCTACATAAGAATGAATATAGATCAGTCGGAAATACTTATGATATTCTCAAATTTTCCGATTTTTTTGTGTGGCGCCAGGAATTTTTGGCCTCTCACCGCTAATAATATAATTGATGAAAATATACATTTTGATACACTTACATATATAAAAATTATAACATATATTAATTTATTCGTCCTCATTTTTGTGGTCTCATGAATAAGTAGAATTCACTAATGCATTGTTTCTGAAGAAAATTGGGCCCCAAGTTTTAATGGATGGAATTTCTTATGGTGGATAGTTACTGTATACTGTGACAATTATAGCGTTAAAGTTCTCTTTTCTCTCAGTAAGCCTTGTTCCAGTGCCTTTGGATATTTCTAAAATTGTTCCGATATTCTAAATACAAAGCCTACGACGAACAACGTTTAATCAGTACTAAGAAGAATAAAGACAAGGAAGTCCTAAGAAGAAGACTGAAAAGCAAAGACAAACAGGTACCGTAATATTGACCAGGTATGACCCACTCAACAGTATCATTTGCCGGTGATGAAATCGCCGCATAATTGATAGCGATGGGATTTTTGTCCCCGAAGATCATAAGAGATTCGGTTCCGACATTTGATCCGTTACCAATTACGATCTCACCGTTCCTCCACGAAACCCAAAACCATGCAGCCACATCGCAGTTTAAGAATTCTTCGACCTCAATCGAGGAACGTAACACGGAGTTCTTTCTACAAGCAAACAGTGCATATTTTAAGGAATTTTGACTACTGGGACAAAATCTTCACAAACTTACAACTTTTAGACTTTTTCTAAAAAAAATTAAAAATTCATCTCCGAAAAAAGTTGATGACCTTTTTTTTAGTCATCACCTTCTTTTACAACTTTTCTCGGGTCTCCCAACCAATAACAAGGGGTCATTCAACAACAATAATGTCATACCTTTCTCATTATACTACTGGGACAAATCTTTAAATTCTTCCAACATTTGTCCCACTAGTTGTACTTTATACATACATTGCCTGGGACAAATCGCTCTGACTACTAGGACAAATCCTAAGACTACTGGGACATTTGTCCCACTAGTTATACAGTTAAAATATGCCCTGCAAGCAAATGAACAGATCTTAGCGTTTATGCACCATGTGGAACTATATTATACCATGCGATTCCGTAAGAAACAGTTATGGGCAATAGGATATTGTGCCATGCGATGCAAGGCGGCAACGCGATGATCTGAAATGAAACACAATAGAATGCAATACGAAGCATCTCAGACTCTGAGATGCTTTGTATTGCATTCTATTGTCAGTCTGCTTCCTTCCCCCCCCCCTACGTAGTAGGCCCTGTCTCAGAGCAATGAAATGCAACAAAATATCATACAGCGCTCGTGAATACGGTGGTACCCTTCGAGTGGTGCTATATAACCTTGGAGACAGGGCCGGATTAACATTTTATAGGCCTGGTTCCAAAATTGTATAGTAGGCCCCTATAATATGTGTTAAATCACTGGCGGCGATCTTGTTTGGCAGGTGGGGGGGGGCACGAGACACTTTTGAACCGATCTGGTGAGATGAAAAAAAATTTTCACGCGCGATAAAATTTCTTGACTTTTTACTGTTTTTTCAAAATTTGGGGGACAACTCTATGCTATGTCTCCCACTTTTAAAGGTGGGGTCTTGTCACCTCGACACCTCGGGATCGCCGCCCATGTGTTCAATCAATAAGTGGGGATAAAATGTAAATTATTAGCACAGATATTTATGAATCTAAAACGGTTTACGACGTGCTTTCATAATAGAAAAACTGTCAATAATATCCTGAAGATCTAGCCGTTGCACTAATTTACACTCAATGTTCATAAGTGTTAAATTTGTCAGTTAATTTTATTCTGTCCCATCGTAGATCTTAAAGAAGTAGGCCTACTGCGGAGAGTTGTATCTATACTGTGAAATTTATAAGCAGCTTCAGCAGAGTAAACTGTCGTGAACGGTCACAGATCTCATTTGCAAGTGATTATCGCTGGCAGTAAAACTAACTGAAATAATAGTGAAAAAATTTTAAGGCAGCATACTAATACCAATGGTAGGCCCCTTATTAATGACATGTTTGGTGGGCCTGGGTCCCGGGACCCAGTGGAACCAAAGTTAATCCAGGCCTGCTTGGAGATTAAGATTACGATTGCGATGCAGAACAACAGAACACAAGACAATGCTATACAACAAAGAAACTCTCAGGTGTTTCTTTATACGCTGATCTTTCACTTTCAGTGACCAGTGAACAGATGGGTCCTGAGATATTGGCATCAATTAACCAATCCATAATATTAACCTCATCCATCGTCTATCCATCCCGCTTTCGCCTTCCAATCTCTCTCGTTCTAAACAAGACCTGCCTCATTAGCTCCTCAACCTCTCTTTCTCTATTCTTCAGGCAACCTGACTTCGTTTTCACTTAGTATCTCTGGACAACCCTTCTATCTTGACGCAGCGCAAGTGAATAAGCTGGTGTCCTGTGCCTAGATTTTAGCTAGGGCTTTTGGTATTTGGAATAGACTATTGTGATTACGATTGTATTGTTGGAAACCCATGGAATGGATAAGAAAAGGATAAGTAAACCGATTACCTCACGTCTCCTCAGCTCAACTCCTTACCATATAATTATAGCCTTCCCTGTCTCACCCTGTCATGCCTTGCCTTACTCCTCCCTACCATACCATACTCTGCTATTCCTAACCCTAGGCGCCTCTATCATACCCGACCCTACATTGATCTGGTCTGTCTTACCCTTCCTTACACTACACTACCCTAATATGTCTTACACTAGCCCACTTTACATGACCCTACAACTCTACTGCACCTGACTCTGCCTTACCTTGCTTTAACATGCCGTGCTTTACTTGGCAAAACCCTGCACTTTACCATTCCACTTTACCCAACGAAATACTACCCTATTATTTATGTACGCTCAACACTGACATCTACAGTTCAGAAACGTCCCAAAAATAGGTTAAAAACGTTAAGCTTAAAACATGTCAACAAGTGATTTTCCTACAGAACCTTTCCTTACTCAAGTACGATACTGACAGGAAAAGGATACGTTCTTCAGTTGGATCAAATAAGAAAAATGCTTACTTCAAATGGATCACAGGAGGAATAAAATCATAATCGAACATGAATTCATAGACATTCATCGAGTAGATCCCTGGGTCCGTGGTCAAAGCCAGGCTGGCAGATCTGCACGAATTGACTTGAAAGCTGAAGCACGTCCAGGTAGACAGATTAATTCCGAGGTCCGTGAATTCAGTGCCATACGTAGTAAACACATTCCCACTTGGAGTACTTAGGCCGCCTGTATTCATACCTGAATCAACACGATGTTTAGGAAATATACAGCGAATCAGATCTTCACCACCAAGAATCTCATCGTTATCGTGATCTTGAGATTTTACACAATACTCATTGAAAGATTAGCCACAACAACCAGCTTATTCGCATACACTCACTGAAGAAAAATCGGTGCAGTTGAAGATTCCAGGTGTCGGAAAAGTTGGAAGATGGCTGTGGTTTTTGCAGCTGGAGAAACGAGAGAGGTAAAAAGAGATGAACAATCATCAATCAATCCGACAGAATTTACATAGCGCCTCTTTAAGATCTCAACTCTGAGGAGCTCTCGGCCTAGGCGAGGCGGAAAAGAGCCGTCTTGAGCAGCTGACGATCATGTTGGATTTTCGGAGGCTGATTGTATTCAGCTTTGAATTAAACAGAGATTACAAAAGGTTCAGTGTTGATGAGTTGGTAGGATGGGTGATGTGAAAAAGAGAACCATGGGGCAACCATTTACGGTCTCACTCTACAGATGTAGAGGGTGCAATCTTATGGGTCAAGTCCTTAAATGCAAGTTACTACTACATCGATTGATAGTTTTTTAAAACTCATATTGTGGTGACGATCATTGCTGTTATATAATTAAATGTCAGTATTTGTTCCTCCTCCCCTCAACCTCCCGTAAGATGTGTGCCATAATGAGGGAGGGTGGGAGGGAGCGATGGAGGGAGGGCAAGCCATGAATCACATTCCATGCATTCCACAACGTTTATCGTAGGACACACAGATCTGGGAAACTATATAGTAGATGATTTCCGTACAGCTGTCACTTTCACTAAACATATCTATGTAGCTTGTAGCTTACAAGAGCTTATAACACGGAAATAATTTACGAACTTATGAACAATTCGCTTATTACTTGGTTTCTTAGCTCTATCACAGAGTTCATTTAGGTATGTAAAGTAATTATGGAAGCCAGATGAGTTTATAGACACTGAGGCTTCTAGAGAGATATAAATAGGATGTTGTGATGATCTCAGCATGAATAATATACTGCAGCTGGTCAGGGAATTTCAATCTACATCTAAGTTATTAGTTGGTTAAACAGAACATGATTTCCGAATAATAGATGGAAAACAGATGGACATTCTTAGAAGGTTCTAGAAGGTGATTCATCCGCGTCAGTAACGGGATTCCATTCGTCAATAATAATTAGGTAGGTCAGACTAGGCCAACCTTCAAGTAGCTTAGCTAATGCCAATTTAAAAATCTAAGGTGAGTCCTATAGGGTTGATGGACCAATCACGAGGTACCTTTACCAAAGAGTTCTGCAGGTCTTAAGATATGTAAGTCTGTAGATAGGTAGAGTCGGGCAGTCAAGAAGTCGTTCAGTGATCAGAACGCCAGCAGCTTAGACTTAGCATCTGCATTAACGCATAGCTCTATGGATGAGTTTAGATTTGGCGAGCAAGACGACTGACCTTTAAGGCAATATACAGACTCTGTGGGCCAACTAAGTCCACCATTCCCGGATTCACTTGGTCTACTGTGGCCGTGTTTGCACTAGGGATCTATATATGTATATATATATATACATATATATACACAGTGCTTTTTTCAGCCGGAAGGGCGTTCCGGCACCTTTTTTCAGCTACTAAATAATTTATTTAATTTTAAAATAATGTGTTGTGAACTGTTTTCAGTGTTTATTGAGACCCCTCCCAACCACAACCCCGTTTTTTATCGGGCTTTGCCCTCGATTTTAGCCCTTCCGAAATTGTTCAGTTCCTGAACTTTTTTCATAGAAAAAAAAGCACTGTATATATATATATATATATATATATATATATATATATATATATTCGTTTAATGTCAATTCGAACTGACAAACCGCACACGATTACATTTGGGAAGAAATGGCATAATAATAATATAATATAATATGAAGATGTTAATGTATCTGAACATGAGCCTATATCTAACAAGACTGGTCAGAGGCTACCTGACATGCCAAAAGAAACCCACGGTCGAACCAAAATGGGTTTCAACCGCTTACGGAGTATGGATAAAGAAATGCTAGGGAGTTAATGTTCCGGGTTGTTAGACACCTTATTCTATAGATAGATAGGCCGGTGTCCCGAGATATTCTATCCCCCCTAAAGCGTATCCCCCCGGATGGAATAAACCGGTTTAGAGTATCCGGTGGGATGAACCATTCTATCACCCTCGTCATACGCATCACGATAGCCTCGACGAAATTCCAGTCAAAATCACCAAAAACAAAGTAAATTGATTTCAGGTCGACGTACAAACTAAAGATACGCAATTCAAAAATTTTATGTGTGCAATAAATCCAAACAGTACGACTGAATAGTGAATACACTTAGAAACCGCCAAAAATGCAAACTAAACCGAATACTCCATTTCGCTAAGGGGGATACGCGTGTATGGGGGATACTCTATTTCGTGACACCGGCAACAGAAGTCGATTGCGATAATAGCAATGATCGTATATCAAACTCACGCTTTTCAAAGATTTTATTAATGTTACTATCGTAAGTACGTTATGCTTTCAAATATTATTTCCTACCAAGTTGGATCTTTCAACAAATTTAGTTTAGTTTAAACTATAGGAGATGTGTGATGATTTGAGATATAATTTTATACCAATTAGGATAACTCCAAGAAGCAACAAAACTCCTAAGCGGCGTCTCATCTCAAATATATTCCAATTTCAGAAGCTGATTCCTTCGTTAGAAGATGTTCTACTCTTCCTTAGTGCAGTGACAACGCTGAATAAAACAGCTATAGTTTAAGATCTTCTTGTGGACTGGTTGCACGTGGAACAACGCATATAAAAATTTCGCTCTGGATAGTGTATGAAAATGACAGATAATGGGCTAACAATTGACTTTTGAAGGCTGAGAGTACAGAGACACGTGTACGAACAAGTAAACGAAAGCCTTTCATCCATTCTCCTCCCTACTTCTTACGCCATCAAGTCACGGCTACAGAACATATTCACGCAATCGAAAATGCACTCAGCGAAGCGCGTTTTGTTCGATGGTGCAAAGTGCCTCACATTAGGGGCGATATCATTGACCAGTCTTACTTAAACAGCAACGACAATCTTATATCGATTCCAAAGAGAAAAGGCTTCTTTGGCTGCAAAAAAGGTAACACTTCCTATTCCGCACGTACTGCAGATCCAGAGCAATCAACTGCCACCTGTCGATGGATCGAAGATTACTGATGGCTCATACGTCACCTGCCAGAAGGAGATTCGCCTCGCTGCGAGTCTATGTAAACAACCGTTGCTTTCAATAACCTCGTTTAGATGTAATGTAAAGTCAGACAAGTTTGCGCAATGCAACCACAGCTTATAATAGTTCTTAAAAGCTCTATATAAATGTTCGTGCATGCTTGTATAGTTACGTGTAACGTATATATGTACGTCCATACATACATATACAGTATGCACACATACACACATATGTTATCACATGTACACAAAACATCCGGTGCTCTGCTGAGCAGGGCTCCGTCTGACATACTGGTGTCAATAAGTCAAACATGCTATGAGACTTCAGACTTGGATGTCTTGAAATCGGTTCAGCCAGAATTTATATGCCTGGCAACAAGACAAGCGCGAGCTATGACTAACAGGTAAGCAATAGCGACAGTATTTCCAGGTTGGGAAGTGAAGCGTGATGTTCCGGGTCTTGGCAGTGCTTCTGGATGAAGACCTATCTATGGACGAGCAGTGTCAATTCTCTCTGCAGGTCCTAATTTTGTTAAATGCGTCGGATTCGAGTCGTATGGCGAAATGCATCTTTCGACGCCGCTACGACTCTCGTTCACTCTTTCATTCTGACGCGTCTGGACTACTGCAACTCTCTTCGCAGGCCAACCGAAACTCCGTTTAAAGATAAAGCAATTATGGAGTTGACTTTAATCCGGATGACTTCTGAACAGCTAGCCAAACTAAAATACTGATTATTCTGTCGCTTAAATGACCTAATGATGACAATCGGACGCATTTCGCGCTTAGAAGCAGCTTAGAGAAGCAGCGACCATACCTTATAGGCATAGTTCGGGAATTCGTGACTTTCGGTTTTAAAATTCGTAAAAATTCGCGAATTTTTGGTCTATTTTAAAATTCGTAAAAATTCGTAAAAATTCGTTGGGCCATTGTTGGGCCTTTTTACATTGACAGTGGCGTTTTGCGGAAACAGCCCAAGCAACAACAAATGTGATGACGTCATGATTTGTTGTGTTAAGTTTCTGTTTAGAATTTAATGTAAAATTCAATATAAAAGTTTATTACGTAACGAGTTAATTTAGTTAAAATCTAATTCACTCCACATTCAACTGCATTGTATGTGTAATTGTGTATGGCCATTTGCATAGCACCTTACAAGAACATAGCGAAGATCTTCCTCATGAGAAGATCCTCGATGGTCTACGCCGCGCCAGACTACATCAGATGGCTCAACCAGGTTATCTGATTAGTAACTTCGATTGTCCCGGTGGCTAATGAGCCATCTATGTTTCTTGCCAGCCTAGACGATGGTCGTCGCCTTCGTCGACCCGTGCAGACCTGCTGGTCCCGCCCTTCCGTACTAGTATGCGGGCATATCGTGCTTTCTATTCAAGATTTCCTCAAACAACAACCAATGTAATTTACAGCAGATTTTTACCTTGTTGCATTAGTGTAGTTAACATGTTACCAGAAAATGACTCATCTATATATAGCGGCTTAACATCTAAGAACAACAATAACATAGTCGATGAGACAAATAGTAGAATAAAAAAAGCAATTCCAAAGTTGCGAGTGGCATCGTCTAACTGAACACGTGAGTCATCCGGTTTGAAAGACTTAAGCCATTCAAATGTCCTAAATTGCTGTCGAGTGCCCATTAGTAGGAATTCAGACTTCGATCGGTAAAGCTTCATAGACGAATGTAAGGATTCAGGATCAGTAAATGCTCGAACTCACAATCGTCTGGTTACCGATCCTGCGTGCTACAGAATAGACGGCCGTGGTAAAGGTCTAACTCAATCAGTACCATTCCTATTTCAAAGTACGGGCGTAAATGCAGATAATTATGTATGTACTATTTGCTATAGCGTACACGTGAATGTTCACTCTGCGCCATATGAGACGTTTCCACAGAACTGATGGGTTTAAAGACTTAATTTAGATCTGGGGAAATTCTTGGACTTCGATGACGTCGCCAGAATGCCCGGATGTTCTTCTTCAAGAACGGAATGGATTGTGTGAGCATTGGTAAATCGACGATGAGTAAGAGCAGGAGGAGAGCAGATACAACGACTCCCGACGCCCAACCGATGACGTTCGAGTAGGAAGCCTCTCTAACCGGCAGCAGGTCTTCCACGCTGTTCACGTTCGTTACTAAAACAGTCGAAAATTTATCAAGCGCTACTTTAAATATAAGCGCTGAACACAAGCTTATTCACGGTCGCTGCGTCAAGTCAGTGTGGATGTCCAGAACAACCGTCTAAAGAACAGGATTCGGTTGTTGGAAGATCAAAGTGGGAAGATCATAGAGAAGCAATGACAGTGAGTTATGTCTATGTTGGAGAACTAGAAGGCGTCGGGTTGGATACATTAGGTTAGAGATTAATTTGTAAAGAACAACAAATGTTTAGACTTTTATTAAATTTATAACTAATCTAGATTACTTTCGTGCATTGAACCATCTGTTTGAATATACAGTCTTTATAACGGGTGCGCACAGCTGCTCTGTCTCCTCTCTCTGGTCTCTCTGGCAACCGTCCTCGGACCTCCACTGGACAACGATCTGTGGAACCACCCTCTAGAAATTTGAGTTTACAATTACGATTATGATTAAACCTCGGAGAGATACTGGACGTTTGTTCGACAAAATGTCCTTTGTCTGTACACCGCGTCTTTTCTAAATGTAGGCCTACCACACATACCCTAAATCACTCAACTAAATTATTATTATCTACGTTCTAAGGTTATACACATACCGACACAGGTTGCATAGGCCGGCTCCCATCTTCCGAAGTCGTTGCATTTTGTGACGACATAGTTCCGTCCGTCAGAAAATCGTTCCGCATCGTTACACGTGACATTGGCGACAGTTCCACGGTTGACTGACGTTGTATTGGAAACGTAAAACGTTAGTGGTAGACAGGTCACCTCTGCACAGACAAAATGGTACACGCTTAACAATTAAGTAACTTTGGTCTACAATCCTCAGTTGTATATTATATGTACATATCAAATATTTGATAAATGTTGAGGATTTTAAGGATGGTAAGGAAAGGAAGACTAAGAATACGCGGAATAGATAATTAAAACGAAGACACGAAGAGACCCTGACTAAACATGGGTAAAGCAAGTAGGGCCTAACATACAACGATGTTGGCCTAAAAAAGTTGGTGTGGTATGTGAGCAAAGTGATAAATGTGGGAAAGATCGTCGATTAATGCGAATCTATTTATACCGATGCATTGAAGTTGGTGGTATTCTGGTTTCCATTTTCCCTGTGAGTCGCAGGTGAACGTGTTCGAGAAGATCTCTCTGCCGAATTCGTATCCCTGTAGACAGGTGAATGTCACATTCCTTCCATAGGTTGTTTTTGGTGCCTCATCAGCTCCACTCCTCAGAGCATCTCTTGGACCAGCCAGAGGACCACAATCAATAACTGAAACATATGCGACGTTAATCAAAAGCGATGCTATGCAAGACAAGCAAGGCAAAGCAAAGGAAATGCAAAGCAAGTCAATGAGTTGTCAGAGTAAGGCAAGGGCAAGGAAATAAACTAGACAGTGTAATGTAATGCACTAATAGGTAAGGTAAGCTATTCGCAAAATACAGCCAGCCGGCTTGTTCTAGCATTTCTAAGACTCCATTCATGGATTACTTAATCACCTACCTCACCAAAGTATACAACTATACATACCAACCTTTATTACTCTGTACTCACCAACCTTCATAATTTTCTACCTATCAGTTCATGTTTGTACTTGTTTACCTACCTGCTTACCTACCAACCTACACACATACATGCATATAATTATATATGCGCACGCACATACATACTTATATAGCTTCATCGTGCTTTACCGGAGCATGTCAGAACTGATACCTCTAGTGACCTCCGGCGTTAGGATGTTCCATGACTTTTGCAGATTCTACGTAACAAAAGGACTTTAGGAAGTAAATCTCACTGAGACAAGCGTTGATGTTCCTTGACCATCGTCCATCGTCAGAGCAAGTTACGTTGAACTCTGCATCGCCATCGATTGAAAATCCTTCGTCACATCGAAGAACTGCTATCGAGTCATTCGTCTCAACAGTCGCATGATCCACGTTCATCTCGGGACAAGTTACCTCTGAACCAACAATGCAACCCTTTCATTCATTCATTCATTCATTCATTCACACAATGTATATAACGTCCCTTAAATGTATCTATTCCGAAGCGCTTCAACCCTGTCCCGGTGAAACAGAACATTTTTCAAATACTGGTGGAAGTTGCATTTAGAGTTCCTATAGCCAGTAGGACACGCACATCCAGAGAAAGGCTTTTCATGTAGATAACCAATCACTTTAAAGATTAACATTTCATTGCTGAAGTGCGTGAAATAGGAATAAGTTTCCCTCAAATTATGGATCGAATATTATTTCATGTGGCTATCCAAGCCTGAGGTTAGGCAACACATTTTTTGCGCAATGCAGTCGCACCAACATCGTATTCCTAAATGCGATGTACTGTGAAACAGGGAACCAGCGCAGTACTGCATGCAAATAATGCTAGCAGCAGATAGAATAAATGGTGGCATTTCAGGATGCCACTAATAAGCCTAGCAGCTGCACATAGTTAGACATTTCTATAACTTCTTCTAAGTACTTTTATAAAGAAATCACCCCCATCATGAGCGATGATAGAGTTTAATAGCTGCAAGTTCTTCCGCAGATGAATAGTATTCAAACAGCGAGAAAAGCCTCTAACCCACGCTTACTTATTTGCCTCTATGCAAAAAATTCTTATTAAACAGAGGTAAAAGTAGCTTAATTTTCATAGGTTGCCATAGACACTGCCAGAGAAACTTAGAGGAAAGTCGAAGTACGAAATCAAGGCTGTGACTAAGCCAGGTAGAAAAGTACCCACAGTTGGGTAACAGCAATGGTCAGATTGTTTTTTATGAAGATTCCGTTCCGTAAATGATTGGGTTTAATTCTTAACTACATACTTTCACATTCGGTCAGTAGTATTCCTGTCCAGTTCTGCCCATCACAAAACAAAGACATTCGTTGTCCATCTGGATTTCTGTAACCTCTCTCGCAGACATAGTTGACTGTCTGACCTTTTCCAGCCAGCTGAGAATCTGGAATGGCATTGTGTATAACAGGCACAGGGCCACACCTCTCTCCTGAAACAATCACATTTAGTCATGAACCGCGTACTAAATTTCGTGGCATGATAGTACACACTCTTAAATTATGTCTGCAAACAGCAGAGACTGTGACACTAATTTTAACCACAACAATTCAACACATCAGTTGTCTAGTAATACAAAACAGGTTGCATCCTATAGAACAGTGCTTCTAAAACTTTTTGATGGGTTTTCAGATGCTTTTACCAACCTTAGCACGGACCGGTGCTTTGCAACATAAGCTAACGCTACATTTAAAACATGTCATATTAAAATTTAGATTTCAAAATAATTTATTGTCATTGGTTATTATAACTATATTTTTTATTATTGTTGCATGTTTCAAATTGTTTATTATGTATGAGCACTTTGCCGTGTTATCATTTTTATGTTTTACACTGAATATAATTTATTTTATGTTTTATTTGAGTACGATCAAAATTGTGATTCCG
Source organism: Allolobophora icterica (assembly GCA_963556255.1). NCBI lineage: Eukaryota > Metazoa > Annelida > Clitellata > Crassiclitellata > Lumbricidae > Allolobophora > Allolobophora icterica. The sequence continues at coordinate 73,493,588 of OY744605.1, forward strand.
GTTACCATTCGCGGCCCGATAACCAATCACTCGCGGACCGGTATAGTTTGAGTAGAAGACAATACTGTGGTCCATACCAGTAATTAGACAAAACTGTCTGGCACAGCCCAAAGTTGCTTGGAATGGTGTAGGGTATATTGAAGTAGCAGATATAGCATTTAACAATGTTCCAGCGCACATACTGTAGTAAAGAAACTGCAGACGAGCCAAAAGACATTTCAGCTCGTTCACGCACACGGCAGGTAGGCCTACTAGTACCAGAACCGGTCAGAAATTGATAATGCAGAATAAACTAACTCGGTATATGAGAATAATCTGTATTATGTAACAATTTAGGTAACAGATGATGCTAAAGTATTGAATTCTCTTGCTATACATAGATTTACCTTGGTTCCGTTTCATTATTCCACGTCGGCGCCCAAAACACGGAGCATACTCCGAGTGGCTTAAATACGGCACTTTGTGCCATTGAATAACTGTACTTAGCAATTATAATTGACCTGGAACCACAACAACGTAATAGCCATGATTACCATCACAGGTGAAAGCCGTCTCGTTCCATTGACTTTGCCACGTGCAGGAGATGTTTTTAGAAGCATGTCCATCTTCGAATCTAAGTCCTGGGTTGCATTTGTAGTGGATGACGGAACCGTAGAGGAAGTTACCTTTGGGCTGACCTTTGGAGGTCATTGCATCGGAACCAAGGACGATTGCATCGCTCACGTTTGGTGGAGCTCCACACAGAACCTCTGTAACCACACGAAACACGAGTATTTTATTTATATACTGCAGTTTAAAGCGAAACACTCGCACATGGTTGTTACGACTGTTCCTTCTCTGTCACCTGACCTACTGCATGGAACAGTCTTTTCCTTCACTGTCACTGGACCTACTGCGTGGAACAGTCTTCCCGATCATGTGAAGAACGCGTCAACTCTGGAGACATTCAAAACACAGCTCAGCACCTATCTTTCAATCATATGACTGCCATTGAATTTTTTAACTCGGGTTAAGCGCTCTTTCTTTCGGCCTCGGCTGTGTTACGGCGCTATACAAGTCGTCTTGTTATTATTATTATTATTATTATTATTATTATTATTATTATTATTATTATTATTATTATTATTATTATTATTATTATTATTATTATTATTATTGTTGTTGTTATTGTTATTATTATTATTATTATTATTATTATTATTATTATTATTATTATTATTATTATTATTATTATTATTATTATTATCATTATTACTATTAATACAATGAGCGTGCTTATGAGACTTGAGTTTGCAATCGTTAGAATACAGACTCAGCGAGCTACCAGTTAGAGATATTCGCGTTATCCTTTGGAGGCGTTATATTAATGTCTTCCTACAATAACCCATTTTCGTCTGACTACTTCTAGGTTCCATCATTAATTTTTCGACTGCAGTTTCGTGTCGTATCATGCCATTTATATTGTCTTTGGGTGGTCGCTTTATTTGGTTGATACTGCGCTTGCAGTGCGGCTATGTTGAGCAAAACATAGGTTACTACATCAGGATTGGTATGGTATGTGGACAGTCGGTGGAATACAACGTATTATTGGTCGATTAATGCGTAACAGAGAAAGTTGGGAGACTGAGAAGCATCCTATCGTTGCATTGCTGTTTATAATGCCAACTGATCTTTCAACGCTTTACACAGTGACATGGTAATGGTTACTTCATTCTTCGGGAAATAACCTGGAATGGAGATGAATTGTCCAGAATGACGGTAACGGTAAGGTAAAGGTAAGGTAAGTCGACATAAAATAGAAATCCTGTGGTAGTGGTTAGAGCAGTGGTTCTTAACCTTTTCAAGGGAGCCGAACCCCAAGAAAAATCTATGACCACTCACCGAACCCCTCAAGTTTTAACAATAATTTTTTAACTAACGGGAACAAAAGGAAATAAAAAATTGTACCAAAATGTGATACAATATTAATACATTCAATACAATACATGAACTACTAACAGTTAACTAACCGTACCAACACTACCAATTGCATCTTAATGTGTCCTTTTTTGTTGCCGTTTGGAAACAATGCGAGAAATGCGTGGTTCTGTTTTGGAAAGACTCACTCTCATGTCATTTTCGCAATCAAGCCTGCTCCTTTTTTTGGATTTAATCTCCACCAGTTTTGAGAATCCTTGCTCACAGAGATATGATGTGACAAACGGTGTGAGGATTTCGTCACAGAAAGATGGCTGCCGGTGTTAATTATCGGGAGGTGCAGTAAGACATAACTAAGGTTAACAGGATGAACAGCTTTAAATTTCATAAGGTAGGGCCTAGTAGGCAATCTATTGCAAACAAAATTTATTAAATAAAAGTCCAGAAATTAAAATAAAATAAGAAATGATTTTTCACTCACACTCACTGACCCTGAATATGTATATATTTCAGAGGACCTCTGCCGAACCCCTGGCACTGGCTCACCGAACCCCAGAGGTTCGGTCGAACACTGGTTAAGAAACACTGGGTTAGAGTATATGCAGTAATTTCGCTGTATTGATTGAAAAGTGTTTAGTTTAGTTATTTGATTAATAATTCATAAATAAATGATTTCGGCTTACGCTTTAGAACTTGGATTATGATTACGACGATAGGGGCCTAATAGCGAATGCGAAATTGAAAAGCTAATAGGTACTAAGTGGAAAAGTGAAACTTTACTTTTAAGATTGAACGTTGTTTTGCCACAGTTTTCAACACTGAGGTCAATGAAGATGGGGTTAATACTAAAAATTTGAGGCGGGAATGGACCAATAATGTCTTCGCTTCACACTTTTCCACTTTTCTAAAGAGTTATTATAGGTGCATGAGCAAGTGGCTTACCTTTGAATATTTCTGCTTAAGCCTTTCAACAGAGGCACATAAACGGTTTCTACTTTTACCTTTTCCTTTAATGGCACCTACCTTGGCAGTTCAATACAGTTCCATTCCAGGAAAGATCGTGAGGAGAGAGCTCATCGCTGGAATCGATGCACTCCAGAAAATAGGAACGGATTCCACCGGGAAGCACAAAGCCTTCCATGCATCCCAACTGAACACGTGTTCCGAATGTAACTTGACGTGTGCTTACGAATCCATTGGCCGGAACATCCAAAGCCGGACAGTAAATTGCTGCAAACGTTATTCCAATAATGTGACGTATATTAGGTAAGACTAAATTAGTTAAATAAAAGTAAATTAACTATGTAAAACTAAACAGGTCATTCAAATAAAAATCACTAAATTGCATATTGAGTTAAATTGTAGTTGTAATTAAACTGAACAATGAAATCAATTTTTAAAGTTAAATTACTGAATATGTTAATCAAATTAAACTAGTAAATAAAGTTTAATAAATTTAAATTTACTGGACGTGTAAACCAAATTAAATAGTTTCCTAAAATCAAATATACATGCATGACAAATATCTTTGTATTATGGTTTTGTGGTTCTATGAAGGTGTAATTTCCGTAGGTGTAAGGCGATTTTAACATAGTTGTAAGACAGTTTGGAGTTCGTGTTAAGAAACATCAATACTTTCCTTTTTGAAAATAAAATGCCACTGATTTCTATCATACCTTCTTTTAACCACAAAACTCACGTATTTACACAGGTTCGTCGTGACTCTTAAACTACCATTGGTACAGAGGCCCAGCAAATCTAAAGAGTCGTGAAGAATTGCACCTTGACAGTTTTCCACGATATCCCAGAATCCATGTCTGTTGCACTTGGTGACCTTTGTAATCTGTCCGTTGGAAAATCGATGACCGGCAGTACAACGCAACGACATATTGCGTTGATCGGGGAAGACTGTAGCGATGGCGTTCTCAACCAAGGTCGGCGCCCGACATCTGTGGGCTGCACAATTGAACGGTTCCATCTAATGCAGTGCAGTGTGATCTAGCATAGACTGATCTAGTCTAGTAGTGTAATGTAGTGAAGAGCAATGTAATGTAGCCCACGGGACAGTGCAGCAGGAGTTGTGTCGTGTAGAGCAGTGCAGTATGATTTAATACAATGTCATATAATCTGATGTAACAGAATTCTATATGATGTAACACAAAGTAATGAAAATATGTAGTGTAACATTCGATAGAAAGACAATTTCAAGGGCGTGTCACACTGTCAAGATATGGCATTTGCTTCACATCTATTATGTCATGTTACGGTATTGTGTGATGTGTCACCGACCGCGCCCTTTAGCACAGGATCTTCCCGCCTTTAGCACGCTCGACCTTACACTACTTTGATTTAATTTTGTAGCGCATCTTCAGGATTGTCACCAAGCAATACAATTTTCCATTATCTGTTTCAGAATGTCCTAGTTCAGTTTGAGTATCTAATAGTTAGTTAAACAGGTCAGCTGTTTCAAGCGATTGCATTATAAACTGATTAGTTAAAGAACAGACTAAAGAGAACTAGAAAACGAAATCATGGAAGTAAAGTGAAGTATTGAAAACCTGAATGTAAAGATCAAGAAAAGACTTCAGGAAAAGATTGAATAAACAAACGAACGCACAAAGATTAGTGAATGAATGATTAGTGAATGAATGATTAGTGAAATGAATGGCGACATCGTATGTATACACATCAATAACAGTCCATGGGTTCCGCTGTCAACTCTAGTGCTTTTTAGAGGTGCTCTAACTAAAGGTGCTAAGCCAAGTTCTAGATAACTAGCAAATTAACAAAGCTGCATATAGGAAATGACTATCTTCAACACCTTCACCACCACCACCAACAACGGTGATAATGCAATTTTAAATCAGAGGTCGTGAACTTGAAATCTTGCAACTGACCTTCACACCTCGACGGCTCGTGACTAGTGACATTACGACCTTTACTAACGACGCACTTGATGACGTCGAAGTCAAGTCCATTTGTAAAGAGGCCATCGGCAGTCGAGCAGTTGGTTCTGATCAGCTGGCCGGCTGCAATCGACTGTGTGCTGCCAAGGACCAACGCTGCGTGACGACTCCGTGTACTGGTCACAATATCACAGGAGATCACTGTACACAGCAACATAAGCAGTGAAAGACAGAGTTGCATATATGTAAAGGATTTATACCTCATTAGGAACTCATCTGAAACGCGCAGGTTAAGCCAATTCACTTGGTTATGAATCTCTAAAGAAACGACTCAACGACGTGAAGGCAAAGGTTACACACTGAATGTGTGCATATATATTGGTGGCAGTTCAGCCCTTTCAGGAAGCATTTCAAATGTAATTAAATGTAATATAATTGCAGATATTTCTCAGCGCCACACAAAGGCTGTGTCAATGAGACTTGGACCTCTTTTGGACTACTTTCTGGAACCCCCTTTGATTTGGTTTGGCCTCCTGGAAATGGGACTTGGACCTCTTTTGGACTACTCTCTGGAAACACCCTCTGATCTGACGTTGCGCTCGTGAATAGGCTGGTGTCCTGCGCTTGGCCTTCGAGTGGCGCTTTAGAAGTTTGGAGATTACGATTACGATTAGCAAATTCCTCGGCGTTTAGCCAAGTCAAATTGGCAGGAGACAGAGGATTTCGTGGGTCTGCAGCTGCCGTACCACATGAGATTCTGGTAGTCAAACAAATCAGAAGAGAAAGAACTTAGAAAACTGTCGCTAATCGAGGTTTAGTGTTTACAGCTGAGTTTAGTGAACATGCCTTTGCATCGAAGTTGATGGATGGGTATCATCCAGTTTCCATCGATACAGATCGATGATCGAACGGTTGTTCCATCGATGAACTGATATCCACGGAGACACTGGAACACTGCGATCCGTTCATTTGGGGCGTCACCAGGAAATAACGTAACCGTAACATTCTCTAGATCTCCAGGAACCGCACAGGTCACTGGATCAGAAATTACAATCTAATTCACAATAAAATTGCAACTCAGTAGAAGAAGGTCATCCGGTTTAGAGATAAATTGTAATCAAGTCACGACTTTCGTATGAGACTAATAGTTACCTGCTAAAAGTGTCGTAAATAAAGGTAAAGTGTCGTAAATAAACTTTACCTTTATTTACGACACTTTTAGCAGGTAAAGATAAGACGTAGGTAAAGTTAATTTAACGGTATCTGCACAGTAATCTCAAAGATAAAGGGACAAAAAGAACGATAAACGTTCAATTGAGCTTATAGAGTGTAGGACGAAGGGGATTTAATGACTGTGGTCTATCGTTAATAATAATTCTAATTGTTCCTGTGTTCAGAAAGTGTAAAGTTTAAATGTTTGTTTCCTTTAATAAGACGAGAAACTCAGAAACTCTTATGTTGAGTTGCGCTATGCTCTTTATCGGAGACTTGATGGCCTGGTAGTTAGAGAAATTTGGAAAGCGGTTATAGAGATATATGCCTTTTCTACCTGACTTATAGCGATGTACAGAACCCTCTGAAAGGCTGTGAAGAGAAGCTTTACAAATGATGCGCAGTAACTACAAATCCCAAGCCATGTATCGAGTGGTTGAGCTGAGTTTGAGTTCTTACCAGTTCTTTGAGTCGAGCCAAAACTAAGTTGCGAACTTTGGAGAAGCGTGGAGGTTAAGTCGTTCCGTCCTTGTGGTTCAGAAGTCGTCAGGCCTGTCTTGTCCTCTGAGGCTTCTAGACTTAGCGTAGCTGTCTCGGGGGAAACCGTTTGGGTTGATGAGGATGGCAGTGGCTGAGCAGATGTCATCACTGTTTCAGTTCTTTCATCGACAGTCGTAGGAGATTTTGTGGTTGTTGCATCACCTGTAGTCTCCCCAGTCGATTGAAGCGAAGTAGTTGTCGAAGCTACATTCTTAGTTGTCAGAATTCCATTCATAGTCGTTGCAACTACATTTGTAGTTGTTGTACTGACATCTGTAGTCGTTTGAGCTGCAGTAGCTGCAATACCAGCTGTGGTTGTTGGAGTTACACTAGCAATCGTTGAAACTAAATTGGTAGTAGTTGGTGGCGCAGCCGAAGTAGTTGTTAGAGTTGCATTTGTGATTGTTGTATCTGCAAACTCTCGAGTAGTTGATGGATCGACTGCCGACGAGAACATTACTGCAGCGTCATCCAAGGTAGTTTCTGTAGTCATGGTGGTTGATTTTTGGGTAGTAGTCACATTAGCTACAGTCGTAGTATTTGTAGTCATGGTTGTTGATTTTGGAGTAGTAGTCACGTTAGCTACAGTCGTAGTTTGTGTAGTCATTGTCGTTGATGTTGGAGTAGTAGTCATATTAGCTACAGTCGTAGTTTGTGTAGTCATGGTTGTTGATTTTGGAGTAGTAGTCACGTTAGCTACAGTCGTAGTTTGTGTAGTCATTGTCGTTGATTTTGGAGTAGTAGTCATATTAGCTACAGTCGTAGTTTGTGTAGTCGTTGTCGTTGATTTTGGAGTAGTAGTCATATTAGCTACAGTCGTAGTTTGTGTAGTCATTGTCGTTGATTTTGGAGTAGTAGTCATATTAGCTACAGTCGTAGTTTTTTTGGGCATTGTCGTTGATTTTAGAGTAGTAGTCATAGTAGCTACAGTCGTGGTTTTTTTGGCCATAGTTGCAGTTGTTTTACTCGCCGTAGTCGTTGTGTCTGGAGACGTAGTTCTGCCTGTAGTCATGGGATCTGAAAAGTAACATGATTACTACATCATAAGTCAATGAGGATCTTGAATATCGAAGCCTACCTTTAATCATCAGCAGGTAACTGTGTACTGTGATCAATCAATTGGATCGCTGTCATTCTTCACGATATGTGTAATCTGGGCCACAGGGAACCTGAATGTACGTAAACTGTCTACGATGGATGGGAATTCATTTATCGGTCTCTACGTGTCTGTGCGAGACTGCGAGTGGAGACCTTCTTCTACCACGTGAGCATCATTCGCATGCAGACTCTAACACGAGGTCAATATAGCGGAAAGCACTAAATCATGACGTTCTAAAGACGCTACAGAATTATCAAGATGGATACAATCATGTCTAAAATGTTCTGAAGGAGCTTGAAACCATCGCATGCTATTACCCTCATAGCGTTTTATGTTTCTGATAGACTTCCCCCCCCCCACAGGGCTATGCATGAGTTACAAGTCTACGTTATTACTTGGCACCTATCTGTTCCAACTTAGCCTACTTGCTGTAGCTTCGCCTCATCTCTCACTGAGATTTCTCATACATCTGATTGTGACAGCGTTTCAACGGTATACAAATCTATGGCTATTGCGTATTATGCTTTTGTTTGAAGAGACCACCTTTTAATGCCCTGTGCATTCATTATTAAGATGGAGCTTCAGGAGTCAATGGATGGGAATTGGATTGGTATGGTACTACATTGCAATGCAGTACTCAAACAGTGTGGCAGAATGATCATTTGTTTACCCTGCGTAGGAGTTCGAGTCCAAATGCATTGCGTGAAACTGACAATTCGTTGTCAAACCAGTTGAACCAACAATAGCTCGCCTAATTAGTTTAAGTCATTGGATATTAGGCTGCATTAAAATTAGGCTAATAAGAATATTTTGAGACAATCCTCTAAAATTGTGGTCTATGCTTAACAGATCATACAAGAGTTAGGCAATACGTAGGTGACGCAACGGTAGAACTGAACTCCCTTCATTGAACTTTTTATTGCTTCCGGCATCTTTGCAATATGCTCACGAGTTGTTGATTACCATTTGTACGGTTGCACGATTGCTCTTGCTATGTTCGAACTTCGGCCAAAACTTCCTTCGACTCCCGGACCACGCCGCTACAGGTCGAAGTGATGGATAGTAAATGAGCGACTATCATAGGTCATCTTCCTTAAACCTTACCTTCGTCTTACTGTTGCGTAGCCTTAGCCACTGGCGTCTCCAAGGAATCAATCCAGTCATGCCCTTCATCTGCGATTTTGTTTAACACTTTAACGATGGGAGTGTACTAAAAGCGACTGGGAAACCAATGCAGCTCGTCGTTAAAGTGTTTAGCTACGCCGTTGAGATCCGAACTTTGACCTCATATCCATGTGTCCCTATGAATGCTCCTGGATCGCCACTACCCTGCCCTACCATTTCCTCTCCTACTCTATCCTGCCCTTCCCGATCTTATATAACTGTCTCTACCTTGCCGTGTCTTACTTCACCTCACCTCAATCCCTCACATTGCCTTACATTGCTTTTCCATTCCCTCACTTGAATTGACTGTCATATCAAACTGCAATTAGTAAGACCGCTTTCCAGCGTACCTGAGTGGTAGTAGCATCCTGGAATCCACCACTGAGTCAGAGGCAACGACCTGATTCCCAGGAACAACGGTGACTCCGAGGCATAGTCATCCTTGGCGAAGACCAGAGTTCTGTCGTAGACCTGGTCCCCGAAGCCCAGCCAAATTCTCCCGGCCGACCAGGACAACCAAATCCAGACGGGTGACGTACAGCAGTCGACGAAGAATTGAGGCGACATTATAGACAGCCGTAAATCGTATTTGCTAAAAGACAACAATCGACATTTCTGAGCATCCAGGTTCACACTGACCCGACCCTGACACTGACACTGACCCGACCCTGACACTGACACTGACCCGACCCTGACACTGACACTGACCAGACCCTGACACTGACACTGACCCGACCCTGACACTGACCCGACTCTGACACTGACACTGACCCGACCCTGACACTGACACTGACCCGACCCTGACACTGACACTGACCCGACCCTGACACTGACACTGACCCGACCCTGACCAGATTTACATTTGCTCGGACCTACAGGTGCGTAAGTGATTTATATAGGGTCTAATTTACTTGGGCAAAATATGACAATTGCATTGCACTTGACGTTTACGACAGAAAAAATGGAGGTCATCCATTCGCATTTCGCAAATTCGCAGCCATTGCCTTCAATTGACTGCTGACGGCAAGCCCTGAAGAGATTTTGTGCATAAGGTGTTACATTGGATAAGCTTATCATATTTGCTCCTTACTCACCTCTTATACGGACATATATTGCACTTGATAGGTAGGGGCCTTCTCTTTTGCTGTGTCTCTCACCAAGAGAGCTTTGTCCTCTTGGTTTTTGTCCGTTGCTAGTCTAATGCTTTGGAATCAACTGCTTAGTTCTGTGTGCTCCATCAGTTCCATTTTTGTAATTCAGGTCAAAACTGAGACTCGCCTGTTTCAACTTATTATACACTGCAGTCCAACTTCTGTTATCTCCAACTAACTGAACTTCGAACGAGTATCTGCAATGTCTGACGGTTTATCTTGACACAACAGCTAATCGATACATTATGCATTGCGATAATCTCGATAATCTCGATAATTATGCATTGCGATAATCTTTGAGCTTAGATACTACAGAATGGGCATTATTACACTGCCACTTCTGGAGTTCTTCGATTGCTACTATAAGTTTTAATTGGATAGTTAATTGGATAAGTTCGATGGTGATGCGTCTGAAGAAGAAAAGTTGTTTCAGAATCAGTTAAGCTCAGAGTGACTTACTAGATGGTGCCTATTGGTGTAGGTGTGTTCCAACACTGTAGACCGATGGAGTACAGTGGCCATTGGAAGTCGCCGGTCGTAGACAAAGCCAGAGCAAACTGGGAACAGGATTGTACTTTAACAACGATCCTTGCCTCCTGAATATAACTTAGGTTGACGCCCGTGTTGACATACAACGCGTCGGTGACAAACCACGGGTCTGCAATATTTTTTCAGAAGTTATATATGTGTTTTTGCATGTACATAATATTATGTGTATACCAGCCTGCATGTATGTATATATATTTATTTATGTATTTAATACTATTTATATATGCATGTGTATGTATATATGCATATGCATATAGGCGCACCGTACCCAAGCCATACTCAGGTCAATATCTAACAGATGAGACCAATAAAACACACAGGTAGACGACAAAGCGACTGAGCAGAGCGGACTGATACAGGAATAAAGTTCTAAGATCTAGGTCCAGCCACCGACAATGCTCGTTGACCAAGAGAAGTTCTAGCTTTAGGTATAACCAGAGAAAGACTATCAGTTCATTAATGATAAGCGTGAGAGATAAGGAGTAATTTTAATTATTGTGTTTGGCCAGAGTTCAATGTTCTAAAAACTATGACTCCCCCCCCCAGTTGTATACAAAACCTTTGCTGAACATTGGAAAGATTTAGCACAAGGTCTACATGTTCACAATTTGAGGTGCTAGCAGCAATCAAGTCAGGCAGGGCAGATGCCGTCACTGTACCATCTTCTACAGAGCACATGATGTCATTATGAAGAGCAAGAAATGCGGATTCTGTTGAACGAAACTTACGAAATGCAGCCTGAAATGGGAAGTTTACTGAGTTGGAAGAGAGGGAATTTGCAAGTGATTTACAGCCACTCGTTCAAGAATTTTATATATCAAATTCGGTCTTGAGATGCAATAAGACAGGTTGCCAGAGTAAACAATGCAAAATATATACCCTTAATTCCGGTGCCATGTATGTTTCAAATACATTAACATTTTTCATAAAAGATATAGTTCAGCGTTTGCAATTTACCCTCGTTCCTTGTTTTCAGACACTGCGTAAAAAGTGTGTAGGCCCTATGTGTATGCTTGTAACCATTGTCATCATTGTCGTCACCATCATCGTCATTGTGGTAATCGTAATCACAGTCATCGTCATCATCCGTGACTGATTCTGTCCTGAGTGCACCCTGTATCTAGATATTTAAGAACCTGTAGCAGAGATAATCACCCGTCCTGTTCGTAACTGTGGTGTGGCTACTTACCGTCAAATTCACAGTCGCCGATCGTTGCTATAATAGAAAAAAGTAAATAAGTCAATTACATATGAACAAAGCAGATCTAGATTCCGCCATTTATCTCAGTTGAGCCTCTGATGAATGCCACTTACATCTATTCATCATTTCTATTCTTGTCCTAATCTGTTCATTCCAAATGTATTTATGTTTAATATAAACCTATCTAAGCTATACTCATCAATATTATTTAATCTTATCTATTCCCATATACACTTGTATATATGTAATCAACTCTTGTTTGATCTATTCTACTAATAGGGTCTAACTAATTTATTCTAAATCTTGCTTCTTCTAATATCCTCTTCTATAATTATAATCGGCTCTTCGTCTATTCTTAATTAAGCTGATTGGATCTAAGAGTTGTTTCTGTTCTGATCTTACTAAATTGATATTGGGCTGCGGCAAGGTCAGCTGAGGCCAATCGGAAATATTTTAGGACGTTGTTATCTTGCTAGATGTATGTGTAGCATATTACGCAGTATTTAAGCAATAGTAGTGGCACTACCGGAGAACTGAACTGTATTCTGGGTTTAATCGGTCAATTCCAACAAGTGCTGTTTCAAAAGAAGAAAACTGAACTTAAGATTCAACTGTGAAGTCATAGTGGGCCTACTAAGAGTAGGCCCTATTGGAAAGCTTTTCAACGTCCTGAACGTATCCAGAAGAGTCTTACCATTGATTGGAGAAAACTCGATCAAACAGCTGGAAGTTTCGACGGCTGGAAAGAGAGACGACCAATCAAATTGTTTCATTAAAACAATTTGCCAATAAATTTAACAATAACTTCGCATTTTTGAAATACTACGAAAACGGCGACGAAGTCTAACTTTCATACACGAATTATTTCTACTAAGCTACTTTTCCTTCGTGATAGATTATTTCTAACTCAGAATAAAATTAGCAACTAAAACTGAACAGTCAACATACTTCTCCATTTATTAATGCTTATTGAATACTGAAAGAAGGACTAAATCCGAAGAGGAGAAAGACTAAGCTGAACTAAGAATGAAACTGGGAATACACTGAGAAGAAAGACTAAACGGAGAAGGATTTCATATAATTTACACGTTAGTCGAAATTTAAGTTTCAGGGAGATGCTACCAGTTGAGACTATCACTGGATTCATAGGCATCAGTCGTATGCTTATCGTTCTGTAAGAATTCCAGCATCACATAGATCTGTTATTAGCGCTTCTGAAGAGGCGCAACAGAGATTTAATTAAATATAGGCTTACACTACTTTACACATCTGTATAGAACTTATTCTGCTTATAATATAAGCATATTATGTAAACACGACCACGGCAATCCAACAACAGAGCACCATTTTAAAAGTAATTAATGAATAAAAATATAAAAATTAAATTATATAAAGTATGATAAATAAAAACTATTCGCTAATGCATAGTTACTGATTGTGTTGATGGGTTGAGCTGGGCATGGGTCGTTAGCAATGAGTGCCAATACAGCTTTAAAGATCTCTGAGACAGCCTTGTTCCAGCGTCTTAGGGTGTTTCTTAAATTGTTCCGATATCCTACATACAAGGCCTACGAGGAACAACAAGAAACAGAACTAAGAAGAAAGAAGATTAGTAAAGCCTAACAGGAAAGACTAACAGGTACCGTAGTATTGTTCCGGTATGGTCCACTCAACAGTATCATTTGCCGGTGACGAAATCGCCGCGTAATTGAGAGCGATTTGAACGTCGTCTTCGAAAATGACGATGTAATCGGTGCCGACAGTTGATCCTCTGCCAAGCAGGACCAGGCCGTTCCACCACGAAACCCAAAACGATATAGCCACTCCGCAGCTTAAGTATTCAGTGACATTCACGTTGTAGCGTAATTCAGAGTTTCTTCTGCAAGCAGATGCATAGATTATTACGATACGGTATATAAGATTTCTATGGTGTTATAATATCATCTTTCATCTTGCCCTATGATGCCATCTAAGTAATCTGGCTTATTCGGGTGATATAAGTAATTACCGGTGTAGCAGTTTCATTCAAGGTTCAAATAACTTGTTCGTTATTATTTGAAAATTAATTTCTAAATCATATCACCAGAATAGGCCAGATCAATTAGACGGCTTCATAATGCAAGATGTAAGATTATATAGCACCATTACTATATAATGTAGTCTTGGTATGAAGAAGAACTCTTATCTAATTTATTTCACAGAATGCAGGATTCATCTTTTCGCGCCACTTCAAAAAGGACTCCGAAGACAGCCTCAAACTCTGAGGATGAGTTGTGATAATTTATTTGAAGTATAATCAGTGTCGTATAAGTAGGCCCTAGTTAGGAGTTGTTTTATAAGATCGTTGAACTGGTCAAATTAATATAATCTAAAATTCTGGTTACTGACCAATGTCTTAGTCGATAACACTTCTCTCATCGCACTGTTTATAAGATTGTCTTTTACTGCCTAGCCTATGGCGCTAAAACGAAGCTACACACATGCGGTTCCATAGGAAACAATACGATACGATAAGATACAATGAAAAACGATAAGGTATGATACACTGGAATGCAATGAAATGCAAACAACTCAGAGCAATACATTGTGATATCACACAAAACAATAAAACACAAGACAATGTAACGCAAGACAGTGGAGTGCAAAAAATCAACTCTCATGTGCCTCTTACACCTTAATTGATCACTGATCAGGTGTGATCAGTTATACATTATTGACAAATCGTTGACGACCCATAAAAGCACAAGAAAGAAAGAAACGACCAATTGTCTCATCTCTACTCACCTCAACTCATCACCAAACCTGTACTGTTTGTGTGCTACCTTACCTACCCTGCCCTACCCAACTGCCTGCCCTGCCTTACCCTGCTTGATTATGCCATACCCTACTTGATCATGCCATACCCTGTTCTGTCTTTTCCTATTCCAGTTTACCCTATCAAAGCCTACCATACTCTACCATAAATACCACTGAAGGTCAAGGCTAGCTAGCTCCCATGTGTCACATTTCCATTGAGTAGATTACAAACTTTAATAAATCAATGCGATTAAGTGATTACCTTACCAAACCTTCCTTACTCAGATAGAATACTGACGTACTTCATATCGATCGATGGATAAGGAGAGTCATAATGGAAAATGAATTCGTAGACATTCATCGAGTAGTTCCCTGGGTTCGTGGTCAACGCCAGGCTGGCAGATTTCCACGACTTGACTTGAAAGCTGAAGCACGTCCAGGTAGACAGATTAATTCCGAGGTCCGTGAATTCAGTGCCATACGTAGTAAACACTTGTCCACTTGTAGGGCTGACAACGTCACTGATCGGCGGTCCAAGTATTTCGTATGTAAGTATACCTGAATCGAAATGTGGTTACTTTATTATCCGAAACAGGTTAGAAAATCTACATGCAATTAGGTCTGCATCATCAGGTCTCAAATCATAATGGTATCTCGAGATTTCTACAGCACTCTTCGAAAACCTAGTCGCGGGAACCAGCTTATTTACAGGCACCCACTGAAGACAAGATCTGGATTCAGATAAGTTTAGGTACGGTTCATGATCCAAGGGTCAGGAAGCTATAATAGCGGGTGTTGTTTCAAAATAGAGCAGCGACGGAGTTATGGGAAGACAAGAAAACAGGAGGGGAGTTCCGAAAGAGGACTGTTTTCAGTGTTTAGTGAAAAGATTTGCGCACAAATAACAGAAGGTGCGGTTTTAAAATGTTGGTAGGATAAGTATTGTGTCAAAGGAGGGCTCAATAGCAGGTATGCACGCCACACTGAACAGATTTGCCCGATTGTAGGGCCCATAGGTGGTAATCTCAATGTCCAAGTTCTTAAATGCGAGTTATGAGCACTTCATTACGCCCGGAGGCAGAAAGAATTATTACCATATCGACTGATAGTTTCCTGTTAAGTTCATACGGTGACTATCGTTACTGTTGTCAAATTAAATGGTCTTTTAATGGGTTTTCAACCGCAGGAAAGTGGGTACTTGGGAAGAATGAATATACGAAAGTGAGTGTCATACAACGGTTATTCTCACTAGAATAAAAATTTCTGTTGGCGTTTCGAGCAGCGCATAACAACAGTAGGCTACTTGGGGACTTAGTGTTGTGAATGCGACGATGGCAAGCAAAGTCTAGCAACGCCGATTATGGAGAGTAGGAGGACTGATCTTTAAGGCAATAGCAAACTCCCTGGGTCATCTAAGTCCGCCGCATTCACTTGACCTGCTGTGGTCGTGTTTGCTCTTCATCTGAAGGATCTGTCAAACACTTGCACAATGCTTCCGGGAAGTTTCAGAGCAGATGAATTGTGTTACCTTTATTTCTACCTTTCTACTGTGCAAGTGTGTCGAATTCTAAAAGTAGGCCTACCTCCTATACGGGGCGATCAATAAGTGTTCAGACACAAGCATAAATACAATTATACAAACACACACAAATGACTTAAAACTCTTTCTCTTAAGCCTCAAATGACTTCTCGAATGTGCTCGTTTCGCTTCAGAAGAATCCGACAGCTTCGCTCTACCCTTGTTTTCAGCATCTGTGGTCTGCTATTCTTGTGACAGTGTTCCTTTTGTTGACTATGGAGTATGCATATAATCCACAGCCGTGCCAACTATTAACCGGCCAACATAATACATATATTAATATATTCATTTGATATTTAGGTCCATCTAAGATGCGACCACAAGTCATCACATACTCACCTCCTTGAATCGGCGGAGCGAAATAATTAACAGTCGAAGGAAAAACTGAAAATACAATCAGAATATTGGTAGATAATTATAGGCAACTTTAAAAGAAAATTTCATTATTCTGATAAAAATTCAAGGTATATAATTAGCAAAGTCAGAAAAGTACTTGTGACAATTCATCTGTTCTAATACAATATAATTATCTCTATCGCTTTATTGTTATTATTATTATTATTATTATTATTATTATTATTATTATTATTATTATTATTATTATTATTATTATTATTATTATTATTATTATTATTATTATTTTTTTTTTTTTTTTTTGCCCTGAGCTACTTCGTTCCCTCAGGGTCTTAGAGATTAAATTAGTTGTTTTTCCCGGAACGGCTAACCCTCGTCCAAGTCCTGCTGGACGAGGGTTAGTCGCTGCTATTATTATTATTATTATTATTATTATTATTATTATTATTATTATTATTATTATTATTATTATTATTATTATTATTATCATTACTATCATTATTATTATCATTATTATTATTATTATTATTATTATTATTATTATTATTATTATCATTATTATTATTATTATTATTATTATTATTATTATTATTATTATTATTATTATTATTATTATTATTATTATTGTTATTATTAATTATTATTATTATTATTATTATTATTATTATTATTATTATTATTATTATTATTATTATTATTATTATTATTATTATCATCATTATTATCTATGCAGCGTCAATTGTTGGTCTCTTCAAGTGAAACCGTAACAAAGAATAGTGATCCTTTGTAGAAATCAATTTGAAATCCGATCCATCGTAGAATCCAGAAATAAGATTACGGTGAATAAGCACGATGAAACAGAACAGTGTTAAGTTTAGACCTGACTGCCATTAGAGAACTGTGAGAAAGAATTGGGCATTTAATTCGAAAGCTTTGCACCAGTCCCAGAGAACACCATGAGCCCGTATGGGCCATAACGCTGTCCTGGTGCGAGGAACAACGAGAGTAAAATTTCCGTTTATGGTATCACTCGCGAAGAAGCTAATGTCGTGCGCGTAGCTCGTAGTAGCGCTTTTAGCAATTTGAGATTGTAATATGCTATATTGGTGCATCCTTCTTAGAGCTGTGGTCGAGAGATGTTGAATCATATGAAACTTTTCGCTATCAGGATCGATTATATTAATGAATGCATATACAGATGAAACATTATCTTGAGAAAACAATGAAGGTAAAGGTGGCACACTTGTTTAAATACCATACGCACTCCTCAGAAGTACACAATTTGAAAGATTTCCGACATCAAAATCGCCTTTTTGTAAGCAATTCAGTGATGAGGCCAACTATTCAGGTCAACTTTATGCCCCTGTGGTTTCACCATTTGGCAACTCTCAGCATACTGTTTAGGAATGAAATATAATAATTGGATTGTTGTATGGTCTTTCATTTAAGGATTCAGCCATATTTAGAAGATTTAACGTATTTCTGAATACAACATAATTGGAAATATTTTAAATACATTTCGATATGACCAGTTAAAGCTCTAGTAGCTCACTCTTTCCAAAGCCTCAATCAGTATAACTTAACTATTGTAATTATATGATGCTTTCAGGTATAATTTTCTACCAAGTTGGATGGTTCACCAAATTTAGTTAAGTTTAAAATATAATAAATGCGTTATGATTTGTAAGACTATGTCCTACCAGTCTGTATCATTCCAAGGAGTAGCAAAACTCCTAAGCAGCGTATCATCTTCAAAGAGAATTTTACTTGCAAAACTGATTTTTTATTTAGAAGATTCTCTGCTGTTTCTTCTTTCAGTGTGATGATGCAGCGTAGAATGAAACGGCTAGCTTAAGATCTTCTTAGCAACTGGCTGTCAACAAAACATCACTTCTAAAGAATTCATTGGGTAGGGTCAGACGAGACAGCTAATGGACAAACAAAGAGTGAGCGAATTTACAAGGCCGACCTGAATAGAAGCACATGCTCGAACGCGTCCTTCAATATTGGATTACCTTCTTTGTTAGTAACTTGTCTCATTGGCCGGGCCTGGGCTGAGAACCCTCTGAGTAGGTATCTCATAAAAGCATGATATGTAAATGAATTTAACGATTGAGTATGAGAACGTGGAAACTAAGAACGATTCTGTATGCCTACGCCTGAACGCCTGAGCCTGTCAGTTTCGTTAGCTGCCTTTCTCTGTATATCTGCATATACGTTTGTCTGTCTGTCTATCTATATGTTCCGTTGGTCCTTCCATTTGCATCCCTGCTGTGACGAAAACCAGTGACGGATGTAGAACAAGTTGCGGCATTGTTCTCGTAATGGAAAAAGGCACTTCACGAAGCACGCTTTTGTCGATTGTACTAAGTGCCTGGCATTTAGCGCGGTATCACTGGCAGTCTTGGTCAAACATCACTGACAATCTTATATTGATCACAAACATAGGCGCCGACTTTTAGAAAAAGGTACTGGGGCAAGAATTTCATTCCCATAACCGACTTCCTCCTTCTGTAACCGACTTCCTCCTTCTGTCCGCACCACCATTCTCTCGGGTAGCGTTGCTTCTTCTTTTTCTCATCTTAAATCCTGCTTTTTCTCTCGGGGGTCTCGCGCACTGGGAGCGCCTCTGAATGGTCTATACCGCGAGAGGCGCTTTATAAATGCCCATATACACAACAATACAATACAATGCAATGCAATACAATGATTCCGTGATCGGATGATCCCATCGCCCATCCTGCCCTGTCTTCCCTCTCCCCAAGTCCCCTCTTTCCTCAAGCCCTATCCAAGGCCCACTATTCCCCCTGTAAGCTGAAAGCAATCCCCCTTACTGTAATCCCATATTTTACCTCACCTACCCCTACCCATCCCCTTCCCTACCACACCCTCATCCCTTCCCTCTTTCTCCTCCTTTCCCTCCCCTTGAAGTGGGGTTCGGGGTTCTCTCCCGGAAATTTTTTGGATTTCTACATTGCCGTGGGTGAATTTTAGCGCATTTTCTGGTGAAAGAAACTGGTTTTGGAAAACTATACATTTTAGTTCAATTTCTGCACAAATTTTATGGGACAGGCTGTATAAGTATGGGACAAAATTTCCGAAAAATGGAACACATGTTAAAATATTGTGCAATATGGGACACTGCTTAGCATATATATGGCGGACTTTAAAGATTTCAGTAATGCAGCGGTAACAGGCTCCATCCCTGCCTATTACAGTGTTAGGCCCTATCCAGCCGACAACGGGGTTTAATCTTGTCTGTGTCACAGTGTTTCGCAAATACATTTTCAGTCGCCTGAGACTAGAAAATACTCTTAAGTAAGTTTTATTAAGCATTTTGAATTTTTGATATTTTGAATGGCCAAAAAGTCCTGGGGCGAAACTATAATTTCGCCCCAGAACCTTGGTGAGTACTCGGGCGAAAGTCCCTGTTGCCCCTGTGGAGTCGGCGCTTATGATCACAAAAGAAAACGCTTCTTTGACTGCAACAAGGTAAGACTTCCTTTCCCGCACGTACTGCAGATACCCCACAGCAATCGACTGCCACCTGTCGATGATATGGAGATTAGAGCAACTGGTGGTTGACGAGTCATTGACCAGAAGGGAATTGATCTCCTACAAGTCCACGTAAATGAACGCCGCCTTCAATACACGAACCATGTACATTTATGTAGCAACTATATGTTTTCTTATATGCGTTACATATACGTACATGCACACTGCATACATAGACTACCGGTAAAGCGTCACACATACATACATTCATGCGTGCATTCATGCGTCATCTATATATATACATATGATATCACATACACATATCAATATATTTGGCTCGATAATTGTGTCCAGCTCGCCAGGATCAATGCTGACTCCCTCCGACTCAGGTTCCCAATGTGCACTTCTCCTCCTCTGTCCGTAATCTTGGATTCGTCCTAGAACCTGGTCTCTCTCTATCTCATCATGTCAATAGTGTCTCTCGCTCGTGCTTCTACTGCTTACGCCAACTCCGTGCCATTCGCCAGTCCCTTCCGCTGCATGCGATCGCCACTTGGTTCATGCTCCGATCTGCACTAAAATTGACTATGGGAACGCTGCCTATATTGGCCTGTTCTGTACTAATGCATCTAAGCTTCAGTCCATACTTAATGGTGCTGTCCGCCTCATAGGGGTCATCATGAAGGTTGCCCATATCTCTTCCTACATGCGAGATTCCCTTCATTGGCTTCCCATTCACCAACGCATCCAATTTAAGGTCCTTTCCCTCATGCATAATTGTCTTGTTGGCTCAGCTTCGCTGTATCTCAGGGCTTACTGCACCCTGGTTTCCAGTTTGCCTGGTCGTACCTCTCTCCGGTCATCTGCCCGTGGCCACTTGATTGTTCCTCTGATACGCACTGCTACGACCCAGTCTCGTAGTTTTGCGATCGTGGGCCCTTCCAGCTAGAACAGCCCCCCTCGGGCCCTTAGGCTTGACTTCCTCACTCTCCCTTCTCACCACTTCCGCAAGCACCTGAAAACATTTCTCTTTGTCAGTGAAGACACTGACCCGGGTCGGGATCGCCTCTGATTCTGAGTGGCGCTATACAAATTCTCGATTACAAATTACAAAATTACAAAATTACAAAAAATTACAAATCGACGTTCAAGTATATTATTTAAAATTAGTAACTTTTATAGCTCCGATATCTGATGCCAGCGACATTAACAGATGGCAAACGAAAACTAAGCCGTAATCAGGTAACTGTCGGAAACAAGACACAGAATCAGCCTATGGTGGATAGACAGTTTGAGAAAGGTAAGCCCGAACTTGAGAACGAAACGACGTATATAAATTACATCACCAGTCAGAGAGTTCTAAACTCTTTGGAGTTTCAACGTGTTTTAATTTGTAATGCCAACACGAAGTGAGTTACGGTATTCGAGGCGACTCAAGACCAAAGCGATTGCCACAGAAATCGTTGAAGAAATAGGGATATAATTCAGGGTACAAAACATATCCCACGTCTATGATTGATTAGGAATGTTCGAAGTGTGTTGAGTACAATAGAAATTAGGGGGCCAAGCATGAAACCCTTGGGAACTCCACGTGCTAGCAAAGCCGTGGCAGCTTAATTACCGTTTGAATATACTGATTGAGAGCGTGAACTGAGGTAATTACTAATTTAGGATAGTTAAGCTTATACACCGGTATGCACTTCGGCGTGTGGTTACCGACCTAGGCCTATTTATATAAGTCCAGAAACATTGTCTATGTTGGAGTCGGACCCAACAGGTGGAATCGCCTTTCTCGAGAACTGCCGCTCGAGCTCCTCAGTTTGTTCCTTCCACAGTTTCGCAAGCGCCTGAAGTCTGTGTTATTCAACAGTAATTTCACTGTTTCGGGTCGGGAGCGCCACTGATGATTTTTTTGTTGAAGTGGCGCTTTATAAATGTCAGATTACAATTACAATTAGGCCAACAATTTAAATTACATGTTGTCCCAATTTGTGTAAGACCAGAAACCCCAAACCAGTGCTACTGCGTTAGATTCTAAAGCGTTCAAGAATTTGGGCCTTCCCATTTCGTATGTGAATAATGCGAAAGGGAGGTAGGCAACATAAACTTTCGGGAGTAACAGTTCGCGTGAAATATATTCCACCTAAAATTTGATGCCTTCTACTGCGTCTAAAACTTGGGATGGAATGTATTGAACTTAACCTTGTCCTTCCATCAATTGTCATCAGCTTAGGTAACAGTTGACGGACAAGTTCTTAAAAGACAATAATTGATAACGAAAGCTCAGACAAACGTTGCAGCAATTACAACGCAGAAACACGTCAACATATTTCTTGAAAATAATCGAGCAAAGGAATTTCTTTTTACATGACAGTAGGAGTCTGTTTTTAAAGGAGGTATTTATACGAATAAAAAAAATCGTTGTATTCTAACTAAAAATAGAATGTAGCAATTTTCAAGTCCCTACTATATAGGCTATGATGTGCTACATTACCTTCTACATTATACTTTTTGTCCATGTATACTATAATACAGATCAGCAAGTTTGATTTAAATGCTTTCGTTCTCTAAAGTTGTTCTTGTTCAAGGCTTTACTTCATGAGGCCAGTTGAACTGAATTCCCTACACGGACGAGAGGCTACTCTCCGCTCAATGAAAATCAGGGTTTACATGCATACGAAGGTAATTAATCCTCAGGTAAATAATATCACAGAGACAGTATTGAAATCCTAATTCGACATCTTGATGGTAGCACGTTTAGCTGAAGCGATGCGGAACAAATGTTGACGAATGACAACGAAAGTTGCTTTGTAGTTGGGAAAGTCGAGGAGGAAAACGAAACTAATTGCGGAAATAGTCAATCCACCGCAAATACAAGCAATCGCTTGCGAATTCTTTGCTTCCTTTGGTTTGAGTTCCTCCGATCTCAAGACCCGATTTTCTGCAACAACAAAGTTCACGCATACTTTGTAGCCACATTTTAAATCATTACCTCATCATCATGGCCATCGTCGTTATCAAAGTTCGCACCTTAACCACCAACCCTTTCAGCATCTCCATTAGATGGGATCCACAATCCACATTGGCTCTGTACGAGTCCCATAGGGGAATATGGGTCATATGGCTTCATGTGGGCATGCATGCTTTCTTCTTATAAACTTTCTTCTTAAAAACAATTTAATGTAATTGATAACTCCTGCTACTGGGACCATTATGCCAGACATATTTGGCGTTCTAAATATTCCAGAGTCCAATACTTTGAAGCATTTGAAATTTCTCCAATAGGTTTCTAAAAATCGCTATATGAACAAGTTATCATTCGAGAACTATTTAGAAACTATATTCAATTTCGTGATTAAAATCAGTTGGATAGATCCTATGGAGATACAGTACCCGACACACAAACTGTTAGAGGAGACATTCTTGTGACCTCAATCAAGTGATTCCCCTTCAGGTTAGCATACGACGGTCGCAATTTTGGCTAAAAGTCTTACTGTGTGTATGTGTGTATCTGGACTTCTGTAGAACGTATTTGTAAAAGACTCTCACATGCGCTGCAAACATGGTTGTCTAAGATATTAAATGTCTTCACAGACGACGAGATATTACTTGGGCCGAGTAAACAGCAATATTGCGAATCTTAACGACCGTAATCGTCGAACAGGGCGAAGAAGAGGGCAACAGCGATGACAAGACTGCGGTGGATTGACTTTATGAACAATGGCAAAACATGAGTCGGACTAATTATGAGAAAAACTCTAGGCTTGACGAAAGATGGAAAATGAAACAATTCATTCACACTTCATCGCCAATAAATGGCTGGGGTCACGAACTGATGATGATGATGATGATGTCGAGGATGATGTTGACGATGACAACGACGATAACGATGGCAATGACGATGATGATTATGATGATGATGATTCAAATATCCGTAAACAATTAATGCGAATTAAATAAGCTACATGCAAATATGAAACTAAACTGACCGTTGCATTGAGGTACGTCTGGCCTCCAATTTCCAAATCTGTTGCATTTCGTTTCAATGTAGAGTTGTCCGGTGGTGAAGGGTCTTTCGTCTAAGCAGCTGACGTTAGCGTATGTGTTGCGTCGGACGGATGACGTATTGACGTTGTAGGACGTCACCAGAGGCAGACAAGTGATCTCTGTGGCAAAAAGGATTTCGCTAAACTCATTTTTATCAAGGAGTCGATATAATAAAGAAATGGTAAATCCTTTAAAAAATAATCGTAGGCCTATAATTATCTGGCTCCATCGTTGACCACAGATGTTGCCCCGCTTCAATTGTTGCGCCTGATATTAAATATGATGTTTAATTTTCCACAGGAAATATTTTACTCTGCAAATGGAATTAGTTCCCTTCATAAATATTGTTAATTAAATGATTTGTTATGCAAACAAGACGCGATATTTCCTGTCCGCTAGAGGGCTGCGCTCAAACTAGTTACACGACGTTAACTAATGAGCAGGGCCTACTATCCCCCCCTGTAAGCTGGAAGCAATCCCCCTTACTGTAAAGCTCCCATATATCTCCCCCCCTTCTTTCACTACACCTCCCCACTCCCTTCCCCTCCCTTTCCCCTCCCAATCCACACCCCTCTCTCTTCCCCTCCTGTACATCCCCCTCCCCCTTGAAGTGGGGGATCCGGGGGTCCTCCCCCGGAAAAAAATGTGGATTTCTACATTGCCGTAGGTGAGTTTTAGCGCATTTTTTGGAGCAAGAAAACTGGCTTTGGAAAACTATACATTTTAGTTCAACTGAACTGTTGAATTAATTTCTGCAGGGTTCCCAGTGCACTGTAAAATTTTATGGGACAAGCTGTAACAAAAATAAGGCACAAAATTTCAGTGCTACAATTATTGTTGTGTAGTGCTGTGAAAATGAGATTATCAGGTCTTGAAATATTCCTGCAAAATAATTGTCGGCTGGATAATAGGGTGGAGTGAAAAAATTCGTGTCTTAATTTCAATACGTCCTGGTGTCGAAAAGTTGAATTGTATAATGTACATCACACACAAATTTTTTGCATAATAAAAAATAATTTCTTGTGCTGCCCCAAGACTGTCGAAGTTCATGTGATTTAAGTCGTTTTTGAGCATTTTGAAGGTAATTTTTGATATTCTTCAGAAACTTTAATGACATCCTAAACTATCATTAATTGTCAAATAGAGCAAGGCACCAGTATCAATCAATCAATCAATCAATCAATCAATCAATCAATCAATCAATCAATCAATCAATCAATCAATCAATCAATCAATCAATCAATCAATCAATCATAACATTTATATAGCGCCTCTTCACGAGTTCTACTCAGAGGCGCTCCCGAGCCAGGCCTGATCATAGAGAAAAGTCTTCAGTTGGGTGTAGAAGGAAGACGAGTGTGTACGAGGAGATAGGCGAAGGGAAGAAGGCAGGTCATTCCACACTGTTGGACCAACAACAGAAAATGCTCGACGCTGCATTGTAGCAGTGCGGGCAAATGGAACCAGAAAGTCATCCCGAGTAGAGGAACGAAGAGCTGAGCGACCTATAGAAGTGGAAGAGAGAGTAAAGATGGAGCATAAGTAGCGAGGAGCTGTGCCCAAGACGCTTTGCCAGACAAGAGAGCAGATCCGATACAGGATACGCTGTCGGAGAGGGAGCCAGTGTAGAGTATGATACATGTAGAAGGAAACGCTACCATAGCGAAGAATGGAACCAACAAGGCGAGCCGCAGACCGTAAAACCCTCTCAAGAGTGGACAAGCGGACTTGAGGAAGACCAATGTAAAGAGAAGAGCAGTAGTCTAGACGAGAACAAACAAAAGCGTGGATAAGAGTTGAAGCAGCAGATGTTGAGAGAGAACGCGCAACAACCCTAAGCTGACGGAGATGGTAAAAGCAGGAGCGAGACAAAGAAGAGAGTAAAAGTTAATTCCTGATCAAGGATGACACCGAGGTCTCGTACTGAAGTAGAGAATGATGTCAGTGGGAATTCAGCTGCAAAAGAGTTCAGGTCAAGTTTTGCAGCTGTTGGCGGGTACCCAGCCATATGAACTGGGTCTTAAGAGGATTGAGTCTCAGACGATTGGAAGATAGCCAGGCAGACAGAGTGTCAGTTGCGCGATACATCAAGCGAACAGCACTCAGAGCATCCCGTGCAGAGCAATGCAGGTAGGATTGGAGATCATCAGCGTAAGAATGGCTAGAAAGAGCACTAGCAGCAAGAACAGATTCAAGGTCAGCAGTAAAGAGGATATAGAGGAGAGTGCCAAGCACAGAACCCTGAGGGAGGCCAACAGGTACAGGAATAGAAGGGGAACGCGAGGAGTGGAAGACTGTAGACGAGAAGAGAGCCAAATTCTTTGCACTGCAATCGACGGCAGAAGCCAAGGGTACTGTATGAGTAGCCGCTCCAGTGGAGAAGAGGAAATGTCTAAGGATGGGAATGCTGAACTGGACAGTGACACAGACTACAGTGCTATAGGCCAAATTTCCACCCAAATGCGCTCGCCATTGTAGAACTTGGTTCGCGAATGTGATCGGCATGGCCTTTCAGATAGGTGTGCTGCGGCTCTTGCCACCGCTGTTTTGCAAGATGTTGGTTTAGTAACTGGCAATGACTGTGCCATGGTCATAGACAGAAGCAAAGTGCGCAGCGAAAGGAAAAGAAAGCCACTGAAAACCCCACAGAATACCTGGTGACACTGGCTACATTTGTAATGTCAGTCTATGCACCAATGTGGTTCCACATAAAGACAAAGTCTGCATGCAAGGAGGGATCGAAGCATCTGTGGAGAATGATAAAGTACTCCAGATATTTGGAAAAACATTTGCGAGATGTGGTTGATGAAGTTATTCAGCGAAACGGATATTTCGGTCACGCAGAAAACATACTACTCGCAACGTTAGCAGATGAGAGAAGCCAACTTCGAGAGCTGGCCTACAGGAGGATTCTCGCAGCAAGAAACGAAAATGCTTCATCAACGCGCATCCGAGAATTTAGGGTTCCACGACTCAACTTTAACGCTAGTGACTATACGGAACTTGTCGACTGGCAAGAAATTGACAGATACGAGCCACCTCTTCTCAAGAGCCGTTCAAACGCCCAGATAGAAGAGTGGGTAAAGTCGAATGTTGCAGAACAAGTTTCAGAAATTGCTCAGTTCCCTTGTCATACGCAAGGAACAGAACGATGTATTCGTCTGGTGACTGAAGCGGCCGCATCAGTATGCGGTACCGTGGCAAGAGATGGATTTATTCGTGCAAGAATTGCATCACGGAAATTGATGAAAACGTTTAACACCAAGTCTGAGTTTCGATTCAATTAACTGCTTCATAGAAGAGCAACAAAGTGCATTTAGCAATATTACGCTTACTAATTTCCAAGCCTGAAACGCGTAGAACTTGAGTTGTGCTGGGGCAGCATAAAAAATAATTTTACATTTATAATAATTCAACATGTTATAATTAACACTGAAATACAACTTTTCCACACCAGGACGAAAAGAATTGTAATTTTGGGAAATGTGCCTAATACGTTCACTCCACCCTACTGGATAACACTGTAGTAGGCAGGGATGTAGCCTTTTACCACTGCATTACACCAGAAATGTGCATTCATAATGCAATCTTTAAAATCCCCATATATTTGCTAAACAGTCTCCTATATTGCCCAATATTTTAACATGTGTCCCATATTTTGGAAATTTCTAAATCAACAGGATTGTGAATGCTTTCCTTCAATTTTTTAAATACTTTTTGCATCTTTCATCAACAAAAAATAGCAGAACATAATGGCCAATAGCTAAAGAAAAACAAGTAATAATGATACACAATAACACTGCTTAGACACTGTATGGTAACCTCAGCAAATATTGCATGGCCCATAATACTGATACATCACAATACAATACTTTAAGAATCATTAGTAATTAGTCACTTTATTAGTCACTAATTATTAGAAATTAGTGACTGTGCCAGAGGGGAAAAGTTCCCCCCCTGGCACAAATTGGAAGCAGTCTGATTCCTTCCCCCCCTACGTAGTAGGCCCTGGTAATGAGTATCCAGTCCTGTGTTAAAGGTCCTTGCTCATTTATAAGACTGAATAAAATATCTGCAGGATATTCGCTTTTTCTTCGACGCTTTTTAGCTTTATAAATGCTTTTGTTTAGGCCTGCTTCTTACGATCGACAGGTGTTCGATGCGTTGCTAATTTCACACTTCGGTGACTTCAACTGTGCTTTGTTTACAATATTTGCAAGATCCGTAAATGTTGCATGAAATTTACTTGGCGCAAAATAAATATCTTTGTAACATTGGCCTATAGGCCTACTTTATGAAAAGTAAGGTCAGGTGAACACTCGTTTAAGCAAACATTAGTTTAAGGCATCTTTCAACAATAATACCCAGATGTGTGGGTTGAACGATGCTTCGCGCGAAGTATGGAAACAATAATCGGCCAGCTTTGATCCCAGCGGCTTGGTAAAAAAATTGTTAATCTGACATACGCAGTGGAATTCAAATTTAATGCGCCGGATGAAAGAGAAAGTCATCAGAAGTATGATCGTATGCCACCCGAGATATATTCCGTGACATTGAAAATGTATTCCTTCCGTTCAGTGTTTTGGTTATCTGAAAATTTGGGATTCAACCCCCTAGCTCCTCTTCTAACCCCATCAGCTAAGAAACGGAAAAGATGCTGGGTGGTCCAGGAAACTAAATATCTCACGAAGTCGTGAGTTTTTTTGTTTGTACCTTATTAACAACGTTATAATTTATTTGACCTGTGTTCGTGTACTTTGGTAATCTGTACACTTTCGACCCCAGCTTTTTGACAACTAATTAAAAGGACTGATTCCTTTTGCAACTATCTTCTTCTACGTCAATACCTCTGCAGTCGCTGGTAGAAGTCCAGTTTGCGTCGTGGCCACAGGTCAGAGTACGGCCGAAGACACCTCGAGCGAACTGCATATCATCTGGACAGATGTACGTGATCGAACTGCCAAAGGTCGTCGTCACCAAACTGCTAGATAGCGTAATAGCCAACGGTAGCTTAGGCGCAGGACCGCAGTCCACAGCTGCAAAAAAGAAGTTCTGGAATAAATCTTTTTGGATAGCATCTGATATGGCTTTCTGTTATCATATTGTAGACCATGTTTGCATTTGATCATTTACATAACGCCTTTTGGAACGTTCCAAAGGCGCTGAAACAGGGCATCTAGCATATCTAAGAAGATGCAACTCAAGATGGGTTGGAAATGTTTCGCGGGCCTTCTGTGGGAGAACAGTATAAGTATTTCTAATGAAAGATTGTTCCAGAAGAACGTTCCGCAGCACAAGAAAGCGCTTGTACTCGCATCGTCTCAATGGAACAAAAGTCCTCACTGGCTGCTGGTTATAACGATTGCCAACTGAAAACAGTATCTTTGTTCATATATATATATATATATATATATATATATATATATATATATATATATATATATATATATATATATATATATCTTTCTCTCTCTCTTTCTATCTCTGGTTGCTTATATCTCTCTATCTATATCACTTTGTCTCTGTCGTAGTATTATAAGGTCAGCGGTATTTCATTAATTGATGCTAGGATTATTCCAGCTAGAGGCACACGACAGACAAAGAATGTGAACTTCAGTGACCTTGACATAAACTGAGGTCTTTAACTTTTCTTGATTTAAATGACCAGAAAAAGGATTTATAATTTAGTAGGAAGAAAAGAACTTTCCCCCAAATGTACATCGTTTTTCGTACAGAAATGATAAGCTACTTATTAAGGTTCCCATTACCTACAGAATAATTAAGTACTTACGGTTACAGCTAGGAAACTGAATGGACCATTGTCCAGTATCCGAGCAGTTCACAACCACAGCCGACTGTTGATTGATCTCGTAGCCTAGGTCACAGCGCACGATCGCTGTTTCATTCACCAGAGACTCCGAGACGTTTCCCAATCCATGCTCAATGGTCAACGCTGGACAAGTGACCACTGCAACAGGTGCCATTATTTCATCATAGTATATGTAACAGGAATAAAATGACAGTGGTTTTCATTTTAACGTTTAAATTAAACCTACTAAATATATTAATCTAAAAATGCCGCCATGAAATCGGCTGTAGGCAGTCAGGCGATCCATATATGTCTCATGCATCACAATACATCATATAAGCCCGCATAAGATCACATTACTGCATGAATTGAATTATTGAAATGATAATTCTCTTGAGTGTCGATCGGTTTCTCTTACGCTGGCAGTCAGAGAAGTTCATTGGCGACCAAACGCTTCCGTCACAGATGGTGAAGATTTCTGAAGAATCGTTGGCAGTACGATAACCTGCAGCGCAGGAATAGTTGACACGCATGTTTTTCAGCGCCAGAGTGGTGTCTGGTATGGCATGAGGTACCACGGGTACAGGGTTACACCGGTCAACTGAAACGATACATTCAACGATTAATTGATCTTAGGGAAACTAGTTTCTATAATTTTTGTCTACTGGACTTTTTAGTGGAGATTGGTGTTGAGAATGAAGAGTCATTAAAACAAAAGGCGACAAGATTGAAGCTAGGATTCTTTGGTCATGTTATGCGATCTGATGGGCTAGAAAAGGAAATGATGTTGGCTTGTGGTGAGGGAAAAAAAGACGGGGTCGACCAAGGAAGAAATGGATGGATGAGATTCACGATGTAACTGGCATGAATTTGGAAGAACTAAGAGACCTGACTTCGAACAGGAAGCAATGGAAAATGTGTATCATGACGATCGCTAGAGCTCCAGGAGTTGACAGCACAAGGTGACAAGGTGGACTTCTTTAAAGTACTGACCCAGTTAGCTCCATTGGTTACAGAGTATGTCCCATGCGCCTCTGCGTGTGCAGTTCCCGGTTTGCATACTGATGTGGCTCATTTTATAGATTTACATCTCACGCTGCTGTAGCACTGTCCGTGCACGTGGACCTTAAATGGTGTGACAGCCATTCAAACGGGCAGCGGTGCTGAAGAATCTGACCAGATCAATTCATTGAAAACTGAGCAAGGTCGAGGGCATACGGTCACAATATAAAAATAATTTGTGAAAACAATTATTGCATTTAAAAAAATAGCAATTAACTACTTATAGAAAGACAAGTCTTACGGTCGCACGTGACGTTTGTATCCGACCAACGACCTTGAAATTCACAAGAGACATTTCTGACTGAATATCCATCGTCGAATCTGAGGCCAGGCGAACAACTGTAGGTCAGCACCGTTCCAAAGCTGAGTATTCCGCTGGAATTGTGTTCTTTGTGTCCTTGCAACGTTGCACCGAATAAAACAGGCGGGTCAACGCAAAAGATCTCTGTACAGAATGACAGCAATCAATACAAACAACTGTTAAGTATTCTTTACCAATATTGCCAGCTCAATATCATCATCGTATGTATGTATTTATATATGTATGCATGCATGTATGTATGTATGTATGCATGTATGCATGTATGTATGCATGTATGTATGTATGTATGCATGCATGTATGTATGTATGTATGTATGTATGTATGTATGTATGTATGTATGTATGTATGTATGTATGTATGTATGTATGTATGTATGTATGTATGCATGCAGAAATACATTTTCTGCACATTGCCTCGTCTTGCACCAAATGTAACATGGTTAGTAACATGATACAGTTTCGAAGATGACCTTTTAACTTACTTAACCTGACCTTGACTTTCGTCACCTTATTTAAATCTAATCTACTGACTTCTAATGCGCCTTAAAGATATCGAACACGGTGTAATAGGAACACTTTAACAACTGGACCATGACGAAAACTGTCACGCTGTCTCTCTCTCTCTTCTATTGGGAAGTCCAGTCGACATTAAGTTCAATGACAGGAAATCTTTTCTCTAAGAACAAGTAATCATTAAATATAGGCTATCGTTTCTGTTATTCGGTATAACCCTGCAATATGCATGCATTTAAAGCAATAAAATGTGATGGATTCGTGTGACGATTTACCTTGGCAGCTCAGAAACGTGGCATTCCAGGAGAGGGTTCTGTTGAAGAGGGTACCCAATGGGTCGATGCAGCTGAGAGCCGTTGTCACGTTACCGTCTGGAAAAACGAAACCTTGATTGCACTCAACCAAGACTACAGCTTGGTAATGAACTTCGGTGGAATTCAAACGACCATTCTCCGGATCGATGAGTGCAGGACAGTACCAGGCTGGAATGGAGAAAACAACATCAAAATGTAGGTCCCCTACTCAGTCTGAATTTAAACAGCGCCAGATAAAGAGACTCCAGGCTGAAGAACCGTTTTATAACAGGTCCATGTTGTAGTTTCCAAACGGAAATATTCTTTGTCTGATAAACTTGCTGGTCTGACTGCATTGCATCAATTTAGAATACTTATAAATTTTTTTCTGATGAATTGATTATGATTACATTATGGTTTTGGACAAGCAGCGTTTCTTTATTGCATTTCTGTTGTATGTACAGCTGCATAGTTTATTCAATTTGGGTAGAGTGATGTCATCATGTGTAAAATGCGAAGTTATTGGACGACCATGTAAGCGCATCAATATTATTCGTTTAGGGTGTGCCGCTCTTTTAAAGTTTTATTCGATATGTAATCGATATTTTTATATTTTATAAGAAAGCGACGGTGAAAGAGGATATAGAAAACACTAAGAGACACAGAAGAAGATTAAAATGTGCTTCGTGTGGACAAGAATAGAAGAGGGAACCAAGTGATGATCAGGATTCCATAAGGGGAAAAGGACAAGGAGAAGACTACGGAAGAATTGGCCAGAGACCAACAGAGGTGCTTTGGGATGTCGTGGAACGAGGTCAGAAGACTGGCAATGGAGAAACTGCATTGTCTGATGTGCATGAGAAAGCGAATAACACATCTAAGATAAAAGTATCCACTTAAAAACCTCGTAACAGTTGTAATTTGTGATCTGTGGAAAAATTCCTTTACCTCTCGTCATACTTTTATGAGCTCTTTGGGAAATTAGAAAGAATATGCCCTAGCCTCCATGCCAAAACCGTCACTCTTTGGATACCAGTAGATCGTTTAGATTTAAGATGTACCCCGAACCCCAATCGATGACTTGACTTTGTTTTATCGAGAGTTGCGAATCAAATCATATATTCTGTTATTCTTCTAACCAGTTGGCACAACACTATTATTGGTAACATCATAGATAAGCAAAGATTAAAGAATGAAAAGAAATGGTATTATGTTTCGTTGGTGAATACCAAAGGATCTGAATTCTGAGGAGCAACACGTCTTTCAGCTCACCTTCACACTTTCCGACATAATCCCAGTTGCCATCGTCTCTGCAGACGGAGAATCTTTTGGCTTGTCCGTCTTCAAACCGATGACCAGGTCGACAGTAAACAGACATCGTATGGTTCTCCCTCTGAACCTTTACCATCGCATTATCGACATATGGCGCTGGTAGACACTTGTTCGCTACTCATAAAACATCCAGTGCACCTTCCTTTGACCAGTATTCAACAATCAAGCAAAGCCAAAAATACGAGTACAATTACAGCTGTAAGCTCGTAATTTTTTTATTGTATCAATATTTACAACAAAACTGTGGAGGCCGAAATTTATTCCGGATATTTCTATAGCGCCTCTCGAAGTCTATTACTACTCAGAGGCGCTCCCTACTACAGCATTTGATACTGTGCCGGAATTTTCACGCCGAAGTGCCACGAGCAATCGCGAGTGAAGGACTTGCCCAAGGTCCGTACGCAGCGGCTAGAGTGGGATTCGAACCTGCAACCCTCCGGTCACAAGGCGCCGAACCTACCACTGAGCCACCACGCCCCACGTGGAATACTCAGGTACGTTGGAGCAGAGCCGACAAGACAATAATGCATATGGGTCAGTGCCGCCAGTTGTGGCTTTCCAGTAATGAGAGCCTTATTTGCCCACAGGTGAACACTTTGTTCACGATAGAATCTAGCACCAAATTTTAGGCTAACACTTGCAACGCCTTCATGAATTTCGTAACAGGTGTTATATCATAAACGTCATAATAACTAACTAATTAACCAACTAACTAATTTGTACAGAACTATTAAAAGTGTAAGCCTCCAGCTTTGCAACAATACAGGGCGCAAGATAATTAATATGGAAGGAGATTCCTACCTGTGCAATCCAGAACTCTGTGTCTTTGAGCGGACGTGCATTTTATGTCATAGAAATCAAGTCCCTCGTTAGAGTGTGCGCTGCAATCTCTGGAACAGCTGATCCGAGTCGACTCTTTCACTGTTAACATTATCTCCACACTAACTTTGCCGTTCTGAGCCTTCCTACCAGGTCCATCGATGTGAATCTCATAGCTACACTGGATTACTGAAAATACGATAGCAGCGTAGTAGCAGTAGCGTCAGTAACAATAGTAGTAGAAATAATAATCATAACGGTAGCAGTAGAAATAGTAGTAGGCTAAATAATGTTGGTAGCAAAATCGGTAGCAACAGCAATACTAGCGAAAAGTAAGCAATTCGGTTTATAAGGGATTGAAAAGCAACTTAATTTGTGTAATCCAAGCCGGTAGGTCTACAAAAGTAGTGAGAGTAGTTTGGAAAGGGATTAACATCTACTCTACCATTCAGACGAGGAGAGCTTTTTCTTGTATTTCTGTTCCGTATTAATCCGAGAAGAACTCTGAACAAGTTGTCAACTGTAAATTCTAGCCGAGTTCTACTGGTATGTGAGAGCCCACCAGTGCATGTTGACATCCCAGTCTTCTGAGCTCCGTATTATGAACTCCAGCATCGCTGAAGTTGGCTAGCCCTTCGAGGGTTGCGTAGAATAATTTTATTAATGACCATATACAATACAATACAATAATTAGCTACATCACATTAGATTACATTAGAACGATGCCTCTTCCCACTAAAATGAGACTGAGAAATTGCGATGGCTTGTTCATGACCCAAAGACTGACCTTTGCATCGCGGTGCCTCAGTTATTGGCCATGTTCCGTTAAGGCAGATGACAGTTCTGACTGTTGTAAAGTTGTCTGCGAATCGAAATCCAGCGAGACACCGGTAGACGGCGAAAGAAGCGAAAGTATTCCGATAGACGGAGACTTCTACTTTGGCTGAATCGCTGAGCGCTGGTGGCATCCCGCAGGCCAGCGGTCCATCTGTTATCAGGAAAGATTGTACAACGTAGGCATGTGTTTATGGGGTGTGTAATAGTTTAGTGATTAGCGTGCAGGTCTGTCCAGGGCCACCGACAGAAATTCTGGGCAGCTAGGCAGAGCAGTCACGGGCCCCTAAACTATCATTAGACTTTATGAGAAAAGTTTATTGCAGGCCCGGCCCGGGCCCCTAAAAACCGCTGGAAAATCGCCGGGCCCCTGGGCATTTGCCCCCTGCCCCCTCTCTCGGCGGGCCTGGGTCTGTCAACCGAGCAGTCCGGGGTTTAAATCCGCGAGGGCAGAAATTTCCTTCGACATTTCCATTTGCATCCCGTAGCCAACTCAGATATAATGAGTACATTGACCGTACACAGTCATTGGGAAGTTCAGACAGCGAGGGAGAGGCGCGGACTTTCGCCGTTATATTCCGAGACTAAAAGTTAAGTCGTTAGCATTTCATACCTTTACTGCCTATCAGGGCTAGCTTAAGGGACTGAACTTCTTCTACGGGTACAAGAGTACTTAAATAGCGTCTTCTAGTAAGTAGGTAAGTAAGTAACGCGTGTGTTGGTACGCCATTTGCAGTGATGGGCACTAAACTTTTTTTTTAGTTAAACTAAAACTATTTTCCAACTAAAAAAAATAGTTTAACTAAAGTTGGCAACTGATTTTGGAAATTAGTTAACTAAACTAAAAAAAGTAGTTAAACTTTTTCCAACTATTTTCCAACTTTTTACGACAAACATTTTCACAATAAAGACGTTGAGTGAACTGTAATAATGCAAAGCATCAATGACAATTTCACCTTCAAACTATGCAATGTGTACTGTTCTGGCATACAGTTACATGTATACTGTAAGTAGTGTATGAATTTGAAAACACAGGCTGTTGATGCTAAAACCATGCAGTGTTAAAATGTTTTTTTGCTGACAGTGTTCAATGTTCACTATGGAAAAATAGTTGCATATTGCTGATTTTTTTAGTTAAACTTTTTAGTTAGCAAGTAAATTTTTTTAGTTAAACTATGGTTTTAACTAAACTATTTTTTTAGTTAAACTTCTTCCTTAACTAAATTTTTTTAGTTAAACTAAAAGTTAGCAACTTTTTAGTTAACTATTGCCCATCACTGGCCATTTGTCCAGCAGCTCGGTTTCGCATGGGAGCACTGTCATATGCTCAAACAACGTCATATGCTGAATATATGGTATGAATAGACAATAATATCATATAGGTTTAATGTGTCCTACGTACGGGGCACATTATGTGAATGCCTAATACCACAGTGAAGACCGAACTATGACAATATTAGCTGCAGAGTTGCGCTTTAGAAATTTGAAGTTTACGATTGAGATTAGGATTGTCTCTCACTCTCCCACTTACACGGAATCGGGTCTTTTTCCTGAGTTGCCTTTGTTTGGTTGAACTCTACAGCGACCGAAAGAGGATCGACAGATGATGCGGATGATTTGATAGAACTAAACAAATCATAGGACAGCAGCGTTGCATCCGTTATATCAGGTGTTGTTGCATCTGCATCCGACAGAGTTATATCTTCTTTGTTAGTTGCAGCCATGTCTGAAAATAGTGGTACGGAAGCTGATGTTGGTGTTGACCATGTACGCCAGGATGTTTGTTCCTTGAAAACAGGTGTTAAATCTGTTGCAAAATTGTTCCAAGTGGTCTGTTCCTTTGACCCTGATATTGAACCCAGTAGCGATATAATTGGTGCCAAATTATCAGTTGCTGGGTTCTTAGTTAATATTGATGTTTGGACAAATGAGTTTCGATCCAAATTAGTTTCTTCCCCAATTGTTGCTGTTCCAAGTGGTTGTACGCTGGTTATTTCCGGTGTCGTTATTGTTGGTTGGTTAGTAGCTGTCATTGTTGTTGCTTGTACAGTTGTTGCTGTTACTCCTGGTTGCACTGAATGCTCCACTGTTAGTGCCGTAGCTGGCTGCGCTGTAGTAACCGGGGATACTAAACTCGCAGGAGTTTTTGATTGCACAAGAGTTGGTCTCGCTGTTGTCCCAGGTTGCTCAGTTGCTGGCTGTACAGAGGTCTCTGGTTGCACAACTGTTGGTTGCAGAGTTGTTCCTAGTTGCATTGTTGCAGGTTGCACAGTAGTTGTTCCTAGTTGCATTGTTTCTGCTTGCACAGTAACTCCTGGTTGGAAAGTAGTTGGTTGCACAGTTGCTCCTTGTTGCACTGCAGTTGTCAAGGCTATAGGCTGTGCAACAGTTGTAAACGAATTCGGTGGCACTGTATTTAGCGGAGTACCTGAAGTTTTAGTTGTTGCGGGTTGCACAGTTGTTGGTTGCAAAGTCGTTGGCCACATACTCGTTCCTGGTTGCACAGTGGATGGTTGTACAGTTGTTGGTTGCACAATAGCTTGGTGCACAGTGTTTTCTGGTTGCATACTTGTAAGTTGCCCAGTAGTTGGTTGCACGGTTGTGTTTGGCTGCACACTTGTTTGTTTCCTAGTTGTGTGTCGCATAGTAGTTGTTTTTGGTCGTACACTTGTTGGCTGCACAGTGATTGATTGAACAATCGATGGTAGCACAGTATTTGATTGCACAGTAGTTCCTTGTTGCCCAAGTGTTGGTTGCACACTGCTCGGTTGCACTGTTGTTTTTTCCTGCAAAACTGTTGACTGCACAGTTGTTTGTTGCTTAGTAGTTCTTGGTTGATCAGTAGTTGTTTGCCTAGTTGTTCCTTGTACCACTGCAGTTGTCATTACCACCGCTTGCACAACATTTACCGTTGTATTTGAATTAAGAGCAGCTTCAGACGAAACGTTTGGTTGTGATGTTGCTGTAATCGTGTCATTATTATTCGTTACTGGCGTCGTTGCATTTGGCGATGACGTCGTTTCTGTTAAAACGATTTACCAATGACTTCGTTAATATCCATTGTTCAGATGAACAGCTGATATCGCGGCGCTAACTAAATTTTATTTCCCATTGTCGTTACTATTGTTATCATTACTATTGTTATTATTATTATTTTTATTATTATTATTATTATCATCATCATCATCATCATCATCATCATCATCATCATCATCATCATCATCATCATCATCATCATCATCATCATCATCATCATCATCATCATCATCATCATCATCATCGACAGCAATTTCTATCGAAAGCTTCTAAACAAATTTATAAACAATGGACTATTTATACACAAATCATTTCAAATAAATTATTTACAGAAACTACAGAAAAATGTAAGCAAACAAATTCTAGACTAAATATGTAAAAATTTTACGCACGTGTGTAAACAAACAATTTAGAAAATTACACAAATAATTATAGATAAGCACTTAATAATATTATAGGCCTATAATCAGGGCTGTAGTCGAGCGTATACGCGGGTATACAGCGTATACTCACCTCTAGGGAAATTTGAGAGCGTATACTCAGCGCTCTAGACGAGGGTATACGCGGGTATACAGCGTATACTTACCTTTGTAGAGACCTGAGTAATGAAATTTGAAGGAAAAAGAGAGGTTTTGACAGGTTTTTTGAGGTTTTTAGGGCGAATGACTAAAAAAAAAATTTTTGAGGGAATTTGTGAAAAGTCTGAAATTTTTCCTAAAAAAAAGGTCTTCTAATTTTTTTACGCCGCTGGTCACCGGTAGCGTATACTCACCTCAAATTTTACCACTACAGCCCTGCCTATAATACATAGCCAACAGTTTATAAATAAACAAATTTTAATGTCTGTAAACTGTTTGCTTATTACTGAGGTGCGCGATGGTCTAGAGGTCGGGGGTTCAAATCCCCGGCAGGTCAGAAATTCGTTTCGAGGTTTCTTCTCCATTTGCGCCCCCATTGCCAATTCAGCTATAATGAGTACATCGACCGTATTCTGTCAGGGGGAAGATCAGACGGCGGGGAAGAGGATTGGCCACCCCATGCTTATATGCCGAGGTTAAGAAAGTTAAGTCGCTAGCACTTCGCATCCATTGCTGCCTCTCAGGCTTGCTGAAGGGATTGCCCTTCTTCTTCTACTATTGGCAGGGACGTCTACACCATAGAAACCTTGGAGCAAATGCTCCATCCAAGAAATAGGGGGAATCTGTCAGTGTGTGCCACCATTTTAGGGGGAAGGAACGGGGAGGGGGAAGAAGAGGGGAAAAGGGACGTTGCTCCAATGACTTAGGGGGTATAGACGCCCCTGACTATTGGTGGCACAAACTAAAGCTTGGCTGATCTAACCTGGATTGTAGTAGCATCCGGGTATTATCCAAGAACTGGGATTCAAGGAACCGACGGCCATGTATTCGATTCCAGCGTCTCCGGACCAGAGTGTTGTTCCGAAGTAGAAATATGACTGAAATGATGATTGGTCATTAAAGACGCTGACGACGTTGAGACCGACCAGGGTTCCTTGACCCATGGTCATCACTCCTCCCGTCCAGGACAACCAGAACCATTGATAGGCGTAGCAGTTCGCTATCCCTGGCGAATTGTTGGCGGTCTGCATAATACTGTTCTTCCTTTAAAAAGAACTAAGAATTAAAGACAGAAAGTAAAAGGTACGCTGTTGAATGCAACGTCTCAAAACAGTTATAGACAACTCTTCGAATTGTTAAATCGAGCTTCCAGTCTTAGCTTCGTCCGAATTCTAGCGGAGTGTTCTCTCGCGGAAAATAAATTAACTTTGAAATTTCTGCTTCTTAGAAACCGCGCATATTATTACTTGGGCAGAATTATGCTTTCTATTCAATTTCTTCGACCCAAAACCTTGTGGCCGAATTCGACAGTTATGAGCTTAGGCCCACATCATTTCTTTATCATCTATCACAGATCTACACCACACGCCGCGCGCTGCCTGCCAACGCTGTGTTTTACCCTAACACAGGCATCCATTTGTGGTGGGGTATAATAAGCTACTTATGCGGGCCTCACTCTTTCTCCTATTAAATCAATAATATAGCATATTCATGGGTATTAGATGGGACCCAATCTCCAATCTAACTGTAGCCTCGTTTTCACGATTCCTAAAACATCGATCAATGGTGTGGCCTAAATTGAAATCTCAATCAAAACTCACAATCCATTTGGAAAAGATATAATTAGGACAACTTCTAATAATAATAAACTTCCATCCATCGATTCATTAGGCCTAATTCCAGTATCTGATATATAAGCCTAAATAGATCAGGTTAGATAAGACCAAGCGAGGGCAGATCAGGGAGGGAGATAGAGTAATGGTAACACTCATGGCCAGGAGAGCATTAGATTCGAGGATCGATACCCGTTAACCCCCCCCCCCTAGGGCAGCGACTTGCATGGCAGCCAAACCGTGTGTTTAATTAAGATTTGATCGTACTGTCATGCTTCAATATAATCTTACTGCGTTTGTCAGTTTGAATTAGTAAAGGAGATTATTAAGATTATTATTAGACTGGATCATATTATCTGATACAAGATAAGATTGATTTACAAGAGATCATATCTGAAATACCCGACTGAATGCAAGACTGTGTTCTTGACGCTGCCGGCGGTGTAGTCAAAGTACATCTGATATCTGTAGCTCAAGATGAGAGTCGAGGAAAGGCTGTAATAGATGGTACTGCCGGTCAAGACAATGTACAAATCGGAGCATCCCATCGCCTGGAACACGACGGACGTTCGACCGCCGAGGTCAACGCCGACGTCCACTGGAGTAACACCGGCGCTGAACGTGAAGTAGCGATCTGGATGATGAACACTCAAAAAACTATTGAACACGACCCCATCCACACTACAAGGCGTAATTGTGGTCGAACATTATCTTATAAAAGCGCCACTCAACGATTCAGGGGCGCTTTCGACGGTGAAGGTAGTAGTAGTAGTAGTAGTAGTAGTAGTAGTAGTAGTAGTAGTAGTAGTAGTAGTAGTAGTAGTAGTAGTAGTAGTAGTAGTAGTAGTCGTAGTAGTAGTAGTAGTCGTAGTAGTAGTAGTAGTAGTAGTAGTAGTAGTAGTAGTAGTAGTAGTAGTAGTAGTAGTAGTAGTAGTCGTAGTAGTAGTCGTAGTAGTCGTAGTAGTAGTAGTAGTAGTAATAGTAGTAGTAGTAGTAGTAGTAGTAGTAGTAGTAGTAGTAGTAGTAGTAGTAGTAGTAGTAGTAGTAGTAGTAGTAGTAGTAGTAGTAGTAGTAGTAGTAGTAGTAGTAGCATAAGTAGATTTGTGAAGCGCAGGATAATCATTAATATAACTAAATGCATTGAATAAGATCGAATAAGACGATTTGATAGATGGACGATTGGAACAGATTAAATTTAATTACTTAATCTAACGCTATTTATGTAAGAAACCATACCAGGGAATTGACATACACCTGGTGTACCTGCAAGTAAAAATAATATAGTAATAATAACGATGAGCACAAATAATAATATAATAATAATAATGATAATAATAATAAGTATCATTACCCCCCCCAAGCCCGACCTGCACCTCACCGTGGTGGGGGGGGGGGGTGAACAGCCAAGTAAGGGAACGCATGGTGAGGCTATGCCGTCAGGGGTGAAGGCTCATACCGAAGTACCTCCAAGGGCGCTACGCGAGGCGGACAGGCTCACCATGAACCCCGAACAGCTGGCCAACGCAGGCGGCAGGTGTTGGAAGGACACCTCAGGGCGAAAGAGGTCAACAAAGACCCACCGGCCTCCTTACCCTGCCAGGAGAGAAGTGGTCACCACCTGATAAAGAGACCAAGAAACTCTTATGAATATGAAGTTAAAAAGAAATGTGGGCAACGACGTTAACGGGGCCCCCTTCTACAGAAGAGGGGGATCCGCGTCCGGCAGTGGTAGACACAACAGGGCTACCAAGGTCGTAAACCAGAGAAAACCCTGTAAACAAAAACAAAAACAAAAACAAGGACAAAGGCAGAAACAAAAGCAAAAACAAGAACAGAGGCAGAGACGGAAGCAGCAAGGGCAGGAGCAGGGGCAGAGACAACACCTGTTCAACGCAAAGGAGGAGATATGTGTTGGCACGTGGAACGTAAGAACTCTGCATGCAGTGGGCCAACTGGACATACTCATACACCAGTTGGAAAAGGTCAGATGGAGCGTGATAGGACTATCGGAGGTGCGATGGCCAGGAGAGGGAGAGATAAACAAGAACGAATACAAAATAATATACTCAGGAAGACAAGACGGCGGGCACCAACAGGGAGTGGCAGTGATAATGAAAAAAGAAGCAGTAAAAGCACTCATTGGTTACAAAACAATGGGACAAGAATGATAAAGGCAAGATTCCACACAGCCAGCGGCAAAGCTACAATAATTCAAGTGTACGCATCAACGTCTAATGCAACAGAACAAGAGATGGACGAATTCTATGAAACACTACAACAAACATTGCAAGAAATACCGAACCAGGATTTAACTATCGTAATGGGAGACATGAATGCAAAAGTGGGAAAAGACTGGATGACATGGAGAGGCGCACTGGGAAAACAAGGATATGGAGAAGAAAATGAAATAGGAGAAAGATTGTTAAATTTTTGCTTAAACAACAACTTACAAATAATGAACACAGTGTTCTACCAAAAGAAGGCAAGTAGGAAATGGACATGGGAGTCACCGGACGGTAAAACGAAGAACATGATAGATTATATAATGGTAAATAAAAGATGGAAAAGTGCTGTAACGGGATGCCGAACATTCGCAAGCCCAGACACGGCATCTGACCACAGACTGGTGATAGCAGGGATTAAGATAAAACTAAAAGGGGGATTATCCAAAAAAGTGATGAACAGAAGATTCAACACAGAGGCACTAAGCGAGGGCACAATCAGAGATCAGTTCAGGGCACAAATAAACAGCAAATGGAACAATATCAAGAAAAAGGATACGGGATCAGTAGAAGAAACATGGGAAGTAATAAAGAATATGCACGTAGAGGTGGCTCAAAAAGTCCTAGGCTATGAGAAAAGAAAGAGGAACAAGCCATGGATAAGTAAAGAGGTCCTAGATCTAAGTGATACTAGAAAAGAACTGACAAGACAAAATCACTCAACGAGGATGACAAGAAAAAGTACAGAGAAATCACGAAAGAAATAAAAAAGAAGGCCAGAAAATGCAAAGAGATGTGAATTGAGGAGAAATGTCAAGAGCTGGAAAAAAACACAAGAATAGCAGACACGGGGAAACTATTTCGAATGGCAAAAGAAATATGCGGATCAAACATCACAAAGCTAACGCTAATAAAAGACAAAGAATGAATAATATTAGAGGGCAAAGAAGAGATCAAGCAAAGATGGAAACAACATTATGAAGAAATGTACAACAACGGAAACCAGGTGGACAGGACAGTATTAGAGGAGCTGCCAATAGGTAACGAACACGAACAGATGGCAAACATACTAGAAAGTGAAGTGAAATCAGCCATCAGGAACCTAAAACGCAAGAAATCACCAGGAGAGGACAACATAACAGCAGAGATGATGCAAGCTGGAGAGCAGAGCACAATAGAGATGATGCATAAAATTAATTGTGTAACAAAATCTATGACAGCAAGGAGTGCCCCAAGGACTGGGGTAAAGCAGTGATAGTACCATTACACAAAAAGGGAGATAGAAAAGAATGTAGCAACTATCGAGCTATAAGTCTAACAAGCATAGCAGGGAAGGTATACACCAAAATCTTACAAGAGCGTCTAAAAAGATACGTGGAAGAGGCGATGAGTGAAGAGCAGGCAGGTTTTAGGAAGGGAAGAGGCACAATGGATGAGATATTTGTAATCAGACAACTCTCGGAAAAACACATAGAGCGGAATAAAACACTGTACAATAATTTCATAGACTACAAACAGGCATTTGACAGTGTGTGGCAAGAGGGACTGTGGAGATCAATGAGACACTGCGGAATACCGGAAGAGCTCGTACTGTTAATAGAAGACCTGTACAGCAAGTCTGTAAGTGCAGTGCGAGTAGACGGTGAATTGACACAATGGTTTAAGATCAAGGTAGGAGTGAGACAAGGATGCGGAATGTCATCAGATTTATTTAACCTGCTACTGGA
Organism: Allolobophora icterica; assembly: GCA_963556255.1. Taxonomy (NCBI): domain Eukaryota; kingdom Metazoa; phylum Annelida; class Clitellata; order Crassiclitellata; family Lumbricidae; genus Allolobophora; species Allolobophora icterica. The sequence continues at coordinate 73,537,758 of OY744605.1, forward strand.
GATGGTGATGAGACTTGCAAAGGGAAGAGAGGAAGTAGGCATAAACATCAACGGACGAATAACAGACAATCTACGATTTGCTGATGATGTCGATTTAATAGCCAACATAAGCAAGAATCTACAGGAGCTTACAGATCGAGTAGACAGCAGCAGCAAGAGATTGGGACTTAGAATAAACGTAGAAAAAACAAAAACCACGACAATTGGAAAACAGCACGAGGAGATAAACATAAAGATAGGAGACACAACATTAGAACAATTAAGTCACGAAATTCGTATACCTAGGAGGAGTGATAACGGAAGATGGCAACTGCACAGAAGACATCAAAAGAAGATGTGGATTGGCCTGCGCGGCATTCGGAGGATTGGACAAAATGTGGAAGACAAAAAACATCTCCATCGGAACCAAGATGAGACTATACCATGCCTTGGTGGAACCAGTGTTGCTATATGGATCAGAATGTTGGTGCTTGAAGAGAGAAGATGAAAGAAGACTATTGGTAACAGAGATGAGTTGGCTGAGGAGAATTAGGGGCAGAAGTAGAAGGGAAAGAATCAGAAATACAACAACAAGAAAGGAGTTGGGCGCAGAAGTAACGGTAGTAGAAAAGATACAAAAAAGAAGACTCAAGTGGTTTGGCCATGTAGAAAGGATGGATAACAGCAGATTACCAGTCGCAACCCTACATGGGCAGATCGAGGGAGAGAGAAGTAGAGGAGACCACGAAAAAGGTGAATGGACAGTGTCAAGGAAGACTTGAAGAGCAAAGGTACGGACTTAACCATAGTGCGCGAAACTGTCAGGGACAGAACACTATGGAGAAACTTCATAAGAGCCTCATCGTCGGGAAACTGATGGAAGAGAAGAAAGAAGAATAATAATGATAATAATAATAAGTATCATTATTATTATAATAATTATTATCAATATTATTGTTGTCTATGGTCGTCGTCGTCATCATCATCATCATCATCATCATACTCATTATTATCATCATACTCATTCACAGCTTGTAAACTACATCGTTGGCGAACGTTCGTTGACATCTGGGCCGTCGTGTGGGTTAGCACATACTTGAAAGAAGTGTTACAATAAATACTCTTTATCACCCTCTACAGCGACAATGGCATCCGCGTCGCAGTAATCGTGGAGTCTTCGATTACTCGTAGTGCAACATATGCCTGGAGTTGACGCAGTCTTATTGACGAGTGGGAACAAGTCTCCTTGGAATAAGGGATCCGACGAAATCGGAAGTGTGTGAATGCGCTGCTGGTCATTTGAGGACCAAGCGACGCTTTAGGAGATGCAGTGTTCTACTGCACGCAATACTAGACTAATCTAATATAATGAAAATATAGATATAGGTGAAGATTAGATGTAGATGAAGACGTAAATGAAGGTGAAGACATAGATCAATAATAAATGTAGATGAATATGTAGATAAATTTTAAGATGAAGATTAGATGTGGATGAAGATGCAGATGAAGATGTAGCTGGAGATTAGATGTAGAGTAAAATGTAGATGAAGATGTAGATGAAGGTGAAGATGTCGATGAATATTGAATCTAGATGAATACGTAGATGAAGATGAAGATTAGATATGGAAGAAGGTGTAGATGAAGATTAAATGTAGATGAATATGTAGATAAAGATGAAGATTTAGATGTAGATTATATATAGTTGAAATTGTAGATGAATATGTAGACTAGATATAGATGAAGATGTAAATAGTGGATGAAGATTACATGCATGTGAGGATGTAGCTGAATATGTGGACATGATGTATATGAAGATATAGATGAAAGATTAGATATGGATGAATATGTAGGCCTATGTGTAGATAAGACGTCGATAAGACCTAGATGACAATACAGGCGTAGATTACATGTACATGCAGATTGAATTGAATTAGGCTGGATTTTATGCTGTGATTTGATTTGAATAGATTTCGATTTATTAGACTTTATTGGACTTTATTTGAATAGATCACATTAGAGAATAATAGATTAGTAATGTCAGGGTGGGAATTGTCGGGGAGCTTGGGGTTCGGTTCAACCCCTAGTCTTTCTTAGGACCCCCACATTTAAGTCTTCATTGCACACCCAGGGGGTCGTGTCCAACCCCCTCAGGTGTGCTAGTGTGATTTAGCATTATTTGACCCTGAGTCTCTGACAAAGAGAAGTCATTTCCATAGTGTATCATGTATGGATTTTTGAATTTTCTCACCAAAAGAATTGATTTTGATTCGATTCTGACTTGCAAAACTGCTAGTGTTGAAATCAGCTGCTTTCAATTTCGTTGACATCCGTTTGCAAAGTATGGGAAAAAGGTTCAACCCCCCAGTCTTTTTTCTACAATTCCCACACTGAGTAATGGATATTGTACTGAACTGTATTTGTATGTGCTTTCGAATCCATAGAATATTATTGTTTCTGAAGTGATAAGTGACCTGAAAGAACAATTATTAATTAGCTTATAACATCTGCACCTGCAGTATAAAAGCGAATTGTCCAAAGACATTTAAGAAGGTTTATTCAAGCTAATTGGCTTTCAGCATCTGACATCTATTTATAGATGCGTGCATGTAGACATTTATTGTGCTCCTTTTAAGAAACCTACAAGTCGCTTTAAAAGCACTCAAAGACTTAGATTCTCGAGGGCAAAGAAAGGTGTTTGTGCGCTGTCATTTCATTATCTGTGTGCCAGCATCATCAGCTCAATTTCGATCTCGATTACGTTTGGGAGGGAGCTACGACCTCGTGTGGTCGGGAAAGGCCACTGTGACGCTTAGAAGAACATTCGATGCATCTGGTCCAATGGTTTGGAATGCGCTTCGCGTCGAACTCCATGTTCCAGAACATTCCATTGAAAGCTTCAGGAAGAAGTCAAAGACTTGTCTGTTCACGTCATCTGATTAGGCCGAGCTGCTACTAGCTTTGTATTTAGTTGCATAACCTGCGCTTTTTGAATCTTCTAATAACAACAATAATATCTAAGGTGAAAAATGATCAATGGCTGGGAGAAAGAAGAGGACGCATTGGGTGACGATCAAATAATCAGGCGCTACGTGAATGATAATTTTGAAAAGCAAATCCGACTTACTGTTGTAGCCAATGGGCGTTGAGCAGGACGTAGTGACAGCTGTAGAAACATTGAAGCAATACGTACATTGAAACTTAGATAATCTGACTCAGGACGAACAATCTTATACCTTTCATCAAATCTCAATACCGGTATCATTTATCAAGTTTAATTTGAAGGCAGTGACGGATTTAGACTTGGTGAGGCCCTAAGCAAATATAAAGCCTGGAGGCCTTTTATTAAAAATTATACCAGAAGGTCTAACAAAACTTGAAAACATATCTGCCTTTTAATTATTTAATAGCACGAACGGGTGTCACGTTTAATCTGTCGCAAGACAGTTCAGTGTCGCAAAGAATTTTACCACACTTTTACTCCGCTTTGCGTGGTTGGCGCCAACTCAGGCCAGATGGAATTTGCTACACAAGCCGTTTAAAATGGCTCTACATAATTATATATAACTATATATATATATAATTATGTAATTATGTATATATATATATATATAGTACACCTAGATCTTTGAAAAGCCCCCCAAAATATTTTTAGGCCCGTGCGGATTGAGACGCCCTAAAATGTGGCTGTTTAGCTTATGCCTCAATCCGGCACTGCTAAAAGTTATAAAAAAGGTGAGCCATAAGCCTAGGATATTGGTACCAATATATCAACATACCACTTTTATGGATTATAAGATAAAGTACAGCGTCCTGAGTAAAACGTTGGGTCATTGCATCGCAGAGGTCTCCGTTTTCTTCCTTGATCACCCAGTTTCATATTAATCCGGCTTAGTGACGGAGACAAGCGCATGCGAGGAACTCGTCTATGGTCATCATACGGATTCACCTCAGCTTGCTCGAACCCTCAATCACTGGATCACCTACCACGAATTCTACCGATCTAGACTGAAATGTAGAACCCGATATATTCATAAAACGGCGCAGCCCTATAGCTGAGGCTTACATCAGAAAGCGTGAAGGCACATAGCCTATACCTGTCGAGTAGAATTCCGATGGAATAATCCACGTGGCCGAATCCGGAGATAGACTGGCCAGTCCCATGAAGTTTATGACGAGTAGTGAAGGGTCGTCATACATCATCAGAGGGTTCTGGTAAGTGACGTTTCCCCGGCCAACGCTGATCGACCCTCCAACCCAGGAAATCCAGAACCAAGTGTAGTTCGAGCAGGGTAGAGGAGAGGCGGTGTTAAGAAGAAGCGCCTCTGCAGCTCCGTTCTTCCTGCAATCATTTACCATTCACATGATGCTACTGTTGCTACAGCTGCCACTACTACTGCTATTTACTACTAGTACTTCCACTACTGCTGCTGCTATAGCTAGGCTACTACTCTTGTTACCACTGTGACTGCAATGATCGCCATGTTATCTGTTCATCGTATTTTGTTCCATACTGCATCTGCAGTTAAAGACGATGGTGAACTCATGTGCTCCATGAGTTCACCATCTTTACTGATATCGGCAGGCACGTAACTAGGATTTTTCGTTTGGGGGGCTTGAGCCTTGAACATGGCAACATTTATACAGTGTTCATACGAATTTTAGCCGTAAGCATACAACGGCTTGACTTGCTTGGGGGGGCTTCAACTTCGTTTGGGGGGGCTTAAGCCCTCCAAGCCCAACGCTAGATACGTCCCTGGATATCGGACATAATGTGCCTCCAATGACCGGTAGATATGGGCCTATAGCTCGTCGACTGAGTGACTAAGTGACTGACTGACTAGTTGGCGCAGATAGATAGATAGATAGATAGATAGATAGATAGACAGACAGACAGACATACAGACATACAGACAGACAGATAGATAGACAAACAGACAGGCAGACAGACAGACAGACAGACAGATAGATAGATAGATAGACAGACAGGCAGACCGACCAATGGACACAACGAACCAACGATGGATGGATTGGTTGCTTGCCTAATTGATTGATTGATTGATTGATTGATTGATTGATTGATTGATTGATTGATTGATTGATTGATTGATTGATTGATTGATTGATTGATTGATTGATTGATTGATTGATTGATTGATTGATTGATTGATTGATTGATTGATTGATTGATTGTATACGTGGTCTATCCTGTGCGACATAATTTTTTATTGGTCTATTCAAGAGTTGCGGGATCTGAGCTGACTTCGTTTAACTGCCGAAGGCAAGTTGTTCAAGTTATGAAGAATTTTCTTTTAAATCCTGAAAATAAATAAAAATGACTACATAATCGAGTTGCGAAAGGCCAAACTGACGTGATATAGGTGCTTGAGCCACCCGTTGCAGGTCCATTGAGCACAATCTCATAGACTCCAGTTGCTGGTGCGAAAGCTCCGGTCGTTGCCAGTGATACGCTGGCGTACTTACAGAACGTCAGTTGGAATAGAACGCAAGTCTTGAGACTGAGATTAACACCTGCATCCTTCAGGATTCTCGCTCCTGATACGGAAATCGTTGTGTCTCCGTTAGTCAACGCTAGAGTCATAAACGTAGATCGGTTAGGAAAACCACAGTTAGTATTAGCTATCGTTAGACATATCACTAGCAGTTAGCAAAATGAGCAGAATATGTTAAATTAAATATTAAAGTGCCTGTTAGGAATCTCTGCGTTCAAAGCTATCATTCATTCATTCATTCATTCATTCATTCATTCATTCATTCATTCATTCATTCATTCATTCATTCATTCATTCATTCATTCATTCATTCATTCATTCATTCATTCATTCATTCATTCATTAGGACATTATATACAGTTACCAAGTGATCTAAACAGGCGTGACTTAAGGTACACAGAGAATGAATGTTTAGCTGAATCAACTGAAACTTTGCGCATTCAATCGATTGCAAGACAAAGTGCCAATGCACGATAAAATCCCGATCAACCTGCAAAGCGTAGCTTCATATTTAACCCCAGATTGCGCCCGTAATCAGGGAAAATGAATATAATTTTTAAAATCAGTATAGGAATATTTCGGCAGTTTGGACAATACTGGGAAATATAGTTTAATAGATCAATAAATGTGCATTTTGCTTGTTTAAAATGTATTCGATGATGATAATTGAAGAACTCACCAATTAACAAACTTAAAAATGTCGCTTGGAACTGGATTTTGCTTGTTCGACCCGCCATCTTGCGTTCACAAACGAAACACACGTTGCCTAGGTTGAAAACGAAGCTTTTATCCGAACACGACATGTCGCTCAATACCCATCGACCACCTCGATTAGTTCCGACATGACATTTTCAGTCTGTCTTAGACAATTTCAGCAGTGCTTATCCAGACAATCGAAACCAAATTGAACTCGACACTTAAGGCCTGACGCTTACAAAAGAAGCTCTTAACGAAACAATGAAACGTTGGAAACGGTTGGCCTTGGTCAGCAAACTTACCCTACACCGAAGAAAGATCGTTCATTGACAATGGGCCTTGGCGCTCAGAGACACTCAACCGCAAGCCGAGTTTGAAAAAAACATTGGGAAAATCAAACGAGATGCGTGTGACCAGACCAAACATGCATGCAAATGTTGCTCGTTTACAAAGAAGTAGAGTAGTGGGAACAGGTTTCTCAACTGAACAAATGACAAACAAATTTGATGATCCAACATCTGTTTGTCCTCCATAGATTGGCTTCCGGTCTCCAGCGTTTCCTTGAATATCGATCAGTTCAGTTCAGAACCTTGTGTTATTAAAACGCCGTTTGGTTTCGATGCGACCAACAATCGACCGATGTAGTTGTGCTATAGAAATGTCCAAGTTACCGGTCAGGTTATAGTTAGATCAAGTATGTAGGTTAGGTCAGATTGATACAAATCACATTCATCAGGCCATTATATCAGACAGATAGACAAGTAGACAGACAGGTAGACAGGTAGGTAGGTAGGTAGGTAGGTAGGTAGGTAGGTAGGTAGGTAGGTAGGTAGGTAG
>OY744605.1:73549779-73552279 GCA_963556255.1 Allolobophora icterica
GGAATGATGGCGTCGCTCTAAAGTGAAAGCAAAATGCCGCAGCGAACGAAGAGGAGAACGAGAAGCAGAGAAATATAAGCAGCTCGTTAGAAAGCATAGAAACTGTTGCGGGAAGCAAAGCTGAAGTTAGGAGAAAGTCGATAGAATGTGTAGAAACACAATCCGTTTCATCCTGTTCTTGGGGATAAAGACCAATTTATATTTAAGACACTCTCTGACAGTGTTCGTTAGTTTTGGTTGAGCATACAGCAAACGAGTTCTCAGAATTCAATCGTCGTTTTAAAGAGTGAACTTCAGTTATCAGTGATGCTGTCATATTAAAGTGTTTCTCGCCACTTCCGGTTTCATCGACAGAATACAAGTCAAAGAGATGGTGAGTTGCAAGGAACAACTATTTCTCTTAATCCTTAATTAACTTAATTCTCTTGCGCGTAATTCGATGTTTTGGCGTTCGTGGAATTCTTCCACCACCCCACCTAGTCCCCACTCAGTCCTCCCTTCCTGTCAAATGCTACCAATGCTATATGGGGCTAAAAGGGTTTCCCGTCGTTCGTCTCTTAAATTCCTTCCTTCTTTCCATCTGGCCTCTCTTTCTTTCTTTCTTCCTTCCTGTTTTCTTTCGTCCCGACCACAATTCTCCTTTCTAACTTTATTCCTTAAGTCCAAAAGCTCACTGATTGTTGGTGGTAATCACGCACCTCCACGTGTCCATCCATCTGGGTGTTATCCATCTGGGTGTTATTCATCTGGGTGTTATTCATCTGGCCCAGATGAATAACACCCAGATGATCTGGGTGTTATTCATCTGGGTGTTATCCGTCTGGGTGTTATCCATCTGGGTGTTATCCATCTGGGTGTTATCCATATGGGTGTTATTCATCTGGGTGTTATCCATCTGAGTGTCATCCGTCTGGGTGTTATCGATCTGAGTGTTATCCATCTGGGTGTTATCCGTCTGAGTGTTATTCATCTGGGTGTTATCCATCCTACACGTATCATCGTCATCATCGCTGTTAAATAGACTTAAATTGCCTAAACTGGAAATAACTAAAAAAAAGCATGACAGATGAAGTTAAATACGATCATGCTCATTGCTCAATACTCAGAACCATTAAAGACGAAAACATAATACAAAATTTAAAGGCATCACGCTGATTCCGACGTCTCTGAGTTATAAATCATTGGTGACTAGAAACAGAACATTTACAGCCCGTTAATATACATAAATAGACAATAAACCAGGTCATGTTAAGAGTCTGCTTAAAATGCAGTTGTAATTAGTAACTTCTATTGCGCCTGTGGCACAATAGATATGGTTCAGGCAAGCAGAGACTGCGACCGATTCTGTTCGACTGCGTCTGGGTCGATTTCTAGTCAAGATCCGTATTGTAGACCACAGGTATAGACAAAGGCGAGAAAGCAAGACAATGAACAGATGATTACAACGGCGCGTCCTTCTCTTTACACAACTAATGAGATATGGAAACTCCACATAAGTATATAGGTAATACTAAGTATGGTATGGTATATGGGAATTTAAAAAGCGCCTGTCACAGTGCGAACTATCCAGAGGCGATATTAGCGTGTGAGAAAACACTTTAAACTATGAACAACAAAGAGAGAGAGAACCTAGTAAGTAGGTTCCCACGCAGTACCAAGGGAAGAGAGTTCCACAGGGATGGGCCCGCGACAGCGAAAGAGCGACAAGACTGAGCCAGGACAGACCTCACCCGGAGAACGAATAGATCAGGTAGACAGGTAACGAACAGGAAAAGGCAACACTCTTACTCATCTCTACATCAACTCCATCCTAGCATAACGGTAGGGGTAACACTCCACTTATCGATCCATTTCTTCTGCAACTCCTTCGAAGGGTATCTCTGAAGTTGAAAGATATTTCGGCTGAAGTGCAAGTAAGACATCAGCAATTATTGATTAGACTTGCGCGCTCCCTTACAACCCAATAATACAATACAACACAGTTCAACAATACATTTCCTGCAACTTGGCATCTGAGCATGCTATCAAAATGTTTCGCTATCGTTGCATCTTAGGCCTACTATGTATGGTCGAAATCCGAAAAGTTCACTTCAAGCAGAAGTCAAGTTACGTTCGGTAAGCAATCATGTACGAAACAGATGACTCTATATATAACTTTAGTTTAAAAAGCTTACAAACGCACAATTTGGACAACGTATAGTGTGTGTCCAATCTGATATAATTCCATTCCATTCTATTGTATTGTATTCTCTTCTAATTCCGCTGTACTTTGCATCGTTCTGCTCTGCTCTACTCTATTCTGCTCCATTCTATTCAATTCTATTCTGCGATATTCTATTTTGCTTTACTTTTCTTTGTTCTGCTCCATTCTATCATGCTCCATTCTATTCTATTCTACGCTACTCTATTCTATTCCACTGTGCTTGATTCTGCTGTACTCTATTCTATTATGTTCCAATCTATTCTATTCTACACTAATCCATTCTATTCTACTATATTC
>OY744605.1:73554779-73587279 GCA_963556255.1 Allolobophora icterica
TGGGGGAGAGGAGGATAGAGGAAGAGAGCGAAGAAAAGGAGGAAAGGTAAAAGGAAGATGAAAAGAGTGAGCAAGAGGAGGAAAAGGAAGCAAATTTGGAAGAGAAGAGAGAAGAATGACAAGTAAGAGAATGATTCTAGTAAAGAAGAGTGAGAGGAAGGTAAAAAGAGGAGATAGATGAAGAGAATGGGGAAGAGAGGAAAGAGGAAGAAAAGAAAGATGAAGAGGACGAGAATAAGAACGAAACAGGAAAAACGAGGAGGAAGAGAAAGGAAAAGAAAAGAAGGCTTGAGACAAAGAGTTGGACGCAGAGGAGGACAAGGAGGAGGAGGAGTAGGAGGAGGAGGAGGAGGAGGAGGAGGAGGAATAGAATAAGGGAGAGGTGGAATAGACAATGAGGAGGAAGAGAAAGACAACGAAGAAGAAGAGGAATAAAGTAATAATGAGGAAGAGAAAGAAAACGAGGAAGAGAAGACGATGAGAATACAGAAGATCAGGAAAGGAAGAAAGGGAAGAAACTAAGAAAACAGTGAAAGTTGAGAAGACCAAAAAGGAAGAGGAAGACAATGAAGAAGAGGATGACGATGAAGGGGAGGAGGAGGAGAAGGAGGAGGAGGAGGAGGAGGAGAAGAAGAAAGGGAAGTGTGACAAAGAGATCGTTGGTTGGTCGTTTGTCTTTCGAAGGCTGTTCCGCTGCTAACGAGATTTTGATTAAGAAATTGATCGCAACACAACTGACTGCGACGCCCCCTCGCCAGCTGCTTCCCCTTCCCTGTCACGTCGTTTTTTCACTGCCACCCCTTTCTCCTCTACCACTCTCTCTCTCTCTCTCTTCTTTGCACCTCGTTCTCCTCTGCCACCCCTCTCTGCCGCCACCTCATTCTCCTCTGCCACCCCAATCCACTGCCGGCTCGTTCTCCTCTGCCACCCCTCTCTACTGCCATCTCGTTCTCCTCTGCCACCCCTCTCTGCTGCCACCTCATTCTCCTATGCCACCCCTCTCTACTGCCACCTCGTTCTCCTATGCCAACCCTCTCTACTGCCACCTCGTTCTCCTCTGCCACACATCTCTACTGCCACCTCGTTCTCCTCTGCCACCCATCTTTACTGCCACCTCGTTCTCCTCTGCCATCCATCTCTACTGCCAGCTCGTTCTTCTCTGCCACCCCTATCCACTGCCAGCTCGTTCTTCTCTGCCACCCCTATCCACTGCCAGCTCGTTCTCCTCTGCCACCGCTCTCTACTGTCACCTCGTTCTCCTCTGCCACCCATCTCTACTGCCACCTCGTTCTTCTCTGACACCCCTATCCACTGCCAGCTCGTTCTTCTCTGCCACCCCTATCCACTGCCAGCTCGTTCTTCTCTGCCACCCCTATCCGCTGCCAGCTCGTTCTCCTCTGCCACCGCTCTCTACTGCCAGCTCGTTCCCCTCTGCCACCCATCTCTACTGCCACCTCGTTCACTTCTGCCACCCATCACTACTGCCACCTTGTTCTCCTCTGCCATCCTCTCCCTATATCCAGCTCTTCACTGCCACGCTATCTCTACTGACAATTCTCAACCCTCTTACATTTGCCAGTTATTCACCATACAACCGATCAGGACTACTCGCTCATCATCATATCTTTCTCTATCTCGGCCTTCAGTCTCCTCCTCATCCCAGAAATTCTGCAAACCGCTCCTTAGTCTGTGCTGCAGCAGTTCTGTGGAATGGTCTTCCAAAAGATCTCCGCTAATTTTCTCCTCCTGCTGTCTCGCCTGTTAATGTCACCTCTCGTCCGCTTGCACTGTCCTCCGCTGCTTTCCACTGACGACTGAAAAACCCGAGCTCTTCAAGCTATCCTATCCTGATTCTACTCCTGCGCCACCAAACGACCACCATCATCCAGGGCATATTTTAACTGTATAACTAGCGGGACAAATGTCCCAGTAGACTTAGGATTTGTCCCAGTAGTTAGGGTGATTTGTCCGAGGCAATGTATGTTTAAAGTATAACTAGTGGGACAAAATGTTGCAGGAGTTTTAAGATTTGCCCAGTAGTAAAAAAATCAGAATTAGTAAAACGCATTGTCATGAAATTCCCAAAAAAGGTCATCAACTTTTTCGGGAGAGGAATTCCTAAAAAAAAGGTCATCAACTTTTTCGGGAGATGAATTCTAAAAAAAGGAAAAAGGTCATCAAAGTTTTTCAAAGACGAGTTCCAAAAAAGGTCATGAACTAGACCCATGGCTCATTTTGTCCCAGTAGTCTAAATTCCTAAAAATATGCACTGCCATCATCACCGATTACCACCGTAGCACCATGCTGTCTCCTCGGCTTAACCTCCCGGACAAGGCAGCTTGACTACTGAGGACTTGATTTGTTATAACGCCGGTGAATAAGCTGGTCCTTCTGACGTGGCTATTGTGTGGCGCTGAAAAATTTAGGGAATTTTAAATGACAATACATCTTCCTTTGCCGACACCTGTGTGATTTCACCCTTTTCCCGTTACCACCTTCTCTGATGCCTGCCCTCTCTTTAGCCACCAACTTAACTTCCACCCATCGCTACTGTCACCCCTATCTCCTGTCATCATTCTCTGCTGCCACCCATCTCTACTGCCAGCGCCCTCTTCTGTCACCCCTCTCTCCCAGAAAACTGCAACCCTTCTCTGTTGTCACTCTTCTGTATTGCCACTTTTCTCTACTGCCACCCTGCTCTCTGGGTCCATTGCCACCTCTCCTTCGCTCTCCTTTGAAGACCGATAAATGGAGGAGGAGGCAACAGGATTCCAGCAGGAAACCGAGGAGACAGAGCAGGACATGAGACAGACACGGAAACGGACAAAATTACGATCTGTCGCTGACGTAAATGGCACTCAGCGTAAGCTGATGAATGACAAGCAAGAGGAGCAAACGATGACAAAGTTCCTTTAACGCCGGCAACTAACTACTATTAGAGTGCTCAGCGTTCAAATAACGATAAATGCAACTCGTCGCGATGAAAGGAACGTTGCTTCAGAAAGGAGGACCTCTGACGATTAATAGGAGGTATTGAACGCCAAAGCACTTTTTAAACGATACAAGATTGAGACTGCATTTGCTTTTCAACTCACCATCCGAGGTTCGAATCCCGATTAAAATGCCAATTAATTTGCTGTCGTTCTCTCTATGAAAAGGTCAAGGTCAGGTTCTTGGCTTGCTCGTGTTTGCGTCGCTGTCAAACTTCTTCGACTTAAAGTAAATTTTGTTGTCTTATGAATTGGTCACTGTCTTACCTGAAACTGAGTTTGCATGTTGGTCTAACTGTTTCTGCGTTTGGGAATTTAGTTTGTGAATTTGTACAGCACCTTTATTACATTTCAAATACACTCTTCATATGGCCTATGAAAAAATTCATCGACCGTTGTAATTGCAATTGAACAGTTTTATATATCGCCTTAATCGTTTAAAAATTAAAGCTGATTAGTTAAGTTAATTTGTTAAAGCTAAAAAAAGAAGTATTAAAGAAATGGCTGAGCATCGTATCTCTCAACAGAACCTGAGATGTATACCTGTGCATTTGTAGTTTAGTAGCCTTCAATGGCTGATCCAGAAAGACGGAAACCATCTGAGTCATGCCACTAGCTCACCATCTGAGTCAGATGGTGGCCTGGGGTCATAAGTCAGATGATCTGACTTATGACCCCAGGCCACCATCTGACTCATGACACCAACTCACCACCTGACTCATGGCACCAGCTCACCATCTGACTCACGCCATTAGCTCACCATCTGACTCACGCCATAAGCTCACCATCTGACTCACGCCATAAGCTCACCATCTGACTCATGACATCAGCTCACCATCTGACTCATGCCACCAGCTCACCAACTCTGTTCCCCTTGCAATGTCTACGCAGCCCTTCAATCGAAACTGAAAAACAAATAGTTCTAAAAATATTCTATCTTGATTCTTATCTCTATTCCTGATCCTTCTCACCGAACCAATTCCAAGGACCATCCATCATAGTCGACTGTCTACCTGCCTGGCTTTTGGATCTGGCTCACATACCGAGCCAGAAAGGATGGAGGACTGAGAGCTCTGGTGTTGTACTCCATGGACTTCGCTGTGCTTTGATGACGTTGAATGAGTGGCGTCGATACTTCGCTGAAATGCAATCAGACCAATTGATGTCTGCCTTCTGTTGATCCATCTATGTCTCCCTCGTTCTGTTTCTCACTCTCAGCCTCCTTCTTTGTCTCTCTGTCTCTTTCTGTTTCTCACCCTCTGTCAGCCTTCTCTCTCTCTCTCTCTCTCTCTCTCTCTCTCTCTCTCTCTCTCTCTCTCTCTCTCTCTCTCTCTCTCTCTCTCTCTCTCTCTCTCTCTCTCTCTCTCTCTCTCTCTCTCTCTCTCTCTCTCTCTCTCTCTCTCTCTCGTTGTCTCTCTCTTCTTTCGCCACCTTCTGTTGTTTCTTCTATGCCGTCACAGGTGATTCGCAAGGGTAACTGTCCGTATCGCAAATACTTACTTCAAGGCGGAGACCAACAGCGATTCTCACAGCCTTATCCTGCAGTCTAAGGCCACAGGTGGTTGTAGGTATTGAGAAAAGCCAGTCATCTGCATAGTGCATACGGAAATAGAGATCGCTTTTAAAAGTTCCTGGTGGTAGGCATCAAAGAGACTGACGTCAACCTTTTGAACAAGTTGTAGTAGGATTGTTTGTGGATGATGCTTTGGTCTGGTGTAAAATGTAACAATGCTGTGCACAATTTCAAACCGGTCTTCATCGCTGGTTTCCACAATGCTAAGCATGGAGGATTGGAGAGCGCAACATTGAGAACCGAAAAAAGGTCATAACGAGAGAGATTAAAAGAAAGAGAAAGAGAGACAGAGACAGAGTTGTTTTGCCGTACGTTGACATCAGTTCATGACGAAAATAAAATACATAGCATTAATATGCACAACAAAACTCAACAAAATCTTCAAAAACTAGCCTGCTGGTACATAGTTCTAGTTCTAGGCCATAGCTATAATAGTTTAAAGCCTGTCATCAGTCACATAATCAAGCAATAGTGAATTCATTTGCTCGTGTGCATCCCTCGTCGGTTCAGAAAATTAGGTCTGCGTACGGAGAGACTAAAACTGTAGCGCTAAACTGATCTATGTGCAATATTCTGGCGATAACAATAATAATGCTAGATTAAGATTAGTAACAACAAAAATTAAAAATTAATACCTGATGCTCATTATGCGCGAGCGTTTTATTCGTCGTACTCGTAAAGTAAACAACTAAAATGACGATGACGTAAGAGCGTATGGAACACCGATTCTTCCATAAATGTAGTTTGTTCATTCTGCAACTGCAATTACATTTTAAACGTAGGTCCTACGCTTACGGTACGAGTCCGTTATTCTTTTCGATAAATACATACGGTACGCGTGCGTTATTCCGGTAAGTAACGTACGGTCGCACTTTGCTGAGAACAAAATAACGCGTGAAGATAAAAATAACATCCCTGTTTACAAGACACTATAGAAGCTCCTCATTAAATTTAAAGTGACGTCCATGTTTGCACGTCTCTGTAGAGGCTTTTCATAAGCATGATGGTTAAATGATCGAGGGATCTTACAGCTTAAGCGCAAACACGACCTGAATTAACCAATGATCATGATTAGCCTCTCTGACGGTCTCAGTGGTTGGTCCAAAGCTTTGAAATCTATTGCTCAGTTCCAACAGTCTTTTACATGTAGGTTTAACTAAAAACACACGTGTTTCGGATTTCATACCTCTGTAGCTTGGCTCCTCGTTTCATTGACCAGTTGTATTTCAACTGGACTTTTCCAAGGGATAAGTTGATAACACGTTATACCCAGTCTTGTTGTCCTCGAGACCAAGGTCTTGGTCTCGAGTGCACTCGAGTTCGTTTTTAAAAGTCTTGGTCTTGGTCTTGGTCTTGAGGTTCAAGGTCTTGGTCTTGGTCTTGGTCTTGAGGTTCAAGGTCTTGGTCTTGGTCTTGGTCTTGAGGTTCAAAGTCTTGGTCTTGGTCTCGCAAGACCAAGACCAAGACCGGCTGTCAATATGAACAGTCATATAACAGAACTCAAGAATTCTGTATCAAGCCTGCTTGCATCATACGACCAATATCTATCGATGGATACAAGTCTTGTTGGTCAGGAAAACCCATTGGCAGCAGCAACAGTTATTCTGTATCAGACGGTATGATAAACCATGGGAAGATTTCAAAAGGACTCACTATCTGTACATTTACATCCAGTGCTTGAAAAGGTTCTTTGTGTGTGTCAGCGACTTCAGCACCTGTAGAACGTATTTGTTCACATGGCGGAATTTTTATGAGACCCACCAGGCACGTCTTGGTCAGAAAATTCTGAGCGAATTGGTTTTTATAAAATACAAAAGGCATTTGGAATAATAGTTTGCATGAAGGAGTCAGAAGGACTTTTGAATACAAATTCGGATTTCTCTACAGTTTGCATTTAAAGTAATTTGCTTGAATAAAATAAAAGACTAATGTTTTCATTAAAATAGCGAATATTCCGACTTGACAATTTTAGAAGTCTTGATCTGGTTGCGATTTTTTGGGTCTTGGTCTGGTCTTGGTCTTGGTCTTGGTCTTGAGGTTCAAGGTCTTGGTCTTGGTCTTGGTCTCGAGGTTCAAAGTCTTGGTCTTGGTCTTGGTCTTGAGGTTCAAGGTCTTGGTCTTGGTCTTGGTCTTGAGGTTCAAGGTCTTGGTCTTGGTCTTGGTCTTGAGGTTTAAGGTCTTGACAACAAGACTGGTTATACCCATGGCCACTTCAGGGCTAGCTTTAGGGAGTGCTGTCCTTCTTTCCGAGGAATTATGATTTTACTACGGTTTCTTTTAAAGCGACCACCGATTTATTACTTGTGCATTATGATAATAGCTCTACAAAAGTCATAGAGGTTAGACTAGGTTAGATTTTATCTCATTATAACAGAATATTTCTTCCAGCATGCCAAAAAAATATGACCGACCTATTTGTGCCCTAGATAAAGACTCTCGAAACTTCATATCTAGAATGTTATTTTCTAACTCTTACTAAGCTATTATTAACAATTAACAATTTTAATTCACTTCCTTGTACACCTACAGCGTTATGTCTGTTGTTTCATTAAACGAATATAAACATAAACATAAACATAGGCCCATATGGGAATATGGATCCCGGTGTGCCTAATATTGGTATTCTGGTAGATTGTTAGAGAAGATAAAATTAAGTTAAAAATTCTATGAACTGTCAGCAAATATATCATAAATATCCGACGAGTCTGTCTTGAAGAGGCTTTATATAAATTCGTGATTTAAGTTACAATCAAACATGGATGGTATCGTAATCCATTTTTTCAGTTGTGGCCATTTTCGTTGCTTTCTTCCACAGACCGATCTGGCCACAAGGCCCAATCTGGTCGCCTCGTGGATCCTGGCGTCAGATTCTCGTGATTTATGGCCGCTCCGCTTCAGGCTGACGTTTTCGAGTTGCAGTTTAGTTTTGTTCTCGTGTTTGCTTGCATGAAGTGTCATAATGCAGCGTGCTAGTGTCTACAAGTGAGAGTCGCGAGTTGTATTCACATTATGGGTTATATATAATGTTTCGGCTCGCGGATAAGAAATGATGTAATGAGGGTAACTCGTAATCATAAACTCTAATTTCTAAAGCGATATTCTAAAGCTAAGCGCAGGGCACCAGCTTACAGTGATGGGCAATAGTTAACTAAAAAGTTGCTAACTATTAGTTTAACTAAAAAATTTTAGTTAAGGAAGAAGTTTAACTAAAAAAAAATAGTTTAGTTAAAACCATAGTTTAACTAAAAAATTTTAGTTGCTAACTAAAAAGTTTAACTAAAAAAATCAGCAATATGCAACTATTTTTCCACAGTGAACATTGAACACTGTCAGCAAAAAAACATTTTAACACTGCATGGTTTTAGCATTTACAGCCTGTGTTTTCAAATTCATACACTACTTACAGTGCACATGCAACTGTATGCCAGAACAGTACATATTGCATAGTTTGAAGGTGAAATTGTCATTGACGCTTTGCATTATTACAGTTCACTTAACGTCTTTTATTGCAAAAATGTTTGTCGTAAATAGTTGGAAAATAGTTGGAAAAAGTTTAACTACTTTTTTTTAGTTTAGTTAACTAATTTCCAAAATCAGTTGCCAACTTTAGTTTAACTACTTTTTTTTAGTTGGAAAATAGTTTTAGTTTAACTAAAAAAAAATAGTTTAGTGCCCATCACTGCCAGCTTATTCACGAGCGCTGCGTCGTATCAGAGGGGTTTCCAAAGATCGATGTCCAGTGGAGGTCCAAGTCCGGTTGCCAGAGAGACGAGAGAGAGAGAGGAGGCAGAGCCGCAGAGGAGTTGCTAAGGCGGAGAATCGGATGTATTAGGGTAGGAATTCTTGACGAGGTGAGACTTCAGTTTGAAGTGGAAAGTCACCCGAGTGATGAGTAGAGGAGCCTGACAGTTATTATTGTAGCATTAAAATTTATTATAATAGTAGAAGGTTCAAAGAAGCATGAAAATGATGAAATCCCAAAATTCATTGATTCGCAACTACGCCCTCCAGAAGAAGAAAAAGAGGCAGCCATGGGTATGAAGTGTTAGCGACTTCATTTTCTTAGACTCGGCATATGAGGTCGGGTGGCCAGTCCTCTTCCTCGCCGTCTCATCTTTCCACCGACAGTTTACGGTCAGTGTACTCATCATAGCTGAGTTGGCTAGGGGGCGCAGGCGGAGCAGAAATGTCGAACCAAATTTCTGCCCTGGCGAGCATTTGAACCCCCGACTTTTCGTTTGACAGTCCAGCACGCTAACCACTACACTATCGAGCAACTCACTAGAAATTCAGGAAATAAGGTGGGATTTTTGTACCTGCACAAACCACAAACTTGTAAATGATTTGTTAACCATAATATGCAGTGGAATAAATTCCTGTTGGTCGTCCAGAGAGCATTACTAGCATCGATAGAAAAATATATATAAGAAGCTGTAACAATGAAATAAAACATAACAAAAACAGTAACAATAAAAACAAAAGCAATAAAATCAATAACAATAAAAGCAGCAGCAATAATAAAAACAATCATAATAGAAACAATCACAATGAAAACAATAGCAATAAAACACTGGTAATAACAACAGAAATGGCAAATCGAAAACTATAACACTAATCTTGACATCTCTCGTCATTCACCATCGAAATCACGAACGACACCAGAGGCGTCCAAAGCGAAGCAGAACGCAGACAAATTGAATCAATGCCACTGATATTTCGATCAATTTCTGGCATAAAACTGCCCCCATCGGACGGAAGGGGGCAGAAAACGACGAGCGAATAGATGTATTGAATCCGGGACAGAGAGTTCAATCTTTGACAGGATGCTCAAGAAGTTGAGATGAAGAGACATCACGTAGGCACGTAGTCACGTATACGACTAATACAAGTGATGTCTGAAACAATGGCACCACAACTGTATTGTAATAAAGTGTGGCTGGTTGTGGTCTTCTGTTGGACATCGTTGTGAACCTTTGAAGTAATTCTGGTTGCCTCGACTGATGGATTTTGACTGGAATTGCAACGAATGTGTAGGGCCTACTTTGGAGCGATCATCTGTCGAAAAGCCTTGTACATTAGCTCACGATAATTCCATATTGAATATACTGGCATTGACATCCGTGTAGAATGTAACGATATGTACGGATTTTGCATTGGTGCTAATTTTATACGCGGACTGGTTGATCTGGCGTGCTTCCACCCGGCCGCCGAGCTAGTCCGGACGGATTTAAGCGTACCGGGCAGTACAAGTAGCACTGTAGGAATTTTAAAACGACCCCATGCAATTGGAAGCTCGAACGTTAAGGCGAAAGGTAAAGTTAACATACAAGTCGTTATTAAATCATCGGATAATTTCTTATCTATGTTGTAGAACGCGTTTGCGAGACAAGAAATGCGCTATATAAATTTTTCTATACTTGTTCACCAATGTGCGGTTCGCTTTTGGTTTATCAATAAAGAATATTAATAATATATAAGCGTTTAGATGCATGCACACCGAATTAAAAAAAATGAAAATAGTAAAGCCTAATGCCAATCATCAATTGGTGTGATCGGGTTGTATTGTCACCTGGCGAGTTAATACTGCAATTTTCCATCTAGCGAATAGTTTGTGAGTTATCGTTTTTGCTTAGATTAAACAGATTTCACATAGTTCGCAGATTCTTAGGTGGGTCAATTCTTAAATTTAAAAATAACCTCTGCAAAATTAGCTACTCTTGATTTATATATTTTAGTTATTTATAAAGACTGCACTAAAGTAGCGTTATAACGTACACAGTATTCTACAAACACCCGTTTACTGTATATTTAAATGTGTATGAATTGAATTGAATATTAGGCAACTGGTCACGCTGTGCGAACTTATTAACAACATTTTTGGCCGGAAGCAAATTGCTTCCCATTTTATTAAAAATAATCTGGCACTAATAAATTGGAAATTCATCGCGCCGCTGCGTCAGAAAAGGTAAAGTATGCGACCCTCACTGACAACCATTCCATTAGATCGATCATCATGGAGACCAGCGGAATTCAAGTTCAGAATTGGGAAGCCGGACATTAGACCAATTATAGGCCTACTATGTGCATAGGAGATCATACACACAATTTACAACGGTGATACACTAGAGGCACTAATGATACACTAGAGACCTTCTACTTGTCCCAGAAGATTGGACGGCTGTTCGACATTACGACCGTGTTCTGAACCATTCTGAACTGGCGCTTTAGACCAGCGGTTTTCAAACTTATTTTTAATGTACCACCAGGTAAAAAAAATCGCATGTTGGCGCACCACCAGGAAAGGTCACATCAAAAACAGCGGGGCGAGAAATCCCCTTGCAATTAGCGTAGGACCGTAGGTAGACAGATTTAAAAATTAATATAGGCCTATAGTTTTGAGAATGCAATCATATCAACAAAATGGAAAAACAAATCACTATTAGAAAGTGTTAATGTGATCTGTGGGCTTCTTTCGACAAACACAGATTTACAATATCTGGTTTAATAGGCCTAATAGGCCTAAGTCAATTTGAAACGTAAATCTGGTCCGAGTTCAAGCTTTCTTCTGTATTTGAATTTTTCGAGTTCCACTTAGCGACACCTGGAGTACCATTAGTGGTACGCGTACTACCATTTGAAAACCGCTGCTCTAAAACTCACTAGAATAGAATGGAATACCTAAATCATATTGGAACAGCTGAAATCGAATATGGATTAGATATTACAATTAAAACTGTAATTGTGATTTATAACTTTTATCTCTCCGGTGTCTAACGCACAAGGCATCAACCGATGACTCACCAAAACCAATCCGTAATCAGGTCTCAATATCCAAAAGATCATTCCGTCAGATAAAATTATCCTGCAGCATGCGACCGTAAATGGGCTCCGACCTTTGACACCAGACAGTTTATGCCTTCGAGCGTCGTAGTCAGCCGAGTGTTGCGCTTATCTGACATGGTTTCTAAAAGTGTTCTGTAGAGTCAGTCACCCAGTGTTCGAAAGCGGTGCTGCATCTTCGACTCCATGATATCTATCTCGGTCATCTGCAGTTTGAAGGCGCCTAATGAATTCTATTTATACAGCGCGCGTGCAAAACGAATGTGTTACAGGACCGCGGGACTAGGACTATTGATTTCACAGGCGCTCAATAAATGACTGTTACTTCTGTATCACGTAAAACACCTATCAACTATTATAGGAAGTGTGACAGAAATCAATGTTTATATGTTGTATTGCGATTCTTCGATAGCGCCTCTGAAATACATACATACATACATGCATATACATTACATACATACATACGTATACATACATACACACATCATATACATGCACACATATACATACATACACACGTATATATACATACATATGCATTACATACATACATACGTATACATACATACACACACATCATATACATGCACACATATACATACATACATACATACATACATACATACATACATACACACGTATATATACATACATATGCATACATACACACGTAGACATACAAGCATATACACACATACACACATATACCTACATAGACACATGTACATACATATACACATATACATGCATACATACATACATACATACATACATACATACATACATACATACATACATACATACATACATACATACATACATACATACATACATACATACATACATATATACATACATACATACATACATACATACATACATACATACATATACATAGAAACATGCACACATCATACATTATATATATGCGCTTATCACATACGCACACAGCATAGCTTATGCGTAAATTACCGAATGCCTGGAAGCTCAGAAAGCCATTCATTTTCTTTACTCATCTCTTTGTAAGACAGACAGTTGCACCAACATTAAAATTGACAAAGCGAGACACGGAATATGGATGATATATAATGCGTCCATTGGAGGACAGGTGGTTTGGGCTTTTTGACTGACACCCAGCAGAGCGTCTGACACCAATTATACCACAAATTTCTGTCTGTGTTGTATCAATTTTGCATGAGCGCATTCATAATCCAGTTCGCATGCGTCCAGGTGTAGGGCCACACCTTTGACGTGTATGCTATTAATATTTAATTGGGCTTATAAAATCTTCACGGGTGTCAAGGTATGGTTCGGTAGATCGGGAAAGGATATCGTAGAATGGTGTAGTGGCCGCTTTATCAAAATTCTCAGCATATATGAAAAATACACTCCACTGGCTCCCTATTTAGGATAGAATCAAATTTAAGATCCTCCTCCTTGACCGCGCTTCGTTCGGTACACACGAGAGCTGCTTGTGGCGGTTTCAGCACAGTCAGGTCTGCCGGTCGCTTCGTTCGAACACCCGTGGAGATCTTATGGTCCCTCGCTGCCGAACACTCTATATGATGCATCGTGCACTCACGTGCGTTGGTCTATCCATTTGGAACAACCGTCCCGTTGACATTCGAGCTGTACCTTTAAACTCTGCTCAAGTTACTATTTCTAGTTTATTGGCTGTCAAAATACACACATAGTTTACTAAGTATAGTGTTGTGTTGTGTAGTGTATAAATATGCTTGCCCATCAACACTTGCATGATAATAGTCCTTTAAGACCTATCAAAAGCGCTGTTCGTGTGACTGTCAAGGAAGAACAGGTAAAGATAGCAACAAAAAAAGAATTCTGTTAGATAACGCTGAATTGTATTTAGTAGTATATTTTATTCTATGGTACAAGTATAATTTTTCTTTAATTTTATTAGAGTCGAGAAGCCGGAATGGAAAACAGGAGGCATTACATCTCGGACATCTCGGATTAAATCGTTTGATTCGTTACATTCGCTTGCAAAGTCTACCCGAGGTCTCAACGAGCGAAATGTTCAGCGATAGAACTTCAGGTGTTCGGCCGGGCACTTCACGCCTCGATACCTCTGAAGTCGAGGATGGCACTGGCGTTGTCACTTGCTGTGGTATTAGTCTTGGCACTTTGAATGGCGCCAGTTATGGCACCTGGAATGATGACACCAGTCATGGCACCTGGGGTTCAACTACAACTGGGGACGCTGAGTCAACGGATGTTTTCTCCCTAAACGAAACGGGAACGCTCTCCATCAATGGTTCTCAGACAACTTGGGCCTCGAATCCGCAATACTCGGCCTGGCAGATCGTCGTTCTATCCACTCTGGCCGGGCTGACAAGCCTGGTGACGGTCGGCGGGAACCTGATCGTGCTTTTATCCTTCCTCATCGAACGCACCATTCGCCAGCCAACGAACTACTTCATCGCATCGCTCGCCTGCAGCGACCTACTCATCGGTCTTATCTCAATGCCTCTGTACACCGTCTACCTGCTGACGGGCGCAACCTGGCCTCTGGGCGAGGTCATCTGCGACCTCTGGCTGTCCGTCGACTACACGGCCTGTCTCTGTTCAATCTACACGGTCTTCTGCATAACCATCGACCGCTTCTGTTCCGTCTCGATCCCGACCAAGTACCGGAACTGGCGCACGGCGTCCAAGGTCCGGATGTTGGTGGCGATGACGTGGATCCTACCGACGATGGTCTTCTTCACGACGATCTTCGGTTGGCAGTTCTTCGTCGGTGAGCGGACGGTGCCGGAGGGGAAGTGTTACGTCCAGTACATGGAGAACGCCGTCTTCAACTGTGCCTTACAGGTCGGATACTTCTGGACGACGCTTGTCGTCATGTGCGCCCTATACGCGGGTATTTACAGGGTCGCGCTTACCCTTCAGCACAAGTCGGAGGCCAAGATGACCAAAATGGCTTCCGCTCTGAATATCGATGCGACCAAGGGCGAGAACCTTCGTCGGGCGACGATCGCTGAGGAACACGAGCTGCCCAGAGATGCAACGGAGCCGCCTCTGTCTTCGCCCGTAAGTGGTCTCTCCGGTCGGGCTTCTCCGCCACAATCTCTTCCTGTTGTGTCCGTCGTTGGAACTCCAGCCACGGCCAACGGAGACCACTATTCGAGCAGTCCCGTGTTCCTATCGGATACGGAACCGAGCAGCCCGCTTGTGCAGACGATCTCACATCGACGTAACACGACACCCTATGTCCTCCTGTCTTCTCAAGGACCGCCCCGGTCCAATGATCCTCGCGGCGTCATCAGAACCTCAGATGTTAGTGTCGGATGCAACAGGCTACTGCGGCCGCCGCCTAGCGAGATGCCGAAGAGATGCCTACAGCGTAACTACCAGTCACAACAACTTGAGGTAAATGTCAATGATGCGTATCGACGAGGATCAAGCGGCGACGCTCAGCCTAGGAGATCACCGAGAGACCGTCGCTGTGTCAGATATCTCGATGGTGGCCAGGAACGCAAAGCCAGGTGTCCTGAGGAAGACCTGGTGGTTGGCGATCGACCAAATGGTAAGTCGGAATTGCGCGAAGGAGCCAGCACAAACCCGGACGACGTCCGAGTTGAGAACCTCTCGCTCGCAAACAACTCAACGGATGAAGCGAAACATGCAGCCGGATTTCAACATCGTGACGAGGTCCCCACGATGACCGCATCGGAGAAATTTGTTTCGTTTCCGGTGTCTCCCGTCTGGAAGCGACGTAACGGGAACTTCGATGACGTCGACTGCTGCTCAGTGGACCGAGAAGTGGCGCAGATGGTCCGTGACGACGACGACGACGACGACGACGACGACGACAAGAGATCCAGAAGCGTATTCACTTACTCAACGACCGTCGACAGTTTTAAGGACACGATCAGCGGGCAGACAATGTCAGTGTCTCGATTCATCTGCACACAGCAGATCCTCGATCCCTGTGAAGGGTATCATCGTCAGGGCTACTCGATTGACTATAGCACATCCTTCACGCTTGACGAATCTGCGACGCCAATCGATGAATCAATCAGGTGGCAATTCCCGGAGGACTCGGAGATGCCGTCGTTCAACTACCAGAGCGTGGAGACGACTTCAACCACTCGCAACAGTCGTCACGGGAAGAATCGACAGTCGGCAAGTCATCTAAGCAGGACGAAGAGCAGCCGACGCAGCCAGAAAGCGCGACCCGGTTCCGCGAGGACTTCGATGCCGGGAAAAGGACGCAAGACCGTAAACCGGGCGAAGAAAGCTTTACGGACGATAACTATCATCCTCGGTGCCTTTGTGTTCTGCTGGACGCCTTGGCACATCCTCTCCCTCATAGTCGGATTCTGTCCAGATTGCGGAGCAGCGCTGCAGACACTGTACGATATCTCTTATTGGCTGTGCTACCTGAACAGCCCCATCAATCCGTTCTGCTATGCCTTCGCCAACCATCAACTCAAGAAGACATTTATCCGGATATTGAAACTCGACTGGCATCGAACTTAAGACGGAAGCAACGTCTGCCTAATTAAGGAGCTGAATTCTCGCTATTCAAAGACGGAAATGCTTACATAAGAACCTAATGTGGCTTAATAAATGCCGAAAATGTACATGGTCATCTGTCTGTCTGTCTGTCTGTCTGTCTGTCTGTCTGTCTGTCTGTCTGTCTGTCTGTCTGTCTGTCTGTCTGTCTGTCTGTCTGTCTGTCTGTCTGTCTGTCTGTCTATACTTGCCTAACAACCTAATGTGAATCTATGACGCAGAGAAAGAAATATATCGAACTCAATTTTTCGAACCACATTGAAGTCACTTCTACTGTTTTCGTAATGTCCACCCAGCATCCATGATGCATAAGTCGCAAATCTACATTATGCCTCTCAACGTGTCTCTTAGTTTGAACACTCCATGATGACAAATGGCAGATGACAGAAAACAAATGTCTTATCTATTTGATAATTTCACTTATTACAGGGACATAACATGGAGTCCGTGAACTAAGCTCGAACCTGCTTCCGTTGTTCCCTAATTTCACACATTATGTTAATAAACGCTATCAGTGAAATTCGAGCCAGAGTTGTGAGAACGCTTATCTTAAGACCTGATAGGTAACGTTTATGGGATGACAGAAGATGGCTGTGGTATTTATTGGTCAAGGTTTAAAGTCTGTTGAGAACAGGGAATCACCAGAACGCCTGTATGGTCGTTCCAGACGACGGCTAGATGATCATTCAGGAGCTTTAAGGAGGGAATAAAACGACGGAAATTTTCCATGCGTTTCAAGTTTAGTGATGATTGAAGCGTGTTTGTTAAGGAGTTCTGGCATGGTGTAATTGTATACAGACAAGAGATCGCACTGATCTGTTGGAAGAATGAAGAGAAGGGAAGAGGATTCAAGGTCGAGCTCTACTGCATCCAGGTCGATGCAGCTAACTGGACGGAATGAATATAGTTTGGGTGGGGACGGAGAGATGGCTCAATACTGTGTTTAGTGAAAATAGAATAGTTATCAGAGAAAATGCGCTACACAAACGTTTATATGCATGCACACCGAATGCAAAAGAAAGGAAATAGTATATTAATGCCAATCATCAGTTGTGTAATCGGGTTGTATTGTCACCTGGTGAGTTAATACTGCAATTTTCCATCTAGCGAATAGTTTGTGAGTTATCGTTTGTGGTTAGATTAAACCGATTTCACATAGTTCGCTGATTCTTAAGTGGGTCAATTTTTAAATTAAAAAACATCTCTGCAAAATTAGCTACTCTTAATTTATATATTTTATCTATTTTATAAAAACTGCACTAAAGTAGCGTTATAAAGCACACAGCATTCTGTAAACACCTGTTTGATGTATATTTAAACGTATATGAATTGAGTTAAAATATGTCGTCGCTAACAAACTTTGTTCGATTAATATAAGACATTTTTGGCCGGAAGCAAATTGCTTCCTGTTTTTTTCACATTAATAAAAAAATTAATTGGTAATTCTCCGCGCAGCTGCGTCTGAAACTGGTAAAGTCCGCGACCATCACTGACAACCATTCCATTAGATCGGTCATCATGGAGACCAGCGGAATTCAAGCTCAGAATTGTGAAGCCAGACAGTAGACGCAATATAATAATTATCAGTCTTGTATTCTCCAAATAATATGGGAGCATATAAAGAAACTATGCAGCAATCTCTGGACAGTAGACCTGCCCGTACTTACATAGTCCTAATCAGAGGCGCGTTTACAGAAAACGGGGCCCTAGGCGCAACAAGTTTTGGGGGCCCTTCTGAACTTGTAGACTGAGAGTCTGAGACTCTGGTGGTGTTTAGCCTATCATGTGCTGCTGTGCAAAACCCCGCGCGGTTGAAGTTTAAGCCGTTTTTGCAAGTTTTATTGACACTGTCACTGTAATTATGAGTAGGTTTAGAAGCTATTCTCAAGGAATGTAAAGTTATTTGATTTAATTATTTTAGTTAAAAAACTGAATCTGGTGTTGAATGAAGAATCAACGCGAAATACGTGGCCACTTGTACTTCTAGAATAAATTGAGCTCTTCAGTTGTCCCCATTATTGTGATAAATTTATCACAAATTTGTTTGGATAATTATAAAATTGGAAAAACATGTTTCCCGTCGTTTGGGGCCCCCGAGATTCGGAGGCCCTAGGCGCGCGCCTAGTGCGCCTAGGCCTACAGGTAAACGCGCCTCTGGTCTTAATCCCATATTCAATTATTCATTATGCAAAATACACGTCACAAGAAGTTCGAATGTCAATTGATCCAGTCGGATAATTTGACTGAAGCGCAAACACGGTAACTGTAATCCAACAGCCTAACAAACGAGCTATGCACGTCTTTTTAACGAATTATCAATTTTAAAAACGACCCAACGGAATTCGAAGCCCGAAGGCGGAGGCGAAAAGGTAAAATTAACATAGCAGCACTAATTAATCATCAAATAATTTGTTATCTATAGTGCAGAACGCGTTTGCGTGATAATAGAAATACGCTACATAAACGTTTAGATGCAAGCACACCGAATGCAAAGAAAGAAATAATAAATACCCATCGTCAATTGATGTAATCATATTGCCACCTGGTGAGTAATTGATGCATTTGTTCCATCTAGCGAGTAGTTATTGAGTTATCGACTGCTGTTTAAATAAAGCGATTTTACAGTCCGCAAATTCTTCTGTTGATTAATCCTTAAATCAAGGAAACTCTGTGAAATGAGCTTTTAGTAATTTATATATTTAGCTGTTTTATAAAGACTACACTAAAGCTGCGTTAAAACGCACAGAGCATTCTATTAAACACCCGTTTAAGGTGCGTTTATTTGTATAAACATTCAACAAAAAACAGTGCGCAACAAGTTCACAATGGAAAGTCAAGTATATTTTTGGCAGAAGCAAATTGCTTCCAATTCAATTGAAAAATAAATTAGTAGCAGCAAATCGGTAGTTCATCGCGAAACTGTCTGACAACCATTCCACTGTATTGGTCACTTGAAGACCAGCAGAATTCAAGCTCAGAATTGTGGAGCCTGACGACAAGCGCAATATAATGATACACTAGAGACCTCCTACTTGTTCAAGAACTTTTGGATGGCTGCTCGACATTACCACTGTGTTCTGCGCCCTTCTGAGCCAGCGCTTCAGATCATATGAACAATGGTGATGCTTGGTTTACATGTGGAGGAAAAACTGGAGAACGATGATGCTGACGACGACGACGACGACGATGATGATGATGATAATACTAATGATAATAATACTGTCAGCTCACTTCTACGCTTATGCAACGCTGCAATGCAGTCGCTTTTTGCAGCGACCCTTTCAGACCGTTAAAGCCATCTGCGGAGATTATCCAGCCAGGAAAACGCTCCTACAGGATAATTTACACAATCCTGAAGGATCGTATACATGTACCTCGGGGTTAAATAAAATAATAATAAAAACAATTTGTGATTATTGAAATATTCTGAATACCTAAAACTGTACTGAAAGTTTCAGGAACAGCTACCGCTCTATTCGCTTCCGTTGAGGATCCGATGGCACATGGACCCCTCTCGTTTCAGCGCCGCGGGGTCTCTAGGTGAGCCACCGTTCTACTCGCTTCGTTGAAGACCCTGTTTAACGTAACGTTATGCCTAATCCTAGTACAATGGCGGACTGTCATTGTGCCCGTGTGCTATACTGCTATAGCACATGGGCGCCACTGTTTTCAGCACCGTGTACCGTGGAGTCTCTAGGGCAGATATAAATTAATTCGTTCGATGCTGCATTTTATGGGTGAGGTATGACTGAAATGTTAGGCCCCCCCCCCAAAATGGTCGCAGTCCGATTCTGTTGTAGTAGCCCTATACTGCGTTTCGTCCGTGACCCATCATGGGAAGCGTGAGGGACGAACAAGGTGGGGACTGTTGGTCATGCGCCCTTCCGTGCAACGACCCGACCGAGCTGTCTGACTTTAAAGGGTTTCAATTCCGTTCACGTGTAAAAAGGAGCTACATAAATATCCAGACACGCGCATGCTGAGAATTTACGGGACGTTGACCTGTTTGTTTTAATTTTGCATTGTAATTTGAGTATTTGGCCAGATAAACGGAGGGGGGGATAGAGTAATGGTAACATTCATGGCCAGGAGAGCAGCTGAGCATCAGTACGTGGTTCGATTCCGGCCAGGGGCGTCTACACCATAGAAACCTTGGAGCAATTGCTCCATCCAAGAAATAGGGGGGGGAGATTTGTCAGTGTGTGTGCCACCATTTTAGGGGGACGGAAGGAACGGGGAGGGGGAAGAAGAGTGGGAAAGGGACGTTGCTCCAATGACTTAAGGGCAGGACCGGATTAACAAATGTGGTGGCCCTGTTCAGTAAACCTGTGGGGGCCCCAACGACTGTACACTGTAGGCTACACAATAAAATGGCGTCATTTTATAAGGTGTCACATAGCACTTGAGTTCCGGTCAGGCTATATTCGAAACTTTGGTCTAGAAAGTGGGGGTAGGGGCCTACCAAATGGCGCATCGTTCCCCTTCAAGATCGTTAAATGAATATAATGGCGCCCAATGAATCTATATTTGGCGCCATTTATGCCCAATGCCGAATAATAATAATGATGCTGATGCTGATAGTAATAATATCAATAGCAATTAATATAATAATAATGCCAAACAGCGTAATAATAAATATAATAACAATAGCAACAATAATGAAAATAAAAATAAAAATTTAAAATTACTAACAATAGATGTGTTTCATTATGGAAGCGTGTGTCGATCATAATTGAAGTGACGTAACAAAAGGTCTTTATTCTCTAAATTTAAAACTAATAGCAATAGACTTATTCATAATTGAAGTGACGTAAGAATGGCCTTATTGTATAAATCTAAAGTTACAGTAGACGTGTTTCACAATTAAAATGACGTGACAATAGACCTTTAGACCTATTTTTCTAAATTTAAACTTAATAACATTAATAGACTTTTTCCTAATTGAAATGACGTAACAAAGGCCTTTATTTTCTAAATCTAAAATTATTAGTTTTAGACGTGTTCCATAATCGAAATGACGTAGGCAACTTAACGAATGATATACAGTAGTCTTTTATTCTCTAACTTTGAACAATAGACTTTTCATAATTTAAGTAAGGTAATCCAGGCCTTTATTCTCTATATTTGAGATTAAAAATAATAGACGTTTAAACAATTGTAATTCTTAATTTAAACTTAACAACAGTAGACATTTCAAAATTTAAATTTGTTAACAAAAATTTGTTAACGTATTTCATAATTGAAATGATGTAACAATAGGCCTTTATTGTACCGTCAGGTAGTAACTGTTTAAATAAGCAAGTAAAAATAGGTCTCACTAACATTTCTGGCTGTTTTTTGGACGAATCTGCCTCATAATGGAAACTCCAACAGGGGCCCACACGTGCGAAAGTTGTGTATATTAAATGAGTAGTTTCGAATAATTTGTTCGGAGTTTTTTTGCTCATTTTTACTATTAGACTTAACAAATAACAATAATTATAAAATATTGAAAACACTTTCTTTTGCATGTGTGGGGGCCCCTCAAGTGTGGGGGCCCCTGTTCGGCCGAACATGTTGAACATGCCTTAATCCGCCTCTGCTTAAGGGGGGATAGACGCCCCTGATTCCGGCAACCCGCTTGGGCGGGCGCCTTGCATGGCTGCCATAAAGTGTATTTAGCTCAGATACTGATAATTATACTTTCATATCTCATTGTAATCTTACTGCGTTTGTCGGTTTGAATTAATAAAGAAAAGATTATAATTATTATTATTAACTGGATAGGCTGAACCTAATAAATTTTAAGTGAAGTTAATTTTATCGTCTTTGCCATTTGTAAACGAATGTTAGATAAATCTGTTTAAAAGTTATTTGAATTTTACAGATAATCATAATCGACAGGTTCACCATTTTATACAGGAATAAGAAATCAGTGCAAATCACCGTAACGTAGAAAGAGGTCGGTGTGAATTTACTGTCAGTGTTTACGACACCGACACCTAGCGAGTCGCAGAGAATTTAATTGACCTCGTTTAATGAAAACACTTAGTCTGTCAGTTTTTATAATATTTTTTTTATTTAATCAAACAATGGCAGCATTATAGGGTCATCGAATTCATGGTCAAACTTTGATGAAAATAAAAGGTTATTTGTATTTGTAAGTTTATCTGTTTGTTTAAGCTACTTTAAACTGCACTGACCTTTGTTAAACTTATATCATCAGACACCCGTTTTCAGTCTCGCAACTAAAATATATTCAGCTGTGGATGCGATTTTGATCAAATTACCTTACCTTACCTTACAAAATTTATATAGGGAAGCGAGTCAATCGCTTCCTAAATAAACTAAAAAATACGTAAGTATATGTGCAACACGTCAAACATGTCCATTATTGTGTTTGAAACGAATGCCTACCATTAAACTCCATAGAAACTGAAGACATTTCATGGCTTTCAATCTTTGAAAATGGATAACTCACTTTTCGACTTGGGTAATGCTGTTCGTGACTTGGTTGTAACTTACTTCTAATTCTATTATGTCTTTTACCGGCTATGTACAGATGTGGCGATTTATGTCCACATGTCTTAAAGGATAGTTCCACGCCTTGATACTGTAACTCCATTCTTGTTGGCATCTCAAAGTCAAAGATGCTGAAACTTCAAAGTGTTAAGAACTCTTTGGCTAGGGTCAGAAGTCACAACTATAGTAGGCCTATACGTCAAAGTTTTAACATGTAACCCCTTGTTTGAATCTTTGCATTGGCTTCCTTTTCAGGACATGTTTTGCTTCTAATTCTGATTCGTAGTTAATAAAATAGTGTTCAACCACAAAACCTACAATCAGTCCTTATTTCCCAGACCTTTCATTATTCAACGAGGTTATCTGATAATTTTTCTTTGATCATATCAGTGACCATTGCCATCTTAAAGCGATTTTTTGAAAGTTCTGTTTGAAGTTATTCAATATTAGAAACAGGCTGAAAACTCTGGTTTATAATTTATGCCAGCGCTATGTTAACTTTAGAATGTTGGTAGTAGGACATTCGTTGAAAACTGAGGTAAGAATAGTAATACACTGCCACCTAGCGAGTTGTCTAGGACTCTAGGTTAATAACTCACTACCCAGACACTTAGAGTAATAAATTGGTAAGTTAATTGAAAGCGTCTTAAAAATTGACAATATGGTGTGATGTCGCAAATTTATAAGTTGACAAAATTTATGATAAAATTAACAGATTGGTTTTATTAATCAGTTTATTCAATTGCTTTAAGGCGTTTTAAACTCAGTCAGCAATGTCGGATTTATGACATAAAACACCCGTTTAATGGAAGAAAAGAAACTATATTAGGGCAAGATTAACAATTATCTGAAATTACCTTACCTTACCTTACAAAATTTGTGTAGGGATGCGAGTAAATCGCGTCCTAATTTATTAAAAGAAATAACAACAAACTGAATTGGTTAGGTTTAAATGTATGCGTTAGAGATGTATTATTTCTTTGGAGAAGATATAGCAGTTACAACATATCGCATCGTTGCACAACATTGGTCTGTTTGAAGACTGCAGGGCCCCATATATATAATGCACGCATGTTATTAGACAACGCATTGCAATTGTAATTAGTAACTTCTGTTGCGCCGGTGTCTAATGCACAGCACATAAATCGATGTCACATTAAAAATCAGTTTCGATTTAGCCTAACGGTAAAACACAAATATCGACATTCGGACATTCCTTTTGAACCAATAGGCTTGCTTTCCTCGTTATATATAATTCTAAAACAAGTTTAGGCCTATATAGAAAATTACACTGTGACAGTAATAACAGCATTAGTAGAAGCAGTAATAAAACCATTAGCAGTAATTGGGATGAGATGAACCTCTGGAATGCCTCTATCCTGATAAGGCCTACGCGTGTCCTTCGCCCTGCTGGTTTTATTCACATACATCTAGGCCCTATTTGTGTTTGATTTTCAAGAGTCTATTTTGCCAAGTTTGTCTCCACTCTGGTAGATTTTTGCTTTTCCTGATGAATTGCACGTACAAGGCAAATACTACAGACGAGTGTAGTACATTGTCACGGTGGCGTTTACAGAAGAGCTACAACTGTCCGATCATCTAAGCCACTTCAACTCCAGCTACGATTCCAGCGACAATGTACCCAAAGATGCCCAACGCGAGACAGGCGTTGGCTGTTTTCCGAGCTAAAACGGACCTTTCCTCGGCCAGCTCGCGATTACCGTCTGCCATAGCCCTACGACACTCGATAGATTGAAAGATTGCGGTGAATCCGAAAGGCCAACAGCAGAAGAAGGTGACGAATATCGAATAACCCATGTGGTCATTCAGAGGATCTACGAGAATCGGATGGATAAAGATTGCAGGTGCTTGACCACCGAACACTTGCGGTTGTGTGACGACATATTGCCCAGTCGCGGGTGGAGGGTAAGTAACAACAACTGAGCGAGGGTCGTTGGCTGTGGGAGCTGGGTAGTAGGGTTGTGCGAAAAAACTAAAGTGCGAATTTACAAACGTAGGCCCTAATAGTGTTTAAAAGTTGCATTTGGTAAAAGTAAATGACTGTGCAAAATTTGGTTGAATTATTTTGAAGTTCAGAGGTGCCCCAACTGCGTCGTCGAAGTTCGATACTATACCTCTGTTGCTAGTGCATTAGAGCCAATTCAGATTAAGGGGAACCTTCATCCTTCAATGTCCTTCATTCCTTCAATCCTCCATATTAAGCGAACCGGTAGTAAGTCTACCACGATAGGCGTAATTTGTCGGGGGGGGGGGGGTACGATGGGTACCCGTACCCCAATTTTTTGACTGGGGTACCGTACCCCACTTTTAAACAAGGCTAATCAATATTTTATTATTGAGCCTTCCCAGAAATCGCAGTCTTTGCCTTAGTTCGTGTATGTAAGAAATTGGAACCCCCACTTTTTAGACCAAAGTTACGCCCCTGCCCACCACGTCATATGCCATATTTAGGGCACGGTGTTAATTGTGTAATATATAATCAGTGTCATGTACAAAAGTCTGTAGAGATCCGGTAATCGCAAAATTTCTGTAAAAAGAGGTCTTTTCGATCAGTTATTATGTCGTTATCCAAAATCAAAACAAGAACCGCTGTCCTGATTTTGGATATTAGTGCGAGTTACCGAAAAATGTCTTGCCAACTTATAAAGACGTTACGAGGCACTATCAGTATGTTAAATACAGCCTCAACAGAGTCAACACGGACGGAACCAAAGAATCTATTGTCACTCAAACAGCAGAACTCATAGTAAGACACGTCGAAGCTATAGGCTATGGAGAAAAGCTTCCATCGTGGCAGTTTCACATACAAGAGTTCTGAACATTCCACGATGAATTTCTATCGGCGACCTATAAAGGGTCGAAAAAGTAGTAGTATATATCGTAAAAATTGCAAAACTCTTAACGTAAATGTAGAGAAAAAGTTGTTGACATCGAAGCTTCCAACTGTGCCATTGACAGAAAGGTGACAAACGATGAACATACGTTCTTATACATGATCAGCGGACGATTAGAGTAATGATTATTGGCGGTCAAGATAAGACTGCATCAACTAAACTAAAGACGAGGCATGAAAGAAAGCTGACCGAGCACCTAAGATATCGCAAACATTTGGATTTCAGCAATGAACAAACATTAGCAGACAGTAATGATCAAAATTCCGCAAGGTAAAGAGAAATAGATCCAGTACAGAGTCAAATCTTAGCAGACGAAGAAGCCATGGATGCGTCAGAAAAACCAAGTACCTGCAAGGAAGTAAATAAAACTAAGCAAACGACAAAAAATTACCGAAGTTGTCAAAAATCTGTCACCGATATGGAATATCGGACAGGGCAGGTACGGTAATTGCCAATGCTCAGTATGAGAATTGTAGAAAAAAGACTGGGGGGGGTTAGACCTTGATTCATGTGGAGTTTTGGTGTGCAATGAAGACTTTACTATGGGGTCCTAAGAAAGACTAGGGGGGTTGAACCCTCCCAACCCCCCGACAATTCTCACCCTGCCAATGCTGTACTTGAAGATTTTGGTATTGTTTCACAGACCGAATCAACCCATGTAATCGATTGCTACAAACTTCGCCGAGAAAGAAAAATTACTAGAAAGCGTACATCAATGCAGGCAGGTGAAACAAGGGATTCAATAGAAACCTTGTACTTTAAAGGTTACTTTGCACACTCAGAAAGTATCTTATTAGCAATGATAAGTTACAGTTGAACAAGAACACATTTATAAACGAACTGGGGTTGCGCCGACTTTTGAAAGCTCGCCAACAGCAACCGAGGGGTATCAGAAATTTTGTCATACCGACGTTGAACTTCAACGCCGAAAGTTACGTCGAGTTAATAAACTGTATGGATTTGACCGTTACCGCCACACCGCTGCTGTCAAGGATTCCAGTTGATCCGGCAGAATATTTGGTGCCAACAGCGCTACACTGCCATTCGTCAGGGTGCCATGTCATACACAAGCTGTAAGAGAGGAGTGAAACTAGTAACCGAAGCATGTCAAGCGGTTTGCCTGGAAATTTCTCGAATTGGATTACTCAGACACAGAACAAAGTCCCGGCAACAGGTGGCTTCTTTGATAACAAAAGAGATCAATATGTCTTCCATGATGTGTGACAATTGTAATCTATGAGTTTTGGATAATTTAATCGACATTTAGGCCCCTATGTCTCTGTTTCAAACTTGTTCACGTTTTTAATTACTTTGACTGTTGGACAGCGTTTGTGTGTCCACTGTCCAAACTCCATATTACTCCATAACAATGATATTCAACTTCTTAAAATTTGTGTTCAGACATGTTCAGTAACCAAATGTATAATTTTGTGAAGGATTGTTTAGTTATCAGTGATGGTAATAACTTGCATAACGTGTATTAATAGTATGGTAAGCAATCGCTTATTAGTATTTTGCAAGCATCTGTTACTGCTCAGTTTCAAAGTCGTTGGGGCAGTTCAAGACATGGCACTAGCAACTAACAAATTTAGCCACAATTTCACCTCTTACAGACACAACTTTTCCACGCTATTACAATTAATAATTCAGAAATTTTTTTTTCACCATTACGTTCGCACCACCCTACTGGGTAGGCTGGTTGTTGCCCTGTCGCCTGCATTCCATGTGGGGGAGGTGGACCATAGCGAAGTGTGGCATTGGCATCATTCTGTAGCGCGATGTATTTGGGTGGTGGACCGTAGGCTCCATAGACAGGTTGATAAGGTATGATGTACTGTAAAGGCTGCCGATCTTGTTGTAACTGATGAAGATCAGCTGGATTCTGTGGACGCGGTGGATATTGAGGATTCTGTGGGGAATTCTGGTAGGCAGGGTTGGTGAAGCCTCCCTCGATCGAATCTGAACAATCTGCTCGACTAGAGTTACGACGCGATATTAAGACATCTTCTTCGTCGTCAACGTAGGAACCTATCGCAAGCAAACAATAAATACAAAAATATTACCTATAAACGGATGTAAGCTTATAATACACGGTGAGTCATAAAACACGTGTCCCTATATATTTTACTGTAACTTCGTCAGATATCAGATTATGTCAAGGACATTTTAAGTACAGATAGAAGAGTTATTACCGAGCATTAAGAAAGTTTAATTTTACGTTCAAATTGACCTCCTTGGGTATCCACGCATGCGCGAAGACGCATACGTTACTGCTTGACTGACTCATCAATGATGCGCTGATCCACTTCGTCCCATGCCTCCAAAATTCGGTGACGCAACTCGTTTCTTTAAAAATTGCAAAATCACTTAGCGATTCTCCTAACGGATGACTGGCTGATTCCTATTTCTCGAGCTATTTGTCTCTGCGTACGATGCGTTTGCGGCATATCTTCCTGACTGAGCACCAGCGAATCAACCTGTTCAACATTGTCGACTGCATGTTCTGGCCGTTTGAGGGCGGTCACTACCTGGTTGACGATGAAAAGACCCAGTTTCATCGATCTCTGAAAGGAGAGATTTTAATCCACAACGAGTCCACCCTTAATCTGGACATTCTTTTAAAAAACGTTTCTCACCGTAATTTTTATTCTTTCTTAAAAATGTTATGACATGTTTATCTTCTTCGATAAAAACCATTGAGTCGGGGTTGTCGTGACGTAAATATAGTTTAGGCTGGGCCAGCTTTAAAAAAAATAATCTATAGAGCACTTGGCTAGACCATCAAGCGACATTGTTCCGAAATTTAATTAAAATTTATGGGTATCTGCATGAATTATGTTAACTTATGTAGGGACACGTTTATTAATGACTCACCGTGTATATATGCATAAATGCGCAGTTGCATGTATCAGTGCCGGCCTTACGGGCGTGCGAACCGTGCGGTCGCACGGGGCCCGCAATTTATGGGGGCCCGAAAATGTCCCAGAAAATTAACATGAACAGGACACCCTAATAATATTATTATGGCTTCGATTAAATCTTCTCTTTTGTCAAAAAAAGTAGAAGTCAAATGGTACAAGCAGTTTAGTTTGTTTCAATATAATAATTATACAGACTTAATATTTTAACTTCCTCTATATCCCAAAATTCTCGTGACGAGAACTTCCGCAATGATTTTTAAAATGAAAACAATGAGGTGGCGATTACAGTAAATACCTTGATAGTGAACTTTTTTATGTTATGCTCTTAGCCTCAAGTTTAAAATTACAGAAAAGTTTATAATTTTAAGGATTATATAAATAGAAGCTGTTTGGGTAGTGACGGATAATTTCTTGGATGACACGAATATGCGCGGAGCACATGTTCGTGATTCTAGGAGATAATTTATTTTACGTTTAGTTGGTGGTTAAAAGAGCCATGAAATGTCCAGATTTACCGTCTATACATAAAAGCACACAAAAACCTATTCGCGAATCGCACACTTTGTTATTTCCAAGGTCGAAAATTTAGTGGTCGACTTATAAGCAAAATGGACTTGTACGCGAGTAGGCCTACATAGACCCCCTACGGAACTTTAATTTATTATTTTTTCTCACTTGCATTTTCAAGGAATTTATTTGTTATGGTTTATTATTTTAGGGCCTACACACACCTGTGTAGGGTCTATGTATATATAATATTTGCATGTATAGCCCACGTATGTTTGTCTGAATTTCCAAGTTTATGTAATTTATTTTTTATATAGATCAGTAAAATTATTAGCAATGAAAAACAATTTGACTTTTGTCATTGGGGGCCCGTACAGTATACTCTGCACGGGGCCCGAAATATCCTAAGGCCGGCGCTGCATGTATATATGTATACCTTTTTGTATGTATGTATGTATGTATGTATGTATGTATGTATGTATGTATGTATGTATGTATGTATGTATGTATGTATGTATGTATGTATGTATGTATGTATGTATGTATGTATGTATGTATGTATGTATGTATGTATGTATGTATGTATGTATGCGTGTATGTATGTATGCATGTTTGTATGTATGTATGCATGTATGTATGTATATACGTAGCCTATGTATGTATGCATGTATATGTATGTGTGTATGTACGTATGTATGTACATGTATGTGTGTGCCTGTAAACAGACTATTTTAAGCCATCGAAAAGGAACTCTTTCGTGTAGCCCCAGTAATTCTGAACTTTCGGAGGCATAATGATCTGGAGCCGATTAATTCTTCACTATAGCTGTCCCTCGCAGACACATATAAACTGACTAATAATACTAGACATATTTGCACGAGTAGTGCTGGTATTCCAAACTGACCTTCGACAATAATTGTTTTCTGATTGTGTGGTGGTGGATTGTCTTTCAGGTCATCCGTAAAATCTTCGCAGTCAGTGGATGGACGTGAGCCTTGTCGGGATGTGTGTAACGACATTTTGACTGTTCCTTCCGCAAACATCAGTTTTTCAACTCATGTCAGCAAAACAATATTCCTACCTGAAAATATACCTTTTATAATGGGGTTTATCAGACATCAGAACTATTCGCATTTTATGTAGCCTATGCAAAAGTGTGCATGTTATCTGGTAATAGGCCCATGAATGGTTTTGGTCTAAAACGCCACCAGGCAATTCTTGAACATGTGACGCTATGAGATTGTCTACTCGTAGGCCTACTAATAGTCATAGCCATGTAACCAAATATATACGATGCACTTAGTTTTGCGTGCTCCATTCATTTTGAGACATTAGAATATAATTCATTATCTCTAATGCTTTATTTTTGTAGCGTCAATCATATCTGCGATCGTTTAATCACAATTTTTTGTCTTATTTACTTATTGTTAATTATTTACTTGTGTATTTTGGGATACTTAATTTCTTGTGCACTCTATATCAGTATGCCTAAATCTAGGACGTAAGACTAGTATTTCCATGAAGACTTTCTCCATGGTCCATAGTCTCAATGCGCATAACTCAGCTAAGCATGTTCGAACTCGCAGTCATTGGATTAAAGAGCCAGACAGCTGTCAGAAACATCATCATGTCGCATTTAGCGCAGAAATAGCGTTTTAGGAAAACCTGCAATGGACAAGAGCAATTCATCTGAATATAATATTTAAAGATCATGTGTTACGGTACCCATATTACACATTCTGGTTAGCTATGGTTCTACGGGTTGATGAATTTGAACATTTATATTAATAATTTTTAAGGCCTTACTAGAACCTCTCATAACATAGTTAAAAGGTTCTTTTATAGACAGACGTGTATTGCGCAAAGCAAATTTAAGGAAAAGCCAACCAATCGCAGTAAGTTTTAAATGCAAGGCAATGCTATCTAACCTGATGTGTAACGGAACTGTACTTCGACGAACCTCTACGGAGTTTCTATCCACCTAAGCATTCAGCAGAGCAGACCTTAGAATATAATCAATGTTTAGCCTACATGTTAAAGGAACGAATAATATTTATAACTGAGACTTGGCGTTTGCGATTCCTTTTATCTAGCAGAGAAAGCCGCACGCAGCCGTATAGCTCTTTAATCATCTGCGACAACTATTTCAGTTCAGACTGAGCTATATGTAGACGCCCGTTTAACTATGTTGATAGCCACGAATAGTGCGTTCATAGCTTGTCTCAGAGAAAAACTTTAGCTGAGATATTGTATACATTGAATGCAACACACATCTGAGCAGCATCAGCCATGCATGCTAAACGAAGCGAATGCTACTTCCTCTTTCGACCTATGTCTCTTTTCAGTATGTTGCTG
The DNA here is from genome assembly GCA_963556255.1 of Allolobophora icterica. Lineage (NCBI taxonomy): Eukaryota > Metazoa > Annelida > Clitellata > Crassiclitellata > Lumbricidae > Allolobophora > Allolobophora icterica. The sequence goes on from OY744605.1 coordinate 73,585,921, forward strand.
GCTATGCTGCAACTTGAGGTGATAGAAATGCATACAGTAACACTGAACCAAAATAGATTACTTGAACGGATTGTTATAACATCTTAGTCAACAATTGAAGGTGTACGATTTGTAGGAAGTTCTGTGGAGGCGAGTGAGCAGGGGATTTCTAAGCATGTTAACTGGTAGGGAAATTCCCTCCAGCCCTCTTAAATTCTCCACCAGTCCTTGCCCTTTTCCACACCAGTGAATTTTGCCCTGTTTAATCCCACCAGTCGCCGCCAATGATGAAATAATTAAATTATTTTATTTTATCATGACCTTGAGGCTTGAAGTCGAAATCCTCATTAATGAGTCAATATGGCGCTTGTTTCATTTTGATAACTTGTTTTATTTTGCTGATTCGACTTTCGAAAGTTCATATATTTAAAATAGAGGCCTATTTCCATTCCTAAGTTTCTCTGAGTCAGTGCTCTTTGACTTAAAGTACACGCGAAAAATGTCCCTTTTCAAAATATCCCCACTTAACCAGTCTTGTTGTCAAGACCTTAAACCACAAGACCAAGACCAAGACCAAGACCTTGAACCTCAAGACCAAGACCAAGACCAAGACCTTGAACCTCAAGACCAAGACCAAGACCAAGACCTTGAACCTCAAGACCAAGACCAAGACCCAAAAAAATCACAATCGTATCCAGACTTCTATACCTTACTAAAAAATTGTCCAGTCGGACTACTCGTTATTTCAATGAAAACATGAGTTTTTTCTTTTTTTCAAGCAAAACAACTCTAAATGGAGACTGCAGAGAATTCTGAATTCGTATTTACAAAAGTCCTTCATGCGAAATGTTATTCCAAATGCCTGTTGAATTTTATAAAAATCAATTTGCTCAGAATTTTCTGACCAAGACGTGAATTGTGGGGCCTCATAAAAATTCTGCCATGTGAAAAAACACGGTCTACAAGTGCTGAAATCGCTAGCACACAAAGCAGCTTTTTAAGAACCGGATGTAAATGTACAAATTAATCATGAGTCTGTTTTGAAATCATTCCATGTTAAATAACCGGAAGTCAAAAATAATTGTCCAAAACAACAGTGAAGCCTCATTCACACCGTGTAAATACTAAAGCAATAACTGTATGAGCAATTATTGGATAAATTTGTAAAATTCTTGCCGTTTGTTAAAATTAATGACTGTTCATATTGACAAAAGTCTTGGTCTTGGTCTTGCAAAACCAAGACCAAGACTTTGAACCTCAAGACCAAGACCAAGACCAAGACCTTGAACCTCAAGACCAAGACCAAGACCAAGACCTTTGGTCTCAAGACCAAGACCAAGACCAAGACTTTTAAAAACGAACTCGAGTGCACTCGAGACC
>OY744605.1:73589779-73722279 GCA_963556255.1 Allolobophora icterica
AGGAGAAGAAGAAGAAGAAGAAGAAGGAGAAGAAGAAGAAGAAGAAGAAGAAGAAGAAAAATACGATGATGATGAAGAAGAAGAAGAAAAACAAGAAGAAGATGTCGACGATGAAGAAGAAGAAGATGATGATGATGATGAGGAGGAAGAGGAGGAAGAGGAAGAGAAGGAAGAGGATGAAAAAGAGTGGAGATGGTGTAGAAAAAATTGGACAAAGAAAATATGACACACCATCAGTTATAGCATTTATCTTTGAAAGCTAACACAAGTACACATACTTAGAAAATTGACAATTTATATAGCATCGCTGTATATGCTTGTATGCATGCTTTAGAAAAATTGCGTAACATCTCTACAAACTTAAAGCCGTGAACAGATCTAAAAGGCGAGTATTAAAGTTTCTAAAAGCTTCCTAAAAGCATCCAGTCACATTGTCATTGTCTTCACAGTTACTTCTTGCTTCTATTATTTGAAGGAGGGGACACATATGAACCAACAGTGATGGGCAATAGTTAACTAAAAATTTGCTAACTTTTAGTTTAACTAAAATCTTGAAGTTAAGGATGAAGTCTAACTAAAAAATGGTTTAGTAAAACCATAGTTTAATTAAAAAATTTAGTTGCTAACTAAAAAGTTAAACTAAAAAATCAGCAATACGCAACTATTTTCCGCAATGAACATTGAACACTGTCAACAACTCAACGCGACGTTTACTTACTTATTAATAATTACTCACGTAAGATGTGCTGAGATTGCTTCAACTGTTTGTGATGGTAAAGTCCTAATTATTGATAGAAGGGTTTCCATGAGGTCAGTCCAATAGGCTACACGACAAGGAATGATGTGTCCGAAATGGTCCGTAAGGAAGTGTGGGAACCAACGGGCCCCCAGTTGCTGAAAACCGCAGTGTAAGTGTTCCAAAAGTTGCGATTTATTTCCATACTGCAACGGGTGACCCGTCAAAATAGCCCCGTCAAAATAGCCCCGTCATAACAGCCCCGTCAAAATAGCCCAGCGTCAAAATAGCCCCGTCTAAACAGCCCCGTCAAAAGAGCCCCGTCTTAAACGACAGAAAACACAGTGGAAATGTATTCCACAAGATTTATTCATTTATAAGAAGATACTAATAAAAGATACTACTATAAAAAACAGACTACAAGCATGGAATGTTAAATGCTTTTCTACGAAACGCGAACGAAAGTTTCTAGGTATTAGGTAATAATTGTGACCATCTTAAAAGAAAGTTAATGTCGATGTCTTAAGCAAGAGCCTAGACACTAAGATTATGCGCTATAGCACGAAGGTATTCCAGAATTGTAGTAGCGCCATAAGTTTCACTGACAGTTTGCAGCGGGCGATTTAACTTAACGTACTTCGCCTTGGAGGCTTCCGGCTGTCTAAACCCTGAATTGAAACGGCCGATAGCGATCTCTACACTGTCCTGCTCTTTCCGAAACTGGTCTACCAGTTTATACACAGAAGGATGGTGGCAGTCCAAAGTCTGCTGGAAAGCCCGATGCCATGCTTCGACGGAGTTATTCGTCCGAGGTAACCCAAGAGTTGTTCGCTCGCGGACGTTCCACATAGAAATGGCGAAGCGAGGATCTGCTCTCCAATAACTGATCAGATTTCCAATTAACAAATTAATTTGTATTTAGTCAGTATGTGTCAGAACCACCTCTTTGAAGTATTGCTTATACTTTTGTTGCGATTCAAAACATTTCTTGTAACATTCAACTTATTAGCCGTTGTGGAACTGCTTGCCTTTGGCGTTTTTATGGGGCTATTTTGACGGGGCTGTTTTGACGGGGCTATTTTGACGCAGGGCGATTTTGACGGGGCTGTTTTGACGGGGCTATTTTGACCGGGCTATTTTGACGGGGTGCCACTGCAACGTAGCGTCAGCTAGAAGGCGAGGATCAGTGACTGGAGTTTCTTGAAATCGATCCCGAAGGATGGAGAAGATGATTTGAAGCGAATAGTTCCGGCAAAGGAGAGAGTATCTTATTAAGGTGTCGTTTAGTATCCGTCGAATGCGTGGCAAAGTTTGAAATGGTTTAACTTGAGGTTCTGGACGGCAAATCGTTTTCAGTATGTCAGCGACTATTGACATAACACATTTCAAATGTGATAACCCGAGATTTACAAGGCATGGCGACCTTTGTAGAACTATAATTTCCCAGTGATTGCAGCCACGCGTATTCCAATTAGGATTCCAAGGATGATGTAAGCCAAGATGCCCACTACGAGAGAGGCGTGGGCTACATTTCGAGCTACAATGGACGTTTTCTTGGCCAGCTCGCGATTGCCAACGTCAATGGCCTTGCGACACTGGACAGATTTAACGATTGCAAATAATCCGATGATCCAACAGCAACAGAGGCAGACGAATATCGAATAACCAATGTAGTCATTCGGAGGATCTTGGAGCATCGGCTGAACAATGATTACAGGTGGTTGACCACCGAACCCTTGCGGTTGTGTGAAGACGCATTGTCCAGGCGGGGGTAGAGGGTAAGTAACAGCAACTGCCTGAGGGTCGTTGGGAGCTGTGGGAGCTGGGTAGGCTAGTTGTTGTCCAGTCGGCTGCATTTTCTCATAGGCATATGCATCGTAGCCAGGTTTGGCATTGGCATAACTTTGATGCTCGTTGTAGTTGGGTGGTGGACATTGACCTCCAGATTCAGGTTGATTGTGTTTAATATACCGTGAAGATGGTTGAGGTTGCGGCTGTTGACTATGAGCTGGATTCTGTTGAGGTTGCGGATATTGCAGATTCTGTGGTTGATTCTGCTGGGCAGTAGTACTGGAGCGATCCTCAACCGAATCTATTCCATCAGGAGGATTTGAGTTACGAGGCGCCATTAAGGTATCTTCTTCGTCTTCAAGGTAGTCACCTGTCGCATTCAAACAATAAATTCAAAGCAATGTTGCGTACCTACGTATGTGTGCCTGTAAACTGTCTATTTATCTGGAAGTTTAGACAGAGCCTCGTGTTGTCAAAATGTAATTTTAATCTATAGACTCACAATCATATCGCGACAACGAACTAGTGGTAGAGATATAGAATCCAAAGTAAAAGCAGACATATTTGAACTACGTGTTTCAGTCTGACCTTCGAAAACTGGTTCCTGAATATATGGTAGTGGTTGGTCTTGTTGGTCACAGACAGAGTATTTCCAGTCATTTTGTGGACTCAATGTGTGACCAGCTGCACCTGACGACATTGTTCCTTGGTAGATATTTTGACGAATTTCTGATAATTCACTCCGTTCACAACAAAATCTTCTTAGCTGAAAATATTCCACAACATGCCTTAATATACCATTGTAATTATTATCATTATATTTTTTTGTCCCGAGGTAAACATGATCCTCGGGCGTCACAAAAATTTGTCAGGAGACAAAAGAAAACTAGTTATTCTGGAACGGTTACATCTCCTCCGGGTCCGCCTCGACTATATTACTATAATTATTTTTATTATTATTATTATTATTGTTATTATTATTATTATTATTATTATTATTATTATTATTATTATTATTATTATTATTATTATTATTATTATTATTATTATTATTATTATTATAATTATTATTATTATTATTATTATTATTATTATTATTATTATTATTATTATTATTATTATTATTATTATTATTATTATTATTATTATTATTATTATTATTATTATTATTATTATTATTATGACAATTTTTAGCATTCCAAATTCTGACTTGCTGTGACTCTGTCGGTTGATCTATGTTAGCATTTGCAGGCCCAATAGCGCTTTTCAAGATCCTGTCGGAACGTAGACCACTATTTGGAGAGGATCCTTGAGGGACAGAAGTGAACTTCTGAAGTTAAGGGAAAGGCAGATCACTCGAAAACAATTTATCCTCATCATTTTCGTTCTTTTGTCTCCAAAAATCGCCAAAATATAATATTAACAGGGTACTAGGCAACAAACGATAGACTCACAAGGTACCAGAGTTCCGCTTAAATATAACCACTGATTGCGATGAAAAACAGTTTATGTTGTTAATTAAACATGCACTAAAATCTTAACTACGGGAAATAAGTGATTCATATGGGTGACTTACTAAACAAAAACTGAAACGTAGCCAAAATATACAGCAAGGCACAAATTACGGACTAAAATGCAGCTGAAATGCAAGGCAATGTTATCATACCCGATGAGGAATAGAACTGTTTCTCGATGAAACTAGGCGTATTCTCTCTCCACCTTTGCGTTAGCGGAGCAGAACGTAACCTACATCGATGTATATTACACCTGCAGTAAGCCAATCCGTCCACAGGTAATATCGTCTACGGACTCATATGAATATTCTGCTCACCTTTGCGTCGACAGCGCAGACCGCAGCAGCCAACGAAGGCTAACAACAGCGTTTGTGTGTCGGAGAAAATGTTGATCAATAGCTGAAATTAGGTCAACTGAAACCAGGCGAATCGTTCAGTGCGTTTATACTATGAATTCTCTCTTTACCTGAAGCCTTACTCTGCTGCTTCGGCTCTGGTGCGTGGTTTTATGCAAAAGCTAGGCCTATTTTGCCAGCTTACCTGTGTCTTGCTCTGAAGCGCCTGTAAAGGTGTCATGTGTAGTGTCCTTGAACTGATCCACAGTCAAATCACATTGCTGACTTTATATCACGTGTTCTTATAGGTAATAGAAAATCCTCGACTACTACTACTAATACTAGTAGTAGTAGAAGTAGTAGTAGTAGTAGTAGTAGTAGTAGTAGTAGTAGTAGTAGTAGTAGTAGTAGTAGTAGTAGTAGTAGAAGTAGAAGTAGTAGTAGTAGTAGTAGTAGTAGTAGTAGTAGTAGTAGTAGTAGTAGTAGTAGTAGTAGTAGTAGTAGTAGTAGTAGTAGTAGTAGTAGTAGTAGTAGTAGTAGTAGTAGTAGTAGTAGTAGTAGTAGTAGTAGTAGTAGTAGTAGTAGTAGTAGTAGTAGTAGTAGTAGTAGTAGTAGTAGTAGTAGTAGTAGTAGTAGTAGTAGTAGTAGTAGTAGTAGTAGTACTGTATTCGACCTAGACTAGTTGACAGAACGTAACAGGTTATGGGGTCATTAGTAGACAATATAAGCTAGTTAATGCAAGCGTCGTTTAGTTTAATGCAGGGTGAGAATTGTCGGGGTGGTTCAACCCCCTAGTCTTTCTTAGGACCCCTAGTTGAGTCTTCATTGCACACCCGGGGGTTCGTTTCCAACCCCCTCAGTTGTGCTAGTGTGATTATATTGTGCATATATTTTAGCATTTTCTTTCATGGTTCACTCTTTGGGTTACTAACAAAGTCATTCTCTGGTTTATTGTGAGATTTGTGACCATGTGAATTGGATACTAATAAATTTAGTGATGTCATCACTATAAGGAGTTTAAGGTTTCTCTTGCATTTTTGAAGTTTCTCAGTTTGCAAAACTACGGATAAAAATTCAACTCCACATGGCTCAGACTCATCAAAGTCTAACCTCCCAGTCTTTTTTCTACAATTCTCACACTGGTTTAATGATAAAGCGGCGCTATAGCATGAAATATAATAATTTAAAAGTGAGACCATGCACACGACAGATGACTGATTAATTATGCAATCGGAAGTATGTGGACTGGTTGCCATGGTAATGTCGACGCAAGCCAATGAAATCCCTCAGAACTGGATCTCTGAAAATCACTCGAAGATTCGGATAGAAACGGCGGTGGCGACAAAATGCTTAGAGAAGCGAAAAACGTTAATTGTTTCAAATAAATCATCTGATTTAAGTGTCGGAATTATTTTGACTCGATCATAGAGTTTTAAAGAATAAGTTTGCGAACTTACGGAAGCGAATGCGGGTAAGACTAACTGCGATATCGAATAAATTCGGTTGGTTAGTCCAGGGGTCTTAGACTTTTTAAAGCCACGGACCGGCAACATCTTTATGTTGTTTTTCGCGGACCACTAATGGCAAGCGCGTGATCGCAACCTGGAGGATCCGCACATGAATGTCATGAAGTATGGGGATTCATGAGTTTTGTCAATGATTACTGATTTAAATTAAAATACGGTTGAAATATTATTCATTTTCTCGAATAAGTTGAAAAATTATGAATTTTTAATGACTTTCACGGACCGCTGACCAGAGCTATGCGGACCGGCGCCAAACACAGACAAACACAGTCCATTGTCATGGCGGCATTTAAAAAAACTATAAGTCTCTAGTTTTGCAGCCACGAGAATTCTAAATGAGACTCCAACGACGATGAACACCAAAACTATCATTACGCTAGAGCTTTGCTTTGTATTTTGATATCCGTCCGACTTTAGGGGCCTACATGTCGCAATCCCTTTAAGTTAAGATCATCATGAACCCGATGAACCAAAAGCAAAAGAGGATTACGAATAGCGAATATCCGACGAAGTCATGCGGAGGATTTTCAAGGATCGCCTGGAAAGTGCTAGAAGGTGGTTGACCGCGGAACATTTACCGCTGTTCTTCGACGCATTTTCCACTTTCGGGTGAAGGGTAGTGAGCCACAACAACTAACCGGAGTTTCCTAACTTTTGAAACTGGTTGTAATGGTCGTTGCTTTATCGGCTGCAGTGCATCTGTGGCAGATGGGCCATAGCGAAGTTTGGCTCTGAGATCATTTTGATGGGCAGTGTAGTTGGACCGTGGACCGTAACCTCAATATGCAGGATGATAAGGGTCGATACCAGGGCTGTAGTGGTAAAATTTGAGGTGAGTATACGCTACCGGTGACCAGCGGCGTAAAAAAAATTTGAAGACCTTTTTTAGGAAAAAAGTTCTGACTTTTCACCAATTCTCTGAAAATTTTCAGACTTTTTACGATTTTGTCTCTGAAAAAGTTGATGACCTTTTTTTTTTTTTTTTTTTTTTAGTCATTCGCCCTAAAAACCTTAAAAAACCTCTCTTTTTTGAAAAATTTTCGTTCCCAGAGGTAAGTATACGCTGTATACCCGCGTATACCCTCGTCTACAGCCGTGAGTATACGCTCTCAAATTTCTCTAGAGGTAAGTATACGCTGTATACCCGCGTATACGCTCGACTACAGCCCTGGTCGATACATTAAGTGTTATTGCAGCTAGGCCTAAATTTTTCAAATACCACTTAAATGTAGTAAAATTAACCTTACTTAACGTAATTAACATAAGTAAATACTTCCGCAAAAGACCATAGAAGACAGTGATGATAAGGGAAGTCTTAACAGGACAGAAACGAATGAAAAACTAGATCTGAGGGGTATGGTAATGCCACTTATGCAGGCCTGGAACTTTCTCGCATTAATCACCTACAGTCCAGGGTGAGAATTGTCGGGGGGGTTTAACCCCCCAGTCTTTTTTAGGACCCCACAGTAAAGTCTTCATTGCACACCCCAACTCCACGTAAATCAAAGTCTAACCCCCCAGTCTTTTTCCAACAATTCTCAAACTGCTACAGTCATTCTGTAGCCGTGGATGACAAATTTTTCAAATTACTTTACCTTGTTTTAGAGCATTTGTGTAAGAGAACAAGTTAAGCGCTAATTAATTAAAGTACAAAGGAATTCTCGTGTGTAGTTCAATTTAACTTGTACTTCATAGTAATCTACTAAAATAAAATTATTAGCAATGAAAAACAATTTCACATGTGTGATGGGGGGGCCCGTACAGTATATTCTCCACGGGGCCCGAAATATCCTGAGGCCGGCACTGCTAGTAGTAACTGCAAACAGGACGATGTTATGCCCTGGATTATCTTCAGTCAGATTGTATTTGTCTTTAGCCCTGCTGGCTTTATTCGTTGGAATCTTATTATTATTAGGTTGAGTTTCTGGTTTTTTTCAAGGTTATCTTCCTCAGGCAGATTTTGATTTCCCTAGATGATATTTGCACGTTTCATTTCCAAATTTTTCTCACATCTCAGGTCATAAGGTATAGGGAATAATCTAATGGCTTTTATTCATGATTTGGAGAGAAAATCCAGTAGCGGCAGTAGCCATTGTATCACAAACATACACGTTCATATCCCCGATGGCACAGTCCCATTTTCTTGCCCCTTAAGGCAAAACCTACCGTAGGTCTATAGAGTTATCTCTGGCGATGGATTAGGTGCGTTAAATTTCAGCTGCAGCTGTCGCCTTCACGTTATAGGACGGCGATAATAGTCATATTATATGAGCAGTCGTTCGCAATCTTTGCTTTAGGCCGATCACGTGTGAGGAATTTTAAAATCCTAGTTAAAAACACCCTACAAACCCAGTGGCGTAGAAAGGGTTTTGGAGCCCTTGTGCAGAGCTTCGATGGTGGGCCCTTGAACCCCTTCCATCTGAAACAAAAAACACTGTGCAAAAACGCTTGGCGCTTTTGCGATATTTGCATATTTAGCACCGTGGGAAATATGCAAACATCATAAATCGCACCCCAGTTAAATAATAATTAAATAATTACATTTTAATTATTTTTTCCGATTTCTTTATTTCTCCAGACTAGCATCAAAATTGAACTAGAGATAATTAATCTAAAAACATTGTTCTGTCTGCTATGACTGCTAAAATATGAATTATCCACAATTAAATTCTGTCAAATTGTGAAACAATTGAGTTGGTTGATAAAAATAACGAAACTATTTAACAAATTAGACAAGTGTTTAGTCTATGGTAGTCTAAAAAGAAGAATCCGAAAATTCTATAAAGTGTAAACATGTCGCCGTCGGTCATGACATCAATATATTTATACGTCAGTAAAACTACTTCCGTCCAAAGACTGCATAGAGTAAAGAATTTTGTTATGGCACATCTGTCGTTTACTAAATCATGCTACTGGACATTCCAGCTTCAGATTCACCCAATAAAACTACTGAGTCGAGTCATTTGAGTGTGTAGTAGTACTGTGTACACTGTTGCTAACTTGTTGTACATTGTTTAGTACATTAGATCCCATGATTGCTTCAATACAAATGCAATTGGTTTTCCTTCGAACTACATGCAAATTTGGACTCCAACTGTTTTTAAAATTGCGTAATTGTTCCTGATATTTTGCTTTATTACTTTTAATGCAGTGTTTTTGCTAACTGTTGATATTTATCCACTTAGAATACGTTGAGAATGTTTCTTCGTCTGTTTGTAACAGAGATCCTAATTTTGAAATGGAATAAGCCAGGCTTTACAAGGCATCGAGCAAAGATGAGCGTAGTACACTGTGATGGTTGTGTTTGGAGAAGAACTGCGACTATCGGATCATTTAACACAGGCTAATTCCAAGTATGACTGCAGCGACGATATAGACTAAGATGCCGAATGCGAAAGAGGCGTGGGCTACATTTCGAGCTCCATTGGACTTTTTCTTGGCCAGCTCACGATTACCAACTTCATTGGCCCTGCGACACTCGAAAGATTTGAAAATTGCAAAGAATCCGATTACCCAACAACAACAGAGAGTGACGAATATCGAATAACCCATGTGGTCATTCGGAGGATCTTCGAGAATCGGATTAACAGTGATTGCAGATGGTTGACCACCGAACCCTTGCGGATGTACGACGACGCATTGCCCAGTCGCGGATGGAGGGTATACACCAGATGACCGAGGGTCGTAGGCTGATTGTTCCCCTGTCGCCTGTATTCCATGTGGGGGAGGTGGACCATAGCCAAGTGTGGCATTGGCATCATTCTGATGCGCGGTGTATTTGGGTGGTGGACCGTAGGCTCCATAGTCAGGTTGATAAGGGGTGATGTACTGTGAAGGCTGCTGATCTTGTTGTAACTGATGTAAATGAGCTGGATTCTGTGGGTACAGTGGATATTGAGGATTATGTGGCGGATTCTGGTAGGCAGGGTTGGTGAAGCCTCCCTCGGTCGAATCTGAACAATCTGCTCGATTAAGGTTTTGACGCGATGATAAGAAATCTTCGTCGTCAACGTAGGAACCTATCGCAATCAAACAATAAATAAAAAGATTTTACGCATGTACGGATCTATGTATGTAAATTGTAATGCATGCATGCATGCATAGTTGTATGTATGTATGTATGTATGTATGTATGTATGTATGTATGTATGTATGTATGTATGTATGTATGTATGTATGTATGTATGTATGTATGTATGTATGTATGTATGTATGTATGTATACATGTATGTTTGTATGTGTGTATGTATGCATGTATGTGTGTATTCATGCATGTATGTATGTATGTATGTATGCATGCATGCATGTATGTCTGTATGTATGTATGTATGTATGTATGCATATATGTATATTATATGGATTAGGGTGATTCACGCCGCAATGGGAAAACAATTTTCCTGATTGGCTGACGTAGTAGATCATTTTGTTCGTCTGGTGGTACTGAACAATACAGCAAACTTTTACTGTAATCTGTGAATGCTTACTGGTTGCTCAACGCCCTCATATTTGACACATAGTCCCCATGGAGAAAGCAATGTATCTGCCTTTGATGAGACACTGGAGTCTGGAATGCAACGTTCTAATTAATTTGGGCTACACTCTTGAGATGCATCGTTAACAGAAAGTCAAAAATTAATGCGCATCATATGGCCAGATGGATGGCTGTTATTTATTGCTTCAAGATTTATCTTTTTCAGATCAATTTCAAATGACAGCCTCTGAGAACAGAAATGTCACTGAATTCTGTGTATTTGCGAGTCATATATACACAAAAGCATGGATAGTTTGCTTGGTGGCACCTGATGAACCAATTAAAGACTTGCAATGTACAAGCAGATCAGGCAGTATACATCAATTAACAAAGTTGTGTCAGGTTGCCAAGAAAAAAAATTACAATCACCTGTGGTACTATATAGGACCTGAACTGGTTCCTTTGGCTTTGTTTCTGACACATCATTGGACTTGAAACGCACCATTATTGCTGGCATGCATCAACATGACAAAGACTGACGCGTCAGAAGCACTAAAATAGATCCTTGTATCATTATTATTATTATTACTATTATTATTTTTTTGCCCCAAGGTACATATGATCCCTTGGGGACTTATTATTATTATTTTTTTATGCCCTGAGGTACTTCATTCCCTCAGGGACTTAGAGATTACGTATGTTATTTTTCTGGAACGGTTATTACTATTATTATTATTATTATTATTATTATTATTATTATTATTATTATTATTATTATTATTATTATTATTATTATTATTATTATTATTATTATTATTATTTAAGCAGTTTATATAGCGCCCCTTCATGATTGCCTACTCAGGAGCACTCCCAACCCAACCACGGTCGAACAACGCAGTTTTGAGGACAGTAAGAAACAGGGTGAAATGACCAATCGGTATTTGGCGAGCTTGGTAGGGAGCCCATTCCAGGTCATGGGGGCAGCCACAGAGAAGGCACGGCGCTGCCGTATGGCTGTCTGTGCGCTGGGAACAATAAGTTCAGCTTGCGCAGCTGAGCGGAGAGAGCAACGGCGCTGCGAGCATGAGGTGGGACAGCAGAGCTCCTATAGGTATGGATGGGCCAAGCCTTCAAAGCACCGCCGGACAAAGGCAGAGATTCGGTAAGTGATGCGCTGTGGGTAGGGGAGCCAGTGGAGGACATTCCTCATATAAGCAGACACTCTGCGAAACTTGCCAAATTTTTTTGTTCACTGAGCAACCTCTAAAATGTATTATTTACTGAATTTTTATACAGAATTTATTCTATACACAAAAGGAACAAAATAAACAACAATGCACATTCACTTTCAAAATTTTTTTTAATCACCCCAGTATGTATGTATGTATGTATACCTGTAAACTCTACATCTATATCAGGAAGTGTCTATACAATCTATTTTAAAGATGTGCTCTTCAGTGTAGCCAAGTTATTCTGAAGTTTCAGTTGAACATTGGACCGCAGCCGATTAATTCTTCATAGGGTGTCACTCGCAATTCAATCAATCAATTTCGTATATTCTCAGAATGAAATTGACAAATCGCAATTTGTAACAGATTACAATTAATTATCGTAAGTAATAGTATGTAACTAGTTAGAAATTATGACTATGCAGGTGGTATGGTATAATTTGAGGTAAGGCTAGAATAAAAATGATAGGTACATTGTTAAGTGGATGTTTTAAATAATACACCAGAAACGTAGACGTGGACCTGTGATCTCCCTCAAGCGCATGACAAGCAGAAGCATAATCGTCGAGACATAGTCCGAACTAAAAGTAAAGTTCTTCTTATGAGGAGTACTGGTGTTCCAAACTGACCTTCGAAAATTGGTTCCCGAGTGTATGGTGGTGGATTGTCTATCCTGTCTTCGGTAAAATCTTCCCAGGCTGTCGGTGGACTTGATCCTTGTCCGGATGCGCTGAATGACATTTTTGACTCTTCCTTCTGCAAACATCAGATAATCATGTCAGCAAAACAATATTTCTATCTGAAAATATACCCTCAAACATACCTCATCAGACATCAGAACTATGCAGGTTTTATGTGCATTTATTATGTGTGGTTTTGGGCTAAAACGCCACCGTGCAATTTCTTGAAGACGTAAATCCATTAAATTATCTAATCATACAATATTCATAACTATGTCATCAAATATAATGATACTATATTACAGAATATTCATTGCGCTACAGCAAGATAGTACTAAAGAATGATAGACCATAATTCCAGGATTCACCTACATTACACTTTGTTTGCGAGCTCTATTCATTTTGAGAAATCAGAATATAATTAATTTTCTCTAATGCATTATTTTTGTAACGCCAATCTAATCTGCGCTTGTTTAACAACAAGATTGTTGTCCTATTTACTTATTGCTAATTTATTTACTTGTTTATTTTACTTCATTTATTGTGTGTTCAATTTCAGTATAGGGCCTACCTAAATACTAAGACTAGTATTTGTATGAAGATTTTCTCCATGGTCCATAGTCTCAATGCGCAAAACTCCGCTAAGCAGCTTCGAAATCCCAGTCATTGGATTAAAGAGCTAGAAAGCTATCAAAAAGACCATCATGAAGCAATTAACGCAAAAATGGCGTTTTAAGAGAACCTGCAATGGACACGAACAAGCAGGGCTGTAGTGGTAAAATTTGAGGTGAGTATACGCTACCGGTGACCAGCGGCGTAAAAAAAATTTGAAGACCTTTTTTAGGAAAAAAGTTCTGACTTTTCACCAATTCTCTGAAAATTTTCAGACTTTTTACGATTTTGTCTCTGAAAAAGTTGATGACCTTTTTTTTTTTTTTTTTTTTTAGTCATTCGCCCTAAAAACCTTAAAAAACCTCTCTTTTTTGAAAAATTTTCGTTCCCAGAGGTAAGTATACGCTGTATACCCGCGTATACCCTCGTCTACAGCCGTGAGTATACGCTCTCAAATTCTCTAGAGGTAAGTATACGCTGTATACCCGCGTATACGCTCGACTACAGCCCTGCGAACAAGTCACCTAAATATATAATCAAGGATCATGTGTTACCCATATTACACATTCTGAATAGCTATGGCTCTGCCGGTTGATGAATTTGAACATTCATATTTATAAGGCAATACTACAACCTCTCAGAACATATTTAAAAGGTTCTTTTTATAGACAGACGTGTATGCGCAAAGTAGCCTAAATAAAAGGAAAAAGCCAATTTTAAATGCAAGGGGATGCTATCTAACCTGATGTGTAACGGAACTATATTTCGACGAACTTCTATACCGAGTTTCTAACGCACCTATGTGCTCAGCAAAGCGAACCGTAGCCTACATCGATGTTACCTGTTAAACGAACGAATTTATAGCTGAGACTTGGTGTTTGGAGATTTTTCCTGTAGCACATAAAGCCGCACGCAGCCATAAACGGATCTGAATGAATGTAGAGTCTTAGGCGCCTGTTGAATTCGGTTTAAAGCCATGAATAGCGCGTTCAAAGCGCGTCTTAGAAGCGGTCATGTATGCTTATGCTTAACCAAGCGTATCGGCCGATAGAAATGAACTTCCTTTTCGACTGAAGTCTTTTCAGAATGCTGCTGGCTATGTTGCAAGGACGATAGAAATTCTGTGGAGGCATATACGCAAGCGTGGAACGCATTCGTTTTCGTCTACCACGAGACAGTTGTGTCTAATTAATTCAAAAGTCGCAGAAATTTCTGTGTACAGGTTATAATGATTGTTAAATCAATTAATCAAACAATCAATTCATACATCAGTTAAACATTGATATGGCTACGAACAAGCGTTGACAAGGGGTAGTCCCAGAAGGGACATAATCCCGCTAGCAGGGACACTCAATTTTACCATTTCACTAGGCCTACATCGAGGATGGTGGTTCCATTGAGAACACAATGACAAATTTAGCTAGGAATTGTTCTTCAGTAGTAGACAGTTGATTTTTGCTGTTAATTTCCTGTCATTTGTGCCTGCTGTACATAGACATTATTTGTAATGGTTTGCTTTTCTGATTAGACCAAACTCTATTGACAATCGTTAGATTTCCGAGAACAAATTCAACGAACCAACACGGTTGATGACTAATATATTACGTACGCAAAAATCCGGGAAAATTGGACCCCTCCCCCTGTTCACAAGCGTACTTTCTTCCACACCCCCCCCCCCCGCGTACGTACACTTGACGCACCCCCCCCGAAGACCAGCTGCAGAAAGTGTCTCGAAAGTCTGCACTTTAGGCCAGATTGAAGGATGAGTGAGGGCCAATATAGACAAATTATAGGTGTCTCGTTCACAGCACAGAATAACTGCACATGGCTTTTATATAATGTAATAAAATGCCATCGGACGACTGACTATAGGACTATACAGAGTTATAAATAGGCTAATGTGGACGTCATAATTAGACATTTATTTTGCGTACGTACACTTTTGTACCCCCTCCCCCCGTTCGCACACGTACGCAAAATCGCCAAAATCCGACCCCCGACCCCTCATTGCGTGGGTAATATGTGGACGGCCCCATTTAACTTACAAATTCATGTGTCTCCCCACTTGATAAAATGGGCCAAACATACATTTTGATTATGACATCTAGCAAACGCTCGTTTCGGCTTTTACGACAACCTTTTAGTCTGAACTTGAGAAAGATTTCACCATTCCGCATTGGAACTATTTCTAATAATCTTCCTCAAGCTTCCTCGTGGTCCTGCTCTACCCTGATTTGGCGCTCGCATTCCTTCCTTCTCCTGCTTCTTCCTTGCCAACATGCCCATGTACATCTAATCTGGACCCATATTGCCTCTGTAACGGTCCCATACAGGAATATGTGTCCCACTACTTATGGGCTCCACGCATGCATGTCGGCAGAGACCTGCCTTCCCTATTCTCTCGCCTTCCCCTACTTCTTAGAAGAGGCAGTTGAGCCTAACAGTAACAAGAATAAGACTTATTAAGGATCATTAATCCTGCGTGATTGTTAACAAAGAGAAAGCCTGCGAGCAATACTACTCGTGTGCGAGGATCATTTAGAGTCACAGTTTCTAATGATCGAGCACACTATCTTGTTGTAATACAGTAATAGAGGTGAGCATGGAACAGAGGTAGGTCAGTTAGCTACGATGTACTTACTACCTTATGGTCTGTAAGGCAGAAGTTAGAAGGCCCTGTCATCATCGCATGACTTAACACATTTGGAAACAATCTCACGCACAGGGTGTGCTTTGTAGCAAAGCACAGTAACTCTGGCCTATATTCAGACATTAATGTGCCCCCTTGTACTAAATAGACGACACTGTGTACTAGTGTCTAGTCGTCGGCTACACTGAGTTCTGGCACCTATTTTTAATTAACTCCTCCTCCAGCTTCTAGTATGAGCTCCGTGTTCATTGCTCTTTCAACTTCTAGTTTGAGCTACATTTTCATTAACTCGAGTTTTAGTGTCGAAAATAATTTCGTATTATTTACACTGCTTGAGGGATGAGAACATGTCATAATAAAATTTACACTAGAAGCTGGATAAGCGATGAAAACTTGTCATATTAAAACTTAAACTAGAAGTTGGATTGCTGATGAAAATATAGCTCACACTAAAAGCTGGATGAGCCAAGATTAGTGTCACTCATGGAGTAATACCTGGCGCTCTAAAGTATACCGTATCGGTTTCATTACGATATGTTAGCACTATGTGACACGTAATTATAAATGTTTTAATACAATAGAATACAATACAATTAGTTGTTCGCATTGTTTGCGTAGAATACAATACAATTAGTTGTTCGCATTGTTTGCGACCAGTACCGCCGGCTTTAGGCCGATCAAGTCTGTAAAATTTTTAAATTCTAGTTAAAACACCCTAAAAACCCACAACCTCGCCAGTATTCCTTGCCCGATAACTACAACTCCGTCTAAACTCGAGGTGTCGGATGTGGAAGTCGCTATTTGCTAAATCCTCATCAATCGTTCAACATGTAATAGTTCCAATGCAAAAGCATGTGGTTTTTTTCGAGCTGCAGACAAAGGTGGACTATTGAACCTTTTTTTAACCCTGACCATACCGCCATACAAAACAACTTAAACGTACCGCATAGGGTCGCAAATGACCCCACCTTTGTTTTTTACTGTATGTAAGATCAACATGTGTGTTGTTTGATTGTCAGAAACTCTTCCCTGAACAAAAACGTTTTGTGAAAGCATCAAATTGAATGAAAACGACATAGTTTTAATTTCTCAAGGATCTCATGTTTCCACAAAGAAATTGTTATATTTAACACATAATGCGAATTTATAATAGGCCTACGTTGTTCATAACGCAGTTGTAGACTATTGTCTTTACATGAAATTGTCATATAATATTATAACGATAAGTTCTGTAAATCAGTATTTGCTACTTTACACAATGTCATTAGTTAAATGTCATTGTGTTTTGCACTATAAGCCAAATATATTTACTCTGAGGATAAATAGAAGTAAAGCGTTTAGATAAGTAATAGGCAAATTGCCCTATAATGAGCAAATTAAAAATTTTTACTACAAAAAACTGTTCAAGCTACATGTATATTTTATTATCGTTCACCGAAATGAAACAGCTGGGGCTGTTTGAATCACAATTATCTAATTAAGCTACTTTATGCGAATAACATTTGACATGTCTATGATGAATCGCTTGAATACTAGGCTACAACATATGCGATGAAATCGAACAGGGGGCAAAACTTACCGAAAATAAACACACAAATAATTTACCGCAATTCACATTACTGTTGATGTCACTACGAACCAGTAACTAGAAATGCTAAGATTGTAGGAGAAATGGAAAGGGAACTAACGTAAAACAATAAGGAGCAAAGGGAAAATGGGGAGGGTGATTCACGACCCCAACAATCTTTCGCGGATATCATGTAGTCATCATCACGCCACCCATTCCCGATATGTTCTCATTAAAGCTGGAAAGGAATGTGACAAATTGCTAAAATTGCTTGACAAATATTTAACGGTTACATTTTATAACAACAATCAAGCGGCTGGGGTCATAGAATACCCTGCCTTGTGTGGTTAGGGTTAATATTCCGTAATTGTTCCTGATATTGTGCTTTAATACTTTTTATGCAGTGTTCTTTGCTAACTGTTGCGTTTATCTTACGCTAATAAAGATCACTTAGCCTACTCACTTAGAGTTACTTGAGAACGTGTCTTCATCTAATTGTAGCAGAGCTTCGAGTTGTAAATGGAATGAGCCAAGCTTCATAAGGCAACGACCACCATAGGCGTAGACTGTGGGGGCAGCCGGGGCACGTGCCCCAATAATTGAGCGGAGGGAATGCACCCATTAATCGAGAGGAGAATTTCTTCAAATATTAAAATATCATGTTTCAGGATAGACAAATTTCTTCAGAAACAGAAAAACAGAGACACAGAACTGAAATACTATCAGAAATGCATAATGAAAACAAAGATATATTTTTATCTTCAATATCTTCAACATCAAACAAATTTACATGTAAACAAAACGCACCCATTTCATGCGCATTACGTAACACTGGAAGTCTCTGAGGCTCGCTGATTGTCCAGACCAGAGGTGAAGAAAGTTGTTTTCTTTCGGTTTTTGGTTTAAAAAACACAAGAAAACGAAACCACAAAATTGGTTTTTTGGGGTTTTTTGAAAATAAATTTCTTATTCCTGTAGATGTTATTTTATATAACATTGATTTATTGATTTTTATTGTTTGGAAATGGCAACTGAATTAAACTGAGTTGGAGCTCTTGTTCATGCCATTTTTCATGATTTTTATGGTTCGAAATCCGAAAAGCTTAAAAACAAATAACGAAAACAACAAAAACCATAAAAACAAAAACAAATCAAAAACAACAAAAAACAACTTTTCATCTTGAGAAAACTTGGGTTTTTACACCTCTAGTCCAGACCTCATGCCCCCTAATATTTTGGACAAGTTTACGCAAGTGACGACCACATAATTATGTGCGAAGTACATTGTCATGGTGGTGTTTCCAGAAGACCGGCAACTACCTGATCATTCATGCCACGCAAATTCCGATTATGAATCCAGCGACGATAATATACGCCAAGATACCCAATGCGAGAGAGGCGTGGGCTGAATTTCGAGCTCCTTTGGACTTTTTATTGGCCAGCTCACGATTACCAACGTCAATAGCCCTGCGACACTCGATAGATTTAAAGATTGCAACCAATCCGATGATCCAACAGCAACAGAGGCAGACGAATATCGAATAACCCAGGAAGTCATTCGGAGGATCTTGGAGCATCGGCTGAACAATGATTGCAGGTGCTTGACTACCGAACCCTTGCGGTTGTGCGACGACCCATTGCCCAGTCGCGGGTGGAGGGTAGATAGGAACAACTGGCCGGGGATAGTTGGCTGTGGGAGCTGGGTAGGCTGGTTGTTGCGTTGTCGCCTGTCGGGGATAGTTGGCTGTGGGAGCTGGGTAGGCTGGTTGTTGCGTTGTCGCCTGTCGGGGATAGTTGGCTGTGGGAGCTGGGTAGGCTGGTTGTTGCGTTGTCGCCTGTCGGGGATAGTTGGCTGTGGGAGCTGGGTAGGCTGGTTGTTGCGTTGTCGCCTGTCGGGGATAGTTGGCTGTGGGAGCTGGGTAGGCTGGTTGTTGCGTTGTCGCCTGTCGGGGATAGTTGGCTGTGTGAGCTGGGTAGGCTGGTTGTTGCGTTGTCGCCTGCATTCCCTGTGGACGAGGGGGACCATAGCGATGTGCGACATTTCGAGGCGCGGTGTATTTGGGTGGTGGACGGTAACCTCCACCACAGGGACGACGAGGGGCGCTGTTCTCTGAAGGCTGCTCATCTTCTTGTGACTGATGAAGATCAGCTGGATTCTCTGGGTACGGTGGATATTCAAGGTACTGTTCCGGATTCTGGTAGGCAGGGTCAGTGAAGTCTCCAAAACATGACATTGCGACATTTTCGTCTACAACGTAGGAACCTGTGGCAATCAAGCAATAAATACAAAAATGTTACGCATGTGCGGATATATTCTACTTACAAATATTACATTCATATTGCGTATGTACATTTGTATGTATATGTATAAATGATTGCATGTACAGATGCATGTATATTTCAATGTATGTATGTATGCATGTATGTTTGTCTGTATCTATGAATGTATGTAATCAAAACCAATGTATGTAACCTCTTCCCAAAAAACTCTCACATCATCCTGTACTACTCAATTATCCATCCCTATTTAGCTTATTGTACTGTAGTTACGGGCATAGAATTATCAAGCTAGACTATAACGACTATCTATCATTCAAAAGAGAGCCTTTCGTATAGCCAATTGTTCCTATCATCTCTCAACCTTTTCTACAAGCAAACGCGTATTTTGAGGATCGAGCAGATAACAGCCCTACAAACCAATGAATTCATTTATAAATATGCAAATAAGCAACTACCGTCAGCTTTCAATAATTACTTTTCCTTGGTATTTGAAAGCAGTCTTTATAGTATACATCTCCAACAACTACAATCCTATTATATCCCCGAACTAATACCCACAGGTTCTCGATTAGATGTGCCGTTCCCAACACTTGGAACATGCATACCTCATTTTATACACTTGTAACATACTTGAAATGTCTTGTTTGACGTTGTTTGACGGAACCAATAAAATTTATGGTTATGGTTATGTGTCCACGTATTCAATTCAATTCAATTCTTGTTTTTTTTGTTTTCAATTCAATTCTTGTTTATTGCAACCAATTGATCAATGTCTAAAATGTAAATTAACGATAAGTCTTTGGCCAAAGCGGGTGTCCCAGAAGGCACCAATGTCCTGATAGGGAGTGGTATCTAAGTAGCTAAGGTAACGTAGTAGATCGACCACTGCTGATCAAAACCGCACAAACAGAACATTAAGCGTGAAACTAATCGGTTGACAAGCAAAGAACATTCAAAGCACGTAATTAACTACATACTTTAATAATTACGACAACTTATCTAACTTAACTAAGGCGAGCAAGTGCGCCAGAATATAGAGGACTATCTAACCGCTACTAATAAAATTAGGTAGTTTGTTCTTAAAACCTTGAGTACAAGGTGAAGTGCGTATTATTGAGGGAATAGCGTTCTACTTCAACGGACCCGTGAACTTGATGCTGAATTTTCTAGAGTTTGTCCTAGCTTTAGTATGGTGATACGCGTTGGAACCCCTGGTGGCGTAATCAATCATGGATATCGGAGCCTAAAGTGAGGTAATTATTGAAAACAGAAGGGCGTAGACCTCGATGATAAAGATGGACAAAAATATTCCTATTTGTAACACTCTTATCTGGTCAATGTTGCGTAGCTGGTATTGTTTAAAGATGAGGCCTGTGTGTTGATATTTGCGGACTCCGGCGATAATACGTGCTGCTCTCTTTTTAAGTGTTTGCAGTTTGTAAAGCCTTGAGGTGTATGTGGGTGCCCAAAGCAAATTGTACTATGTGAGGTACGGGTAAACCAGGAAGTAGTACAGTTGCAGTCTGATTGGTTTCCGGAATATAAAGGAAACTTGTTCTTTGCCATCTTATTGTAGACATGGTTAATATGCACCTTCCAGGACAACTACTGATCAAAGTGTACCCAAAAGAATCTAGATTCTAGTTGATGCAACTTAAGTTATGTGAACCTCTTTGATTTGTAGCCCTAAGTTTATTGGGGCTACCTTCTTGAATCTTGATTCATCTGAGTATTATAAAATTGGTTTTGTCCAGATTCAGTGTGAGTCGGCCTAACGACGGAAAACCAGCTTCGAACAGGCCAAGTAAGTAAGTAAGTAAGTAAGTAAGTAAGTAAGTAAGTAAGTAAGTAAGTAAGTAAGTAAGTAAGTAAGTAAGTAAGTAAGTAAGTAAGTAAGTAAGTAAGTAAGTAAGTAAGTAAGTAAGTAAGTAAGTATGGACTTTAATGCTCCCCCTTCAAACGCACTGCGGCTAACAAACGGGTTAATACAAGTGCAAGAAACTGAACATATCAAGCACAGGTACAAGCAACCTAAATAAAAGGAAAAGAAAAAAATTAATTTAAATCCAATTAATGTTCAAATTCCTAAGTAGAGCATTCTGATAACAATATATGTTTTCTAGACAGTGTATGGACTGTATTCAGAACATAATCTCGAAGAATTTGACTGGAACCTCGTGTTGTCAAAATATGACCCCAATGACAGCTTTGAATATAGAACCCCAACCACACGGAAACCTTAAATGGTGTGGTAATCATTCAACCGGGCGGTTGTGGTGAAGGCTCTAACCCGGTCAGTTAGGAAAACCAGCAATTAAGGTTTAGAAAATGAACTACGAACTTGGCGTTCTAGTGGAAAAGACAGAATCCGAACTAAACCTTGGTATGTTTATACGAGGAGTGCTGCTATTTCAACTGACCTTCGAAAATTGGCTCCTGGGTGAATGGTGATGTCATGCCATCGAAAATTGGCTCCTGGGTGAATGGTGATGTCATGCCACCGAAAATTGACTCCTGGGTGAATGGTGATGTCATGCCACCGAAAATTGACTCCTGGGTGAATGGTGATGTTATGTCACCGAAAATTGACTCCTGGGTGAATGGTGATGTTATGTCACCGAAAATTGACTCCTGGGTGAATGGTGATGTCATGTCACCGAAAATTGGCTCCTGGATGCATGACATGTCAAATGAAAAATCTTCCATGTCGGAGGGTGGACGTGAACCTTCTCCGGATGTGCCTACAAAATTTTGGCTGTTCCTTCTGAAAAAACCAAATTATCCACTCACGAAAGCAAAACAATATTCCAACCGACCTGTAGTTGCAGACAGTCGCATATTTTTGAACTCATGTACAGCATTCTTTCCTTCGGCCTCGGCTGGGTTATGGCGCTATACAAATTGCCTTATTATTTTAATTATTACTATTTTTATTATTTTTATTATTATTATTATTATTATTATTTATTATTATTATTATTATTATTATTATTATTATTATTATTATTATTATTATTATTATTATTATTACTATTATTACTACTGCTACTACTACTACTACTGCTACTGCTACTGCTACTGCTACTGCTACTGCTACTGCTACTGCTACTGCTACTGCTACTGCTACTGCTACTGCTACTGCTACTGCTACTACTACTACTACTACTACTACTACTACTACTACTACTACTACTACTACTACTACTACTACTACTACTACTACTACTACTACAACTACTACTTCTACTACTATTATTAAACGTACCGTATCAGACATCAGAACTATTCAGATTTTATGTATGCGTTTTATTATCTGGTAATATGCAGGTGTGTGGTCTTAAACGCCACCAGGTAATTTCTTGAAGGCGTGGCGTTATAAAATTGTCTGATGTCATATTATAGTCTAATGATACTGCATTACAGAATATCCATTACATTTCACAGCAAGATTGTACAACAGAATGATAGACCATAACTTCATGGTTCTGTTACATAGCGGTTAGTTTTGAGAGCTCCATTCATTTTGACATATTAGTGCATTATTTTTATGCATTATTTTTATGGCGTCATTTTAATCTGCGATCGTTTAACAAGAATTTTTTTTATCTGATTTATTTACTGCTAATTTACTTACTTATTTATTTTACTTCATTTATTGTGCACTCGATTTCAGCGTAAGTTTCTGTCCACTTAAGCTTTCAGCAGAGCAGACTGTAGCACCAGGGATTGAATTGTCGG
This sequence comes from Allolobophora icterica, assembly GCA_963556255.1. Classification (NCBI taxonomy): domain Eukaryota; kingdom Metazoa; phylum Annelida; class Clitellata; order Crassiclitellata; family Lumbricidae; genus Allolobophora; species Allolobophora icterica. The sequence goes on from OY744605.1 coordinate 73,612,909, forward strand.
AGGGTTGGAAGGTTCAACCCTCCAATTCATTTTTTGAACCCCTCCAGTAAATTTCCAAAAATTACCTTGGGAGTTAAGCTAAAACGGCTTTCAGTTTATCTTATTTGCTTAATTAAGGAAAACCACTGCTTTGTTTTTCCCTCAGTTTTTATTCAGACCACTTCAGCGTTTGATAAGTCATAACTTATTCTTGAAATCTTCTGGAAAAACTTGAGTTTTCCAATAAGTATTCTTAATTGTTCGATTTTTAGACACAGCTAAGGATCGAGTACTTCCACTTCAATTTAGTATATATACCGGTTTTAAGTAGGTGAGAAATTCCGGTCGGGACACTCGGACATGTAAACATTTTTCAACCCCCCCACCCCCCACCCCCGTTCAAATTTGACAATTCAAACCCAGCGTAGCACACGGCAATGCTTACCTGTGGTAAAATAAGCAATCGTATCTTGATGCACCTCCACAGAGATTCTACCAACCTATGTGCTCAGCAAAGCAGGCGGTAGCCCACGTCGACGTGTACCCGGCAAACGAACGAATTTATAGCTTAGACTTGACGTTTCCGAGTTTTCTTTCTCTATAGCTCAGAAAGCCGACGCAGGCGTAGAGCTCTTAAATCATATGCCGCAGCTACCTCGTTTTAGGCTGAAGGCTGAGCTGTATGTAAACGCTAGTTTAAATCGGTTGATTGCCACGAATAACGCGTTCAAAGCGTGTCTTAGAAACGGCCATGCAAAGTTAATCAAGCGAATCGCCCGATAGAATGCTATTTCTTCTTTCCGACCGAAGTCTCATCAGGATGCTGCTGGTAATATTGCAACTTGAACTGGTAGAAACATATAAAAATAAGTATAATAAAATAAATTACTTGTTATGACGGGTTCTTTCATATTGGCCTAAACGTCAACAGTCGAAGGTGTAACCGGGTATACTCGGTAGCGGATTCTGTCTGTAATCTAACGATTGCAGGTTTGAGCTCGCTGAGCGGAATACATGCAAGTTGTTGACGTCCAAACGTCTGTTTCACTTTACAGCTGAGTTTGATACTGGGACAGAGATGAGAAGCAAAGCTCTGCGATGTCCTTTTATCCCGATTCATAGGATGTTCTTTCTATTCGTTTGACCAAGTGTAAAACACATTCATTGTCGTCGGCCACCGGACAGTTGTATCTAGTTGGTAAAAACTCCGCCGAATTGAAAAAAAGAAGTAGAAGAGGAAGAAAAAAAAAAGAACAAGAGCAGCATTCTTCAACTAAACCAAAGAGGCAGGATTCTGTAATGCTGTATGTGGAGCCTCATTCTATGAAGCTGGGTGGCCAGTCATTTTCTGTGTACGGCCCTGCGTAGTTTATTTTACAACCGAGATTGTTAGGAGAGGCGAAAGCGGAAGAAGAAAATGTCGAGACAATGTCTGTCTCTCTTTCTCTCTCCTCTCCTCTCTCTCTTCTCTCTCTCTCTCCTCTCCTCCTTCTCTCCTTCTCTCTCTCTCTCTCTCTCTCTCTCTCTTCTCTCTCTCTCTCTCTCTCTCTCTCTCTCTCTCTCTCTCTCTCTCTCTCTCTCTCTCTCTCTCTCTCTCTCTCTCTCTCTCTCTCTCTCTCTCTCGATGATTGGATCCTCCGAACTCAGAGTTGAAAGTCTAGAACTCTAGCCACTAGTACAGTATATCTAGCCCCCTCAGCTAGTGCTCTAGACGACTTGAAATAGCTACCTCTGCTACCTGGATTTGAAATCACGACTTGTGGCTCTACAGTACAGCATCCTATTTACGATACATTTAGTGTCATTGCACATGGGCCTATATGTTTTTTTATATACCACTTAAACGTTGTAAAATTAACCATAATTAACGTAAATAACATAAGTAGGCCTAAATACTTAAGCAAAATACCATCGAACAAAGTGGAGATCAGGGAAGCCTTTATATGGACATGACCGAAAAACGCATGAAAAACCACATCTGAGGGGTATGGTGATGCCAGTTATGCAGCAATGGCACTTTCTCGCATTAATCACGAACAATCATTCTCTAGCTATGGATGACAAAATTTTCAATTAACCTTACCTTAGTTCTGTATAACAAGACAAGTAAAGAGCTTCCAAATTCAAGGACAAAAAATTGGAACGGAGAGCTACCTGATGTTTGTCAGTGTCGAGCCAACAACTGAATCACGTGCCTGCAAGATGACCTTAGAATAAATTCACTCGGCAACAGGAAGCTAGCGTTGCAGCTTTCGAATATATTGCGATATATATGCGAATATTCACCGCTTGTTTGCTACGACTCGGGCAGCAGAATTTAGGATTGGAGCTGGCGCAAAACGGAATCCTGGGAGGCCTGCAAGGACTGAATTGCAGTAATCTAGGCGCGTTATAGGATGAACGAGTGCATTTGGGATCACTGCAGCGCTGAATGATAGATTGCCTCGTCTGTACGTTGTCAGTCCTATCACATCTGCGTTTGTTTACATGAAGGCTATTAATCATAATTATCTGATTGTTGCACCAACTGCATTTGTCAATCCAAAGCCTGTGAATTTGACAAGTAGCGTAATTACGGTAAATTACGCTAATCTCCGATTTTATAATACTTTTGTAAACAATATGATCTCCAGGTCTCGAATGCTACTGATAAAGTCCGGATACGATAGCTTCATTAGGAAAGTAGCCACGTGCTAGCATTTAGCTTATCATTTCGTATCCGGATGCTGTAACTTCTATTGGTAGTAGGCCTAGTATCAGTTCCCATGTTTTACGACACCTCATTTCTTACCACGGCCTTTGATGTCGCTCTCCTTCTTTCTCCAGGCTCAGGACTGGCACTACATGGCACTAATAGAACTACTGGTAATTGGCCGAGTTAACGTCAATTATTGGCTCTTGCCAGTGCGATTTAACATAGTGCTTGGACGAGCCGGTCTTTCTGACGCAGCTCATTTGTGGCCGTGAGAAATTTCTGAGTCTTAGGCTTTAGTTTTTTCGTATCATAAACAACCTTTCGTATTATACGCTGATCGATGATTTGATTGGCTTTACTGTTCGTGTGACAGGTAAAGCGATATGGTGTGGTTAGAGAGTCCGTTGACGTCTTTAAAGTTTTTTTAAAAAATCACTTCGTTTTAATATAACTGTTTCATCTATCTGCGTCCGTTTCACTCTGGAAGGTAGTTGATATGTCGATATTTTTCAGGTAGCTGAAGCCTCAATTTCTTTTAAAATAAGTATATTTAATAAACATACTGTTTATTTGGGCATTCGGTTTAAACTGTCATTTCTTCCTGTGACCCAAATGCTCTTTTCTGACTATCACGGTTTGTTTCTGTATTCATTTTCTTGTATTTTTTCATTTTCCGTTTGAACTGGCCATAAGGGTTCTTTGTTGGCCTTAAAAGACTCTGAACCTCTCGTGTTTGTACTATTTTGCGGCCACGAAAACTCGTCTTCTTGTTTATGGTGACCATTTAATCTCTTTTCAGGAATGTTTTAGACAATTATTTACAAATATTTACAACGTTTAACATCTTAACACTAACGTCAAATTATTTGCATCATATTCAATACCAAAAACAATACCTTACACACGGATAGAGCTAGTCTAAATAGATACAAGGTATAATGTTAAAATTGAAATTTAAGTAATTTTATAAATTCAAAGTACACATCTCTATAACTTTCTTCGATTGTTTTTGCATATCGTCATCGAAGAAGATAATTTGAGGTAAAAGTCTTATACACTGAACCAAGATAATACCTTGCAAAGTCGATATACTGAGTTGTAAAGTCTTTCTCATATTATACTCGTACATCGTAATTATATGTATGAGAAATGAATAAAGATTAGCAAACTATCAATATTACAACCCTCTCCTATTCGGCGATCAATGAAAGAGGTAAGGCACTATTTAAAAAGAGTCATCAGGCACACTAAAATGTATAGTATGTAAAATGTATAATATGCATTTACGATATCTACATATTAAAATTTACAAAATGTATTTATAATATGTACATATAAAAATTCAGAAAATGTATTTATAATATAATTATACATATGTGCACATATTTTGCACTCAACACTATGTATTTATAATATAATTGAAGGGCTTGCCTCAATAACCAGGTATGTCGACATACCTGGTTTATGTGAAAAAGTATGCCAGCGTGCTTGGAATATTGTATTCTATATACCCTGCAAATTTGGTGGAAATCTGATTAGTTTTGAATTGGCTTTTGGATAAACAAGTTTGTCGACATATGGTATTTAGCAGCCGGCAGCATTACTCCAGTGCAATAACCCGGTATGACAACAGAAATTGTCGTTTTTTTTCTTGTAATCTTTGTATTAAAACCGGTGCAATAATCAGGTTATTTGACATACCCGGTTATTGACTCTTACTTACTCTACAATTCACTGATTTTGTGTTATTTTTTTCTTACTGTAATGTAGCTATGATGACTTACCTTCTTATTGCACGATTAATTTGTACTGTGTGCTAGTCACCATTTGGTGCAAGAATAAGGTATGTCGACTAACAGCAGACGATTTTTGCTTCATACTGGGTTATTGAGTGTCAATAACCAGGTATGAAGCAAAATGTCGTGGAAAACATTTATGCTATCTTTTGCATTGCATTATGTAACAATTTCGTGAAAGACAATAATAACTCACACGGTGCTTCAAACCAGGGGCGCCGCCAGGCTTTAAAAAAATGGACGCACACCCTTCCGTCTCCTCCCATCCACACCCGTCCCCGTCCTCTGCCACTCCCAGTCATCATCATTATTATTCGTTTATTAACTCCAAACGTTGTCACACCGCAACATGGTACAAAACAACAGTTTAGAATAATAGAATCAAGAGTCGCTTGCACTCATGACTGTAAATAAAGATGAGTTATAGAGAAACTGGATTATATACTTTAATGCATCATAGAGAACCCTAGAAATAAAATTAGTATCGTCCTTTGGAGGCAGGGCAAGGTCATGTGGGCGCGGACGGAGGCTATGCTGTCGTGTGATATACAGGGGCGTCTATCCCCCCCCCTAAGTCATTGGAGCAACGTCCTATTTCACCCTCTTCTTCCCCCCTTCCCGTTCCTCCCCCTAAAATGGTGGCACACACACACTGATAGATCTCCCCCCACTATTTCTTGGATGCAGCATTTGCTCCAGGGTTTCTATGGTGTAGACGCCCCTGGTGATACATACACTTGATGTCATACACTGAAAATGACTCAGAGTGACTCATAAAAGTACAGTATAACACATGCATATGATATCATATGATATTATTTATACATACTATCTATACCGCCTTGATCTACTTGTCCCTCGCGCAAGGACTTCGATGGCTAAGCATCGTGCTTTTGCCATCCTTGGCCCTTCCCTATGGAATGACCTGCCCCCCTCTCTCCGTAGCAAGATATTAGGCCCTACTTGGGATCTCGCCCTCTTCTCTCCGCTGCCTAAAGACCTTTCTTTTCCCTCGGGGCTGACACGCTGGGAGCGCCTCTGTATAGTCTATGCTGTGAGAGGCGCTTTATAAATAATCATATAAGATAAGATAAGACACTGTATGGTAAAACAAAATTACACAGTGAAATTGTCAAAAATATCGATGCGATGCCTAACCCATGTGTGGATTTGATTTGGTGGGTGGACGCACGTGCGTCCAGTGCGTCACGCTGCCGGCGCCCCTGCTTCAAACAGCTTGTCGATATCTCGTAAAATGGCTTAGATACAACACTTTGAAGTGTCAAATCTTTGAAGCCATTTTCCCAAAACTAAAAAAATCCGACATACCTGGTCATTGCTGCAAGCCCTTCAATTATATATATGTGCACATATTTTGCACTTTACACTATGCAGATGTTAACTGAGGGAGGGAGGAAGGGAGAGAGTAAGGTATAAAAAAAAATGCACCTACACCAGTAATAGTTGGCCATATCATGGCTAGACAATGTTAATATGAAGGTTATATTACGAGTAATGTAAATTCTGAATGAAAATAGTGATTACTATTATGATTGTGGGACGCGGTGGTGTAGTGGTATGTTCTGTGCCTTGTAACCGGAGGGTCGCAGTCGCAGGTTCGAATCTACCTCAAGCCACTCCGTAACGACCTTGGACAAGTTGCTCACCCACAATTGTCAGTGAGGAAGGCAAAGGGAAATCACCTCACTCATCTCATCCCCGGGTGGCGTATTTACAAACCCCTTCATTGTACAACGCATGTGGGAAATCCTCTGCTCCCATTGGCTGACCTCAAGGTGCTCATAAATATTCATGAACAGTAAATGTGGTCAGTCGATTATTAGTAAGTAAACTGGTAACGCCTTTTCAATAGCACGCAAAGCTCTTCAACTAGATTAGTGTAATGAAAACTTACGAATTACGCAAGTATAAGACTATTTTGGTTTTGAAAAGTGCGCTCGTCTTATGGCTTAAATTCATTAGGGAAGCATAGTACGATAATGAATTCCTTTTCATTTATCGGCTGAAGTGTCGTGTTTTGTAGTAGTCACGGTTTTTGTGAGCCTTCTATGCTGCTATCACAGTCATTATTCAGCAGGCCTGTGAAATTAGCATTTCAGCCAAAAAGATCGCATGGCTTAACGGAATTCGTTAGTCCTAATAATACGAGTATTGGCTGCTTGAGCCTGTTTCATACGGTTCCCCGACGAATGGTTCACCAACAAAAGGTTCATGGACAAATGGTTCACAGACAAATGGTTCACGATCTTCCAGCCTATAGTTTGAGCTATATTTTCATCATCGCTCATCCAGTTTCTAGTTGGAGCTATATTTTCATCGCTCATCTAGCTTCTACTTTGTGTTTTTTTTACATTGGACTACGAAAAAGCATGTTTAGCTCCATTTTCATCAAACTAGAGGCTGGATGAGCTATGAAAATATAGCTAAAACTAGAAGCTGGATGAGCGATGATGAAAATATTGCTGAAACTAGAAGTTGGATTCTCGATGAAAATATAGCTGAAACTAGGAGCAGGAAGATCGTGAACCATTTGTCCGTGAACCATTTGTCGGTGAACTTTTGTCCGTGAACCATTTGTCATGACACCGTTTCATACTAACTCAGCAGACTGTTCTGTTCTCAGCCATCCTCGAAGCGAGGGTTGGCCGCTTCATGCACAATCCTTCTCCAGTGCTGTCTGTTCCCAACCTTTCTTAACAGTTGCTCAACTGAGAGTTCAGTCCATGTTCTGATGTTATCTATCCAGTTCATTCTTGGTCTTCTTTAGTGATGAGAGCCTGGCACTGTGCCCTAGATGATCTCCTTCTCCAAACATCTGTCTTCTTTCCTCATGATGTATCCGTAGTATACCAGTTTCATTTTTTCACAGATATGAGATTTCTGTCTACACCAACAGTTTCAAGTACCCATTCATTGGTCTTTTTAGCAGTCCATGGTACTCGTAGGACAAGTCTCAGACACTTCATCTCGAAGGCATTTATCCTTGTCTCTTCAGTCTTCCTCAAAGTCCAACTATCACATCCATAGTAACAACTGGCCATACCAATGCACTCAAGAGCCGTAACTTTGTGGTCATTGCTTTGCATACCATGATTTTGCCAAATCTTCTCGAGTCCAGTTGCAATGCTGTAACCTTTACCAGACGCAGTCGGATCTCCTTTTCGCAGTCACCATTCTCAATAATTAATGAACCAAGGTAAGCATATGCGTCAACCTGCTCCAGGAAGCTGTTATTAATGCTGTTAAGGCAAATTGTTTTCTCAATAAGTCACCATAGACTAAGCGAGAATTAAACAACTGGAAAAACACAAGAAAAGGGCTGAATCTTATTTAATATTCATTGGCATCACACAACAAATACAGGAGACCATAGTGCATAAGCAGCTAGTACAACAAAATGGCAAAATGTCTTAAAAGATTTGGAGCCGAACGTCAAACGCAACACAGAGCTAAACAACAGCAGTTAGGGTACAAGAATAGCTGCAAATGAACAGCAGGCTAATACTAATACCAGATAAAGTCAGGTCTGACATCATTCTAAGGTGATCTGTTCCTCAAAAAGTCTCAAGAAATATTAAGTCAGGTTGACTTGTATCTCTTAGATAGCTATGTTTCAGAACCACACACAGGTAAGTAAAAGGTATTACATTAAGTCTTTTAGCCTACATCAAACAATAAGTCAGCAGAATGATCATAGGTAGCCATCACAATAATCTTCAAGCGATAACTTATTTGGCTCAAACTTATTCAAGGAATCTTTTTGTCTGAGGTTCCAGCAACAAAAAAGTCTTGTTTATCTTCAGTTAGCAAACAAGTAATAGCTGCAATTGAACATTGGAAAACAGGCCTACAGTCTACATTCAACTGCAACCAAAAACCCTCAATACAGATGACACAGCAAAGTTTGTTTCATTTTAGTGTCCCACGCCATGAGACTTGGAGTGTGGAACGTTGCGCTTGACGTTTGTCACAAGGAGTCGAGCTCTCTTGCGAGGACGCTGGACACCTGCTCCAGCATGTAATGGCGGTCGGCCTGATGCAACTCGCTTCGAACCACGAGTCAATCCCACTCTTCTTCTCGCAATAGACGTTGGCTGCACTTTAATAATTCCACCTCTTCGAGCTCGCATGGCAGAGCGACACTGGTAGGTAGCTTGTAGGAGGTCCTCCTCAGTTTTGATGCCCTGAAGGCACGTTAACAGAGCAGAGACTGCCGAGGATGAGTATGATGTTATAAGCAGTGCAATCCTCGACAGTTCCTGCTGTGCACTCTCTTCAACAGCCGTCACATCAACAGTGTCACCTATGGTGCTGACATCTTCCGGTATTATAGGATTCTCACTCAGACTAGACGCAGCGACATTACTGGCAGGTGGCTGGAACGTAGACTCGTCTGGTTGCAGCGCACAAGTGTCGCGAAAACTGGCGAAGTAATCCATCTTAGGGCATTTGTCTCCGAGTGCCAGCTGAGCCAAGGATTGACGGTCCAGTGCTGTAACAGCAGGAGCATTAGGAAAGGGCACGTTGAATCTTTCGTGTACCAGTGCTTGGTGTTTACAAAACACACCATTCATGCCACTCCTGCACGCACATAGGCCAAATTCAGCGTCGACAGAATACATAATGCTCGTGTTTCGCTGACTTGGGACATGATAGCGAAACTGGTCAATGACGGTAACGCTATCGGAGTCAACATCACTCATTTTTTCGCACAACTGTGAGTATTTCAATTTCGGGTTAGCACGGCGACCGTGTGCAAAGGCAAGCAGCCTCTTCACGAAATAGTTCTGCAAAACTGTGCTGCAGAAGTCAACCAATGCCACAACATTGAAAGCCTTGGTGCGGCTAAGGATGATATCTTTTAATATGCGCATTGTGGCTTCTGAGAAATTGTTCGTATTGCTGCCACGGGTCAGCACGTCCTCTCGCCGTATGGACAGCCATTCATCTCCTCGCTGAAGGAACTTTTGCAAGCGTTGTCTGTAGCGATCATTAGGACGCGGTGAGTCGGAATCTTGGTCATTTGCGGCACCGTTTAACTCATCCTGAGCTGCCTCTAGGTCTTCGTTCGAGGTAGCGTACATGATCTGCAACAGCAAAGGAAACAAGAAACTAGTTAAAGAAATTAGTTAGGTTTGCATATGTTTTGTTCTACTTGAACACATGATTAGTATTAAGTCTTGTAGTCTCGTGTATAAACACTTGCTCAGCCAATGCAACTTAGGGTGCCCCATTTAGCGGGATTTCATCCCTTCCGTTCATCCCATTAGAACTACCGTATCCTGTGTTTAATACTACATGTTCTGATCTTGATACCAGCTGTGTGTTCTAATAAAGACATTTTGATTGATTTGATTGATTTCATTTGATTTGATTGAAACTTAACAAGAAAATGAACAGGTTCACAATAGTTATGTAATGTATCTGGGTCCCTTATTTGGATATTCTAACCTAGGGACAGGTATTAATCGTAAACCCAGTTACTTTGGTTATTCTTAGCTGAGAGCCCACCATTAATATTCATAAATCCATTATATTTATATAGAGTCAAGTAAGAAAAGACTGTTCATGAAATTTAAATATGTAATAAAGTCAAAGGTTAAATGAGTGTCAGTTCACACAGATTAAATATCAAGCAATGAACTTCTATTTATAGAGTCTAATCCTATCCTACTTAAAACCAGCACATTAATAACTGATCATTAAATTATTATGTGATACTAAGTACCCTCCCACGATGAGGATGCATCTTCTCTGTTTGATTAAAATGTTCAGCTCAAGAAAGTTCGGTTTTGCTCTTCAGTTGAAGTTAACTCAATGATTAGACGTTGCTCATGTTCTTCCGATGGTCATTGTGTGTATGGAGTCGACGATCTGTCGTTTTCTGTAGAATCTCACTCAAAGTTCACCAAACTGATAAAAGCTCGAACAACACTTGTACTTGTCAAATCGAATCAGTCTATGCAAAGTTCCGTTTGATAGTTCGCAACGATGAACCGCTACTGACTTCGAATGTATCTGACCAGTTCTACGCCTTCATGATCCAGATCGGCAAATCGATTCGCATCATTCGATTATATTTTCGCTGATACGCAATCATCACATTTCGAACATCGTCCGAATAGTGCTCCCTATTCGACACAACAAACTGAATCGGTTTCTTCAGCGTTTTCTCCTCCTAGTACACCCAATTCAGGAGTCTACCTCCACTGCCCTTCAACCATCGACCATTAGCGACAAGACCGGCATCACGACTTCTCCTTCTTCGGTTCACAGGCGCTCACGGTGCATGTCCACCAGACAATCGCTGCAACTGACCGGTAAATTTCAAGTCGACCAATCACGTCTTGCCAACTTGAAGGTAACTTCTTTAAACCTCCAAAATACCCATAAATCTATGTTAACTTTTATATCTTATAGTGCTGGACATAAGTGCAGGTTACTCAATTAACTGGCTGGTTATTATAACTCCCTCTAATCAAACACATATCACACTCAACACACACATCATGCCTAGCTATTAGGTAAGTGTATATTGTGTGCAAAAAGGAACATGTTACAAATTATCACCTGCACACACTTTGTCTTGTTAACCAATACATTGACAACCCAGAAACTAACCTTTTGGAAGGCTTTCATGAGACCCTGGCGTTCATCGTCAGGAATGTTGTTGACTTTGGCCGTCAACCAACGCCACTCAGCTTGAGCTACGTGAAAGTGACACAGAAGCTGCCTTGTCGATGGCCAGACTGCGTGTAATGCCGTTTTCATGGCTGCTGAATCATCGGTCATAACAGCCAGTGGTGACTGAAAATTACAGCAAACTAACATTTCTCATTGTTCATGTACAACGAACATGTTGCAGTTGTTCTTGATTTCATTACTTCATTTGTTAGCCGATAACAACATACTCAGAGATCATTTACCTAGAATTCACAAAAAACTTCTATGTTGCACATGAAGAGATCACAAAGCTGACTTTTGATCAGTCTCAGGATAAGTGTTACTAATAAAGCAGCTTTAATCTGTGATAAGTAGCCAGTGTAATTTGAAGACATGAAGTCTGTAAATGAAGACCAAAAAACATTGTGAGCAGCTGCATGCAGAATTAATTGTACTGAGATCTGGGAGGACTACACTAAAGAATTTAAGGTGTTTTTCATGTCAAGACATAGTCAGTTGTGAGACATCCACTCATGTAGATTGAAGACTTACAAATTATGACAACAGTTCATCAGTTGATTAAAATAGACAAGAAGATTTTGATATGAAAATTTGTGTAGAGGTGACATATATGATATATGGTCATTCTTGAGAACATAGTACAGATCTTAAGGCAATTGTTTGACAGGTAGGGTAAGGTAAATATTGGTCAGTTAAGGTATCATAATAGTGAAGATCTTGGGAAAGGACAAGTTCAATATAACGCAGATGAATGCTAAGTATTTATGTAGCTTGTGAACGCTTACGTATGTACTTGCAAGTATATATTAGGATATTTATATAGCACCTTTCAAGAAGCTCTCAAAGGTGTGGCCACTCCTCTGTAGCCCAGTAAAGCTCCTGGTACAGCACAAGTAATGAGTAAAGCACAAGTAAAGCAGGATGAATAATACCATGTGCTCACCTCATGGCCGTTGAAGCACTTCGGGTAGTGCAGACGAAGCAGTGTAAATGCCATGCAATAGCTTTCCGAAGACTGTCCCTCATGTAGCAGGATGGCGACTGGTAGTGCACCAGCTTTGGAAGACACCAAGACTGTTGTAACAGTCGAGGACGTGGCATCACAACTGCTGCTTGAGTCGATAAACACCAGCTCGTCAGCAACCGACAATGAATGCGTCCTCTTCATCACCTCCGTCACAAGAAGAACACACCATGGCTTCTCTCTTGAGATGGAAATACTGGTCCCTACACAATATCAGAGTAATATATCAAAGTTTTATCAATAGTTTCATCAATAGTTTCATCAATGGTGCAACTTCGTATACTTTGGGCTAGTGTGGTCACAATATTCAGATGTGGAGGACATTGTTTCGCTTTCAATCAGCGCGCATATGGAATTATAAATTGAACATGAGTGTTTAACGAGATGAAACATTTCCCTCACATGTTGCTGCTATTTCTTATTCAACATAATCTGCTTATCTCCTTCCAAACCTTATTGTTTCTTGTAATATTTAACAGCCTTCTTGAATTGATACCCTTTTAAACAGCCATTCAATGCATCAATCAATCCACACCTGAAGCCCGAGGTGGTAATGTCCAATGTGCTCAGTATTTTCTAAGTGAAACAAACTTCAACTTCAACAAAGACTCACCCGAATTGCGGTAGTAGTCGAGTTTCTCGGCCAACTTAACAAGTGGATCAATCGGTGACCCGAAGTTGTCGTGACGCCAGATACTATGTAGATAATACACGCTTCTTGACGTTGGATTCACTGCTGCATTAGCTAACTCATGGACTCCATTTTCTTCACACTAAGAAAAAAGAAATAGATAAATAAACATATAATTTCTGTATTGACTGAAGTTGATGGACTCAATTAGTCTACCATTCACTTTTAAAATCACATAATTACCACTCCACACCAGCCACTTCTACGCAGTAATCATTCAAACAGCACATGCTGATTGAGGCAGAGGTTTTCTTGTTCACATTTGACTAGTGTAACTAGTATAACCACTAAAGCCAGTGACTTAATCATTATCATAAGATAAGATAATCGGTCAAAGTGTGTTTAATATTCCATCAGATATGGTTGCAGGTAACTCGTTACAATCTACATTGTGTTTCATATTAACCATGTGTGAGATGTGACACTCTAAGTAATACCTTGAATAAATTTTTTTAAACAGAAAGCCTGTTAACACTTGCCAATAATGCATCATTCAGAAATGATACAAGTGATGGACAGCAAGTTTACACTACCAAGCATGTTAAATATGTATTTTATTATTAGACAGTTTCCATTCTATATTCTGTTTGGAAATCGTTACCTACCGAGTACTGACCTTACCAGTATGCCTGTACAGAATAACAGAACAGTGCTTCTACTAGTTAACAGCTGATAACATATAACCAATTGTACGTGCATGTTGTTGTCTATCAATGCAAATGTATCTATCGTATCGTATGTTTCAACTGAAGGGGAAGGTATGAGGGGACAATGGTCCTATTACTAACCTCCATTTCCTAATAACCCACTCATACAGTTTGGCGATATCTATTCTGGTACAATGCAGCCACAATACCTCAAAGCAGCAGATAAACATACAGAAAGAAAAAACAGCTCAAGATACCAGTAGTTTGCTTTCATGCAATGACATTGCCGCTGCAGGTGATAGACCATCATTGAAGTAGTCCATGAAACGATCACGCGTCTCATCCGACACACGTAGCAAGCGAAGAGCATCAGCACATCGTGTTTGATGATTGTGCTCCAAGCAGAATGTAATCGTAGCTGGCAGTGGTGGATCCTGCAACAGACATGGCAATGTACACGAACGCCTCACACTGCTCACACATTCAACTTAAACTTACAATATAGTCATACGCCAGCTATTACGTTTCAAAAACACTTCGGCAAGTTCATGACATGCTCAGAATTCCACCGGCAAGCCACTATCAAGTCGGCAGTCAACTAAAATGGAACTGTATTGACACTTCTTGTCGAGGACAGAAATATGAACTGCTTTATTTCTGCACAACTACCGCATGTAATGTAGACATAGTGATATAGGGTTGTTTTGTGTTATCACAATGCTGACATTTCACCTACTTTATTTCAGTGCCTATATCTTTACAAGTAATCATTACTGAAAACTATACACTAACTTGTTTGAGAAAAGAATCATGTCGCCGAGTGTTTCTGTTGACACGTTTGATTTTGACACTGATTGATGCTTTACAACCAGTAGACCGACTAGAATAAAGACCATCTCCTGACACCGATTTATTGAGCGTACTGTGCTGACACACCAGATCTTGACCAAAGGCATATCTGCACGAGAAAGCACATTCTTAGCATTAGGGCCTAACTACAGTCTTCATAAATTGACTGTGTTGAACAATACATGTCGATATTATTATCATTATTATTATTCTGCGATTTATTTAGCTACATATCTGGCCCTCCTTTGTACCAACTAATAGATTTGAAACATTGGATGCTTCAACACTCTCTCATTTGATAACATGCATGGTCAAACATATAAAAAATTCACAATGTTAACTGACTACATTATAGTTTTAATGTACATAAGAATCGTTCCTCTTTGGTCCGTAGCTAAGTAGCAACAGTGACATCTTCCAGTCCGTGTCTCTTTCTAACTGTAAATCTAATAATGTCATGCCCACTGCAAAAGGCTATCACAATAAATAAATACTTCCGAGTGCACTTGGTCAATGAAGTGTACAGATTTCTTTCATAACTTACAGTTTTACCACTCACCGAATAACGTTGTTGCGTGTTCGCTTCACAATAAACTTGTGACATGCAGAACTTTCGAACATTTGAACCCAGTCACACCACTCCTGCGATGTCGACAAATTGCAGCGAAATGATGTATTACAACCGTCGTTCTTGCTGTTTGCATAAACGTAACCTTGCGGCAAGGTAATCTGGTCATCTCCCATCTTTTATGGATTAAAAACTATCTTTGGCAATAGTATTTCAATTATTTAGACAATCGAATGAGAAGGCAACAAATATTATTATGAAAAAGGTTAGTGACCCAATTTTACCCAATAGCAAGGCGGTATTACGAGCCAATAGGAACTCCCTATTACGACCCAATTCCAGCGAATAGGAACACGGTGCGTCCTGCAATGCAGGGCTTTGTAAATACGCCCCCGGGTGGCATAAAGCCAATGGACCTGCAGTCTTCGGGCAGAGAACTCATCATCATCACTATGATTAAACTCGCCTGGACTCATAAACTTTATAACTGTATCAAATAACCTTCTTAATTGTAAACTATTTTAAAAATGATTTATAATTTGAGAGGATATTAACATATATCTCATAATTTTTGTAAACGAAGCGTATATTATATTTGAAACTTATGAAATCATAGTGTAACTTCTACAATTGGCTTATTTATTATTATGTGATCTAGTTTCGGTTTAACATAATTTGACAGTCAGTGATGTATAATTAAGATTTTCCTTATCTATACTTTCCCGTGACAAAACCAAACACTTATAAAAGAAAAGTGTTGTAATTTTTAAATGTTGAATAATGTCATCATACATGAACCAAAAGCAAAAGAGGATTACGAATAGCGAATAGCCGACGTAGTCATTAGGTGGATTTTGAAGAATCGGCTGGACATTGCTAACAGGTGGTTGACCGCGGAACATTTACCGCTGTTCCTCGACGCATTTTCCACTTTCGGGTGAAGGGTAGTGAGCCACAACAACTAACCGGAGATTCCTAACTTTTGAAACTGGTTGTAATGGTTGTTGCTTTATCGGCTGCAGTGTATCTGTTGCAGATGGGCCATCGCGAAGTTTGGCTCTGGGATCATTTCGATGGGCAGTGTAGTTGGGCCGTAGACCGTAACCTCCATATGCAAGATAAGAATTCTCACTAGGAATTTTCATTGACCTAGCCAAGGCATTTGACACGGTAGATCATACTAAACTCCTTAAGAAACTTGAAAAATATGGGGTATGAGGTTTCCAACTTTATTGGTTTCAGAATCACCTTGATCGAAGACTGCAATGTGTTAATTGTAATGGCGCCACCTCTAAACTTAAAATAATAAAATATGGTGTCCCCAGGGCTCTAATTTAGGACCCCTATTATTCCTAATCTATATTGATGACCTTCCTAGAGCCTCCTCTATATTGAGCTTTATCCTATTTGCCGATGACACCAATATCTTTCTATCAAACCGATCGATCGAGGATTCATTTAACATTGCAAATCAGGGACTATAGCACTTATTGCCAATTGGTTTAGGGCAATCCGACTCTCGCTTAACTTGCTCAAAACTAACTTTGTACTGTTTTGAGCACGCAGGAAGCTGCTGCCACACCTGAATTACTCACTGCTCATTGACAACACAATGCTGCGACAAGTCAAATCAGCAAAACTTTTAGGTGTTTACATAGATGAACACCTTACTTGGAATGTCCACATTAATAATATTGGAACTAAGATTGCCAAGAACATCGGGGTCATGAGCAAGGTCTCTTACCTGCTTCCATCTCATATACTAACTAACTTATATTACACACTGATTCATTCATACCTGGAATACTGTAACCTGAGCTGGGCATCAACCTACCCCACTAGATTGAACAGATTGGTGAAACTTCAAAAGAGGGCTATACGAATTATCACCAAGAGCAAGTTTAATACCCCCACCTTGCATTTGTATCAGCAATTGAGAATATTAGGTGTTTACATAGATGAACACCTTACTTGGAATGTCCACATTAATAATATTGGAACTAAGATTGCCAAGAACATCGGGGTCATGAGCAAGGTCTCTTACCTGCTTCCATCTCATATACTAACTAACTTATATTACACACTGATTCATTCATACCTGGAATACTGTAACCTGAGCTGGGCATCAACCTACCCCACTAGATTGAACAGATTGGTGAAACTTCAAAAGAGGGCTTTACGAATTATCACCAAGAGCAAGTTTAATACCCCCACCTTGCATTTGTATCAGCAATTGAGAATATTAAATATTGACCAGATGAAACAATTCCAAATTGGGATGTTTATGTTTCGATTCGTTCATGGTTCCCATCCGATATTCTTCACCAACTACTTTACTTTCACCAAGGATGTGCAAAGTCATAATACCAGGATCAAGGACACTCTTCGATCAATAAGCATCCGCACCAACTACAGGAGGCACTCAATCAAGCACATGAGCCCTTTTTCTGGAATAAATTACCCTGCAATCTAACCGGAGATTCCTAACTTTACCTTGCGTTAGAACATTTGTGTAAGAAACAAGTCTGCCATCTCTAACATCTTTTTAAAGGTCACTACGAATACATCTGATGATTTAATCAATACAAATATTGGGATCTCCCAGGTCACCTCTCTATTCTCTTCTTTTTTCTTTCTTCTTTTTTCCCTTCCTGTTTTCGTTTCCTGCTGATTATGCTATTTTCTCTAGTTAAGACTGACCAGTTTACGATAGTAAGCGTAATGATTGATTATATGTCATGTTCGTCTAGTTCTAACTATTATGATGCCACCGGGGTCCTACCTAGCGGGATACCATCCCTTTTGGATCTCCCTGTTGTGTCCCATCTAACCGATATGTCAATCGAAACAATGTGAATGTAGCTGATATTGGCTGTACGATGACTAATTTTTTGTTCCATCTTTTGTACTCTATGCTTGATGAGATACAATAAAGACTTATGTTATGTTATGTTATGTTATGTTATAAGGGACGATACATTTAGCGTTATCGCCCCTAGACCTATATTTTTCACGTACCACTTAAATGTAGTAAATTAACGTAATTAACATAAGTTAATATCCCTGCAAATGCCCACCGAACAAAATGGGGATCAGTGAAGTCTTATGAACAGGACCAAACCAATGAAAAACTACATCTGAGGGGTATGGTAATGCCAGTTATGCAGCAATGGCACTTTCTCTCATTAATCACCTACAGTCATTCTGTAGCCATGGATGACAAAATTTTCAAATTACTTTACCTTGCGTTAGAACATTTGTGTAAGAAACAAGTTAATCGCTTCTTACTTAAAGTACACAGATATTAACCAAAATTTGAAGTAGTTAACGGTAAATGCTTGAGTCACAGACGTATTTCTTAAAGGGGTAATTGCAGTTAGGGTTTACAACATATCGCGTCGTTGCTCAACATTGGTATACGCAAAGGCACTACAAAAATTGCTATTAATAGGCAACAAACAAATAAGGTTGGATACAACGTTAACACAGAATGTCGACTTTCTTCTGAGTTACATTCCTCGTTAAATATTAGTTTAAAAACAAGTTATTTCCAGAAGATGCATATGTTGTGCGATGAAATTAGTAGTTGTAGTATTAGTAATAATAGTTGTAGAGTATTGTAGTAGTAGTAGCAGCAGCAGCAGCAGCAGCAGCAGTAGTAGTAGTAGTAGAATATGTACATATTGTACGGATGTAGTAGTAGTAGTAGTTGTAGTAGTAGTAGTAGTAGTAGTAGTAGTAGTAGTAGTAGTAGTAGTAGTAGTAGTAGTAGTAGTAGTAGTAGTAGTAGTAGCAGTAGTAGCAATAGGGGTAGCATAATGTTTATAGTAGTAACTGCAAAAAGGACGATGTTATGCCCTGGATTATCCTCAGTCAGATTGTACGTGTCTTTAGCCCTGCTGGGTTTATTCGTTAAGGTCTCTAAAATTTCTTAAAGGCATCAAGTCACATTTTATCACTGAAACATATGACGGTACAATTATCTAGGTCTAATAAAACACACCACTTGGCAGCCTGTTGGACGATGCTCATTTTACAGCTGCCTCCTAGGGAGTGGAAAACTGAGTCGACATATATAGGAAGTTAACGAGTATTCAGCCGCGACTTTCAAGATCACATGTTCTTCGAGCAAGAGTGTTACCATTCACCTATCTCCTTCCCAAAACAAAGCACACACAGAAATTCAATTTCGGTTGGGGGCAATACATTCTACCTACTATAGTTCCATACACCGCATCATATAAATATCCTCATCAGTCGCTCAATAGCTAACAGTAAAAATTGTTTACTACACTAGATCCCATGATTGGTTCAATACAAATGCAACTGGTTTTCCTTCTAACTGCATGCAAGGTGGACTCCATCTGTTTTTCAAATTGCATAATTGTTCGTGATATTCTGCTTTATTACTTTTAATGCAGTGTTTTTTGCTGTGTGTGTGCGTGTGTTTATCTTACGCTAATAAAGATAACTTACTTAGTGTAAGTTCAAAATGTTTCTTCATCTATTTGTAACAGAGAACTTCTAATTTCAGAATGGAATGAGCCAAGCTTTACAAGGCAACGACCGTGCACAGATGCGCGTAGTACACTGTGATGGTTGTGTTTGGAGAAGAACTGCGACTATCAGATCATTCAAACTACGTTAATTGCAAGTATAAAAATTCCAGCGACGACATACACCAAGATGCCCAATGTGAGAGAGCCGTGGGCTGCATTTCGAGCTTCAAAGGACTTTTTCTTGGCCAGCTCGCGATTACCAACTGCAATGGCCCTGCGACACTCTATGGATTTCAAAATGGCAAAGAATCCGATGATCCAACAGCAACAGAGGCAGACGAATATCGAATAACCAATGTAGTCATTCGGAGGATCTTCGAGAATCGGCTGAACAAAGATTGCAGGTGCTTGACCACCGAACCCTTGCGGTTGGGTGACGACATATTGCCCAGTCGCGTATGGAGGGTAAGTAACAAGTACTGACCGAGGGTCGTAGGCTGTGGGAACTGGGTAGGTTGGCTGTTGCCATGTCGCCTGCATTCCCTGTGGGGATGGTGGACCATAGCGAAGCGTGGCATTCGCATCATTCTGCTGCGCGGTGCATATGGGCGGTGGACCGAAAGTTCCACAGTGAGGTTGATAAGGGGTGATGTACTGTGAAGAATGCTGATCTTGTTGCACCTGATGAAGGGCTGCTGGATTCTGAGGGCACGGTGCATACTGAGGATTCTGTTGCGGATTCTGGTAGGCAGGATTAGTCAGGCTTCCCTCGATCGAATCTGAACAATCTGCTCGATTACAGTTGCGACGCGATGTTAAGACATCTTCTTCATCGTCAACGTTGGAACCTATCGCAATCAAACAATAAATAAAGAGATCTTACGTATGTTCGGATGTATGTATGTAAATTTCTATGTATGAATGCATGTAGTTTCATACATGAATGAATGTATACATATAATTATGTATGTACGTATGTACACGTATGCACGTATGTGTGTATGTGTCGCTGGGTGACCCGACAACGAAATCGGTGCATTGGAAGATGGCGGCAAACAACATCGCTGACGGATGACCGTGGACGCGTGATGACCGAAGGAGACTACAGTACAGAAGAGCGAGGCGAGCGCCCTCTATCGACTTCAACAAACGCCACCTTTCGGGCTGTCACCGGATGCCAAACCCTGAGGGGGCTGGACGATGCGTCGTATGCTCCACGGCCTGCATCTGCACCTGTTCACCCAGAGGTCTTTACACAAAGGCCTGTCATATGAGACCACGGTTCACTGGCCTGCAACTGACGCAACCATCATATGACGGGCGGCCTATACAGAGAAGCGGACAAGGTTTCAACCCTGATAAATGGTCGGAGGCCGGGAGATCCCAGGAGACGCGATGTTGGAGATTCGAACGATGGCGGACGAGAGCGACGCTTCGAGGCGAACAACAGAGCCAGAGACAATGTTCAATATTCATCTTTTATCTTTACTTTTATCGTTTCTAGTAACTAACGTAATATTAAACCTAGACCTCTTACGTGACCGCGAGAAAACGCAGTGTAGGCGGCAGAGTGGTGTGACAGTATGTATGTATGTATGTATGTATGTATGTATGCACGTTTGTATACATGCATGTATGTATGTATGTACGTGTGTGTGCATATGTATGTATGTATGTATGTATGTATGTATATATGTATACTTGTAAACTCTACATATATAATATCTGGAAGTGTCTATACATCCTATTTTAAACATGTGCTCTTCAGTGTGGCCCAAGTTTTTCTGAAGTTTCGGTAGAACATTGGACCGCAGCCGATTAATTCTTCACTCGGTGTCACTCGCAACTCAATCAATCAATTTCGTATATTCTCAAAATCAAATTCACAAGTCGCAGTTTGTAACCGATTACAACAAATTACCATAAGGAATAGTACGTAAGTAGTTAGCATATTATGACTGTAGGCAATACAATATAATTTGAGGTAAGGCTAGAATAAAAATGATAGGTACATTGTTAAGTAGATGTTTTAAATAATATACCAGACGCGTAGACGTGGACCTGTGATCTCCCTGAAGCGCACGACAAGCAGAAGCATAATGGTCGAGACATAGCCCCATAGTCCGAACTAAAAGTAACGTTGTTCGCATGAGAAGTGTTGGTATTTCAAACTGACCTTCGAAAATTGGTTCCTGAGTGCATGGTGGTGGATTGTCTTTCTTGTCATATGAAAAATCTTCACAGTCAGTGGGTGAACGTGAGCCTTGTCCGGATGTGCGTAATGACATGTTGGTTCTTCCTGCTGCAAAACTCAGATTATCCACTCATATAAGCAAAACAATATTCCTACACGAAAATATACCCTTAAACGTACCTTATCACACATCAGAACTATTCAGATTTTATGTTTATATATTATCTGGAAGTATGCATGGTCTTGCTCTAAAATGCACCACACAATTTCTTGAAGATGTGACGTTATGAAATTATCTAACCATACTATATTCATAACTATATAATCAAATATAATGATACTATATTAAAGAATATCCATTACGTTACAGCAAGAGAGTACTATCTATCTATCTATCTATCTATCTATCTATCTATCTATCTATCTATCTATCTATCTATCTATCTATCTATCTATCTATCTATCTATCTGTCTGTCTGTCTGTCTGTCTGTCTGTCTGTCTGTCTGTCTGTCTGTCTGTCTGTCTGTCTGTCTGTCTATCTATCTATCTATCTATAAATATATCTATGTATATTTCTATAATAAACTTATATAGCACACCCTTCAAGAAATCTACTCAGTGGCCCTCCCGACCCAGGCCTGGTCAAAAAAGAAAGGTTTAGAGAAGGTCATAGAAAGTACCTGAGAGGTCCCTAGGGAGGGAGTGAAACGAAAGCGGGAGGTCATTCCAGACGGTAGGTCTCACTACGGAGAATGCCCTACGCTGTGCCATGGCAGTACGAGCATAGGGACAACAAAATAAAAAAAGAAAGCAAAAGGCATGGGACCCCGCACCAGCGGAAGTTAAAGTAAAGAGCTCGCAGGGGTAGAAAGAAAGGTTTGAAGAAGGCCATAGAAGGTACCTGATGAATTTGAGGGAGTAGCGAGGGAGCGAATCGAAAGCGGGAGGCCATTCCAGACGGTTGGACCACCATGGAGAATGCCCTACGCTGCGCCATAGCAGTACGAGCATAGGGGACAACAAAATCAAAAAGAAAGCAACAGAAGCTTTTTACGTTCTATGGCCTTCTTAAAACCTTTTTTCTACCTCTGCAAGCTCTTTACTTTAAAACAAAATGTAATTTTTGTAGCGTCAATCTAATGTGCGCTCGTTTAGCAACAAATGTTTTGCCTTAATTACTTTTTGCTAATTCACATTTATTTTACTTAATTTCTTGTGCACTCTATATCAGTATGGATAAATCTAAGACGCAAGACTGGTATTTGTATGAAGACTTTCTCCACGGTCCGTAGTCTCAATACGCAAAACTCCGCTAAATAGGTTCGAACCCAAGTCATTGGATAAAAGAGCCAGAAAGCTATTTAGAAAAGACCATTATGTCGCATTTAGCACAGAAGTGGCGTTTTAGGAGCACCTGCAATTAACACGAAGAAATCATCTGAATCTATGTTTAAAGTTGAGGTTTTACCCATAGGCCTATAATACATTCCGATTTACCATGGCTCCACTGGATGATGAATTTGAGCATTCATATTAAGGCCTATCAAGAGCCTCTCAGAACATATTTAAAAGGTTCCTTTCTGGACAGACGTGTATTACGCAAAGTAAATTTAAGGAAAAAGCCAATCAATCGAAGTCAGTTTTGAACGCCAGAGGATGCTATCTAACCTGATGTCTAACAGAATTGTATTTCGATGAAATTCCACGGAGTTTCTACCCATCTATGCGCTCAGCAAAGCGGACCGTAGCCTACATCGATGTTTACCTGTTAAACGAACGAATTTATAGTTGAGACTTCGCGTTTGTAAATTTTCCCTCTACCACAGAAAGTCGCACGCATCCATAGACTGAGCCGTATGCAGACGCCTGTTGAATTCGATTGACAGCCACGTTCAAAGCGCGTCTTAGTGGCTCCCATTCATGCTTAACCATGCGAATCGGCCGATGGAATTATACTTCCTTTTTCGACTGAAGTCTTTTCAGAATGCTGCTGGCTATATTGCAAGGACCATAAAAGTTTTGTGGAGGCGAGTGAACAAATGTAAAACGCAGTCATTTTCGTCTGCCACCAGACAGTTGCATCTAATTAATAAAAAAAGCCGCAGAAATGTCTGTCTACAGGTCATGATGTTTGTTCAATAAATTCATCAAATGGTAAAAATTTTATTGCTTCAATATTGCATACATCAGTATACAATATACAATATTGATAGAATTATTACAAACAAACGTTGACTAAAAGGAGGCCGAAAAGAAATATAATCCCGATAGTAGGGACACCAATGTTACCATTTAACTACGTTCAAGACGGTGCTTCGATTGAGAACACAATGACAAACTTAACTAGGAATTTTTCTTGAGTACTAGACGGTTGATGTTTGCAGTAAATGTCCTGTCATTTGTGTCTGCTGTTCGTAGACATCGTTCGTAATGGTACGCTTGTCTGATCAGGCCAAACTCTATTGACAATTAAATCGCTAGATTTCTGAGAAAGCTAGAGAACCAACTCAGCGAATAACATCGGTTGATGACTAAATGTATCATGATTCTCCCCCACTTGATAAAATGGGCCCAACATACATTTTGATAGTGACATCTATAGCAAGGCTCATTTCGGCTTTTACGACACTTCTTACGACAACCTTTTAGTCGGAACTTGAGAAAGATTTTACAATTCCGCATTTGGAACTATTTCTACTAATCTTCGTCGAGCTTCCTCGTGGTCCTGCTCCATCCTAATTTGGCACTCGCATTCTTCCGTTCCATCCTTCTCCTGCTTCTTCCCTGCCAGCATGACCATGTGCATTAAATCTGGACCCACACGGCCTCGATAAGGGTCCCATTATTTAGGATACATTTAGTGTCATTGCACTTAGGCCTATATTTTCGTATGTACCACTTAAACATTGTAAAATTAACCTTAAGTAGCGTAAGTAACATAAGCAAATACTTCCGCAAATTACCATCGAACAAAGTGGGGATCAAGGAAGTCTTATGGACATGACCGAAAAACGGATGAAAAACTACATCTCACCTTAATGCCATTTATGCAGGTCTGGCTCTTTTTCGCATAATCATCTAGAATCATTCTGTAGCCATGGATGACACATTTTCGGTTTACCTGACCTTACTTTTGTGTAACAAAACAAGTAAATCGCTTCTCAATTCAAGGGCAAAGGAATTTGAAGTAGTTAAATAGAAAGTACGAGTCACATACGTGTTATTTAAAGGGATACTTACAGTTAAGGCCCACAGCATATTGCATCATTTCACGGCATTGGTGTGCGTGAAGTCCCGCTATTATATGGATATTACTAGATAGTAAACAGATAAGGCTGGATGGTACTATAATATAGAATGTCGGCTTTCTGCTGAGTAACTTTTCTCGTTAAATATTCGAAAATTATAAATTAAAAACAAGTTATTTCTAGAAGATGTATAATGTTGTACATATTGTATTGTGAAAGTTGTAATATTAGTCATTGTAGCAGTAGTAGTTGTAGTAGTAGTAGTTGTAGTAGCACTGGTAGTAGTAGTATTGGTGGTAATATTAGTAGTATAGTGTCTATAGTAGTAACTGCAAACAGGACGTTGTTATGCTCTGAATTATCCTCAGTCTGATTGTACATATTTTAGCCCTCTTGGTTTTAAGCGTTGGGAATCTCTTTATATATGGTTAAGAGTTTCTGTCATAGTGCGACGGTACGTTACCTACCGGAATAACGTACACGTACTGTACGTACGTTATCGAAAAAAATAACGTACGCGCACGTTCGCACACTGGTTTCTGTTGTCAAAGTTTTCTTCCTCAGGTAGATTTTCATTTTCTCTGGATGATATTTTCACGTTTCATTTCCAATTTTCACACATCTGACGCAGAGGGGTATTGTTGTTTATCTAGTGGCTGTCATGATTGAGAAAGAAACTTCAGTAGCGGCTATAGCCATTGTATCACCAACACACTGGTTCATATCCGCAATGGCACAGTCCCCTTTCATGGCCCGAAAGACAATACCTGATATAGGTCTAACCGCCAACCCTTGGCTATATCATCGACCCCTCGCATAAGGGATGGATTAGTTGGATTAAATGTCACAAGCCAACAAAATCGATATTTATTGACCAGAGGCTTGAACCACCGCCTCGTAAATTAATAGAAGTAGCGTGAGTTCGACGCCTATCCTCGCACACATCTCTAGGTATCATCAGCTCTATGTGCAATAATATTGCCCGTCTGACCTATATTTCTGGGGGACATTTTTCACATGAAGTTCTAGCTTAACTAAAACCGGCACAGTTTGCAAATAGTCTCAGTAACTACAAAAAACCGTAGGTCGCTATTGAGCTAAACCAGGTTTAAACATCTGAGAGCCGCCGTACCACATGATCTGCGAAGGTCCGTACGTTCAGATATCTCTCTTTTAGCTGGTGTCACCTCCTAACTGGAGGACGGTCATAATGACAATATTACACGAGCAGTCGTCCGCATTCTTTACGACCAGTACCGTCTTGCCCGAGTCTGAAGAATTTTAATATCCTAGTTAAAACACCCTACAAACCCACAACCCGAAAATCTCGCCAGTATGCCTTACTGATCACTACGACGCTCTCTAAACTTGAGGGGTGGAACGACGAAGTCGCTATTTCCTATTTCCAGCTGTTTCTGGTGATGGGGCGAAATGGACTCCAGCTTAGTATCTCCTTGAGGTTCTCAACCATCGTGAGTCTCCTCTGCTATTGCTTTCAGTTGTTGAGTTCAGAATAAAATTCAAGTTGGCCTGTTTGGCATATAAAGCCCTCAGCACCGGCACACCTCCCTACCTTCAATCACTACTAACTCCTTACATCCCTCCCCGTTGCTTGCGATCATCAATTGCGGGCCTTTTAGCTGAGCCAAGATGCAGAACATAAAATTTTATGGGCTCGCGTGCATTCCATGTCTCTGCCCCAAATAATGGAATCGACTGCCAATCTCTCTTCGTAGCTCAAATTCACTTTCTACCTTCAAAAAGAGACTCAAAACTCACTATTTCTTCTTGGCTTTCAAACACTTGGATATCTAACTGCATCATCTCCTGGCGACTGTCTATCCGCTCCTCAGATTCACATTTCGGTGTGACTATGCGCGCGTTACAAATTTAATTAATAATAATAAGAAGAACTGACCATGTTTATCAACATCCTGTTTCGTGACGGGCGTCCACCTCTGTCGGCAAGTGAAGATCGTTATAGCGAACATGGTAGTATTTTGCATTTTCATGTATATGATTCTATTCAGCGTTTGCCATAATTACTTTGGAAAAGAGATGCTCTCAGAGACGCCACAACTAGGTTGGGCAAGTTTACGGACAATATGGCTCTGGCGCTCTAATTTTAGGAGATAGGAAGGTAAACGGGTTCGTCGTCAACCCATCTCCAGCCGGTTGCGCATACTGCTCGCCGCAGCAAGAGCTGAATTGGACCAGCGCGTGAAAGCAACCCTCTCAGACTTGTCAGGATTATGTATATCTAGGATTTCAAATATAGTTGAATAAGTTTACAGCTCGACGATGAGTTCAGTAGCTGTCCATGCTTGTCACAAAAAGTATAATTTGGTATGGGCTTATGCTGGAAAGAAACCGACAAGGCGTGCGACACTGACTCCATGAACAAGACCGTCTTAAGACCAAAGAGCTAAAATTGAGCGCCTGGACTGAAGACAGTTTACTTCGGGTGAATGAGATTGTGTAGTAAATGTAATTAGTAACTTCTACTGCGCCGGTGTTCAATGCATAACCGATGGCTCACCAAAACGAAGCCGTAATCAGGTCAAAATAAAAAAGATCACTGTTAGATGCTCGGAGTCGAGATTATTAAATAATTTGAAATGAAAAAATATGACACAACATCATTTATAGCATTCGTCGTTTAAATGTAATACAAGAATGTGGTTGTAATAGCGTAAAATCCAATTTTACAAATAAATGCTTATCTGACAAATAATATAGTATCTTTGTCTGAGCATGCTTGTTTGAGTCTGAGCAACTGCACCGCGCCTTTTGCCAACCTCACAAAGGCCTTGAAACACAGCTGTGACACATCTACAGGCTGCGTGTTAATGTCTCTAAAAATTTCTTACAGGCATCAAGTCACAGTCTTACCATTTAGTTCATGCAAATAATAATAACATATATTCGTGTATATTGATAAACTCACTGACAATCCGAAGTAAGTTACATTGAAACATGACGGTACAGCTATCTAGATCTTATAGAACACACGTCTTGGCAGCCTGTTGGAGGCCCTCTCATTTTACAGCTGCTTTTAGGTAGTGGAATACTGAGTCGACATATATAGGAAGTTTACGAGTATTGAACCGCGACTTCCAACATCTTATGTTCTTCGAGCAAGAGTGTTACCATTCATCTATACCCCCTCCCAAAAGCAAAGCGCTCACAAAAATTCAATTTCGGCTGAGGACAAAACATTTTACCTAACATAGTTCCATACACCGCACCATATAAATATCCTCATTAGTCGCTCAATAGCTACTGTAATAGTAAAAATTGTTTAGTACACTAGATCCTATGATTGCTTCAATACAAATGCAACTGCTTTCCTTCGAACTGCATGCAAAGTTGGTCTCTTCAACTGTTTTTAAAAATTGGATAATTGCTCCAGATATTGTGCTTTATTACTTGTTATGCTGTGTTTTTGTTAACTGTGTGTGTGTGTGTGTGTGTGTGTGTGTGTGTGTGTGTGTGTGTGTGTGTGTGTGTGTGTGTGTGTGTGTGTGTGTGTGTGTGTGTGTGTGTGTGTGTGTGTGTGTGTGTGTGTGTGTGTGTGTGTGTGTGTGTGTGTGTGTGTGTGTGTGTGTGTGTGTGTGTGTGTGTGTGTGTGTGTGTGTGTGTGTGTGTGTGTGTGTGTGTGTGTGTGTGTGTGTGTGTGTGTGTGTGTGTGTGTGTGTGTGTGTGTGTGTGTGTGTGTGTGTGTGTGTGTGTGTGTGTGTGTGTGTGTGTGTGTGTGTGTGTGTGTGTGTGTGTGTGTGTGTGTGTGTGTATTTATCCTACGCTAATAAGATCACTAACTTAAAGTACGTTGAGAATGTTTCTTCATCTATTTGTAACAGTGAACTTCTAATTTTAAAATGGACTGAGCCAAGCTTTACAAGGCAACGACCACAGATGTTCGTAGTACACCGTCATTTTGGTGTTTCCAGAAGAACTGCTACTATCTGATCATTCAAGCCAGGCGTATTCCAATTAGAACTCCAACAACGATATACGCCAAAATGCCCAAGACAAGAGAGGCATGGGCTGTATTTCGAGTTGAAATGGACTTTTCCTCGGCCAGCTCGCGATTACAAACTTCAATGGCCCTGCGACACTGCCTGGATTTCACAATTGCAAAGATTCCGATTACCCAACAGCAACAGAGGGTGACGAATATCGAGTAGGCCCTGTAGTCATTCGGAGGATCTTCGAGAATCGGATAGAGAATGATTGCAGGAGGTAGACTACCGAACAATTGCGGCTCTATGACGACCCATTGCCCAGACGCGGATGGTGGGTACGTAACAAAAACTGACCGAGAGTCGTTGGCTGTGGGAACTGGGTAGGCTGGTTGTTGCCATGCTGCCTGCATTCCCTGTGGGGCTGGTGAACCACAGCGAAGCGTGGCATTGGCCTCATTCTGATGCGCGGTGTATATGGGCGGTGGACCGAAAGTTCCATAGTGATATTCATAAAAGGTGATGTACTGTGAAGAATGCTGATCTTGTTGCAACTGATGAAGGTCTGATGCATTCTGAGGGCACGGTGGATATTGAGGATTCTGTTGCGGATTCTGGTAGGCAGGATTAGTCAGGCTTCCCTCGATCGAATCTGAACAATCTGCTCGATTACAGTTGCGACGCGATGTTAAGACATCTTCTTCATCGTCAACGTTGGAACCTGTCACAATCAAACAATACATAAACAGATTTTACGCTTGTACGGAGGTATGCATGTAAATTTCTATGTATGCATGCATGTGGTTTCATGTATGAATGAATGTATACGTTATATGTATGTACGTATGTAGGTATGTATGTATGTAGGTATGTATGTGTGTGTGTAGGTGTGCGTGTGTGTGTGTTTGTGTGTGTGTGTGTGTGTGTGTGTGTGTGTGTGTGTGTGTGTGTGTGTGTGTGTGTGTGTGTGTGTGTGTGTGTGTGTGTGTGTGTGTGTGTGTGTGTGTGTGTGTGTGTGTGTGTGTGTGTGTGTGTGTGTGTGTGTGTGTGTGTGTGTGTGTGTGTGTGTGTGTGTGTGTGTGTGTGTGTGTGTGTGTGTGTGTGTGTGTGTGTGTGTGTGTGTGTGTGTGTGTGTGTGTGTGTGTGTGTGTGTGTGTGTGTGTGTGTGTGTGTGTGTGTGTGTGTGTGTGTGTGTGTGTGTGTGTGTGTGTGTGTGTGTGTGTAGGAAGGAGACCGCAGTACAGAAGAGCGCGGCGAGCGCCCTCTATCGACTTCAACAAACGCCACCTTTCGGGCCATCGCCGGATGCCAAACCCGGAGGGGACTGGGCGATGCGTCATATGCTCCACGGCCTGCATCTTCACCTGCTCACCAAGAGGTCTTTACACAAAGGCCTGTCATATGAGACCACGGTTCACTGGCCTGCAACTGACGCAACCATCCATAATTATGACGGGAGGCCTATAAAGAGAAGCGAAGACAGTGACAGTAAAACAAGGTTTCAACCTTGAGAAATGATCGGAGGCCGGGAGATGCAAGGGACGGGCTGAGAGGCGATGTTGGAGATTCGGGCGAAGGCAGACGAGAGCGACGCTTGGAGGCGAACAACGGAGCCAGAGACAATATTCAAGGAGACACTCTTTCATCATTTATCTTAACTTTAATCATTTCTAGCAATTAGAGTTGATATAAAACCTCCAGCGTTACCTCTTACGTTACAGCTACCTTGGCCGGGAGAAAACGCGGTAGAGGCGAGGGAGTGGTGTGACACTATGTATAAATGCATGCATGTATGTGTGAATGTATGTATGTATTCATGTATGTATGATATTTGTATGCATGTATAATAGTATGCATGTATGTAAGTACGTACGTATGTATGTATGTATGTATGTATGTATGTATGCATGTATTGTATGTATGTATATATGTATGTATGTATACCTGTAAACGTAAACTCTACATATATATCTGGAAGTGTCTAAACAATCTATTTTAAACATGTGCTCTTCAGTGTAGCCCAAGTAATTCTGAAGTTTCGGTGGAACATTGGACCGCAGCCGATTAATTCTTCATTGAGTGTCACTCGCAATTCAATCAATCAGTTTCGTAAATTCTCAAAATCAAGTTGACAACTCGCAATCTCTAACAGATTACAACTATTATCACAGGTAAGAGTACGTAAGTAGTTAGGAAATCATGACTGTAGGCAATATAACATAATTTGATAGGTAGGCCTACATTGTTAAGTAGATATTTTTAAATAATAGGGCCTACTCGAGACACGTAGACGCGGACCTGTGATCTCCCTAAAGCGCATGACCAGCAGATGCATACTGCATAGTGGTCGAGACAGTCACACAGTCCGAACTAAAAGCAAAGTTGTTCGCATGAGGAGCGCTGGTATTCCAAACTGACCTTCGAAAATTGGTTCCCGAGTGTATGGTGGTGGATTGTCTTTCCTGTCTTCGGTAGAATCTTCCCAGGCTGTCGGTGGACTTGATCCTTGTCCGGATGCGCTTAACGACATTTTTAACTCTCCCTTCTGTAAACATCAGATTATCATGTCAGCAAAAAATATTGCTACCTGAAAATATACCCTTAATCATACCTCATCAGACAGCAGAACTATTCAGATTTTATGTCTATATATTATCTGGCAATATGCGTGGATTTTGGTCTAAAACGCCACCATGCAATTTCTTAAAAATGTAACGCTATGAAATTGTCTAATCATACAATATTCATAACTATGTCATCAAGTATTTATACTATATTACAGAATATCCATTGCCTTACAGCAAGATAGTACTAAAGAATGATAGACCATAATTCCATGGTTCTCTCTTACATTGCACTTAGTTTTGCGAGCTCTATTTAGTTTCAGAAATTAGAATATATTTAATAATCTCTAATGCATTATATTTGTAGCGTCAATCTAATGTGCCCTCGTTCAGAAACAAGTGTTTTGCCCCATTTACTTATTGCTAATGTATTTACTTGTTTATTTTACTTCATTTATGTGTGTTCAATTTCAGTATACCTAAATACTAGGACGCAAGACTAGTATTTGTACGAAGACTTTCTCCATGGTCCATAGTCTCAATACGCAAAACTCCGCTAAGCAGCTTCGAAATCCCAGTCATTAGATAAAAGAGTCAGAATGCTATCAAAAATGCCATCATGTCGCATTTAGCGCAGAAATAGCGTTTTACGAGCACCTGCAATGGACTCGAACAACTCATCTGAATCTATGTTTAAAGATCAAGTGAAACCTATAATATTACACATTCTGATTAGCTATGGCTCTACCGGTTGATGAAGCTATACATTCATACAAAGGCATTACTACAACCTCTCAGAACATATTTAAAAGGTTCTTTTATAGACAGACGTGTATTATGGAAAGTAAATTTAAGAAAAAAGCCAATCAATCGAAGCCAATTTTAAATGCAAGGGATGCTATCTAACCTGATGTGCAACGGAACTATATTTCGACGAACTTCTATACCGAGTTTCTAACCCACCTATGTGCTCAGCAAAGCGGACCGTAGCCAACATCGATGTCACCTTTATAGCTCTAGCCTTATAGGCTTGGTGTTTGGGGATTTTTTCCTGTAGCACAGAAAGCCGCACGCAACCATAGACTGAGCTGTCTGTAGAGTCGTAGACGCCTGTTGAAATCGGTTGAAAGCCATGAATAGAGCGTTCATCGCGTGCCTTAGAAGCGGCCATGCATGCTTAACCAAGCGAATCGGCCGATAGAATTGTACTTCCTTTTTCGAGTGAAATCTCTTCAGAATGTTGCTGGCTATATTGCAAGGACCATAGAAGTTCTGTGGAGACGAGTGAGCAAATGTAGGACGCAGTCATTTTCGTCTGCTACCAGACAATTGTATCTAATTAATACAAAAGCCGCAAAAATGTCTGTCTACAGGTCATAATGATTGTTCAATCAATTAATCAATCAAGATTGTTTTTGGCAACAATATTGCCTATAGGCCTATCAGTTAAACATTGATATTTTACAAACAAGCGTTGAAAAAGGGTAGTCCCAAAAGGGATATAAACCCGCTTGTAGGGACACCCAGCACCCAGGTTTACCATTTAACTAGGCCTACGTGGCGGATGGTGGTTCCATTGAGAACACAATGACGAACTTAGCTAGGAATTGTCCTTGAGTACTAAACAGTTGATTTTTGTTGTAAATGTTCTGTCATTTGTGCCTGCTGTAGTTATAGACATTATTTGTAATGGTTTGCTTTTCTGATTAGACCAAACTCTATTGACAATCGTTAGATTTCCGAGAACAAATTCAACGAACCAAATCGGTTGATGACTAAGCTTACAAATTCATGATTCTCCCCACTTGATAAAATGGGCCAAACATACATTTTGATTATCACCTCTAGTAACGCTCGTTTCGGCTTCGACGACTCTTCTTACGATAACCTTTTAGTCTGAACTTAAGAAAGATTTCACTATTCCGCATTGGAACTATTTCACTAATCTTCCTCGAGCTTCCTCGTGGTCCTGCTCCACCCTAATTTGGCACTCGCATTCCTCTGTTCCTTCCTTCTCCTGCTTCTTTCCTGCCAACATGCCCATGTACATCTAATCTGGACCCATAAGGCCTCTGTAACGGTCCCATACAGGAATACGTGTCCCGCTACATATGGGCTCCACGCGTGCATGTTGGCAGAGATCTGCCTTCCCATATTCTCTCACCTACCCCTAGTTCTTAGGAGAGGCAGTTGAGCCTAACAGTACCTAGAATAAGACTTATTGAGGATCATTAATCCTGCGTGATTATTAACAACGAGAAAGCCCGCGAGCAACGCTACCAGTGGCGGCGATCTTGTCTGAGAGGTGGTGGGGGACAAAATCGGCCATGGTCTGACCGATGACCTTTTTTAGAGAAGAATTTTTTATGAATTCATCTAACAAAAAGTTGATGACTTTTTTAGTCATCGACCTCTTTTACTGCTTTTTTCATCCCCAACAATGTGTGAAGGCCTCTTGTTTACTTCTTTTCCGAAAAATTGTTTTATGACTTTTTCTTCTTACTTTCCGAGAATTTGTGGGGAAGGACACTTCTCCTACAAAATTTTGTTTTTACCTCATCTCGTCAAAGAAGGCTGTTAAAACCCTCACTCACAATTACATTTGTTGCCCTTTCTTGGTGTTTCTTCAAAATTTGGGGGACCGATGCATGGCGTGTCCCCCCCCACTCTTAAAGGTGGGGGGACATGTCCACCTCGACCCCCCTTAGATTGCCGCACTATCTTGTTGTAATAGAGGTGAGCATGGAACAGCGGTAGGTCATATCATTTAGCTGCGATGTACTTACAACCTTGCGCTCCAGTTAGGTTTTCATCGCTAATCCAGCTGCTAGTTTGAGCTCCATTTTCATCGCTCATCCATCTGCTAGTTTGAGCCATATTTTCATCGATCCTGCAGCTTCTAGTTTGAGCTCCGTTTTCATCGCTCATCCAGCTTATATTTTGTGCTATATTTTCATCGATCCTTCAGCTTCGAGTTTGAGCTCCATGTTCATAACTCTTTAAACTTCTAGTTTGAGCAATATTTTCATAAACCCGGGTTTTAGCGTCGGAAATTATTTCGTATTATTTACACTGCTTGAGCGATGAAGACATGTCATAGTAAAACTTCAACTAGAAGCAGGATGAGCAATGAAAACTTGTCATATTAAAACTTAAACTAGAATTTGGGTGGCTTATGAAAATATAGCTCACACTAAAAGCTCGATGAGCTAAGATTAATGTCACTCATGAAGTAATACCTGGCGCTCTAAAGTACAGTATCGGTTTCGTTACGATATGCTAGAGCTTTGTGACACGTAAGTAGTTGTTCGCATTGTTTGCGACCAGTACCGCCGGCTTTAGGCCGATCAAGTCTGCGAAATTTTAAAATCCTAGTTAAAGCACCCTACAAACCCACAACCTCGCCAGTATGCTCGATCACTACAACTCCGTCTAAACTTGAGGGGTCGGACGTGGAAGTCGCTATTTGCTATATCCTCATCAATCGTTCAAAATGTAATAGTTCCAATGCAAAAGCTTGTGGTTTTCCTTCGAGCTGCAGACAAAGGTGGACTATTGAACCTTTTTTAACCCTAACAAAACAACTTAAACGTACCGGATAGGGGTCGCAAATTACCACACCTTTTTACTGTCAGATCAACATGTGTGATGCGTGTTGTATGATTGTTAGAAACTCTTCCCTGAACAAAAGCATTTTGTGAAAGCATCAAATTGCAGCAAACGACATAGTTTTAATATCTCAAGGATCTCATGTTTCCACAAAGAAATTGTTATATTTAACAAATAATGCGAATTTGTAATACGTTGCTTATAACGCAGTTGTAGACTATTGTCTTTACGTGAAATATATGATAAGTTCTGTAAATCAGTATTTGCTACTTTACACAATGTCATTATTAAATGTCACTGTGTTTTGCACTAGAAGCCTAACATATTTACTCTGAGGATAAATAGAAGTAAAGCGTTTATACAAGTTATAGGCAAAGTGCCCTATAATGAGCAAATTAACATTTTTTACAAAAAAAACTGTTGAAGCGATCTTTTAATATCTTCACCGAAATGAAGCATACATGTGCAGCTGGCTGTTTGAAATACAATTCTCTAATTAGGCTAATTTATGCGAATAACATTTGACATGTCTATGATGACTCGCTTGAATACTAGTGTACATATGCGATGAAATCGAACAGGGGCATAACTTGCCGAAAATAACACACAAATAATTTACCGCAATTCACATTACTGTTGATGTCACTACGAACCAGTAACTAGAAATGCTAAGATTGTAGGAGAAATGGAAAGGGAAATAACGTAAAAGAATAAGGAGTAAAGGGGAAATGGGTAGGGTGATTTACGACCCCAACAATCTTTCGTGGATATCATGTAGTTATCATCACGCCACCCATTCCCGATATGTTCTCTCTAAAGCTGGAAAGGAATGTGACAAATTCCTAAAATTGCTTGACAAATATTTAACGGCTAAATTTTATAACAACAATCAAGCGGCTGGGGTCATAGAATACCCTGCCTTGTATGGTTAGGGTTAGTATTGCGTAATTGTTCCTGATATTGTGCTTTAATACTTTTTATGCAGTGTTCTTTGCTAACTGTTGCGTTTATCTTACGCTAATAAAGATCACTTACTCACTTAGAGTAACTTGAGAACGTGTCTTCATCTAATTGTAACAGAGCTTCGAGTTGTAAAATGGAATGAGCCAAGCTTCATAAGGCAACGGCCACCATAGGCGTAGACTTTGGGGGCAGCCGGGGCACGTGCCCCAATAATTGAGCGGAGGGAATGCACCCATTAATCGAGAGGAGAATTTCTTCAAATCTTAAAATATCATGTTTCAGTATAGACAAATTTCTTCAGAAACAGAAAAACAGAGGCGCAGAACTGAAATACTACCAGAAATGCATAATGAAAACAAATATATATATATTTATCTTCAATATCTTCAATATGAAACAAATTTACATGTAAACAAAAGGCACCCATTTCATACGCATTACGTAACACTGGAAGTCTCTGAGGCTCGCTGATTGTCCAGACCAGAGATGAAAAAAGTTGTTTTCTTTCGGTTTTTGGTTTAAGAAACACAAGAAAACGAAACCACAAAAAATTGTTCTTTTGAATTTTTTAAAAATAAATTTCTTATTCTTGTAGATGTTATTTTATATAACGTTGATTGATTGATCTTTAATTTTTGGAAATCGCAACTGAATTAAACTGAGTTGAAGCTCTTGTTCATGCCATTTTTCATGACTTTTATAGTTCGAAATCCGAAAATCTTAAAAACAAATAACGATAACAATAAAAACCATAAAAACAAAAACAAACAAAAAAAAACAAACAAAACTTTTCATCTTGAAAAATCTTTGGTTTTTACACCTTTAGTCCAGACCCCATGCCCCCATTATTTTGGACAAGTTTACGCAAGTGACGACCACAGATGTGCGAAGTACATTGTCATGGTGGTGTTTGCAGAAGACCCTCAACTACCTGATCATTCATGCCACTCAAATTCCGATTATGAATCCAGCGACGATATACGCCAAGATACCCAATGCGAGAGAGGCGTGGGCTGCATTTCGAGCTCCTTTGGACCTTTTCTTGGCCAGCTCGCGATTACCAATGTCAATGGCCCTGCGACACTCGATAGATTTAAAGATTGCAACCAATCCGATGATCCAACAGCAACAGAGGCAGACGAATATCGAATAACCCAGGAAGTCATTCGGAGGATATTGGAGCATCGGTTGAACCATGACTACAGGTGCTTGACCACCGAACACTTGCGGTTGTGCTACGACCCATTGCCCAGTCGCGGGTGGAGGGTAGGTAGGAACAACTGGCCGGGGATAGTTGGCTGTGTGAGCTGAGTAGGCTGGTTGTTGCGTTGTCGCCTGTCGGGGATACCAGAAATGCATAATGAAAACAAATATATATATTTTTATATTTATCTTCAATATCTTCAATATGAAACAAATTTACATGTAAACAAAACGCACCCATTTCATACGCATTACGTAACACTGGAAGTCTCTGAGGCTCGCTGATTGTCCAGACCAGAGATGAAAAAAGTTGTTTTCTTTCGGTTTTTGGTTTAAGAAACACAAGAAGTCATTCGCAGGATATTGGAGCATCGGTTCTAAATTTTATAACAACAATCAAGCGGCTGGGGTCATAGAATACCCTGCCTTGCATGGTTAGGGTTAATATTGCGTAATTGTTCCTGATATTGTGCTTTAATACTTTTTTATGCAGTGTTCTTTGCTAACTGTTGCGTTTATCTTACGCTAATAAAGATCACTTACTCACTTAGAGTAACTTGAGAACGTGTCTTCATCTAATTGTAACAGAGCTTCGAGTTGTAAAATGGAATGAGCCAAGCTTCATACGGCAACGACCACCATAGGCGTAGACTTTGGGGGCAGCCGGGGCACGTGCCCCAATAATTGAGCGGAGGGAATGCTCCCCATGAATCGAGAGGAGAATTTCTTCAAATATTAAAATATCATGTTTCAGTATAGACAAATTTCTTCAGAAACAGAAAAACAGAGGCGCAGAACTGAAATACTACCAGAAATGCATAATGAAAACAAATATATATATATATATATTTATCTTCAATATCTTCAATATGAAACAAATTTACATGTAAACAAAAGGCACCCATTTCATACGTATTACGTAACACTGGAAGTCTCTGAGGCTCGCTGATTGTCCAGACCAGAGATGAAAAAAGTTGTTTTCTTTCGGTTTTTGGTTTAAGAAACACAAGAAAATGAAACCACAAAAAATTGTTCTTTTGGATTTAAAAAAAATAAATTTCTTATTCTTGTAGATGTTATTTTATATAACATTGATTTATTGATCTTTAATTTTTGGAAATCGCAACTGAATTAAACTGAGTTGAAGCTCTTGTTCATGCCATTTTTCATGACTTTTATAGTTCGAAATCCGAAAATCTTAAAAACAAATAACGATAACAAAAAAAACCATAAAAACAAAAACAAACAAAAAAAACAAAAAAAACTTTTCATCTTGAAAAAACTTTGGTTTTTACACCTTTAGTCCAGACCCCATGCCCCCATTATTTTGGACAAGTTTACGCAAGTGACGACCACATATGTGCGAAGTACATTGTCATGGTGGTGTTTGCAGAAGACCCTCAACTACCGGATCATTCATGCCACTCAAATTCCGATTATGAATCCAGCGACGATATACGCCAAGATACCCAATGCGAGAGAGGCGTGGGCTGCATTTCGAGCTCCTTTGGACCTTTTCATGGCCAGCTCGCGATTACCAATGTCAATGGCCCTGCGACACTCGATAGATTTAAAGATTGCAACCAATCCGATGATCCAACAGCAACAGAGGCAGACGAATATAGAATAACCCAGGAAGTCATTCGGAGGATATTGGAGCATCGGTTGAACAATGATTACAGGTGGTTGACCACCGAACCCTTGCGGTTGTGCTACGACCCATTGCCCAGTCGCGGGTGGAGGGTAGGTAGGAACAACTGGCCGGGGATAGTTGGCTGTGTGAGCTGAGTAGGCTGGTTGTTGCGTTGTCGCCTGTCGGGGATAGTTGGCTGTGGGAGCTGGGTAGCCTGGTTGTTGTGTTGTCGCCTGTCGGGGATAGTTGGCTGTGTGAGCTGGGTAGGCTGGTTGTTGCCTTGTCGCCTGCATTCCCTGTGGACGAGGTGGACCATAGCGATGTGCGACATTTCTAGGCGCGGTGTATTTGGGTGGTGGACGGTGACCTCGACCACAGGGACGACGAGGGGTGCTGTTCTCTGAAGACTGCTCATCTTCTTGTGACTGATGAAGATCAGCTGGATTCTGTGGGTACGGTGGATATTCAAGGTACTGTTCCGGATTCTGGCAGGCAGGGTCAGTGTAGTCTCCAAAACACGACATTGCGACATTTTCGTCTACAAAGTAGGAACCTGTCGCAATCAAGCAATAAACACCAAACCGTTACTCATGTGCGGATAAAATCTACATACAAATATTACATACATATTATGTATGTACATTTGTTTGTATATGGGTCATTATCCGAAAAGTGCAGAATTGATGTCCCATGCTGGTTTTTTGAGTTTTTTCGATAATTTCTTCAAATTTTTTTGCCTATCCTTCAAAGAATGAGCAGATTAACATTTCCCATCATTGTTTTAGCTGCTAGATTTTGGAAATTTAGAAATAAATTACTAAATGTATACAAAATATCATTACCGTCCAATGTCCGAGACGGTGTACAATGCTTTAAATTGAGCTTTTACACAAATTTATTCCATTACAACCTGTAACAAAGGTATATTATTTTGATTAATTAGTAGCTAGCATATGCAATAATTAAACATTTAGACTCATTTTCGTAACATTTATTTCTTTTTGGGCCTATTTATACTTGTCCATAGAAGTAAGCATCATAGCAATCTCAATTTTTGGGAAGCCTATAACTTTTAGAGAACGTGCTTACTTACTAAAAGAAAAACATCAGGAACAAGATATTGTCAACTATTAATGGAATCACACAGATTTGAGTTGAAATTCATAATGTTTTATTTTTAATTTAAGTTTGTTGTTCCAAATTTTAAAAAAAAGTAAATTTCTGTTTCATTACCATCTCGTGTTGTATTTCATGGTTTAGGTAGATTATAACATTGATAACTTATTTTATTTACCGCTTTTGTTGAACTGATTCAAATTACTTATCTGATAGAGTAATTCAAGTGAAAATATTTGACGGCTGTCATAAATTTCATCATTTTGTCATTACCATCCAGCGGTTGTTTTTCATCATTACCATCCGAATACATCAGATTTCTGCTATTTTTTCATGACAGTCGCATCTTGCCACGGATGGTAATGACGCATTGCTAAGAGTGAATTACATGTATTTTATTTGAATTATTTGATATAAAAATAAATTGCATGTAATTAGAATTTACTAGCAACTCTCAAAATGTTGTTCAACTTGTATCTAATGCATATAACATACATTTATAGCTAATGCTGCACAGATTATTTTCTGAAGCTAAAAAAACTATTTCTTTTTTTTTAATAATTTCGAAAAATGTCTTAATTTCTTGACACCAGACTAATATTTTATGTGAAGGAAAGGCCTGTTGTATTCCTACTTAATGCTGGCATCATCTACTTTTAGGAAATTGCCATTTTATAAGCACCAGAGGAATATTTAAGGTCTTTGTGATTAAATATGACTACACAAAAAGGTCGGAATGTAACGAAAAAAGAGGCATTTTGACTTTATAAATTCTGCAAAAAAAGTAACTTATGATTACAAATTTAGTGGATTTCTTTCAAATTAGTTAAATCTAACTATGTACGTGACTAAAAAAAACACTTACAACCACTTTTGGGGGGAAAAAAATTTTTGTTTTTCGGAGACGAAATTTGTAACATTTCGGATAATGACCCATATATGTGTAAATGTTTGCATGTAAGTTGCATGTGTGTATCAATGTATGTATTTTTGTCTGTATGTACGCATGTATGTAATCAAAACCAATGTATGTAACCTCTTCCTTAAAAAAACACTCGCATCCGCCTGTACTACTCAATTATCCATCTCTATTTAGAGTATTCTAAAATGATGCGGGCATTGAATTATCAAGCTAGACTGTAAAGACGATCTATCCTCAAAAGAGAGCCCTTCATAAGAACTTATTATTGCTAACTGTTCCTATCATCTCTCAACTAACCTTATCATCAAGCACACATGTATTTTGAGGATCGAGCAGATAAAAGCCCTACAAACCAATGAATTCATGTATTGGTATGCAAATAAGCAACTACCTTCTTGATGAAATTCGTTGACAGCGCAGGCGGATGGTCACACACAAAGCACATTTACATTTAGATAATGAACCACGAACTTGACGTTCTAGTGGACGAGACAGAATTCGAACAAAACCTAGGCATGTTTATACGAGGAGTGCTGGTATTCCAAACTGACCTTCGAAAATTGGCTCCTGGGTGTATGGTGAAAAATTGTCTGTCATGTCACCGAAATTTGGCTCCTCGGTGTATTGTGAAAAATTGTCTGTCATGTCATCGAAATTTGGCTCCTCGGTGTATGGTGAAAAATTGTCTGTCATGTCATCGAAATTTGGCGCCTCGGTGTCTGCCATGTCAAATGTACAATCTTCCATGTCGGAGGGTGGACGTGAACCTTCTCCGAATGCGCGTTATAAAATTTTGGCTGTTCCTTCTGCAAAAATCAGATTATCCACTCATGAAAAGAAAACAATATTCCTACTGACCTGTGGTTAGAGGCAGCCACATGGTTTTGAACTCATGTACAGCGTCCTTTCCTTTGGCCTCGGCTGGACTATGGCGCTATACAAATTGTCTTATTATTATTAGTATTGTTACTACTACTACTACTACTACTACTACTACTACTACTACTACTACTACTACTACTACTACTACTACTACTACTACTACTACTACTACTACTACTACTACTACTACTACTACCGCCGCCGCCGCCACCGCCACCGCCACCGCCACCGCCACCACCACCACCACCACCACTACTGAACGTACCTTATCCGACATCAGAACTATTCAGATTTTATGTTTGCATATTATTTTCACGGTGTGGTCTAAAACGCCACCAGGTGATTTCTTGAAGGCGTGGCGCTATAAAATTGTGTGATAGCATATATAATGATACTGTATTACAGAATATCTATTGACGCTACAGCAAGATTGTACAACAGAATTATAGACCATAATTCCATGGCTTTGTTACACAGCACTTAGTTTTGAGAGCTCCATTCAGGGGCGTAACTTTGGTCTGAAAAGTGGGGTGTACCAATAGTGTGGTCTAAAAAGTGGGGGGGGGACCAATTTCTTCTCCACTTTCGCTTTTCGCATGGTGGCCATTTTGAACATATTCCCTCTCAGTATTCTCATTAATTTTGGCTCTCAGTTTACATGTGTATCTATGTACTTTCGCACTTTGGAGGAGACTGCATTCTCTGGGAAGGCACAATAACAAAAATATTGATTGACATTGTTTAAAAAGTGGGGGGTACAGTACCCCCCAGTCCAAAAAGTGGGGGTACGGGTACCCCTCGTACCCCCACAAATTACGCCTATGGCTCCATTCATTTTGACATATTAGAATATAATTATCTCGAATGCATATCAGCCGGCCTAATTCTGGGACGCAGGACTAGTATTTGTATGAAGACTTTCTCCATGGTCCATAGTCTCAATACGCAAAACTCAGCTAAGCATGTTC
The DNA here is from genome assembly GCA_963556255.1 of Allolobophora icterica. Classification (NCBI taxonomy): domain Eukaryota; kingdom Metazoa; phylum Annelida; class Clitellata; order Crassiclitellata; family Lumbricidae; genus Allolobophora; species Allolobophora icterica. The sequence goes on from OY744605.1 coordinate 73,655,627, forward strand.
GAACTCGCAGACGTTGGATTAAAGAGCCAGAGCGCTATCATAAAGACCATCAGGTCGCATTTAGCGCAGAAATAGCGTTTTACGAGAACTTGCAATGGACACGAACAACTCATCTGAATCTATATTTTAAGGATAATGTGTTACACATATTATACATTCTGATTAGCTATGGCTCTATCAGTTGATGAAGTTCAACAGTCATATACAGGCCTTGCAAGAACCTCTAAGAACATTGTTAAAAGGTTCTTTTATGAACAGACGTGTATTGCGCAAAGTATATTAAGGAAAATTTCAATCAGTCGAAGTCAGTTTTAAATTCCAGACAATGTTATCTAACATGATGTGTTACGGAACAGTTGTACTTCGACGAACCTCTTCGGAGTTTCTGTCCACTTAAGCTTTCAGCAGAGCAGACCGTAGCACCAGGGATTGAATTGTCGGAGGGTTGGGAGGTTCAACCCTCCAATTCATTTTTCAACCCCTCCAGTAAATTCCCAAAAATTATCTTGGGAGTTAAACTAAAACGGCTTTCAGTTGATCTTATTTGCTTAATTAAGGAAAACTACTACTTCGTTTTTCCCCTCAGTTTTTATTCAGACCACTTCAGCGTTTGATGAGTCATAATTTTTGCTTGAAATCTTCTGGAAAAGCACGAGTTTTCCAATAAGCATTCCTCATTGTTTGATTTTTAGACATAGCTAAGTATCGAGTACTTCCACTTCAATTTAGTAGGGCCTATGTATACCGGTTTTAAGTAGGTGAGAAATTCCGGTCGGGACACCCGGACATGTAAACATTTTTCAACACCCCTCCCCCACTTCAAATTTGACAATTCAAACCCTGCGTAGCACACGGCAATGCTTACCTGTGGTAAAATAAGCTATCGTATCTTGATGCACCTCACGGAGATTCTACCAACCTATGTGCTCAGCAAAGCAGACCGTAGTCTACGTCGACGTTTACCCGGCAAACGAACGAATTTATGGCTTATATGACGTTTCCGAGTTTTCTTTCTCTATAGCCCAGAAAGCCGACGAACTTATTTTACAGCCAAGATTGCTAGGAGGCGAAAGTGGAAGAGAAATATCGAGACATCTTCTGGTCTCTCGATGATTGGATCCTCCGATCTCAGAGTTGAAAGTCCAGAACTCTAGCCAGTAGTATACATGTATCTAGTCTTCTCAGCTAGTGCTCTAGACGCATTGAAATAGCTACTTCTGCTACCTGGATTTGAAATCACGACTTGTGACTCTACAGTACAGCATCCTATTCACAATACGTTTGGTGTTATTGCACCTAGGCCTATATTTTTTCATGTACAACTAAAAATGTTGTAAAATTAACCTAAATTAGCGTAATTGACATAAGCAAATACTTCTGCAAAAGCCCATCGAACAAAGTGGGGATCAACGAAGTCTTATGGGCAGGACCGAAAAACGAATGAAAAACTACATCTGAGGGTATGGTAATGCCAGTTATGCAGCAATGGCACTTTCTCGCGTTAATCACCAACAATCATTCTCTAGCCATTGATGACAAAATTTTTAATTAACCTTACCTTAGTTCTGTATAACAAGACAAGTAAATCGTTTCCCAATTCAAGGACAAAATAATTTACCAAAATTTGAAGTAGTTAAATAACATACATGAGTCACAGACGTATTTCTTTAAAGGAGCAAATACAGTTAGGGACTACAACTGTTACATATCGCGTCAATGGACAACATTGGTCTGCGTATAGGAGCTATAAAATGGATAGTACTGGACAGCAGAGAAATAAGGTTTGATAACGCAGAATGTCGAGTTTCTGCTGAGTTACTTTTCTCATTAAACATTAGAAACAAGTTATTATGTATGTATGTTGTATGTATGTATATTCAATCAATCAATCAATCCGTTTATTATAACACAACTTGCAAGATATAGTTTACAGGCAGGTATTTTTAACAGGTAGTGTCATAAATGGAGACCCCAAAGGGACAAGTCCCGCTAACAGGGGCACCCAGGAAATGATCACTAGCATGACGGACGATTAACATTCAAAGTGTTCGATTTATTTATTCTTAACTAACGCCTAAACCAAATTCAATAACAGCAAAGTAAATGCATAACTCAAGTTATAGTTAAGTACATATTCAAGTAGCACATTTTTATGACCTTTGATTTATGATATAAGACCTTAACAATTTTTTAAAACGACCAATAGGCTGTACCGAAGTAATCACCACAGGTAAAACATTCCATAGCATAGGGCCATGACATTTAATGGAAAACCTCTTAGCATTGATCCGTGCAAATTCAGGACGATACATATTAGCATTACGTGTCTGATGAGAATGAATGGAAGCTCCCATCTTAAAGTAGCAGTTAAAGGACAGGGGCAACATGTTATACTGATACCTATACATAAACAGGCAAGTTTGAAACATATTTATTTGGCTTACTGTTAAGATTTGATAATCCTTAAATGTTTGTTTGGAGCTAACACTCCAACGGATGTGAAACACGGTACGTATGGCAGTTTTTTGTAGTGTAATTAGCGGGTGTAGGACAGTTGCATAATTTGCCCCCCAGTTAATGTTGCAGTATGAAATATAAGGAAAGATAAGTGTGTAGTACAAACTTAATAGATAGTTCGAGGGCAGACAATGTCTAATTCGTTTTAGAATTCCTATATTTCTTGCCATTTTCTTTGCTATTTGTAAAATATGTTGTTTCCAGCTTAGGCAGGAATCAATAGTTGTACCTAAAAACCTAGTTGATGTTACCTGGTCAATAGGAGAGTCATCAATAAGAATAGATAAGTTAGTGGGAGGCAGGGGTTTACGTTTAGAATGGAATATAATAAAATTTGTCTTCTTAAGGTTTAGAGAGAGCTTATTTGCTTTAAACCAGTTTGCTATTAATACCAATTCACAATTTGCTCTGGAGAATAAGTTAGTAATGGATTTGTCGTTAAGGAATACATTGGTGTCATCTGCAAAAAGTACAAATCTGAAAACAGCAGAGGAAAAGGACAGATCATTAACATAGATTAGAAAGAGTAGAGGACCCAGTATGGAACCCTGAGGCACTCCACATGTAATAGTATTCGAGGAAGAAAGCATGTCCTTAAAGGTAACAAATTGAGATCTATCAGTTAAATAGTCGAGTAACCACCTGGCACCCACTCCCCTTATCCCATAGCTCTGAAGTTTTGCGGTTAAAATAGAATGGTTCACCGTATCAAAAGCCTTTGCTAGATCGAAAAATATTCCAATGGAGTAGTTATTGCTATTCATGGCCTCAGTTATATTATTTTGAATGTCCATTAATGCCATAAAAGTAGAGTGGTTCGATTTAAATCCATATTGATTGTTTGTAAGTAAATTGAATTTTTCCAAAAAATCAGTAAGTCTAATTTGCATTAATTTTTCGATAATTTTAGAGAAATAGGGGAGTATGGAGATGGGACGGTAATTAGTAATAATATTCTTTTCACCAGCTTTATAAACAGGTACAATTTTAGCAATTTTTAACTCAGTCGGTACTGTTCCACAGAGAAAGGAGGAATTAAATATAGCTGACAGGACATTTGCTATTGGTCCTATAGTTTGTTTAGCGATAGAGGGATTAATGTCGTCTGGGCCTGCGGAATCCGAGTCCCTCAAGTTATGCGCTACCAGTTTTATTTCTTCGGGACTTACAGGAAGGATTCCAAAAGAACATGGAGGTGGGATAGGCATAAAGTGTTTAAAGTCCTGGGTACTGTTTGGTATGTTTGAGGCCAAGTTGGGACCAATGTTAGAAAAGTAACTATTAAAAGCATCAGCAATTTGCCGACAGTTCTTAATTTCAGTACCCTCAACCAGAAATGAATCAGGCTCTGCCGATTTACAATTTGTATTTAGAATATGTTTAATGACTTTCCAGGTTTTCTTAAGATTATTATTACATTGTAGAAGGCGGTCAGCGTAATATTGCTTTTCACACTCTAGTCTTAATTTTTTGAATATATTACGATATGAATTGAATCTTAGTTTGCTTGCAGGGGTGGGGTTTCTTATATATTTTTTATACAATAAAGATTTTTTCTTACACGATTTTAAAAGTGCTTTTGTCATCCAAGGCTGTTTTATCCTTGCATAGCGGTTGACTGATGGTCTCGTTTTAGGAAATGCAATATCATACATGCTTTTATAGGTATCAATAAATGTCGTATATGCTGCATTTGGGTTGCCACTAGAACATAAGTTATCAACGGGAGTCCAGTCAACATCATTTAGTAAGGAAACAAAAGCAACCTTAGATTCAGGATCGAAGGTTCTTTTTAAGCTGGTAGAGTTGGCTTTGACGTAGAGGGGTCGGAGGTCAAGGTACAGGATGACTGGGAAATGATCTGAAATATCAGATATACAAATGCAGGAATCCTGCTGATTCATGAGCGAGTTCGTATAAATATTATCTATTAAAGTTGCGGAATTTTCGGTTACCCTTGTTGGTCTTAGAATGGTAGGAAGCATTTTATGGGAGGTCATAAGGTCATAGAAGTCGCCTGTCTGTTGGTGATCCCCACTACGCAGAAGATTTATATTAAAATCCCCTGTTAGATACAGTCTATTATTTGAGGAAGCCAGTTTTCTGAGGGTATGGTTAAAGTCTGTGTTAAAGTCAGCAATTGAAGATCCAGGTGGCCTATAGATAGACCCTATGGTAATATCCTTATCTTTATCTTGCCGAATTTTAATATAGATTGATTCAAATGTACCGTGCCGAGATCCAAGTCCTCCACCCTCCAAAATTTCAAATATACACTCAGATTTTATAAAAAAACCGACTCCACCTCCTCCCCCACTATCCCTGGATTTATGAACAAAAGTATAACCCGGGATACGTATCAGGTCCTCCTGGTCCTGATCCAACCATGTTTCAGTGACAACCAAGATGTCAATTTTTGCTTGTAACAAAAGTAAGTGAATATCAGTTAACTTGTTAATCATACTACGGCAATTTAGATGGGCAATTCCAAATGGGTATCTATAATTTAGGCTTTGTCGAAAAGGTTTTAACTGTATCAGGTCTTTATACTGAGATGCATAGTTATAAAACTCATTATGGATGTTCAGGTCAGGGTCCACATTTCCATCCATGAGGAGGGGATTATCATTTTCTTCATCAGACTCAAATGGATTAAATATCATATCAGATGTCCTTAGTGCAAGAGACGGGATTGGGGATCCAGTGGAGGGTTGGTGTTTTGGAGAATCTAGGTCATTTGGAGTATCAAGGTCAGTGTAGTCGTACAAGGCAAACGGAAGGTTAACCAATAAGCAAAGATTACAAGACCAAGTGATGTCTTCACATGTGGTCAAACAAGATCGATGGAACCAATTAGTACAGTCTACACAATAAGTACTAGTAAAATTATTAATAAGGTGCTGCTCACATATAAAACACAGTGACATAATCAGGAATAGGCTTAACTAGTTAACTACTAAACAAAAATAAAACAGAGAAAACACAGAGCACAACCAAAAAAGAAGGGAGAGTAAGAATAAGGCGATAAGGAAACTAGATGAGCGACAATCAACGCCAGGCAGTATATAAGGCGTTTCTCGGTAAGTGAACCATAGTTGAGTAGAAGCAGAGTATTCTCATAACAGATCAACTACTAAATTTAGAACTGTGCAATGGAGCCACGACAGGATCCGACCATATGTATCATTAAACAATGTCATAACAGAAGATCAAATTTACTATCAGTGCCAGGTAAGCTAGAGAATGACTGTTCCGAGGCAAGGAATAAGCCATTGTAACAGAAAAATTCAAACAATAATAAATCGTTGAGATCAGTCCAGGAACATTCCTCAGAAAAAAGAAAAGAAAAATAACGCCTATACAAGGCAACAATTAAATACATAGCAACAAACACTTCATCTCAACAAATGTTGAACTCAATTCGAGAAACATCTGATAACATGGGTTTATCTCAATAATACGACTATAAACAATGCTCTGGCAAGGCAACGCACCTGACATTATAACGTCTAAGAATTCAGAAATTCAAACCAGAAGTTGGGTCACAGTCACTCATGACCTCTGGCAATGAGGATATTTACACAGTGGCAGAAGTTCAAACAAAATCAAGTAACACAGCTTGTTTCAAGAACAGAAATTTAAAAAAAATCAAAATAGCACCAAATTAAGGCCAGAAATTCAGAAATTCAAATAACACCAAATCTAGGCCAAGAATTCAAAATGCACCAAATCAAGACAAAAAACCAGAATTTCAAAAAATTCAAATAGCACCAAATCACAGCCAGGAATTCAAAGATTCAAATAGTGCCAAATCAAAACCAGAAATTCAAAATTTCAGATAGCCCCTAATCAAAGCCAGAAAATCAAAATTCAAATAACACCAAATCAGGCCAGGAATTCAAAAATTCAAGTAGTACCAATTCAAAGCCAGAAACTCAAAATTTCAAATAGCACCAATTCAAACCCAGGAACCCATAACCTCAAATATCACCAAATCAAAGCCAGAAATTAAAGATTAAAATAACACCAAATCAAGGCCAGGGCCCGTAGGTATGAACACATCTTAGCTTAGTCGCCGTATAGCGGCTAGTCGCGACTAGCTATACGCCGACTAGCGCTAGTCGACAATCGGTAGGTATGAGGCACATTTACGAGACCGACTACCTAGTCGGAAACTATGACGCTGACTTGCCCCAATATTTCAGTGGTTAGTTGATAGCGCATGCGCAATAGGTCATGAGCGGCGTCTGTTTTTGTAAACAAAGAATTAGTTACCGCGACATCGATAGGAATCTGTTTTTAGTGAAATTTCAAGAAATTTCAAGAAGTATTTTTGTTGTAACAATACTTTAATTGAAATGGACAGCTCAAAGAAACGAGAACGGAAGCCGAACTTCAGTGATGAAGAATTGCGTTGTTTGTTAGAGGGTATAGGGTTGGAGAAAGACGCAATAAATAGTAAGTTACAGGGTACATTGACAGCACGCCGAAAAAAAGAGGCATGGGACAGAGTACGTACGAGAGTAAACGCCGTTGGCAAAGGCGCAGCAAGGACCCACGACGACATTGTTAAAAAGTGGAGAGACCTAAAGTCTGCAGTTCTCAAGGAACAAACCTACCAGACGAAGACAGGTGGCGGTGGTGCCATGAAGGAAACACCCTTTAAGGACTTCATCCTGTACATAATCGGCGACAGAAGTGATGTTGTGTCTGGAATAGAAGGTACGAGCACTGCTGTCTATGTCTAGTTATTTTCTTTGCACTTTTCACACTAATTATTAGTTTAAAAATCAAAACCAAGCCGTTTTGTCACTTCAGTGAAATTTTGTAAATATTTTAACTTTCTCAAGCAATTTACTAGTATACATAGGAGACTTTATAGTCAAAATATCTAATCTTCCATTTTGAAATAGGAGGTTTTAAGTGGCTGGTCCAGCTGAATGGAACTCTCTGCCAGAATCAGTTTGAAGATCCATTTCAATAAATACTTTTAAAACTAACCTCAAAACTCATTTATTCTCCAAATACAATAATTAACCACTGCATTGTAAACGCGTCCTTTGAGTAATACTCTGTTTTATTAAGGCACGTTATAAATATAAGTTGTATTGTATTGTATGTTTATTTGATTGTCAAGTTTTGTACAGTGATGGGCCATAAAAACTGAACAACTAACAATACTTACTGCAACAATGCCTGTTTTTTTTACAGTTTTAGGTACCGACAGCTTCATAGCAAGTTCTACTCTGGACACTACCATACCGGAGACTGCGTTAGAAAACGATGGTCAGTAAGAGTTATGCAATGTATCATCATATGCATCAATAACTTTAATCAAGCCTTTTATTTGTGTGTTTGTTATTCAGAAGAAATTGAGAAGAAAGAAGTAGTAGTAAACATTTTTTTATTATTAGACATACAGTTAACAATAACATATCAGTTGAAACAGAAAATATTTACAGTTGTTGGACCTTCAGAATGGGTTATCCAGAAAAGAATATATCCTGCTAAACCCTGGATAACCCTTACACATATATACAGTTAGATGGCGTGATTAAATTAAGTAGATATGCCTAGCCACAATAAGGGCGGTAAACAGAACGCAAGGTCTGTAGATTGGTTATTACACACGGTAAGTTATTCCACAGAAACAAAGCATGGTGTGTAGATTGGTTATTACACACGGTAAGTTATTCCACAGAAACAAAGCATGGTCTATAGATTGGTTATTACACACGGTAAGTTATTCCACAGAAACAAAGCATGGTGTGTAGATCGGTTATTACACACGGTAAGTTATTTCACAGAAACAAAGCATGGTGTGTAGATCGGTTATTACACACGGTAAGTTATTCCACAGAAACAAAGCATGGTGTGTAGATCGGTTATTACACACGGTAAGTTATTCCACAGAAACAAAGCATGGTGTGTAGATCGGTTATTACACACGGTAAGTTATTCCACAGAAACAAAGCATGGTGTGTAGATCGGTTATTACACACGGTAAGTTATTCCACAGAAACAAAGCATGGTGTGTAGATCGGTTATTACACACGGTAAGTTATTCCACAGAAACAAAGCAGTTTACTTGCACATTTACTCGAACATTACAAATTCTGTTGTGAAACATTTAAGAACCACTGCATATTTTTAATTGGCTACATAAGTAAACTGTACTTGTAATTACTAATTTAACACCTTCTATTGTGCCACTTTGAAACCAATCTTTGCGGAACAGGCGTAAAATGCAGAGTTACAGTTAAGCACAGAGCTTATTATGTTCATATTTTGGATGTTTTGGTCTATGCTCTAGCCAGAGTAACTTTCACTGTCATTACCGCTAATTTATACTACAACTTCTCTGTGTATTTTTTATCCACAGAGGAAGACAGCAACACCAGTTTGTTCCACCGTATGGCATCCACAAGTACCATGGTCGATCCTGCTTCCAGCCAACTGTTTAAAATGACAAAGCGCAGCCTCTGTATGCCATCACCATGCATTGATACGGCAATTTCCTTGGGAAACAGTGGTGCTGACCATCAACCAAAAGAGGACAACCTGTTGTCCACTGTCCCTGGTGTGTCTGGATGTGGTACTGGGAGCCAATTCAAACGTAAGAAACGGAAGCAAACGATATCGAACACTGAAGATGAACAATTTCATGATTGGCTATTATCTGAGATAGAAACTAATGCAGAAAAAAAAGAACTCATCAAATCACAAATTCAGCTGAACAAAGTTCTGATAGAAACTAAGGAAGAGAAAAAACAGCTCATCAGATCACAAATTCAGCTGAACGAGGTTCTGAAAGAAACTAATGCAGAGAAAAAACAACTCATCAGATCACAAATGCAGCTGAATGAGGTTCTGAGACAGGAGTCCCTACTCAGGATTCAGGACATAGAATCTCGTAACAAATAAGTCTGGAAGTGATACAGTTGTGCTTGATGTCTGGAAATTGTTTAATGCTAATGTTTGCTATATAAATTTCTTCTGGTTTTATCACTACATTCATATTAAAATTTTTAGTTTTTTCTAGTGTACAGGTTAGCTTGTTGGACTGTCCAAAGTGAAACTGATTACTGACAAGTTCCCTATCATATATAAACTTAACAAATGAAACAGCATAATAAAATGTTATCATTTACATTAAACTGTAATATAAGCATCACTGTGTAAGACCATTACTGAAATGTGTTATATATTAGCCTGTCTCTAGCTGCCTTCCCTGCAGCTACTCGTGCCCGTTCAGTCACGGTGCGAATAGGTCCTGCTGCAGTGATGTCGATTTCGTCATGATTGTCAACTTCCATGGCGTCATCAAGTCTGTGGTTAAGTTGTGTGGCACGGTTGTGTAAAACCACACATGCACAGATAATCTCGCAGGCCTTTTCTGGAGCGACTCTCAGTTCGGTATGAAGGCAATGCCAGCGACGTTTCAGTATTCCAATACATCGTTCAATGGTGCAACGTGTACCACAGTGAGCAGTGTTGTATGCCTCCTCTCTAGGTAAACGGGTATTTATTATTGGTGTCATGAGCCAGTCGCGCAGCATGTAGCCACTGTCTCCTAGGAAGAAACCTGACAATGGCTTCTGGCTGCTCTCGAACGTGCTGAAGATTGCTGATTCACGTAGAATACGTGCATCATGAACAGATCCGGGCCACTTAGCGACACAGTTTATGATGTTCATTTCTGCATCACAGATGAGCTGTTAACAACACAAATGTCACTGTTTATCACACTGTATCATTATGCTGCTAAAAATATTAAACAAGAGTGTGTGTATAACCAAAAACAACCAACTTTAAGTACATGCTCTGAATGTAACTGGCATTTGAGGTACTGTCATTTGACCATTGCAAGCAAAAAGCCTTACCATTTGTGATGTAAAGTGCATTTGTAAACAGTATATTGGAGCACACACAGCTCCTTATAGCCCATCACAGTAAATGTATTTTGTGAAATCTGCTTAAAGTTCACAATAACTGTTGCAACTGTTCAAGTATAACTGCTATCCTTTTGGGTTCCCTTTAGAAACTCAACCAGTAAACTGTTGCCATGGAAACTGTTCTGTTCTGTAAACTGTTCTGTATTACTAGTTATAAACTGTTTGATGTCTTCTAATAAACGGATTTTGATTTGATTGATTTGATTCAGTGTAGCGCTTCTGTTTTCTATGTTCAGTGGCCTCCACTTGTTGCTAGTGAATCATGCTTATTTCACCTCCTCCCAAACTTCTCCCTAGCCTTTTCTAAACCTCATTGGACTTGCACCAAAGCATTAGCACATAAATTACAGTGCCTTAATTCAGTGCTACTAAAACTGCTGTCCATGGCCTGATGTCAGTCTGTGAGTGATCGGTTACCAGGTTGCACAATGACAACCAGCAAAATTTTGGTTTGACTCAAATGAAATATTAAATTGTATACAATGTAAAACATAACAAAATGAGAACATGACGCAATGTTTATGCATAATAAACAGTTTTAAACATGCAAAAGTAACAACGGTATAGCTTTAACAAACAATGACAATAATATTATGAAATCTATGTTTTAACATCACATATTATATATGCAATGTTATCGGATTTTGAAAAGCATCAGTCTGCAGCATCAGAAAGGTTGAGAAGCGTTGCCTTCTTTAAAAATATATCACCAGTGTTCGATGCCTCATAAACTAAGCAAATGTAGGCTAACATGTTGTTTCCACTCAAAAGGGAGCTGAAAATTAAGAACATGACAAGCTAGATTTGTCTGATATAGGTGTAGAGTTGTCGTTACCTGCACATTGATGGAATGGAAATTCTTTCTGTTGATGTATTCGTGCTCATTCTCCGTTGGAGCCAATATTCTCACTTGCGTTCCATCAATGCACCCGATCACATTTGGGAAGCTGGCCATTTCATAGAACTTGGCTTTCATGATGTCAGCTTCCTGTTGGCTAGGCAGTTTAACGTATTTCGGCATCAGTCGCACAATTGCCTTGGTGACACGATTGATCGTTCGACTTGCCGTTGTTTGTTCGACACCAAACAATTCGCCAACAACACTCTGAAAGGTTCCGGTTGCAAAAAACCTTAAGGTCAGCATCACCTGCAATTGCACATAATATTTCATCGTTACAGTAAGTCATAGACAAGTTATGAAAGAATCTACATTACAGAGGGCATTTAAAATTTAGCACTGCGCATCATTGTGAATGATTGCACTAAACGTAACTTTCAAATTAGTATATGTATCAAAATTGCCTAAAACTATGATAAATATCAGCATGGTTTCAGTAGGAGAAATTATTCCAGCATTACTCCTATCATATTCATACACATTCCTCTTATACAATACTAAATATTACATGGAACTGTGCGTTTCAGTCTTAAGTCAGCTGCGTCGGCAATCGTTGCGCTATATGAAATGTTCTCATACATAATATGAATAAATACAAAAAGAATTAGCCTGACTGTAACGCCTTGCAAACCAACCTAAACAATTTTTCTCGAATTGACTAGTTGGAATCTTCATCGAAAGTTCCCTCGCAATAACAGCAGATTATTTCGTTTGGTTCTCGTGCATTCTATATTTACACATGACACGTATTTCATTTATACTTGACTGTTATTAGTACTATTATCCTACATTCAGAACAATGTAAAAGATATTAATTCAATAAATAAATGCAGGCCTACCTGCATCACCGCAGATAAACTACCCAGGCGAGGGGCATCGAATCCTACATCGGCAGCCAGCTCGTCACAAATGATGAGCAGTTCGTGACGACGAAACCGAAAACTATCGTAAATTTCATCGTCTGTCATGAAATCTAATGGATTTCGACGATCCCTAAACACTCTTTGACGTCTTAAACTCTGTCGAATGCAACGAGTCACGACGGCCGCCATTTTGATTATCTCCACTAAGTAGCGACTAACGAGCTTACACCACCCTCTGTGGCCGACTAGCGGTAGTCGCCAACTAGAGGGCTAAGATGTGTTCATACCTAGCGAATTAAGCGCTAGTCGCCCACTAGCCGGTTTTTAGTCGCGACTAAGAGTTACGATGTGTTCATACCTACAGGCCCAGGAATTCAAAGATTCAATTAGTACCAATTCAAGGCCAGAAATTCAGAATTTCAACCAGCACCAATTCAAGGCCAGGAATTCATAACTTCAATTAGCACCAAATCAATGCCAGAAATTGGTCCCAGAGGATCTCAACTGAACTGAATTTTACAATCCTATAATAGTCGTAGTTCACTCATTTTAAGTCTGAGAACCAGGTAAGACTTTCTTGAACGCGTGTTAACTCCACAATAAAATAACAGACATAATTTACTTATTTAAACCTGGAAACCTCCAGGGTGAATGGAAAAAATTCAAATAACACCAAATCAAGGCCAGGAATTCAAAGATTCAATTAGTACCAATTCAAAGCCAGAAACTCAAAATTTCAACTAGCACCAATTCAAGGCCAGGAATTCATAACTTCAAATAGCACCAACTCAAAGCCAGAAATTGGCCCTAGAGGATCTCAACTGAACTGAATTTTACGATCCTATATTAGTCGTAGTTTACTCCTTTTAAGTCTGAGAACCAGGTAAGTCTTTCTTGAACGCGTGTTAACTCCGCAATAAAATAACAGACACAATTTACTTATTTAATCCTGGAAACAGGGTGAATGCATCCTGAAGGTGTGATACAACACATGAATACATGCACATGCATATATTCATATATATATGCACTTACATACACTTTATTATAAACAAAGGATTCAAAATGTAATCTTCACTGCTCCGACCGAGCCAAACGAGTCATCTCCAGCAAGCAATAGAGGTTCAGTGGGTTTCCTAGTTTGTGTTAAGTCCCAAACTCTAATAGGTTCCGGTAATCCAGTCGTAGGGTAAAGGTGATGCATTTGTTGATTATCGAAGAGTGGTGCATAAGTGTAGTCCAAACAGGAGAAAGTGACCCACGACTGAGTTGACGTGAGAGATCTAGGTGTCGGTAAGCGATGCCAGGTCCCTGTGGGTAAGCGTCTCCAACTCACCAATCGTGGTTATCCTGGTCGGCTTTTCTTGAGGGTTATCCAGGAGGCGAGCGAAGACCAAAACCTCCCTGGTCCAGGTTGAGAATAAAACCTTTTGTTTTACCAGTTTCCTGGCCTGCGCGAATAGTAGGGAGTTTGGTCTTGTTAGATGTTCGTTTATATAGACACGTTCAGCTACAGGCAGAGAGGTATTCTGGGATCTGAGGGACTTGCGTTTCTCGTAGACAAGGTCGCGTGTTCGACGATTCGAGAAGCGGATGAGGATTGGTCCGCGGGAGCCTCTGGGGTTTCCCGGGATGAAGTGTGCCACCGATATATCAGTTTCCTTCACATCCAGACTGAGCGATTTATTGAAAAATTCAATCAAGGGTCGTGTAAGATCGGTCCCAGATTGATGGGGAGTCGTTAGACCACTGATTACCAGGTTATCCCGACGTGAGTAATTGTCAGTGTAGTCGATCCTTGACTTGAGTGCCTGGTTCTCCTTATGTAGCACCTGCAATCTTGAACTCAGGTCTATAGTGGTTTTACGTAATTTATCTTCCATTGCAGTGGAGACTAACTCATTTTGCTCTTCATTCAGTTTGTGTATCAATTCTTTAGTTGTAGTGAGGGCAGCCTCATTTTGATCTTTACTGAAGTTATGGAGCTTAATCTCCGTCATCGCAACAATTTTGTTTGTGAGATCGCTGTTGTTCAACTTTATTGCAGCATCGGTTTTAATCATGATCTCTTTCTCGATTTCAGATGCAAGTGTCTTGGAGATTTTGTCCACCATTGTATTGAGAGTTTTCTCCATGAGGCCACATAATAGTTTAGAGACTCGCTCATCTTGAAGGCTCTCTAGGAGGTCCTCGGTCTTCAGTCCTTTTTTTGACATAGTTAGAGCGATGTGCGAAGCAAGTTGGAATATTTTGAGCAGGCTGTTGACCAGAAGAAAGAAGGCAACGAGCCGTAGTAACACCGCAGGAGCGACAATGTAGAGAGGGGCGTTTCACGTCAATCTTTAAGTAGCGTGGGGCGACTTGTACATACCGTTTATAAAGTCATGATTCTGAGTTCGTGAGGCGGATTAGTGATAGAAAAGTTATCCCATCCAGCTGACCGATTATTTATCTGTCGTGAAAAAGTCCGATTTTTAGGTTCTTTGGTTGAATTAGTTGATCCGTAGAAAGGGGCGTTTCACGTCAATCTATAAATAGCGTGGTGCAACTTGTACATACCATTTATAAAGTGCCAATTCCGAGTTCGTGAGGCGGATTAGTGATGGAATAGTTGTCCCATCCGACTGACCGATTCTTTATCTGTCATGAAGAAGTCCGATTTTTAGGTACATTTGGTTGAATTAGTTGAGTTTCGAGAAACTGTGCATTTTAAGCGCCGCTGCTAAAAATTCCCGACCAGCTCAACCGACCGCCATCTATTAAGTGTATGTATGTATGTATGTATGTATGTATGTATGTATGTTAAGTGTATGTATGTATGTATGTATGTATGTATGTATGTATGTATGTATGTATGTATGTATGTATGTATGTATGTATGTATGTATGTATGTATGTATGTATGTATGTATGTATGTATGTATGTATGTATGTATGTATGTATGTATGTATGTATGTATGTATGTATGTATGTATGTATGTATCTATCTATCTATCAAGCCACTGAGCACGGCGCCTTGTAAGTACATCATAAAAGCGCTGTTCATATGGGTGGCTGTCTGACTGATCTAAACAACTGCATTTTAAGACAGTTTGCAAATGTCTGCTGCACAGGGACGAATTCAAAGGAGTGTAAATGCAATGGAAGGCTGTTCCAGGAGGACGGTCCAGTATATGAGAAGGTACGACGGGCTCGAGTTGAAATGCGGAAACGCGGAACTTGTATATCTCCACGGTTAACGGCAAAATAGGGCTGAAGAAAATATAAAAAGTGAGTTTTGGATTTAAAAAAAAAAAGAAAAATTAGGGGAGAAAGAAAGAAAAGGAAGGAAAGAAAGCATCCGTCACTTTGGTCAAGTTGGCTTGGGTTCCGTTGATCGTTAGGGGCGGCATCACTCTTAGAGGTATACGTTAAACACTAAAAACAATTGCAGAAAAGGAGGCGGAATCGCATTTATCTACTAAAAGTCTACTTCAAAGCATATTTTTGCTATGCTGCCCTTCATAATCATTATGTATAGGCCCTATACGCTATATATAGGCTATAGGTATCTAAACGAATTAATGACTTAGAATAAAATTTAATCACAAACTCTCAATATCAGTACCACAGCCTTTCACCACTCAGTTTGGTCCTCTTTTTAAAATTAATCTTAAAATTAGTCTGGTTTTGAAATTACCACTTATCCTTTCAACAGAGTTTAGTAGTATTCTGATAGTATTCAGTTATTTTCGAATTTCGGTTACTCGCTATTTACATTTGCCTTTTGCCTTTTTGAAATAATGCTGCAGACTGCAGTTGTTTTACAATGTTTACTAACTATGAACATATTATACTATTATCCGGTAAATAAAATACAATGTTTAATCGTTTAATTTGATTGTTATTAAAACCTAAACTACTACTGCGCAAAAAAAGCTCGCATGATAACGTTAATAACATAGGCCTAGTCTAATGATAATAATGGTAATTATAACACAGGCCTAATATGTAGGCCCTATACATGTATGTACAGTGTTGTACACTGTACTGTATACGCACGAGTCAGAGACAGTCGCAAGTCGAGCAATAAAATGTTTCAGGAATTGTTTTTAATGTGCAGTGATGAAAGGCTGTTAGCCGCGGGAAATGAATTGTAGGCCTAATTAATAATTATTTATGATTTTTATGCGCTCAGGCGCCGCTCGCCATGTGCAGTGATTAATTTCCTCAAAACATGTCTGAAACGTTTTATTATCTAATAAAATAGATTTCATGCAATAAAATGTTTAATTATCTAACAAAATAGATTTCATGCAATAAAATGTTTAATTATCTAATAAAATAGATTTCAGTATAATTATAGCTAAAAGGGATAATTACAAAATACAGTGAAAATGACAAACCAGAAAAAGTTTTAAATAAAAAGGTTATAAACTATGTCAAATAAAATTGTATATGTAACACGATCGTCATGTAATATCTTAGAGAAAATAGCATATCGAAAATTAAGTGACCAAGGGCGGCATTTTGGGCCATCGCCCCGGGCGGCATTTCAGCTGCGTACGCCACTGCCTCGTCTGTTCCGTATCCGACTGTACGGTATCAGCCCTATCACATCTGCATTTGTTTACATGAAGATTATTAATCATAATTATCTGATTATTGCACCAAATGCATTTGGCAATCCAAAGCCTGTGAATTTGACAAGTAGCGTAATTACGGTAAATTACGCTAATCTCCGATTTTATAATACTTTTCTAAACAATATAATCTCCAGGTCTCGAATGCTACTGATAAAGTCCGGATACGATAGCTTCATTAGGAAAGTCATCATCCTTTGTCATAGTCATCATCGTCTAAATACGGTATCGCTGGAATATGAAATGAAAATAAACGTGAAGAAGACAAAGGTAATGAAGATAAGCAAGAGAAGCGGTATAACACCACAAACAATAAAGATCACACTAAACGGAGAAGAAATAGAACAGGTGGAGAAGTTTTGCTATCTAGGAAGTGTGATCACAGACGATGCAAGATGCCACGAGGAAATAAAAAGAAGAATATCCATGGGAAAAGATGCATTCTACAAAAGGGGAGAGCTGATGAGAGGAAGCTTAAGCAAGAATCTAAAGAAGAGAATGGTGAAGACACTGGTATGGAGTGTTGTTCTGTACGGCTCCGAGACATGGACAATGAGGAAGGACGACATAAAAAGATTGGAGGCCTTCGAGATGTGGGTGTGGCGCAGAATGGAGAGAGTTAGCTGGGCGGAACGGAGGACGAACGAGGAAATCCTGCAAATGGTAGAAGAACAAAGATCACTCATAAGTACTATACGCGGACGACAAAGGAAATGGATCGGGCACATCCTAAGGAGTGAGACACTGCTAAGAGACATCATGGAGGGAAGGATGGAGGGGAGAAAGACGCGAGGAAGACCGAGGGCAATGCTGTTAGACTGGATGATGACAAAAGAAGGATACAGTGGACTGAAGAGAAGAGCACAAGACAGAGAACGATGGCGTCATTGGTCATACGAACCTGCCGGGGGGCAGAGAACATAAAGAAGAAAAGAAGATTAGGAAAGTAGCCACGCGCTAGGATTTAGCTTATCATTTCGTATCCGGATGCTATTACTTCTATTGGTAGTTGTAGCAGTTCCCGTGTTTAACGACACCTCATTTCCAACACGGTCTTTGATCTCGCCCTCCTTCTTTCTCCAGGCTTAAGACTGGCACTACCTGGCACTAGTAGAACTGCTGGTAATGGCGGAGTTAACTTCAACTGGCTCTTGCCAGTTCGATTTAACATAGCGCCTGGACGAGCCGGTCTTTCTGACGCAGCTCATTTGTTTCCGTGAGAAATTTCTGAGATTTAAACTTTAGTGTTTCGTACAATAAGCAACTTTTCGTACTATTGCTGTTCGGTGATTTTGATTGGCTTTGCAGTTAATGTGACAGGTAAAGCAACATGGACAATATGGTGTGGTAAGGGAGTCCGTTGACGTCCTTAAAGTTTTTTTAAATCACTTCATTTTAATATTACTGATTCATCGATCTTCATCCGTTTCAGTCTGAAAGGTCGTTGATATGTCGATATTTTTCAGGTAGCTGAAGCCTCGATTTCTTTTAAAATAAGTGTATTTACTAAACAAACTATTTATTTGGGCATTCGGTTTAAACTGTCATTTCTTCCTGTGACCTAAATGCTCTTTTCTGACTATCACGGTTCTTTTCTATATTCATTTTATTGTAATTTTTCATTTTCCGTTTGAAATGGCCATAAGGGTTCTTTTGTTTTCCTTAAAAGACTCTGAACCTCTCGTGCTTGTACTATTTTGCGGCCAAGAAAGCTCTTCTTCCTGTTTATGGTGACCATTTAATCTCTTTTCAGGAATGTTTTAAACAATTATTTACAAATTTGACATCTTAACACTAACGTTAAATTATTTGCATCAAGTTCAATATCAATAACAATACTTTCCACCTGGTAATCAGATATTACAACCATCAGGAGATGGTTGTAATATCTGATATTTGGCGATCAATGAAAGAGGTAAGGCACTATTTATAAAGGGTCATCAGGCACACTAAAATTTATAGTATGTAACTATGTACTTATATTAAAATGTGTAATATGTATTAAATTGTATTTATGATATCTACATATTAAAATTTATAATAATTATGTATTTATAATTTGTACATATAAAAAATTCAGAAAATGGATTTCTAATATAGGGTGACACGAAAGTTCGTTCACCGTTTTCAAACTTAAATATCTGGGTCAATATGATTCAGACTTCGGAAATATTTTGCCAGCGTATACAGGACAGGACTCACATAATAAATTAATTATTATGAGAAATCGTAAAATGACATCACGCATTTTCTAGCTCGTGCTAGCTCGTGCCTGGATATGACGTCAAGCAGCCGGCGCTGGCCCAATAATAGCCTGCGCTGTGTATGTCTGAAGCCGAATATTCTTCCGCGTGATTAGGTTACCTATAATTTATGTTGTTTATGATTTGAAAATGGGTAAAATTAATGATATCAAGCTTCGTGCTCAAGCAATAATATTAGCTAGTGAAGGATACTCACATTCCGTAATAGGAGAGAAGTTGCAGCGTTCAAAGCGCTGGGTAACGAAATGGGTTGTTCGCAGCTCAAACGTCGCCTCCAACGAGCGTGGAGATCGATAGCAGTTAGGGGCCATCCACATATTACGTACGCACTTAGGGGGGGAGGGGGGTCGGATTTTGGCGATTTTGCGTACGGGTGCGAACGGGGGGGGAGGGGTGGGGTAACAAAATGTGTACGTACCCAAAATAAATTTCTAATTATGACGTCCACATTAGCCTATTTATAACTCTGTATTATCCTATAGTCGTCCCATGGCATTTTATTACATTGTATAAAAGCCACGTGCATTTATTCTGTGCTGTGAACGACACCTATAATTTGTCTATATTGGCCCTTCAATAATCTGGCCTAAAGTGCAGACAGGCTGCCTGGAGACACTTTCTGCAGCTGGTCATCGGGGGGGGGGGTGCGTCAAACGTACGTACTCAGGGGGGGGGTGGTGGAAGAAAGTACGCTTGCGAACAGGGGGGAGGGGGTCCAATTTTCCCGGATTTTTGTGTACGTAATATATGGATGGCCCCTTAGGACACTTCAAACGCTGATCCAGTCTATGCCGGATAGAGTCAGTGCTGTCATTAAGCAGAAAGGAGATACTGTACGCTAATAGCCTACGTCTGTATGTCCTAGGTAACAACAGTGTCTTATACATTGGTGCACATATTTTGAAACTGCACTCTACACTATGCAGATGTTAAATGAGGGAGGGAGGAAGGGAGAGAGTAAGTTTAAAAAAAATAAACGCACATAAATCAGGAGTAGTTGGCCATATCATGGCTACACAATGCTAATATGAAGGTTACATTAAGAGTAATGTAAATTCTGGATGAAAATAATGATTACCATTATGATTAAAGTCACTACAAACTTCAAAACTGTATCATATAACCTTCTTAAATGTAAACCATTTTTAAAAATTATTTATAAATTGAGAAGATATTAACATAATCTGCTATATCTCATAATGTTTTTATAACAAAGCGTATATTATATTTAAAACTTATGAAATCATAGTGTAACTTCTACCATTGGCTCATTTTGATCTAGTTTCGGTTTAACATAATTTGACTGTGACGTATAATTAAAAATTTTCCTTATCTATACTTTCCCGCGACAAAAACAAACACTTATGAAGGAAAAGTGTTGTTATTTTAGGCTGGATAATATCATCATACATAAAAGAGTTTACAGGCAATAATTAAGGACCATCAGTTTTACTTTTGTTTCAGTTTGTGGTAACTTGTGACCATGAACACAAATAATGATAAAAAAAAATTAATAATAAGGACCATAAATTTTGACTTGTATTTCAGTTTGATTTAACTGGTGACTATGAACATAAATAATAATAGAATTAATAATAATAATGATAACAAGTAGTAGATCGAGTTAAACAGTGTCAAAACCAGCACTCAGTTCGTGGAAAAGTGAGAGGCACTCCTTTCCATTATACATAGATGAGAGGATCTTGAATGGCGTAAAATCAAGAGCCGTTTGAGTTAAGTAGCCTTCACGGTACCGGTACGTTGACGGGTGAGGACTGAAGTTAGGAGATGAAGTAACGTGTTTCTTAATTAGTAGGCGTATAAGGAAGAGCGGTTCGAGAATCTTTGAAACGTTATTGAGTTTGGAGATGAATCTAATGTTTGACAGACTGTTGGCGTCCAGTTCAGATTTTTTAAGTAAAGGCTTAGCTGGTGCGGATTTAAAAAAAATATAATGGATTAGATGCAGAACGAGCACGCTTGGGCGAATCTTCGTTGAGTAGTAGTATGTTTTTTCTGATTCCTTCTAAAACTGAATCTCTTCTTCTAGGAACCAAAACTCCACAAATGTGACTGACCATTCCAAGTTCAGTTGAAACAGTTCCGTCTTTTTAATTGTGTGGCTTCCTTCCCAACCGCATCGATTGTGAACGCAGTTTTGGAGTAGGGTTTGACTCCTCCAGGTGAATTTATAATCACATCGGGGCATTATGCAGATCAGTCCACTTTGAAATAAGGGATATTCGTAGAATCAGATCGCTTTGGCTCTCAATTTTCTTAATCTCATGAGCTAATATATTCCCAGCTAACACACCCACACGGGACCCAGACGGGTCCCATACGGGTTGCCACACGGGACCCGTACGGGATACCCGGCGGGATCCCGCCGGTTTTTGTCCGCGGTTTCCGTACGGGACCCATACGGGATATCCCGCCGGGCATCCCGGTTCTTTCCCAGTTCATTCCCAGATGACTAAAAAGTGATACCCAGTTTAGCACAGTTCATGGGCGGCGATCCCGGGGGTCCAGAGGGACAAGACCCCTTTTAACAGTGGGGGAGGACACACCATACATCTGCCCCCCCCCCCAAATTTTGAAGAAACACCAAAAAGTCACCCCAGTTTTTTTTATCTCTTTTTGAGCAGATCAGTTCAAAACTCTTTTTGACCAGATCAGTTCAAAAGGGACAAGACCCCCTTGAACAGTAGGGGACACACCATACATCTGCCCCACTCCCCCCACCCAAATTTTTAGGAAACAGCAAAAAGTCACCCCAGTTTTTTTAATACCTCTTTTGAGCAGATCAGTTCAAAACTCTTTTTTTGACCTGATCACTTCAAAAACGTCGCCCCCCACCTGTCAAACAAGAACTCCGCCAGTGGCACAGTTTACAGTATAGTATGCAAACTGTACTGTAAACTGTGCTATATAGTTAAAGCAGTAAATAATCAACAAAAGCGTTAAAAGACACATCAATTTAATAAAGTCAATTTAATAAAGTAAAGTAATCATGCAGTCGATCTGCTCTGTAATTTCATTTAACAATAATGTCATCAGCAGTATTGGTGAACTCCTGATCAACACTGATCGACTCTGACTCGGTCTCTTTGAATGGCGCCGATTTCAATAGTTGGCGGTCTCCAGTGCCATGATCCCTAGCATTACCAAACCAAATGGCCAACTCGTCTTCAACCATTTTCCTCGTGCTGTCCTTGGTAGCAATATTATGTTTTTCGGAACCTGAAATTTCAAACAGGCAACAATTACATTAAAAATACCAAGTTACAAAGAACAAGAATTAAGAATTTGATGTGCTCTGATTTGTATTGTAAAATGACATTATTCCAACAACTCTTTCTGCTATTAAATGACAATATTTAGAGACACTGCCTGCACAATGTTCAAGATTAGAAAAGTCAAAACAATGTCGAAGATGTCGTAGCCTAAAAAATGCAATAAGTAATGTTTCAATGGTTTAGCACTTAATAAAACAGTCGTTAGACTATTGAATTTTTTTATTTGAAACAAGCATAAATAGTCCCCACATGCCAACTGCATCATTTCCGTTTGACGTCACAACTTGATGAATTTTCTTTACTATCATTAGCAATATCTCATTTATTTGAGCAACAAAGCAAAACATCCATTGGAAGCAAGAAATAAAGCTGAAATTGATAGCTTGCAATTGAATTATAGTCAGCTGTTCATCAAACTTTAATGAGTGACAAGTTATTAGCAGTAAAAATTACACTTGATTCAAAAAGTATTATATGCAAAATACATACCATAAATGTCGAACAGCTTCAATGACTTGAATGTCCTCTTGCCTCGCTGCCCTGTCACACTGAAACGTCGAGCTGGATCATTTCCAAAAATGAACTTCATGTTTCGTCTGATGAATTCTCACAAATCATTTCCACTGTTATCCACGAGTACTTGTATCTAAACAATAAAAGAAGAAGCAGATCAAAGCAGTTCAATCTTAACAAGAGCAGTCTTGTTGTCCAAAGTCTTGGTCTCAAGTTCACTCGAGTTCGTTTTTAAAAGTCTTGGTCTTGAGGTTCAAAGTCTTGGTCTTGAGGTTCAAAGTCTTGGCCTTTGTCTTGAGGTTTAAGGTGTTGACAACAAGACTGAACAAGAGACAATGAAATCTCCTAATATTGCAATTTGACACGTTTTAAGAAAATGCTGGCCGTTTAAGTTAAATGTCGATATTTACAAAAATATTTATGTACACATCTAACTTTATGGACACAAAGAAATAGAATTTAATACAACCTATTAACAGCAAGATAAAAATTGCATGCCCTAGAAATTAGCAGCGAATCATACACGAGGCTTTAAAAACCATTTAAACAGTAAAAAGACTCACCAATATTTTCACACCAATATTTTCATCGGTGAAGTGTCAAGCACCTTGTCCTCCACGCTCGACAGATCATCCTCGGTTTCGATGGGAAATTGCATGGCCTCAGGCAGCTCCGTTGCCGCAAGTCCGCCTGCTGCATTCAGTTGCCTCGAAATCGACTGCAGCGTAGATGAATGTAGTTTCTGAGTTTGCTGCAACTCCTCCAGACTGGCGAGATATTTTTATCATGAGTCTGCTACTAAAATCGCCACCTACAAAATCAAGTCTACACAGATAACCATCATACTTCGATTTATGAACACTACGGTGACAAAACAAATCTTCAAAAACGTAGTAAGTGATTAGCTGTAACACAAAAATGTGCTGACACTTTTGATTGCAATGCAAAAGTTTTGGGAATCCCCAGTGCTAGCATCCTAAATTCATATTTATCATTTATGAATTACTACACAAATTTGATCAGTGACTATCGGTACTTTGTGTCAACACACTTAAGGGGCTGAATGAAAGGATAAATATATTCAACAGCTTATAATCCATGGCAAACAGAAGTAAAAACAATTTGATAATTTAAAGACACATTCACGATATAATAATAATAATATTTATTCTTTAATTAAGCGCCTGCAAACGCACTGCGCTGTACATGTACATGTTATGCGATAAACCTTAACTACTAACAGAACAGACAGCCTGCAATACACGGCGCAAATTGCAGCCTACAAAGCATGTCCGCCTATGGGACTCGATCTCTGTACCTCTCGCACTCTACGCCAGATGTTATCCAATGCGCTATCGGGCCCCACGTTGTAATAATCGCATTGTGATTTCATACAGGGTATATTTCCATAGCAACATCTTGTAACATCTTGTAATAACTGATTTGTGATTTCATAGGTTGCCACCTCTTTTAGATATGACCACACAACTACTGAATCATTAAAAATTGATAGAAATGAAGCAACATAATTATTCCTTATAACAAATCAAATGTGTAACCACTAAAGATAGCTAGATTTTAATCAATGTAACAGAACAAGAAATATATGTTGCCTGATATAAAGAAAATTGGGTGATACAAGGGAATATTGATAATATCCCAATACTGCTCTAAAGACAATTTTTCAAAGAGCCGCTTATGATCAAATTGGTACCATTGCTTCAGTATTCAACACGTACCAGTTGTTCGAATGCCTGGCGTATTTGAAGCACCAAGAGGCCTTGGTGATTGTCCTGTTGCTTCCTGACGAACTTTACCAGTTGATATTCCGAACTGCCTGTATGATTGTCTGGACGACTCAGCAATTGGTAAAGCCCACTGCACAGCGTTGACTAATGTAACATAATAAAACAAAATGTAATCATTACACCCGTAAATCACACAGGCTGTTACCAAGCTACTAAGAACTAGTGAATGCAAAGCTTAAGAGTGAATCATTCATATAAAAGTAACTAAGAAACCATTTCATTCTCCAGAATCATGGCCTTTTTAATATGTTTGTTCAACACGTACTCCCGTTTAAAATATTCTAATTACACCTTGTTTTCGATCAGTTCATTAAGGATTGCAGAGATATTATAACTACATCACAAAGACAATTAAATGGTTGTGTACTTGAAAATTTCTCAGACTAGTCTTCAACGTTGTCGACTCTTGTTGCATGAAGCCCTGCAATATCGTCATTCTCATCTTCACAGAGTGCAGTACTTATTGATCTCGACAACTATCCAGTTTTGATGGTCACGGCAGCTGCAATGTTTCATTCAGCAGCAATGACGCTAGTTTTCAAGTTTATTGTAAACGTTCAACAATGTATAAGCTAAATTTAAAGGATACTATGTTCAAATGAAACTTTAAGCTAAGTTTATAGGAAGTTTAAGCTAAACGTTCAAGTATAATCTATGAAACTTTAAGCCACATTTATTGGATAAATGTTCAAAATGTTTAAATGAAACTTTAATGTAACTTAACTGAGAGATGTCAACATCTAACAGGGATAAACTTGAAAACTAGTGTCATTGCTGCTGAATATTTGTCGATGTGCTTTCATTTAAATAGCCTTATTGGTGTCTGGGCGCTAACTAGTGTCAAGGTGCGACCTCTTGTCACACAGTAATACATAGCCCCTTGAATTTAGGTCAGACCATAACATTAGGACCCTCATAGCGCAAGTTTACCGTACAGTCCATAACCCTAACCAGGGCTGTAGTCGAGGGTATACGCGGGTATACACTATACAGTGTGTACTCACCTCTAGAGACCGTATACTCACTTCCCAAATAGTTATATTTATTTATATTAAAATACTGTAGCGTATACTCACCTCTAATTTGTTTCGGAAAACTAACCGGTAGCGTGTACTCACCTCTAATTTTACCACTACAGCCCTAATTTTACCCACTGCAATCTCCGTTTCGTCTATCCCGACCACAATTAAATACAGCATTTACATAAACTGTTAATGTACACAGAGATAGGTTCATTAGTATAATAAATATAACGTAATCTTACTTTTCACACAAACAAATCGCGATCTCTCAAATATTTCTACATTCGAAACGGCAGGCACACAAAATGGCGGACTGGCGGTAGAAATACGAATACCGGTAGGAGGCGCCACCGACGCGGGCTGGACCGTAAGGGTCCCTTACGTAAACCGTGGTCAAAAACCAAGAGAAAACCGTACCGTCAAACCGGATGAAACCCACAAGGGACCCGTGCGGGTGTGTTTGCTGGGTTGGTATCCAACAACATTGACTATTGTAACTCAATTCTCACTGATATAACTAAAGGAAAGCTAAAAAATATGGTTCAAAACAATTAATAAACCATAACAAAGACCCTTGAATATTAGCATATTACGACTAAGTCAAACAAGTGTCGAGCCAAGCCGAACTGGACGCCTCATGGTCTCTCATGAGGTGGTGAAATAAACTAGTTTGTCGGTGAGATGACTGTAGGCTAATCGGTATGGGCTGCCTATAGAACCCGACATCAGTCCAAAGACATCGACCGGCCAGATAAAGAGAGGAGGCAGAGCAGCTGTTAAAAAACGTTAATGACCTCGTCCTTTTTAAAGGACAGTATAAATTACTTACTTATTTTGTAGATCACATCAAATTATTTCATAGTCTTTGTTTTCTCGCGTCTCACTGATGTTGTTAAACAAATATCCGTGCAAGAAATTTATTGAAGTTTTAGATTTTGCTTGTGTTTTTAACACTCAAAGTTGTGAAATTTTGGGATCCAGAAATGCCGCTCATCGAGAAGAAATGGTAATTTATTTTTACTATTCAGCTATTATATAAAATAGTTTTCTTTGGAGTTTTGAGTAGGCCTAGCTATTATATGACTGCGTTCCTTTATATGACTGCGTTCCACGCAGCTTCAAGGAGAGTCCATTCCAGTTCATTTTCCCAAACAACAGTTTTTTCATTTTGAACAGTTTCGACGAAAACCTGCTGTCCTTTTAAAAGGACGCTGAGCAGTGAGCATATATGGTACCGTACTATGGGTTTTGGTTCAATGTGTAAATATCACTGACAGGCTTACGTTTTAGTCACTCATCCTTATTCATGTCTCAAATTTGAATACCTATTCTCATTCATTCATTTATTCAATAAATTTATATAGCGCCCCTTCAAGATATCTACTCAGAAGCGCTCCCAGCCCAGCCCCGGCGAAAAGGTAGAGTTTTCAAACGCTGATTGTGCATGAATTATCCCTACGCAGGACACGCAGCTTCAATGAGAGTCCATTGCAGATAGAAGGCTCAGCCACCGAGAAGGCCCCACATTGCATTGTCAAGGTAGACAATAAAACTGTCAAGTCAGCCGGGTGTCGTTTAGGGCGAGAAGAATTGGAAGGCGGAGAATGAGATGAGTCAGGGTAGGAGTAGGCCTACTTGAAAAGTAGCCTACTTCGGAGACAAAGCATTCTGCTGGAACCAAGTGTGGTAGGAGTCTTTCCCCAGGATTGGCCAGAGCCAATTCTCACCAAATTCCGTAAAAGCAATGAATGTTAATATTTCTCTAATACCTCCGGTACCTGGACAATTACAAACTCAATTCTAATATAATTACATCAAATCAAAAGTTGGTTAAACGGAACCACGCACTGGTATGCGATCAAAGTGAGGTGATATCCATTAGTGGTCCGCAAAAGAGCCTTCTTCCCCGGCAATGCAAGACAAGCAAGCCGAAAACTCACACTAAGTTCTAGCATTTTATTTGTAATTTTGCTTTAAAGTTCATGACATCATGCTAAGGCAAGTGTGATTATCAATGAACACGATCGGACACTATTACGTCCAGGTGCAAACTGAATAATGATAGAGAATGACCGCAAGAACAATAATAATAATAATAATAATAATAATAATAATAATAATAATAATAATAATAATAATAATAATAATAATAATAATAATAATAATAATAATAATAATAATAATAATTTGATTGCATTTAAAGGCACTTTTCCCACGCTTTCCCCCGAAGACGAGGCCTGACCCTCCAGACACTATCTCTGCTCCTAAATAACAATAATTTTTCCAAATCCTGAGGGATCCTTGATACCTCGGGTAAAACAAAAAAAAATAATAATAATAATAAGAGGCCGTTCCAGATGATTTGCATATTTTAATTAATATTTAAGTCCCCAAGGGATCATATGTACCTTGGGGCAAAAAATAATAATAATAATAATAATAATAAGAATAATAATAATAATAATAATAATAATAATAATAATAATAATAATAATAATAATAATAATAATAATGATAATTCAGCGGCTCGATGGTCACAGCCCAAGCAGACTTGGATGAGGGATAATCGTTCCAGAAAAATAACTTATTTAATCTCTAAGACCTTGAGGGAATGAAGTACCTCAGGGCAAAAAAAAATAATTATATAATAATAATAATAATAATAATAATAATAATAATAATAATAATAATAATAATAATAATAATAAATAATAATAATATTATTATTATTATTATTACTACTACTAATACTAGTACTACTAATAATAACAACAACAACAACAAAAACAAAGATAATAATAATAACAGAAACAATAATGACAGGTCTAATGATAATGATTGATGATAGTAGCAACGATGATGGCGGTGTTCATTATGATGGTGACTGTATTGTATTGCAATGTATTTATGAATTTATAAAGCGCCTGTCGTAGTACAACCTAATATACCCCATGATCGATCGAGTTGAACTGCTAAATACGATCGACTTGGCTCGGGTGACGATCGACTCGATCAACTTTGTCGACCAGTCGACCTCTCGTCGACTCGATCGCCTTGGCAAAAAAGCAATCGACATGGTCGACTTTGTCGACTTGGACTGTAGTCTTGTGGTCTTTTGGTCAAACTTTCTGATGACTGCTGCATTCTTATATTCCTGTGCCTAAATTACTTATGAATTTCAATTGCACACTCTTCATCAAACTGTCAAACTGTAAATGAACTGATAAGTAAAATTTCAGGCATTATAATGATATCGTGCGTGGTTGACTTGAGCAAATCTCTCAAAAATTCATACTACACACTGCACACTCCAGACAAAAAACTTTAAACTGCTCAATATTACTCAAGTTAGTTACTTTAGTAGTCTGTAGTGCATAGTGCATAGGTTAAGGTTAAATGGAACACTGAAACGAAGCAACCCCAGTGTATGACATTTATTACAACTATCATTCATTGTTCGATCATTGTAAACGTTAGTATGTAAGTAAGTATATTCTTTATTAAGAAGCACTAGCAAACGCACAGAGCTGTACAATGTACGTGGTAAACACATTACATTGAAACATGGTAGACATATTATAATCAAACAATTAAACAATATAACCAACCACATAAGAGAGAAATTATTACGAATCAAGTGGAACGTAAGGGGGTCAAACAGAAGAGGAATAAAGTAGGTCACCTCAGTGGTAGTGATGCTTAATGCGGGGACTGCAAGGTAGACCTAACAATCAATCTGCATATTTAAAAAGCGGTTGCTTTTGTTGATTTTTTAAACCTCAGTTTAGTTTCCAGCTAATAGTGCAAACGCCTATTGCAAATTCTGTCAACTTTTAGAAGTGCTGCAGTTATGTGCAATCGCTCACAATATACACAGTTAGTTGTTGAGCAAGAGAAAATTATCGTATAGCCTACAAGGACGAGTCTGGGCATTGGGTTACGTAATCGCCAAAAAATAGCAAGTAAAATATTTCAGAGTCGAGTCAAGTCGTGGAAACAATGATCGACAATTGCAACTTGCAAGTCGATCGAGTCGAAGATTTTTCGACCGACTCGACTTGGCCGAGTTTCGACCAACTTGATCGACTGACTCGATCGATCACGGCGTATACAGTTTACTTCGGGTGAAGGAGATCGTGTAGTAATTGTAATTAGTGGCTGGTGCATAATGCACAAGGCATCAACAGGTGGCACATCAAAACGAGGATGTAATCAGGTCAATATAAATAAAGTCACTGTTACATGTAAATGCTCGGAGTCGAGAGTATCACATAATTTGAAATGAGGAAATATGACGCTCAATCATGTATAGAATTTATCGTTTAACCTTAATACAAGAATGTGGTTTGTAAAACCGCAAAACCAAATTTTACAAACAAACATATAACTGGCAACTGATTTAGCATCTTTGTGTGAGCATGTATATGTTTGATAATGAGCAACTGCGGAGCGCCTTTTACGAAACTCACAAATTAAAGACATCCAGTCGCCCAGTCACAGTCTTGCCATTAATTTCCTGTAAAGCACAGAGATCAATGCCTCGTATGAGGGCAATACAATTTAATACACCACATAATACAAGTAGACCTATCCTCATCAATCGCTCCATATATACTAGTAAAACTATTTAGTACACTAGTTCCCATAAATGCTTCAATACAAATGCTACTGGTTTTCCATCGAACTGCATGTAAAAATTGGTCTCCATAACTGTTTTTTAATATTGCATAATTGTTCCTCATATTGTGCTTTATACTTTTTATGCAGAGTTGTTTGCTAACTGTGGATGTTTAGGCCTATCTAACGCTAATAAAAATCACTAACTTAGAGTTAGTTATGAATGTTTCTTCATCTATTTGTAACATAGAACTTCTAATTTTAAAATAGAATAAGCCAGTTTTTACAAGGCAACGACCACAGAATACAATGCGTAGTACATTGCCATGGTGGTGTTTCCAGAAAAACATGCGACTATCTGATCTTTGAAGCCACGCGCATTCCATACATGACTCCAGTGACAATGTACGCCAAGATGCCCAATACGAGAGAGGCGTGGGCTGAATTTCGAGCTCCATTGGACTTTTTCTTGGCCAGCTCGCGATTACCAACTTCAATGGCCCTGCGACACTGGGTAGATTTAGAGATTGCAACCAATCCGATGATCCAACAGCAACAGAGGCAGACGAATATCGAATAACCCATGTAGTCATTCGGAGGATCTTCGAGAATCGGCTGAACAAAGATTGCAGGTGCTCGACCGCCGAACCCTTGCGGTTGTGCGACGACCCATTGCCCAGTCGCGGATGGAGGGTATACACCAGCTGACCGAGGGTCGTAGGCTTGTTGTTGCCCTGTCGCCTGCATTCCATGTGGGGGAGGTGGACCATAGCCAAGTGTGGCTTTGGCATCATTCTGCTGCGCCGTGTAGTTGGGCGGTGCACCGTAGGCTCCATAGCCAGGTTGATAAGGAGTGATGTACTGTGAAGACTGCTGATCTTGTTGTAGCTGATGACAATGAGCTGGATTCTGCGGGTACCGGGGATATTGAGAATTCTGTTGCGGATTCTGGTAGGCAGGTTTAGTGAAGTCTCCTCCACGCGATATTAAGATATCTTCGTCGTCAACGTAGGAACCGGTCGAGATCAAACAACAAATACAAAAATGTTACGCATCTACGAATAAATGTATGTACATTTGTATGTACATATGTATAAATGTATGCATGTACAGTTGCATGTATGTGTGCATGAATGTATGTATGCGTGCATGCACTTAATATGTATGTATGTATGTATGTATGTATGTATGTATGTATGTATGTATGTATGTATGTATGTATGTATGTATGTATGTATGTATGTATGCATGTAACCCAAACCAATGTATGTAACCTCTTCCCAAAAAACTCTCGCATCAGCCAGTACTACTCAATCATTCACCCCAATTTAACTCATTGTAATATGACATGGGCATCGAATTATCCAGCTAGACTAAAAGACCAGTGTTGGGTAAACTCACACAAGAAATGAGTTAAATCAAAACTCAACTCACGCACCTCAAAATGAGTTTAAACTCAAACTCAACTCATCCTATGTGAAATGAGTTAACTCAAACTCACTTGTTAAATGAGTTAACTCATAAACTCACACGTTTCATACTATCACGTTCTAATCGAGCAACAATTTTTCCATCACGCCTACTTGTAACAGAAAAATATTTTCCATCAAGAATACACGGTACTTCAGCCATGTTGTTCTTAACTGTTCACAATATACAAAATATGCAGTGCTTAAACACTGTCCGCTAGCAGTGTTTACGACCCTCCCTGCCGTCACCACTCACCAGTATGGAAAGCCAACGATATAAAAAAGGCATGTTTCAACATAATATGGGCCGAGTGCCGAAGAGTGAGTTGAGTTTAAAATAATTGACAGTTACAACTCAAACTCACAGAAAATATGAGTTAACTCAAACTCATAACTCACACTCTTTAAGGTGAGTTAACTCAAACTCATAAATCACAGCAAGTGAGTTAACTCGTGAGTTTAAACTCATATGAGTTAACTCATACCCAACACTGTAAAAGACTATCTATCCTTCAAAACAGAGCCCTAAGTAGGCCTATTATTGCTAATTGCTCCTATCATCTCTCAACTGACCTTATATACAAGCAAAAGAGTATTTTGAGGACAGAGCAAATAACAGCCCTAAAATCCAATGGATTGATGTATAAATATGCAGATAAGCAACTACCGTCAGCTTTCAATGATTACTTTGCCAATTCGGAGGACCCTAACTTTCTGTGGATCTCCGCTTTGGGAAATTCGTTAACAGCGTAGGCGGGTGGTCACACACAGAGCACTTGACCAGGTAATACTTTACTTTATGCGACAAATTTCGCATGGTTTCTGTGACTGAAGATCTTGATGGGCGAGTAGAACAGTTAGTACTGTCAGTGAAATGAACTGATCGTAGACGAAGTATTATATATTTCAAGCGTCGCATTGAAAGTAGACAGGCCAATTAATGGACTGTATCCAGAACATAATCACGAAAAGTTTGACTGGAGCCTCGTGTTGTCAAATTGTGACTCCAATGAAAGCATTGAATCTGGAAACTCATCCACACGGAAACCTTAAATGGGTGGTAACCATTCAACCGGGCGGCAGTGGTGAAGGATCTCACGCGATCAATTACTGAGCCGCATCGCTGTAGAAAAACCTACACATTTATATTGGGCTTCCCCTCACTCGACTGAACTGTCTCGAACGCGTACTGCGTTCCGCTGCGCGTTTGATTGGGCGCATTCCTACATTTCACCATGTCTCTGAATACATGCGTGATGTCCTCCACTGGTCACCACTCTCGCAACGCATTGTCAACCGCGTTGCCTCCATTGTCTGGAAATGTCAGCTTGGTTATGCTCCGTTCTATCTGCGTGAGCTCTGTTCTCGTGCCTTGTTCCACCTGGTCACCGCTCTCTTCGCTCTACCACCAGTGGTGATCTCTCTGTTTCTTTCACACGCACCGCTACTATGCAGCAGCGCGCTTTCTCCGTCGTTGGTCCCACAATTTGGAATGGGCTTCCTTCTGAGCTGCGGTCTCTTCCTCGAAACTCATCCACCGCTTTCTTCTCTTCTCTAAAGACTGTTCTCTTTCGCCGGGGTTGGGCTCGGAGTGCCTCTGAATAGCTTCCTTGAAGGTGCGCTATATAAATGTTTGATTGATTGATTGATTGATTGATTTACAGTTAGATACAGAACCACGAACTTGGCGTTCTAGTGGTCGAGGCAGAATCCGAACTAGGCCTAGGCATCTTTATATGAGGAGTGCTTCTATTCCAAACTGACCTTTGAAAATTGGTTCCTGGGTGTATTGTGATGGATTATCTTTCTTGTTACCGGTAAATTCTTCCCTGTCAGTGGGTGGACGTGAGCCTTCTCCGAATGTGCTTAGTGACATATTGGCTCTTCTTTCTGCAAAAATCAGCTTATCAACTTATGTCAGGAAAACAACATTCCTACCGACATCTGGTTGCAGACAGTCGCATATTTTTGAACTTATGTACAGCGTCCTTTCCTTCATCCTCGGCTGTGCTACGGCGCTACGCAAATTGTCTTATTATTATTATTATTATTATTATTATTATTATTATTATTATTATTATTATTATTATTATTATTATTATTATTATTATTATTATTATTATTATTATTATTATTATTATTATTATTATTATTACATGAAAATATACCCTTAAACTTATTCCATCTTGTCAGACATCAGAACTATTCAGATTTTATGTATGCATATATCATCTGGTTATATGCATGGTTTTGGTCTAAAACGTCACTAGACAATTTCTTAAAGATGTGGCTGTCTGATCATATTATGTACATATCTATGCAATCATATAATAATGATAGTATATTACAGAATGTCAATTACGTTAAAGCAAGATAGTACTATAGAATGATAGACCATAAATCCCTGGTTTTGTGAAAATGCACTTAGTTTTGAGAGCTCCATACATTATGAGATATTAGAATATAATTATCTTCATGGGCGTCCGAAGGGAGGGGGTAGCCTAAAGGGGAGCAGTTGCCCCTGGGTTTTGAAAAATGTCACGTTTTCTGTGTTCATGATTAGCTTTTCCATGCCAAAACGTCATTTTGCCCCCCTCCCAGAAACATTTTGCCCCCGTAAAAATTTTGCCCACAAATATTCCTGCGGACGCCCATGATTATCTCTAATGCATCATTTTATGGCGGAAATCTAGTCTGCGTCGTTTAACAAGAAATAATTTTTCTGTCTGATTAATTTATTGCTAATTTATTTACTTATTTATTTTACTTAATTTCTTTTTGCACTCGATTTCAGTATGCTTATGCCTGAGACGCAAGACTAGTATTTGCATGAAGACTCTCCATGGTCCATAGTCTCAATACGCAAAATTCAGCTAAGCATGTTCGAACTCGCAGTCATTGGATTAAAGAGCCACGAAGCTATCAAAAACATCATGTCACATTTAGCACAGAAATAGCGTTTTAGGAGAACTTGCAACAGGGGCGCCCGCAGGCGGACGCACTGGACGCACGTGCGTCCACCCACCAAATCAAATCCACACAAGGACTAAGCATCGCATCGATATTTTTGGTAAAGACATTAGATGCTATCTAAATTGAATTTCTTCTAATGAGTCACTCTGAGTCATTTTCAGTGTTTGACTACGAGCGGCGGACAGGGGACGGGTAGGATGGGATGGAACGGGAGAGGTGTGCGTCCAATTTTTTTGGGTTGTGCGTAACAAATTTTTTAAGCCTGTGGGCGCCCCTGACCTGCAATGGACGCGAACAACTCATCTGAATATATATTTAAGGATCATGTGCATTCTAATTTTTTATGTCTCTATCGGTTGATGAATTTGATCATTCATACACAGACCTTTCAATAACCTCTTAGAAGTTGGTTCAAGTGTTCTTTTATAGACAGAGTCTAACGTGTATTACAGATAGTAAATTTAAGGAAAAGGAGTGGTAGTAGGGGAGACTGGGGCAGGAGTGGCATGATAGGTAAGAGTGGCACTACCTACTGGCAAGAAAACGGCGACCACTATAGAACCTTTACCTTGCATTTTAATGTTATAGGCTATATTTTGAAAAATACCACATGTGTTATAAAAGAAGTGCCTCTCTTGCCCCAGTCTCCCCTACCCTTTGAAGCCATAGGAGGATTCAAATCACTGAAGAAAGCTATTGTTATCAACCATGTCAAGGGCGATGAGACATCAAAAAGAGCGAGCAAAGAAACTTGGGACTTGTCAATTGCTGAGAAAATGTCGGCTAACATATAAAGAAGAAGTGTTTCAGTTGAGTGGTTGGTCCGAAAGCCAGATTGATATGACAGGAGAAAACATGATGATCCTAGATAAGGACGGATCTGAATGGTAATCAGGCGCTCAAGGGCTTTGGAGAGGAATGGTATACATGTATATATTAGAAATAGGACTGAAATTATTGCAAAGACTAGGTAGGGTCTTGTGTAGGCTTCTTAACTGACGGGAAAACCAGAGCACGTTTTTGTGAAGCAGTGATGCTGCCCTCAGCTAAGGATCGATCAAAGAGATAGAGAAAGGAGTGAGTAAGCTCATCAATTATCTCGACAATATTAAAAGGCGGTAAAGGGTCAACTTCGCACGACCTAAGTAAAGATTAAAAGATGTGAAAACTGTTCGTAGTTCAGCGTCAGTAATAGCCCTGAAGCCACCAAATACCAACGATGTAGAGGAGAACTCAGGCGGCAAAGCTTCAGCTGTAGAGGCTCTAAAAGAGTTAGACTTCGTGTTAGGCATGTTGAGGAAGTCGTCGGCGGCGAAGGCAGGAGTCTCCAGTGGACGAGAGGACCGACCAAGAAGACCGAGATGGTTGACCAAAGGCAATCGAAGTCAGTTTTAAGTTCGAGGCAATGTAACAGAATGTAACAGACGTGTAGCAGATCTGTGAACTGTATTTCGACGAACTTCTACGGTGTTTCCATCCATTTAAACATAAAACAGAGCAGACCGTAGCACCAGGGATTGAACTGTCGGCGGGTTGTGAGGGGTTCAACCCCTCCAAATCAGTTAATTCTCAAAAATTATCTTTGCGGTTAAGTTAAACCTTCAGCACAGCTTTCAGTAGTTCAATGTATCTTATTTGCTTAACTAATTAAAAGTACTGCTCTATTTTCTTCTCAGTTTTCATTCAGATGTGATCTTCTGGGAAAACTCGAAAGTTTGACAAAAAGTACTAATTATTTTTTGGATTTTTTAGACACAGCTAATCGAGTATACCAACTTCAATTTAGTATATATAGTGGTTTTGATAATGTAAGAATTTTCGATCGAGCATCCGGACTAGAAAGAATTCTTCACACACACCCCAGTTCAAATTTGACAATTCAAACTCTGTTTAGCACACGGCGATGCGTAGGCCTACCTGTTGTAAAAGAATCAATCGTCTCTTGATGCACCTCCGCGGAGATTCCACCCACCTGTGTGCTCAGCAACGCAGACCGTAGCCTACATCGATGTTCACCCGTTAAACGAACGAATATATAGCTGAGACTTGACGTTTCAAAGTTTTTTTCTCTAGCACAGAAACCCGTATGCAGCCGTAAAGCTCTTCAATTATCCGCGACAACTACCTAAACGTCACCGATCGACGGTGTAACCGGGTATATTCGGTAGTGGATTTAGTCTGTGATCTAACGACTGCGGGCTTGAGCCCGCTGAGCGGAATACATGCAACGACCCAGAACAAGTGGTTGACATCCAACCGTCTGTTTCACTTTACAGCTGAGGGTGATACTAGCACAAAGATGAGAAGAAAAGCCCTGCGATGTCCATTATCCCGCATCATTGACTTTGAATTATGATTGATAGGAAGTAGTTCTGTGGAGCGTGTGAGCACATTCATTATCGTCTGCCCCCAGACTTATCAACGCAGAAGACGCCAAACTGTCTGTCTACGGGTCATAATGACTGTCGTTAGTACTAGACAGTTGATGTTTGCAATTTTCTTGTCATCATTTGTGCCTGACGTTCGTATGAATTGCTTGTAATAGTTTGCTTTTTTGAGTAGGCCTCTCTTTATTGACAATCTCTAGATGCAGCCCATCCTTAGATTTTCCGAGAAAAACTCATTGCAACCATGAGGGTCCCATATAGAAATAACATTATCTGTCCCATTACATATTTGCTTCACGTGTGCATGCTGGCAGGGATCTCCCTTCCCATATTCTCTCCCCTTCACCCCGCTTCTTAGGGGAGGCACTTGAGCCTAACAGGAACTAGAATAAGACGTGTTTAGGGATGATTAATCCTACGGGATTCTTAACAAAGGAAAAGCCCCTGAGCCCAACACTATGTGCGAAGAACATCAAGATCGATCGCAATATCTAGTTGTATTAGAGGTGGTCATGGAACAGAAGTAGATTGGTTGGCTAGGATGTAGTACCTTGTGAACGGTAAGACAGAATTTGAAAGGGCCCTTTCATCATCGCACGACTTAACACATTTGAAAACAATCTCACGCACAGTGTGTGTCTTGTAGCAAAGCACAGTCACTCTGGCCTATAGTCAGACATTAATGTGACCGTTTCTAATAAATAAACAACACTGTTGTCTAGTCGACGGCTACACTGAGCTCCAACATATACTTTTTAATGAACTCCATTACAAATACGGCAAATATCTGATGAGGCATTTTACGAGCTATGCTGCTCTTGCAGTATCTGCACGGTTCTTTCATGCAAACCTCAAACAATACTTTGAAAGAATAATTTTATGGATTCTCCTCATCTTCTCACTACCCTACGTCGCTCTCTCTATATGTAAATATCTGATCAGGCATTTCGCGAACTCTGCTCAAGAGTAATACCAAAATTTTACCAAAAAAATGTTAAACCGACAACTGATATAATAACGTCGTGGGTGGGCCTGTATGTATCTTTTTGAGCAATTGCACAACGCCTGTTACGAACCTCACCAAGGCCTTCAAACACAACTGTGTGACAAATACAGATTGCGTCTCTAAAAATTTCTTAAAGGCATCCAGTCTTACCATTTACTTCATGCAAAGCATTCACAAAAATTCAATTCCGTATGAGGGCAATATAATTTAATATGCCGCAAGTATCCTCATCATTCGCTCAATATAAAATACTAGAATATTTACCCGTCATGTTATGACGGGAGTGTAGGCCTATATAATTATGTCGTTGGTTAAAATGCTCTGATCATATTACCCGTCATATTATGACGTCATATTATGACGGCAGTGTATATAGGCCTATATGTATCGTTGGTTATCGCCGTCGTCAAGACCGCCGTCGTCAAGACGGCAGTACTGACGTCACAAACGGTTTCTGTTTCACAATTGAACAGAAACCGTTTGTGACGTAGCGTCCTCCGACAGACGGACGCTATATGGATATAATATGTATAGATTAAAGATTGTTTAGTACACAAGTACCCATGATTGCTTCAAAACACATGCAACTGGTTTTCCTTCGAACTGCATGCAAAGTTGGACTCCAACTGTTTTTAAAATTGCATAATTGTCCCTGATATTGTGCTTTATTACTTTTAATGCAGTGATTTTGCTAACTGTGGATGTTTATCTTACGCTAAGAAAGATCAGTTACTCACTTAGGGTAGGCCCTAAGTTTAAAATGTTTCTTCGTCTATTTGTAACAGTGAACTTCTAATTTTAAAATGGAATAAGCCAAGCTTTACAAGGCAACAACCACAGATGCGCGTAGTACATTGTCATGGTGGTGTTTCCAGGAGAACTGCGACTGTCAGAGAATCGAAGCCATGGAAAATCCAACCATGACTCCAACAACGACGTACATCCAGAGACCCAATGCCAGAGAGGCGTGGGCTGTATTTCGAGCTCCATTGGAATGTTCATTGGCTAGCTCGCGATTACCAGCTGCAATAGCCTTGCGACACTTGATAGATTTAGAGATTGCAACGAATCCAATGAACCAGAAGCAACATAATGAGACGAATATCGAATAACCCATGTAGTCCTTCGGAGGATCTTCGAGAATCGGCTGAACAATGATTGCAGGTGGTTGACCACCGAACCCTTGCGGCTGTGGGACGACCCATTGCCCAGTCGCGGATGGAGGGTATGTAAGAACAACTGACCGGGAGTGGTAGGCTGGTTGTTGCCCTGTCGCCTCCATTGCATAGGGCGGAGGTGGACCATCGCGAAGTGTGGCGTTTGCATCGTGCTCGGTGTATTTGGGTGGTGTACAGTAGGTTCCAAAATGGGGTTGATAAGGGGAGATGTACTGTGAAGAATGCTGATTTGGTTGTAACTGATGAAGATCAGCTGGATTCTGTGGGCACGGTGCATATTGAGGACTTTGTGGCGGATTCTGGTAGGCAGGGTTGGTGAAGCCTCCCTCGATCGAATCTGAGCAATCTGCTCGATTAGAGTTATGAGGCGATGTTAAGACATCTTCTTCGTCGTCAACGTTGGAACCTATCGCAATCAAACAATAAATACAAAATGTTACATATGTACGGATGTATAGGCTATATTCATAAATGTGTGTATGTTTATGCATGCATAGGTGTATGTATGCACGCATGTATGTATTTAGGCCTATTTGTGTATGAATATATGTATGTTTGTATGTATGTTTGTAGTTATTTATGGATGCCTGTAAGCTCTACATATATACCTGGAAGTTTCTATATTAAACCATAAAAAGATGTTCTTTAGTGTAACCCAAACTATTCTAAAGTTTCGGAAGAACATTGGTCCGGAGCCGATTAATTCTTCACTAGCTGTCCCTCGCAGACACGTACATGTATATCTCACTAAAGTGGTTGACAAGCAGATATATATTGTGATTTCCATATCCGTTTTGTGCCAAAAGCTAGAATGACACCGATTCTAGTGGACGAGAAATATAATCCGAACTAAAATTTAACTTAACATGTTTGTATGAGTAGTGCTAGTACTTCATACTGACCTTCGACAAGTGGTCTCTGAGTATATGGTGGTGGATTGTCTTCCCAAACAGTGGGTGGACGTGAGCCTTGTCCGGATGTACTTAGTGACATTTTGGCTCTTCCTTCTACAAAAATCATATTATCCACTCATGTCAGCAAAACAATAGTCCTACCTGAAAATATACCCTTAAACATACCTTATCGGACATCAGAACTACTCAGGTTTTATGTGTGCATATGTTATATGTTAACATGCATGGTTTGGGTCTAAAACGCCTCCAGGCAATTTCTTGAAGATGTAACGCAAGGAAATTACCTAATCATACTGTATTCATAACAATGTAATCGAATATAATGATAGTTTATATCAGAATATCCATTACGTTGCAGCAAGACAGTACTGCCGACTGATAGACCAATTTCAGTGTGCCTAAATCTGAGACGCAAGACGAGTAGGGTCCTATATGCATGAAGATTTTCTCCACGGTCCATAGTCTCAATACGCAAATCTCCGCTAAGCAGGTTAGAACCCCCCAATCATTGGATTAAAGAGCCAGAAAGCCATCACAGAGACCATCATGTCGCATTTAGCGCAGAAATAGCATTTTACAACCACCTGCAATGAACACGAGGAACTCATGTGAATCTATGTTTAAAGATGTTTTGTTACCCATATTACACTTTTTGATCTACCATGGCTCAACCGGTTGATCAATTTGAACATTCATATAAAGGAATTACTACAACCTCTCAGAAAATATTTAAAAGGTTCTGTTAAAGACAGACGTGTATTGCGCAAGGCAAATTTAAGGAAAAGGCCAATCTATCGAAGTCAATTTAAATTCAAGACAATGCTATCTAAGATGATGTGCAACGGAACAGTATTTCAACGAACCTCTTCGGAGTTTCTATCCACCTAAGCATTCAGCAGAGCAGACCTACTGTAGCACACATCGGTGTTTCTGTCGGTGCACACTGAGCTGTAAGTAGACGCCTGTTGAATTTGGTTCAGAGTCACGAGTAGGTCGTTCAAATCGTGTCTTAGTGGCGGCCATGCATGCTTAACCAAGCGAATCGGACGATAGAATGTTAGTTCCTTTTTCGACAAAAGTCATTCGGCATGCTTCTGGCTATTGTACGAGGCCCGTTGTGGAGTGTGTGTGCAAGGGTAAAACACATTCATTGTCGTCTGCCACCAGACAGTTGTGTCTAGTTAATACAACTGACACAGCCTCTGAAATGTTTGTCTACAGACTACAGGTCATAGTGATTGTCGTTTAGTACTAAACATTTGGTGTCTGCTGTAGGCCTACATTCCCCGTCTTCATTGTTTCGTATACATCGCTTGTAACGGTTTCTTTTCTAGCTCTAATGACAATGGTTAGATCTTCGAGAAAAACTTAGAGAACAAACTCTATGAACAACTCGGTTGATGACTAAATTTACCAATTCATAATTCTCCCCACTTGATTAAAGTGGCTACACTTACATTTTGATTATGACCTCAAGCAACGCTTGTTTCGGTTTCGAAGATCCTTCTTATGAAAACGTTTTAGTCTGAACTTGAGAAAGATTTCACCATTCCGCATTGGAACTATTTCTACTAATCTGCATCGAGCTTCCTTGTGATCCTGCTCCACCTTAATTTGGCGCTCGCATTCCATCGTTTCTTACCTCTCCTGCTTTTCCCTGCCAGCATACGCAAGTGCATTTAATCGGGACCCATATGGCCTCTATAAGGGTCCCACACAGGAATTGTGTCTCATTACATATGGACTCCATGTGTGCATGCCGGCAGGGATCTCCTTTTCCATATTCTTTCAACTTCCCCCGCTTCCTAGGGGAAGCATTTGAGCCTAACAGTAACTAGAATAAGAGGTTATTAAGGATATTTAATCCTGCGTGATTGCTAACAAAAAGAAAGTCTGTGAGGCCACCACTGTTCGGTAAGAGGAACATCAGGAGGCACAGTTTCAATGATCGAACGCAATATCTAGTTGCATTAAAGGTGAACAGAGAACAGAGTTAGTTCGGTTGGCTAAGATTTACTACCTTATGAACTGTTAGGCTGAATTTGAAAGGGCCTTGTTATCATCGCATGACTTAACACACTTGGAAACAATCTCAAGTACATTGTGTGTCTTGTAGCAACGCGCAGTCACTCTGGCCTATAGTCAAACACAAATATGACCCTTTGCAATAAATAGACATATCTGTCTAGCTCCAACATCTATATTTGATGAACTCCCGTCGCAGATACGGCAAATATCCTACCAGGCATTTCACGAACTCGGCTCTTCTGGCAGAATTAGCACAGGTCTTTCATTCAAACTTCAGAACAATACTTTTCAAAAATCTTTTTCTGACTTCTCCTCATCTTCTCGCCATACTTCGTAGCCGTCTACCCATGCCTGATACTTTTGGTTCAGAACCTGATCCGTAGGCCTATACCTGTATCATTGATTTTGTTTTTGACTAAGCGCCCGTGAATCTGTGCGTTGCAAATAGTTAGCATTTTGGGGCCCTGAAGAAATCAGGAGTTACGATTACCATTACGAGTTGGACTATGCTTTAACACTGATCTCCTTTTGTCCTGCGCAAATTCCGAACATATATCTGAAGTTTGGTATAGGATTTTGTGGAGACCTTGCAAGATCTACAACTAAGGTATCTACTCTTAGCAGATTTTTTAAATACTTTAAGGGCACATTTAAAACGTGTATGTGAACTAGATATTTTTTCGAGCTCCATTGGAATTTTCATTGGCTAGCTCGCGATTACCAGCTGCAATAGCCTTGCGACACTTGATAGATTTAGAGATTGCAACGAATCCAATGAACCAGAAGCAACATAATGAGACGAATATCGAATAACCCATGTAGTCCTTCGGAGGATCTTCGAGAATCGGCTGAACAATGATTGATCTAAAAGTTGTCAAACGTTGACGTAATTCGCCTACCACGAAAGCCAGCCCTTGGTTTTCTTGGCCTCGGTATAAGGAGGCGGTTTACTAGTCCTTTCTCTCGTAGATATCTAATCTGTCGATAGGAATGCTAGAGGACGCCACTGGACTCAAAGAAGTAAAAGGTATAGAAGAAAATAAGAAGAATAAGAATAAAAAGACGAAGCAGAAGAAGAGCAATAGGAAGAAGAAAAGGAAGAGGAAGAAGAAGATCAGCATCCTTGAGCTAACCCAAAGAGCCAGCTACGAGTGTTAAGTTTTAGCGACTTCCTTTTCTTAGGCTCGGCATAAGAGGTTGGATGGCCGGTCCTCTATGCGGGTCCTAGTCTACTTCCATGAGACTCATCCTTGCATAGAAGTTGATCAGCAGAGCAGGTCCTTAATTGAAGTCGTCATGTTGCCATCGAATGATTCTTTGGCACTGATAGCGCTATATAAATGCAATGGGTTGAGTGAAGTGAGTCCTAATTGGGCAGGTACTTACTACACTTTGATCTGAGCATTCGTATAGCGCCTTTTAAAAAGAAATTTTCGTCGACGGGCACACAATGTTCAACGTAGGATAGTTTAATACAATAAATTAAACCAATTTTTGAGCAAGCAAAGTTTTTTGGAGAAGGTCACTCACTGTCTTCTAACTCGATGGTCGTGTTGATTCAATCGCCAGGTGACGCTGTACGTCTCTTGGGAGGGGAGCATGTATTAAGCTGAGTCTCTTCCATTCTTTTAAGGGTTTGTCGACGAGTATGAATGTAAAATTGGAGGTTCAGAGGGGTAGTTTATTATTTGATTTCGTTAGCATTTCAGTTTATGATCTTTCAAACAAGGTTCACTTTATGAGGAGTTTATAGGGGTATCGAGTGGTGTAAATTTTTATTCTTCACTGCATGCCTCTTGCCACTTAGCTCAACAATTTTTACCTTTTGGGTTTGTACTGTATACACAAAATTAGATTTCTGCAAATACGCCCAAATGTCCCTCGTTGTACATTTAGCTTTAGCAAGTTGGTTTGAAACGTTCAACTATTACCGTATGCGCTGTACTATTCATAGTTTGCTGAGTCATGTGCCTAAACAACCTAAGTTATTGGACATCTTCTATTGTGTGAAGCTTCTTTTGTCTGACTTGTATGTATGTAGGCCTATGTACATATATATTTATGTATGTATGTATGTATGTATGTATGTATGTATGTATGTATGTATGTATGTATGTATGTACGTATGTATGTATGTATGTATGTATGTATGCACGTATGCACGTATGTATGTAGAACTAAGTCTTAACTTTCTTTGAAATATATGCAGAATCCTAAGAGTGTCAATAAAAGTGCATTCACGGCCTATAGGAATAAATTTAAACGTTTAAGTCTTAATGCTGAACGAAATTAGTTTATTTTATTAGCCGAATTTA
Source organism: Allolobophora icterica (assembly GCA_963556255.1). Taxonomy (NCBI): domain Eukaryota; kingdom Metazoa; phylum Annelida; class Clitellata; order Crassiclitellata; family Lumbricidae; genus Allolobophora; species Allolobophora icterica. Next base: position 73,700,273 of record OY744605.1, read on the forward strand.
CCATTTATATAGTCTCAATGTAAAAGAAAACTAGGACTATAGGCCCCTGTTTCGCTCTATCCTATAAGACCGGATCACAACCCCTCGAATATTGACTCTCTTAATATCAATGGCATGACAGTTAATGACCCCAAATAATGGCTGACAAGTTTAATGTTTATTCTACAAGCATTGGCCAGACACTTGCAGCCAGGATCCGGAAAGCAGAAAACAACTCCTAGCGAACATACTTGAAACCATCTCCGCCTAACTCCTTTGCTGGTGACCTGACCACCGCTCAGGAAAATCGTCTCCTTAGCCGTTTCTATTCGTAGCACTCACTTCTCAGCTCTTGACGACTTTGACCCGATTGTTGTTAGCAGAATTATTCGTTACGTAGCTGTTCCACTATTGGATATCATCAACTCTTCTCTTCTTACTGGTGTTGTATCCTCACCCTTAAAAATGCCAAAAGTTGTACCAGTTTTTAAACAGGGTTATGTCCAGGATGTCATCAATTATAGACCCATTTCATCCCTCCTTATTTATCCAAAACCTGGAAAAATTAATCTACCAACGCCTGTACATTTATGATAAAATAAACATCTTGTACAATAACCGGCATGGTTTTCAATCTTTCATGGCATTGATTGACATGCAAGATAAGATCGCTGGTGCCATTGATGGCAAAAAATTCTCTTTGTTTTTTTTTACCTAGCCAAGGTCTTTGATACGGTGGACTACTCTATTCTGTTAATAAAACTTGAAAACTACGGAATACGTGTGGTTGCACTCTTGTGTTTTTAAAAGTTGCCTTAATAAAAGACACCAGTGAGTTTCTTGTAACGGTTTTCAATCTAAAACCGAAGTCATCAAATGTGGTATCCCTCAGGGGTCTATATTGGGCCTCTACTGTTCTTATTATACATAAATGATCTACCCAATTCATCTAGGCTACTCTACTCTATTTTATCCTTTTTTGCAGAAGATACCAAAGTTTTTATCTCTCACAAATCATTCCACTCTTTACTATCCATCGTCAATACCGTACTTATCCATGTGGCTGAATGGTTCAAGGCCAATAAACTATCTTTCAACTTCAGCGAAATTATGTTCTTTTCCGATCTCATCGCAAGACCATTCCCGTTACTGATTGCACCCTTTCTGTTGACAATATCCCCATTACCCAAGTTAGAAAATTTCGGTGTCTATATTGATTAGCATCTAACCTATAATGACCATATCAGTAATATCTCTAATAAAGTTGCGAAGAATATAGGGATCTTAGCTCGTGTCTCCTACCTACTACCCTCTAGGGTTTTGTCTATTCTATATTATTCTCTTGTCTACCCAGACTTGGCATATTGTAACATCCCATGGGCCTCCAACTACTCCTCTTGATTGAATAGGCTGTCTATATTACAGAGACGAGTTGTATGTATCATTGCTGGGAGATACCCTATATCCAACACTATAAATAGATACTGCGAACTGCGGATCGTTAATATCCCCCGAATCAGTAAACTACAAATCTGTGATTCAATTTATCGCTACAACAATAATGCTCTTCCCTTTATCTTCCGTCATTATTTCTCTAAAATGTCTAATATTCATTCCTATTATATAAGATCTCTCGACAACCTTCGTGGAATATATGCCCGGACCAACATTCGTTCCTTTACCATTAAATGTGTTGGTTCTTCTGTTTGGAACATTTAAATACACTTCGTAATCTCCCGCACATTGCTTTGTTTAAAAAAGAGATTCGAGCCCACCATTTTGATCATAATTAATGTTCTGTTTAATCAAATGGTGATTCCGATTCCATATTTTGGCATTTAATAGTTTAGGTAGTATATTTCTTAGTTCTACATTCCTCAGATCCTCGGCTGTCACTGGTTTAGTAACAGGTGGTCTCTTTCAAGAACCAGCGCTCTCAGCAATCTTAATGCACTATACAGATTCAGAGGAAAGCTCGTGTGTGTTTAGATAGGTCGGAAGGCAGACTGTGTAAAGCATTGGACAAGTCAACAATAAATGATGTGTCCGATTTAGAACGATCTGTAAGTGTGGGGTAGCATGGGTGATTTCTGAGTTTTATGGTTAAATATCGTGCAAACGTACATTGCCTTATATACAATCAATGGGATTATTGGGAATCTATTAATTGTTAGACGGAATTTGAATTGAAGTGTGGTAGCCAATATAGGGTGATTGAAAAACTTGGAGTTTTCTTCGTGACCTTGAAGAGAAAATTCAGGGTCCTTAGGCACAGTTTGTGATTCTTGTCTACTGCATATATATATGACTAAGCCAGATCCAGCCTTAATGTAGATACGCCCTGTTTATCTTCGACCAGTCTCATTTATAAAATATTTTATGCAAATTCGACGACACATGGCGATATCAACAATATAAATGACAGACAAATGAATGAAATTATGTTAATCTTTACACAAAATGTTTCGCTTAGCCGTCCTTACGAATCCAAATTAATCAAGATGCAGTTCAGAAAAGCTATTAACACACAGTTAAACGCATGAGTTGATTTGGCATCGCAGCGTCGTTTCGCCTGACCGGTTTCTCCTCAACCGAGGACTCCGAGTACAATGTAAGAAGCTACGCAGATCCAAGCGGTGATTCCGGTAAGGATTCCGAGGAAAGCCCTACCCTTGGCTTCCTGCGACTTTGCATCTGCGATGGTCAAGTTGCGCATCAAGATCGCTCTTCGACACTCCCTGGAGCTCTGGACGGCCGTGAGTCCGATCGGAAAGCAGCATAGAATCATGACGAAGAAGGAGAACCGCATAAAGTCCTTGGGAGGATCGGTCCGTGGAGGAGTAGCCGCTTCCTCCTCAGTCACGACTATCTCAAAATCCGACGAGGTCGAAGGCTGAGGAGGTGAATTGACCGAGGAAGACGAACCGAACCCGTTGTTATAGTTTCCGTTCTGGTGGAGATCGTGTGGATCGGAGCCTTGATAGGACGATGCATGGTTGTTGGGTCCAACGCTGCTGCGGATGTATTGCATCGACTGGAGCTGAATGTTGGGGTCAGACACGTACTGGATGTCGCTTGGGTGGTAACTGGTGGCCATTGTTTCAGTCTCAGCAGCCGAACAGTTGCACCTGACCCAGTCTCTATTGTTAGGCTGCAACGTAGCGTAATCAATCAATCAATCATTATTCGTTTAATTCAACAAATCCAGTTGACAATAGCGCAACAGATTCCAGAAGCATGATGATAATAGAATGGAGAATAAAGGGATGTGTTAATTAATAAGCATCTTTGAACAAAACACGAGGAATAAAATTACATTTATCTTTAGCTGGAAGAGTAAAATTGTGAGTTCTTGTCCTTAAGTCGTAGTTATCGTGTCGTGGGGGAGGAAAAATACCACGAAGGACATGGTAAGGCTGGCAACAGATTCTTTTAAATAAGCCAGCATCTGCAGCATCAATCATGTTATCCAAACTTGGGATGGAGGGCAGAAGGAAACTTCTGCGCATGGTTCGATGTAACATGCGTTCTATCCTATCCCTATCATATTTGCTGGTATAACCCCACCAGGCTACGGTGTAAGGTATTGCAACTAAACATTTGTATAGTGCCTTATGATACATTTAGAAGTCGCTTTCCGGTGACTTCTTGTAATGTAATGTGATGTTATTTGATGTGGTGGGATGTACTGTGATTGATTTAGTTTGAAGTAATGAACGGAATGAGCGGCGCTTTTTAATTTTCAGATACGATTCGATGTATTAAATGTAATGACTATAATACACCGTAACTTAACATCTTTTATATCCTTGTATGTACAAGGATTTGGAGGTCGTAGTCAATAAAATAGTTGTCTATAGGCCCCTATGTTGGGCTCCGCACTAGGACCGTGCCCTGCCTTTGTGAGTTCTCTGTGGTTGGCCCAAAGCTGTGGAACTCACATCCCATTTATGAACGTTCTGTTAGCTCTTAATGTTAAGACTCATATGTCTCAACTTGCTAACTTCCCATAGCCTGTCTACTAAATTTCCCAACCCATTGGATTTTGATCGTAATTTCCCAACTGACTGCGAGTTTTGATTAATTATTACTACTACTTTTATTATTATTATTATTATTATTATTATTATTATTATTATTATTATTATTATTATTATTATTATTATTATTATTATTATTATTAATATTATTATTATTATTATTATTATTATTATTATTATTATTATTATTATTATTATTATTATTATTATTATTATTATTATTATTATTATTATTATTATTAAGGAGCTTTTATATAGCGCCCCTTCAAGGTGACCTACTCAGGAGCGCTCCTAGTCCAACCACGGCTAAAGAGAGTTGTTTTCAAGTTTGTAAGAAACAAGGTACAGTGAGTCATAGGGACCAGGCGGAGTGCTACAGGAAGACCATTCCAGGTTGCGGGGCCAGCGACCGAAAAAGAACGGCGCTGCATAATGGCTGTTAAGGTAAAACGATCATCGATTTATGCCCTGAGAATTGACGGCGCTATATAAGCCATTAGAATATGTAACATTATATCCTAGCTGCATTGGTTTCCCAGTCACTTTTAGTAAACGCTCGTCGTTAAAGTTTTGAAACGACCATGAATTGGTATCTTTACATTACAATAAAGGCGGTATTATATGAGTCATTTTGTTAGACTAGATATGTTTTCCTGTAGAGTAGAGGAGACATCCGTCATCACAGCTAGTCAAGACATATGATGTCAACCTATAAAGAGGCACAGAAACATTGTTTCTCGCCTATGTACTTACCTCGACCAGAACCAGAGTTCGAGCTTCACACAGAAGATCCTTGCATCGAATGTACTCTCTCTATCTCTCACCCGCAGTGGTCGGTGATCGGTCCTAAGACTCGCCTTTGTCGGAAGCCTAGATCACAGTAAATAGGCCCTAAGAACCAGTGCGTACCTGTTATTGCAAGATTGACGACATTGCCTTTCATAGAATTTTATGTGTGGAGTCGACTCGGTATATGGCCGACTCGTTAGAAATATTTCTATGGCACTTAAAGTAAAGGCCTATGACTTGCCTATAATAAAAGTTGGTCGCACACAGATCTATACATATACTGCATGCGCTTATGGACAATGTGTCAGTGCATATTTTAAGGAATTTTGACTACTGGGACAAAATCAGCCATGGGTCTAGTTCATGATCTTTCTTTGGAACTCGTCTCTCAGAGGTGGGTCGGAGAAAGTCGGCCATGATCTGGTCGAAGAACTTTTTTTAAGGAATTAATCTTCACAAACTTACAACTTTTAGACTTTTTCTAAAAAAAATTTCTAAATTCATCTCCCAAAAAGGTTGATGACCTTTTTTCTAGTCATCACCTTCTTTTACAACTTTTCTCGGGTCTCCCAACCAATAACACAATAACAAGGGGTCATTCAACAATAATGTCATACCTTTCTCATTATACTACTGGGACAAATCTTTAAATTCTTGCAACATTTGTCCCACTAGTTGTACTTTATACATACATTGCCTGGGACAAATCGCTCTGATTACTGGGACAAATCCTAAGACTACTGGGACATTTGTCCCACTAGTTATACAGTTAAAATATGCCCTGCAATGTGTCGACGCATTTACGTAAAAACTCGTATCTTAACTGACAAATACCCGGCGATTGTATTCGCGGCCTTGACCTGATAGGTAGACCTAACCCTGCAGAAGAGTGCTCTGCTATTCAAAAGGTACGATAAAATCCTTATCGAGGTCGTTTTAGGAACCTCAGTCAACGACCAGTCAAAGGCATCAGGCACCGCGAGAAGTACACACGTGCATGTCCAGTAGTCGTGTGTTTTATTCCTTTAACATACGCGGACTTGACATTCCGAATCGTACGAAACCATAAAAAAACCTTTTGTTATGAAGCGCCCATTAATCGATACTTAAAATTTATTCAGACATAAGTGTAACTTCTTATAGCAACGCTCCAGCGAGCTCCATGTTCAGTGACGGATTTATGTACTATGTAAGTTAAAAAAAGGCTTCAGCATATGGTCATAGGCGTAACCAGTATGAGGCAAGAGGAGGCAGTTGCACTCCTCGCACCTCCAAGTACCCCCCCCCAAACTCCACTACACCTGAATGTCTCCCGCAGTTGCCTCCTCTTGAATTGGCTAAGCCCTTGCACATGGCCTCACAATCTGCAGGAACCTAAAAGAATGTCTTGCTATTAAATAATTAAAAGGCATATATATGTTTTCAAGTTATGTGAGACCTTCTGGTGTAATTTTGTAGCAAGAGATCTCCAAGCTATATATAGCTTAGAACAGAGTTTTTAAAACTGTGGTCCGCGGACCAAGAGGGGTCCGCGAAGGATATGACGGAGTCCACGAGAGCGTTCTGAAAATATTCATTAATGATTAACACTGCATGGCTTTAGTATATTTATCGGTTCAGGGGGCTTTCACCTCCGGACGATTCACCTCTAGGGGTATTCACCTCCGGACGTTTCACCTCCGGACGTTTCACCTCCGGACGTTTCACCTCCGGACGTTTCACCTCCGGACGATTCACCTCTAGGGGCTTTCACCTCTAGGGGCTTTCACCTCTAGGGGCTTTCACCTCCAAATGTAAAATGAGACCTTTTGAAGAGATTTATTTACGCCGAAAACATAACAGACAACATACAAACTACCTTACCTCGTTTAGAAGCGCCGTATTCCAACAAATCAGATATTCTGTCAGACGACAAGTTAACTTTTGAATGTCTGTTTCTCTTGTTGGATGCTTAAATACTGCACACCGTGGTATTATATAATTACTTCTTGTTTAGAGCCTACAATTTAGAAATTGTTCCATATCTTCTTATCTAAATTCATTTCTTATGCGCCTATGGTTAATTACGGTTAATTAGGGCATACAGTCACTGGCACGCGAATTGGTCTGTCCTTATCATCTGCCGTTATCAGGTTATTAGGTATCTACTTAGCTAGGTTCTAGAAGCTTTCATTGTCTTCTTATCTCAATTCATTTCTTGTGTTCGAAATCTGCTTCATTAGTTGCATAGTTTGCATGTTGACACTAAGAAATCTACTTCATTGCTTAGTGATAATTAGTTTCATAGTTTGTATGTTGTCTGTTATGTTTTCGGCGTAAATAACTTGCGTAAATAAATCTCTTCAAAAGGTATCATTTTACATTTGGAGGTGAAAGCCCCTAGAGGTGAATGCCCCTAGAGGTGAAAGCCCCTAGAGGTGAAAGCCCCTAGAGGTGAAAGCCCCTAGAGGTGAATCGTCCGGAGGTGAAACGTCCGGAGGTGAAACGTCCGGAGGTGAATACCCCTAGAGGTGAATCGTCCGGAGGTGAAAGCCCCTGATACCTATTTATCAGCCTGTGTTTTCAAATGCATACACTACTTGTATAATTGTGGAAATAGTCTGCTTGTTATTTTTATTAAATTTTAAGTGATAAATTTTACTTTTTATATAGGCCTACTTGGGTCCGAGAGCTATGCCTAGAAAAAAGCAGGGTCCCTGGTCCAAACAATTTGAAAACCACTGGCTTAGAGACTCGTCAAAATCTAAATCCGGCACTGTCCATGTTTGCCATAGTTTAGTAGTTTAGCACAATCCAATCTGAAGGGCTTACGATGAGTGGATGTGATCGGGCATAATAGGTATATGATGATCAATGCTGGAGCTAGATGGCGAATAATATAAAAAGAAACACTGATTCGATGCAGTCTTTCGAAATGTCCATTTCAAGTCTTTAGCTAACGGGGAGTAACAGAGGATTTCCCTGGAATGGACATTCTACCGAAATATCAAGCAGATGCTCTGCGCCGTAGAAGCCGCGAATGCCATTGTAACATGTTGACATGTTGACATTACAACACTGTGTCGTTAACGTAATGCACATTATCAAAATGCACTGTATCTATCTATCTATCTATCCATCCATCCATCCATCCATCCATCCATCCATCCATCCATCCATCCATCCATCCATCCATCCATCCATCCATCCATCCATCCATCCATCCATCCATCCATCCATCCATCCATCCATCCATCCATCCATCCATCCATCCATCCATCCATCCATCCATCCATCCATCCATCCATCCATCCATCCATCCATCCATCCATCCATCCATCCATCCATCCATCCATCCATCCATCCATCCATCCATCCATCCATCCATCCATCCATCCATCCATCCATCCATCCATCCATCCATCCATCCATCCATCCATCCATCCATCCATCCATCCATCCATCCATCCATCCATCCATCCATCCATCCATCCATCCATCCATCCATCCATCCATCCATCCATCCATCCATCCATCCACCTATCCATCTATCCAAAAAGAAATGTCTTAAGAAGACCGTAAAAGGAACTAGACAGATTCCTAGGAAGGGAGCGAATCTCAAGAGGGAGATCGTTCCAAACAGTAGGACCAACCACCGAGAATGCCCTACGCTGTGCTATGGCAGTACAAGCGTAAGGAACAACAAAGTATTCCCGGGAGGCTGAGCGCAGGGATCTGCGCCTCGCACAGGCAGAGCTTAGAGTAAAGAACTCGCGAAGGTAAACCGGTGCCCGGCCTTTAGGACACATTGCCAGGCCACTGAGGAGATCCTGTAAAGGATGTGCTGCTGGATTGGGAGCCAGTGAAGGACATCTCTCGTGTAAAGTATCGTATCAAATCCTCACGTGTTGTATCTTACTGTAGGGAATTGTAGGCTATCGTCTGCTGTTGTATTATCATAAAACTGGTTGCTGTATTGAATTGCATCGTATAATATCGAAGTTTCATTGCATGGAACTGAATGTACAGCAAATTGTACAGTTTCGTATCGCATGCCTATCATATTGATAGCACAGGCTTATTATGACACGAATTCTGACATAACACGGCAAGGACATGAATCACAAGATTGGTGTAATCATAGAAAATTACCTTATTATAACACGGTCTCATCATAAGGCGTTAGGAGCCGAGATAATTATAATGTGGTTTGCCCTTGTGAGGAGGTTCTCCATAGGCGCTTTCCAAATGCTTTCCTGACTATATAGGATTTCGACTGGGCTACTCCAACCTACTGCAATTTAACACGCGGTTGCACATGAAGCAATCATGAAGTCGTCCTTGTACAAACTATAACGGCGCTATAAAAGTCATCTTGTACTCCAGATCAGATTAGAATTGTGCTAAAAAATGTCCCTACCTTCTTTGATAGTATTTCAACAGTCAACGGTAGGCCTTGTTATGGTTGTGTCAAGCCACAATCTGTACAGAGCGCTGTCTAAGTTCTGGGCCACATGAGGGCATATTAAATTGATGCCCAGCGTCTGTTTGTTATTCAAGCGATACTTCATTTTCAGTGAAGCGAGACGGAGCAACTGGTGACAGTCACAGACCGTAGCGCTTGCTGTATATATAGTCGTAGAATAAGGGCGTGAAAAGCAGTGGTATATGCGGGTGATATTCGCTTACATTATTAAAAGTCACTGCAGGTGGTAGAGGTCTTTGCTTTAATGTGTATTATAGGGTATTGTTAAGTGCCGAGGTATGTTATGGATCGTCCAGGCCAAAAGAAATCGCTGACAATGTAGTACAGGTCATAAGGCAAACACGATACACAAACTCGCATTCATGCACACACGTATGCAATAAAGAAAGTATTCAAGCTTCTAAACCAGCAGAAAGAAACATACAGATACGCACAAACACACTCTTAATATGCACACATACATATAGGCCTACAGATACTTATGTATACACGCAAATGGCAAATACATACACACAGAGAAAATTATAAACGCAATCATATAACAAACATATACACATAGTCTGTGACATAGATAAAAAAATACATAGAAACTACGTATTGGTGTTATTGTAAGGTGCACACATACTAGAAGAACTCTTAGGCTCAGAGGATATAAATCAAAAGCAATGAATGGACTTGGCAAGAAGCAAGAGAAAATAGCCAATTGATCTGAGGACTCTTAGTGAAGCCATGTGAACAAGGCTGTCATACTAGTGTCATAGCATACAATTTGCTGGTTGTGAAGCTTGCAAACTTTCTTTCTTGCTGACTTTCTCGTCTGTCTATTTACGTAACCATCAAAGTAATAAATTAATAATTTTTAAGAATAACTGCATGTAGACGATGAGGATTAGCATCGCTATCTCAGGCCCTCGGCGTTTCTTAAGGACAATACAAGATTCAGTTCTGAGAATTCTTAACGAACAAGACTTCATTGTAAAATTCGTCTCACTCTGCAAACAACCAGTTAATCCCTCTCATAAGCTCAAAGCAGTATTTTGCAAATCTTACTAATAATGGTTGTCTCATACAGAGGCGGATCCAGGGGGAGCTTATCCGGCCATGGCCCCCCATTTGAAATTTATCTTTATTTACACAGGCGTTTTCTGGGTCTTTGATGATGTTTACACAGGCGTGGCCCCCCCGCAGGCTTGGATGAGTCAAATGTACACAGGACGTGGGTCCCGTAGATGTATACTGAAGACATAAAAAAAGGTTAATGACTAAAAAAAAACTTTTTGGGGAGATGGATTGCAAAAATTTTTTTCGGTGGTCGGTAAACTGATTCCTCTCCAAGAAGATGGTTGCTTTGTATGTACAATTTTTTGGCCCCCCCTTGATAGACTTTCTGGATCCGCCCCTGGTCTCATATGCCGTCCGGTTTCTGATTCAGTCGGCTGCCGAGCCCTTCGCTCCTCTTCTGCACTCTTAGTCCCTCGGGCTCATTCCACCATTAGGTCTAGGCTTTACGTGGATACCAAACCACGTGGGTATAACTGAGAATGAGATATCCAACTCATTATATATGTAAGAAAGCAACTTCACACTTCACTGTTGACCTGAAGTAAGCCAGGAACATAAACATGCCTGTAATTACATAGATAAGTACATCATATATAGATCTATGTCAGAAAGAATGTGATGGCCAGACATCAGGATTGCACCATGAAACTTTAGAGCTATTGGTAAGTAAAAAAATAAACTTAATAAGTACAAACGGGACACAGAGAGATTAAGGCTATGACACTGTATACGGCTAAACCATTCTCTTGTTACAAATAGGTCAGCACGCTTCCGGATATTGTACCCATTGCAACACGCAGAAAACGATCAAATACCTTCTACTAAAATGTAAACTCTATAACTTAACAGTACAAATGAAATACTGGTGGTAATGATCCACCAAAAATGGTTCCAGAACTTCTATCCAATCGATCATGTGACCACGCACTATAGTTATACCCACGTGGTTTGGTATCCACGTAAAGCTCGCCATGCAGTTTTGAAGATAACGTTTTTTAATTATCATAATACGAAGGACCAAGTATGGCTTGGAGTCCGATGTCCGAGACTGAATGGCTTCTAAACTGCTTAATTAAGGAGGCAGTAAAGAATATAAATGGCTCTCTATAATCTGGTTATAATATAGTAACCAGTTTAGAGCTTGTTCAATTGCTACTGTATACCTTGTGAATATTAAAAGTGTTCACATACATGTACTAGTAAACACGTATTTATAACAGAATCAATGAAAACAGTGCATATAGTATTAAATCGTATTTATGTATTTATGACATCCCAAAATATGTGCACCATAAATGCATATATATATATACATATATATATATATGCATTTATGGTGTACATATTTTGGGATATATATATATATATATATATGCATTTATGGATAAACGCCGGTCGGTTTCTTTAAGGTAGCTATAGAAGTAGTCAGATAATAGTAGTACCTACATGAATATTGATTTATGATACTATAAACTACAGACTATATTCTTGTGACTTCATAGGATACATTTTTATTATGCATATATATACATATATGTATTATTGTATATAGCTTGTCACGAGAAACCTACATTTTGACCTCGTCTATTCGTTAGCGGAATGGTATATTGGTATTTATGAGAACGACCGTGGATATTATATCAGGGACAGAAAGAAATGGAGCCATCTTGTTCAAACCTCGTCGGCACACACCTGTCGGAAGAGAGAAGAAGAAGAAGAAGATATTGTCTGACGGAGTGTATTTCTTCAAGGAGATATACTTCTCTGCATGCTCAACTTCTTCTCAGTCTGCTTCGACTCTTCGAGACATTCCCTCTCTTTGATGTATTCGTCACGATTTGTGTAAATTATTGCAAAGAAAATCAGAAACGACCACAGGCGTTCCACAAAAAAATCTTTGCAATCGTTCAAATGTGCGACAGTAATCGTAATCTCAAGATTTGTACAGCAACCAAAAGAGCTAAGTTGTGGAGCAGGCACATAGGGGCATGTTACTTCGCTGTCCATGGATTTCTTAAATCCGAAAAGTAAGCAAAGTAATTGCTAGTATAACATACGATACTTAATGGCGGCGTCAGAATTACTGGAAGTTTGACGATCGAAGATTCCAAGTGCCAAAGATGGTCACCGCGCAAGAAAGTCAATGTTGACCGATCTAATTTCGTCTGATGTAATCTAATTTTATCTTACCTGATATCATCTCATCTGATGTCATCTCAACTGATCTCATCTCATTTCATCTTGCCTGATCTCATATTGGATCATCTTATCTCTATTGCACTTTAATCATGACATCATGTCGTTTACAATGACTTCAACAGGAGCACTAGGCCCTAGCGTAACGTACAAAGTCGATAATCGCTTCGAAATGGTTTGTCAGCTTAAGACCAGTTGACTTAGTGGATGACCAAGCCGTCTGAGATACGCCATGAGGAAACACAAAGCCGTTAAGGCACCTGTTGATTTTTATTAGACATGTTATAACATTTACCAATCAGTAAATATGGTGTTTTATAAATAATTTCTTTGGCCTAAAACCGTACCAAATCGCCTGCCATAGTTAGAACGGATTTAGGGCCATTACTTATAACTTTAAATGCAATAAATCAGGCCCGGCTCAAGACATTTGGCGGCCCTGGGCAAATCGACGGCCCTAGGCAAACCGGCGGCCCTAAGCACAAAAAGTTGATGACCTTTTGAGTCATTCACCTCTTTTTACGAATAATAATTAAATAATTTTTGAAAAATGGGAAATTGGCGGCCCCTAAAAATCGGCGGCCCTGGGCGGCTGCCCAGTTGCCCATATGGACGAACCGGGCCTGCAATAAATTTTTATAAACCGCTCATATTTTCTCCTAACAATAAAATCACTTGTTCTCAACTCCTCGGTCTTGAGCAGTTGAGAACAAATGATTTATTGCTAGGAGAAAATATGAGCGGTTTATAAAATTTTAGAGCATTTCAAGTTAGAGGTAAATCCGGGCTGACAAGGACGAGGGGCAGACGACTTGGTACAGTTGTTGGCCAAAAAATTGCATGCTTCACAGCTGCATCAAAGTTGCAACACAGCTTTTGAGTTCATTGCAGTACTTAAGCCTACAATTATTTTACAACGACCTATGTATTAGAAGGCTGGTTTTATGACTACATGCCTATCTTTATTGGTCATTGTGACTTTTGGCTTTGTTTGTCAACTTACAAGGTAACTCCTCAGTCTTATGACATTTGAAGCGCAGCATGTTAAAACAATGATTCCGAACCAAATATGAATATAACAAGGGCCACAAAACTGATCAGAAACCACTCAAGACAGGTAAACAACAAGGAAAAGCAATCGGTCGATAAGTACATAGGTGAAATAGGTGACAATAATAGCTAATAAACCCATAATTAATTTTTACAGCATGTCGTTTAAGACTGACCAGTGGCGTCACTAGGGCTGGTGTCACCCAGTGCGGTAGTCATGGTGTCACCCTCATTAAAGGTTCAAAACAATAAATTAGCATAGAGTTTCAGAAAAGAGAATTCGTCTCGCAAAAAAATCTGATGACCTTTTTTAGGAATTCGTCATCTTACAAATTTCATCATTTTGTCGTGACACTTGGTGTCACCCCCTCTGAGGGTGTCACCCGGTGCGGTCCGCACGCTCCGCACCCCCCTCGTGACGCCACTGAGACTGACTTTATGACAATGCCTCTGTTTTTATTGTCTCTTTATGCCAAGCAAGTCAACAAGCAAACACTCATTTGAAGCATAGCATATTAATAGAATGATTCAGAGCGGACTTTATGGGGCATTATTTTGATGACGCTACAGTGTCTAGATACGCACGTGCACTCGAACTACAAAAATGATCAGAAAATACTCAAAGCAAGCAAATGAAAAGGTAACGGAGACAAGAAATAAGAAGAAGCCCAACTTGATTAACTCCACAATGAGCTCAGCAGTTAGCACCGCTGCTCGTCCGTTTGTCCATTTGTTCCTTCGTTCATTCATGCACTTCTTTAGCTTACTTTACCTTAATTTAACATACCTTGTAGTCGATTGCATCACAACCCTGTTCTTAGATCATTCTGTTGACAGGGAAATCGCCTTGGAGCAAGTCGATTTCATTCAACACCCGATATTCAAATTCTCAACAGATCTCCACAAGACACTGTTTCTATAGACCTACATAGATGCTGCCAGGGTTTCCGTTAGAGCCCCAAAAAGAGGACGTACCTACGTTCTGGCCTAGAATTTTGGACGTAGCTCATTTCTAACGGTGATCACACCGGGCGTATATGACATAACAGAATACACAATCAATCACACATTTTATTATGAATATTGAAGACAGCATTTTCAAGTTTCAACTAGTTTGTATACGACAAAAACAACATTACTAATGCATAAACAAACAGAAAAATGTAATAATGTCACAGTAACTGTAGTTTCTTTATTTGACCGTTGAATGTCCGACGATTAAAAAATTGACGTATGCAACTCACCATTGGGATTTTACTTACGACTAGCCCGAATATTTGGCACGTTTTGGACATTTGTCACGGGCGTAAAAAACGGCCATTTTGGGCGTTAACGGAAACACTGGATGTTGCGAAGGCGAAAAACATTTGTAACTTGAGCTAAAAGTGTTTAAGAAATTTAATTCGCTTCCCTGCTAATCCGGTTTAATCCAAATCCTGCAAATCCAAATTAAGTGTGCACACACTGATGCGTGAACTTGTCCGCTTACAAATAGATAGGCTATTGAGCTGTTGTGACGTTCATAGAACAGTTTCGCTTATATTCGCTAGGTGGCAGTCATTACAGCAGTTCCACGTGTCATACAGTGGAACGTATAGTTTAGGTACTCATCTTTTACTCTGCGGTTCTTGAGCCTGTAATGGACGAGTTCCAGGGCATCACAGAATTTGCCATTTACTTCTCTGCTAACCACGAAACCAAATCCTGCTGTTTGGTGAGTGGTGACATGTGCGCGCAAACACCTTTCCCAGGTCACTACACCGAGTGCGCTCTTCGGAAGATGTTAGTTAGTGATATATATTGCGTGTAGATGATAAGAGGCACCGCATAAGCGTCGTTGTCTTCATCATCATTATCATCACCTTCATCATCATCGTCATCGTCGTCAATATGATGATCATCATCAGTATCAATTATCACTGCACTATCAGCGTCTTCCCCTCACCATCTTCATCAACGTCACTGTCGCCATCATCATAGTCATCATCAAGAGTCCAACGATCACCGAATCAGCTGATTCAAGACTGGACATTGACCTGATTACGACTTGGTTTTGGTGTGCCATCGGTTGATGCCTTGTACAATAGACACCGGCGCAATAGAAGTTACTAATAACTATTACAATTATCTCTTACACTCGCTCAGTCTTTCACTTTGTAATTATATTTGATGCCGGCTGCAACTACGCCCCTACCCGTAGTGCCAATGTTGCCAGTCCCAAGCTTCGAAAATGGAGAAGGGCTACGTCAACGGCCCTGGTATCCATGAGAAGTCGTTAAACACGGAAACTACTGATTCCGGCTGTTAAGTGACAATATTTCTCAGTCTTACTGTTCTGTCTTTCTGTTTCTTTCTGTATTTGTCTCTTTCTCTCTGTATGTCTGTCTATCTCTGTATAATAAATAAAGTCAGGTAGGATAGAAAGGCATGAAAGAGAACAACGAGGGAGAGAAGAATGGAAAAAGAATAAAAGAGAGGATTTCTAAGGCTGAATGTCCTGTACCTTTTAACGAAATTGGCTTACCTCGAGTCCTTTCTTTCGGGATATCTTTCTGTTTGTTTGTTAGTCTGTTTGTCTAGATCTGTCCGTGTCTCTCCTTCTCTAGTTCCGTGTCTCTGTGCTTCACTATATCTGACACTCGTTCAGTCTTTCGCTTGTTGTCTCTCACTTTGTCTGTTGCTTTGGCTGTCTTTGTCAGTGTTTGACCTTCTAGTTGTCTCTGTGCCAGACCGTGTCTGTGCCTTTATAGCTTCTTCTGCCGTTACCTCTTTCTCTGACTCTATGCTTGATTGTTGGGTGTTGATCCATCGGTCCGCCTGTTTGATTGCCTGTGTGTCTGTCTGTCTGATTGCCTCTTTTTTTAGTATGTATGTCTTTTTGAATAATATAATAATAATAATTTTCGTTTAATATCTTCAAACTGACAATAACGCAGTATGATTACAAATCAGTATGAACGGATGATCACAAGTTATTACAGGAGTCGAATTTAACTGTACACGGCAGCCATGCAATGCGCCCATCACGTCCTACATCTCATTTTAACAAACGCGCCATCTCGCGAATGAAAGGCTGAGTGGACCTAAATTTGTGAGGGTTGCGGGAAGCGATCCCGCTACCGCTTGCTCTTCAGGCCAGTGATGTTACCACTACTCTATGCCCACTCCCCCATGCCTGTCTTTCTGCTTGCCTAACTACATGTGTGCATGTTTGTCCGTATGTCTGCTTGCTGTGTGTTTGCTTGTCTGTGTGCTTGCTTGTCTGTGTGTTCGTTTGTCTGTATGTTTGCTTGTCTGTTTGTTTGCTTGCTGTATTTTCTGGTTGTCTATGTCTTTGCTTGTCTGCCCTGACCATCTAATCATCTGACCCATATAGCATACAGTTCTACAAATGGAACGTCACACAAAGGAACCTCAGTTGAAGAATCCGGATCATCCAACTGGACAAGGGACGCTCCAAGTTTCCACTGAATAGCACAAGATTGGTTCGTCACTCTGCACGTGACTTCAATCAGAGCGTCCACTTTATATTGAGCCACAATAAAAGGCTTTATTCGGTCAATGGACGTATTAATAAGGAAAAGCCCACAAAGTTTGCATAACTAAGGCTCCAGTCTGAAGACCGGAAATTCTTCATCAAAGAGGGATGCATGTGGCTTCAATGGCTGCTGAAGCGGTTGTCAACGGCAACGAGTTCATCGACTGATTGTCCAATCAATTCCGGCGTCAGATATCTCGGATTACATCCGAGCGCCTCTGACGAGTTTCCTTTGAAGTGGCGCTACACAAATTTGAAATTACGATTACAATCTCCAAGCATTTGTATTTTATCCGACATACATAACCTGCAGAAAAATTTAGTTAGCGTATAAAGATTAAGAAATTAATAGTTTTATATGTATTTATGTTTATGATGCCATCTTTCAAGTGTTGATGGAAATGCGTTGGTTGGCTCTACAAGCGTGCGTGGGCGAGCCTGGCAGCCATTTGTGACTGTTCTAGATTACTATGCATTGTTTTGCTAACTGATGTAATCCTAGTTCTTTATGGCATTTAACATCATATAGGTTAGCGTAGAGAGCCTCTGATTGGTTGCGCTCTTTTAGTGGCGCTATCCAGGGACGCCATTTAGGGGGTGCATTTGCCCCTCTTCCATTTGATTTTTTTTAAGGAAAAAGGATGGAACAAGAAAAGGAGGAAGAAGAAAGGGGTAAAAAAAAGGGAAAAAGCTGATACTCAAATTCAGGGACGTCATATCATGCAGCATTTTGCACACGTAGGCTAAATACAAAACTGAACAAGCTGGCCAAATTCCCCCGGAAAATATTCAAATGACGTCCTTGCCCACACCCCAGAAAAAGCTGAAATGACGGCCCTGGCGCTATCTAAATGGTCTGCTACAATTACAATTTATATGATTCATTTATGTTATCTTTTACATATTATGTTTAGATACCTATGGTGAAATTTTGGCTTTGCTATCTTCCGCAATGGGGGAAAACATTGGCAGATTAGAAATTTATGGGCAAAGTGTATCATTGGCAGATACTGTGCACGAGTGGCGAAGATCGTGTCAGGATAGAAATTAGAAGGAAAATGATCCTGCAGTGGAAGGCTGCTTCACGTCTTTCCCCAAATTGACGGAGAGAAATTAGAGGGAAATGGTTCACAGTGGCACGTAGCCTCAGCTCTTTTCCCTATCGACGGAGAGAAATTTGAGAGAAAATGTTACCTTAATAGTTGACAGTCCGAACCAGTGAAGAATGCTTTCCTATCTTTCTCTAGAAATCGCACCCTTGTGCAGAGCAAGGGACAAAGTTTGGCTAGATATATTCCCTCTTATCATTCTGAAGAGCAAATGCCATGGTGTCTAACCGACTCGAACACTGTCATTTCATTTGTCACTGGTGGTATCATTAAGCTAGATTTGCAATGACTACAAATGGTTCAATACCCTCTGACGAGAGCCATAACAAATACACTTATATATATCAGCATATTACAGCAATATTACACTTAATACATTGACCGTCCCTAGAGCAAAGTTGAATATCTGTCACAAACATCTCAAGATACTTAACATTGTACTCGACCAACATTAACCGTTGCTGTGACTTGCGGCAAAACAGTGTTGTGCACTCAGCGTTAATTAATTATCCAAAGAATTCACTACCAGGTTATGTGCGTTCTGTCACCGTTGTTGTTGTTCGCTGTTTAACGATACTGTGTCATAGCAAAGATGATTAGCGTCGCCCTCCTCCTCCTTTATCCAGGCTTGGGACTGGCACTACCAAGGTACGAGCAGTGGCGGAGGACTCTGTTCTATTACATGTAGTTCTTATATGTGATTCAGTTTAAATCATAAGACTAACCTGTGACTCGCTGACCTCGGGGAGCCAGACTTCCTGTCGCTCTGACATTTCGGATTTCAACTTTGATTCCCCAATGAATCATTGATTTTTTTATTACGATTTCATCTGAAACTATCATCGATTGATGACTTATAAACGTCTTTGGATTAGATTAATATATATGTAAAAACATGTATAAATATATGTATAAATATGTGAATGTAGTAGGCCTATGTATGAAGATTATGCAAGATTATATGTGTGAAAGGAAGTCACGAAGAGGTACGTCTTTCCTTCCTTCCTCTCCCTCTCCTCCTCTTACCCTTCCACTGCCTTTGCCTCTTCTTCCTTGCCTTCTACTGCTCTTTTTCCTATTCCTGCTTTTTCCATTTAAATATAAAATGTCAGGAATAATTTGTATACCGAGAATATATGGAGAATTTATGTGTGCATGCGTGAGAGAGGGGGAACGAGAGGAAGAGGGAGAGGGAGTGTGTGCGGAATTGCTTGGGAGTGGCTTGGGAGAGTCTCCGAGATAATCCACTACCATGACATTTTCCTTCGAAAGATACAGAGAAAGTCAGTTGAAAACATAGAGAGATAGCCGGACGGACAGAGACGAATACAAAGGCGGAGATGGAGCGAGACAGAGACGGAGAGACAGAGACGGAGAGTCAGAGAGACCGTAAAGACTCATCACTAGTCCATCGGCTATAAATGCCGGGGAACACAGAATCCTCAGCATAACACTCTCCAGACAATACACGATAAACTATAAAGATAATTGTATTATCTACTGGTTCCATGCATAAGTATGTATCAGAGTATTTGTATAGCGCCTTTAGAGGGAGTTCTCATAGGCACAACTACTTATAAACTGGATTGGCGAATTGACAAATGGCGTCGATACTAGGAAATAACTATGATTCGTATAGAAAATCAAAGGACGTAATACATCTCGCAGATCACACGGGATCATGACGTCAGAATTGAAATCGAAATATATATTTTTTAATATGATATTTCTCATATATCACATAATCTATGTTCTGTATATAACAAGCCATTTTTGGCCTGTGAGACACACAAAGATGGCATGATTGCAAACTGCCTTAGAAGTAAGCTATGATTTGAAATATGAGTCTAAAACTATGTGATCTTGCTCTGTTTCAATAGACCCAATAGACGTGTCGTTCACGTAAGCAATAGAAAATGATGCGTGTTGTGTGAATGTTTGTGTTACGGTGGATTCAAATTGATCCCCGTTGTCCGGAATGCGAATATTTGGGGCGACGGGAAGATAATTGGTCGTTTCTGGTATAATTCTGGTCTGTCGTTTCTTCGATGGAACTGAGTAGATTGTCCATGACTGTCAGAGTAAATCTAAGATGTGAAACGGCATATAAAACAGAGTTCTGTGAAACCTTTATGGCAAAACATTATATTCATTCTATCTACTGAACACTTACTGAGCGACCTGGTTTCTTCAACGGATTACCATATTTCATTTGTTTCACTTGAATCGACCATCAATAATTGATGCCTCATGCGTTATGAGAGAGCGTTATAGTCGCCATCGGATTTGATTTGATTTGATTTATACAAACCGACAAAAAGACTTTCCATATCCTGATCGATTGAAGGCAAAAGAAAGAGAGCTCCAGAGCTCCAAGGTGATACGGACTGTTCAAAGAGACGGGACAGACCGGCTGCGCATAGCCTGTGAGTAGGCTTCTTGAAGAGGCGCTATATAAATTATCAAAATGAATGAACGAACAACGCCTGCGGATAAGTTGAATCTCCCTGATGCAGTTTGGGTGGTGCGGATAAATTTTGGAGATTTACATAACACTACGACACATTGCATGACAATGCATCATCACATTGCATGAAATTACAATCATAGTTACATTACATGCTACCTGACGGACGACACCTGTAATGAGTAGACTGACTTGCCTCTGAGCTTAGGATCGAGGCATAGTCGCCCTTACAGAATGGCTCTCTGTTTAAAACAGGTGTTCACTCTGCTACAATATACGACTATCAGGTGATTGATACGTTTGAATTTTACATCTAATTCCTGGGTTCGAATCCAAGGTCGTATATAACTGACTATCGTTGTGAATCCGTAGCGTTGTGCGGTCGAAGGATTGCTGGTGTCGTGTGTGTGCCTCAGCCGAGATTTCCTCAACCGCAGTACAGTTCCTCTAAGCGTGTAATAAACGGTTATCCTCCTTCGAATAATCGTTGTGTAACTTAATGTCGCCCAAGAGATCCATTTTTCTAAACAATGGGGATCGCGCTGAAACCAACTTGATGCACAATGCAAGCGTCTGTTGGCTATCAACCCCTGGAAACCGGACTACCCTCTGGAATCGGGACTCGGGCCTCCTTTTGACTACCGTCTGGAAAACCCCTCAGACTTGACGCAGCGCTCGTGAATAAGCTGGTGCCCCGCGCTTGGCTTTCGAGTGGCGCTTTAGAAGTTTGGAGCTTACGATTACGCTTGCAATGTCAGTTGCCACAAAACTAAACGGAAATTGTTCACCTTCAATTTTTCAAAAAGTTGCCGACTTTTTGTTAACTTTCTCACATCTAAGATTTTCCTGCGTCCAGCAAGGGTGTTTTTGGCATTACGGTTTTCCTTGGTCATTATACAACTACAGTGTCGATGCAAGTATAAACTGTTTTCGCCAGTTAAGTTTTATCTCCTTAACAGAGACTTTGAATCGGTTTAGCAATCCGCTTATAATGGACGTCCACCCACTCATAGCCGCCACAATGCGATATATTTGTATCCGTCTATTTTTTCTTTGTCTGCTGTATGTCTGTTTGTGTGTTTATCTGTCTTTCTGTCTGTCTGTATATCTATCCGTCTGCCTCTGTCCGTCTGTCTGTCTGTGTGTACGTATTTATGCATGCGCGCGCATGTATGCATGTGTGCGTCTGTATGTATGTATGTATGTATGTATGTATGTATGTATGTATGTATGTATGTATGTATGTATGTATGTATGTATGTATGTATGTATGTATGTATGTATGTATGTATGTACGTATGTATGTATGCAT
>OY744605.1:73724099-73874099 GCA_963556255.1 Allolobophora icterica
TGTCGCCTCTTTTAAAACGACCACGCTCTTAACGCCCCTCGTACAGCTGCTTAACTTCTCTCTGTCGTCTTAGTGAAAAGACGCCTTTAATAGTCGCGATTTTTGTAGCGCAATTTTCTTGTTAATGCAAATATGGCACGAGAAAATGCGCTATTCTCACAACTGATGAAGTCGTTAGTGGTCTTACTGGAGGTTTGACACATCGTTACGCTAACAAGGATCGCCTATCAGGATCTCAATGGTGGCAGATTGATGCAGCGCTGGCCTATCGTCTCAACGTGTGAAGTTCGAAACCCGGAGAGCCATTAGAGAGTTTATTGTTTAGCCAAGTAAGGATAGATTGTTCAGTTGAGCAGTGGCGTCACTAGAGGGGTGCGAGGGGTGCGGTCCGCACCGGGTGACACCTTCAGAGGGGTGACACCAAAATTTGTGTGCAGAGTTTCAGCAGAATTTTACTATTTTTAAATGAACAATAACAGATAACAACAAAAACATTTTTCGTCAGCCCAGCTTACATGTACTGTATCAGTTTCAATTTACAAAAAATTCTGAGCATAATGTATGGTCTGGTAAAGGACTAAGGGAGGAGGTCCGTGGGGTGACACCATGACATACCACACTGGGTGGCACCAATCCTAGTGACGCCACTGCAGTTGAGTATCTTCATCAGCCAGTAGTATAGCAATGAGCGATATCGTTGAAAGGGACGCATCATACATGAACGACAACTTTACCTGCCTGACCCTCATCTTACTTATCTACATGTAATCTTACCTTACCATATCTGACCTTGTCTGATCTTACTTTACATACGTACATGCATAAATACGGACCTATAACAACTGTAGTAATTCCCTAAGCATCACAACGGAACCTAAATTCACTTCAACAGATCGATTATACTCTACAGTTCGCCCAAAACTTGCACTAAGTTAGATAAGTTCTACATTTTACAGTTCATTGGACAGCTCCAGTCACTCCTCTCTTATGACTCTAACTCGCATCCAACCGTTTGTTGTCCACTGTACATAATCCAAGTTCAACACTCCGTTTTAGAATCTTCCAGTCTCGTTCTAAAATACCTAAACCTTAACAATCTTATAGTCCGTATCTAAAATCCCTCAACAGTTACAATATTTACAACATATATGTATATAGGTAGGCCAACGTATGCATTGCATGCATGCAAAGAAACATATCATATATGTACGTATATATATAGATCTATATATGTATGTTTAACATAGTTTATGTACGGATGAATTACATAATTTATGCATGGATGTACCAACATTTATGTGTATGTATGCAACTATGTATGGATGGACTACATGAAGACATGCATGAATACTTGGCTTACATGTATGTTTGTATGTAAATATTATGTAGATAAACACATACATACATAGAATATGTATTACATATACATACATATACATGTATTATCTAATACAAATATAGCATATATTCATGTAAGCATATATAGTATCCACTATCCATGTTCATGTATACTTCGAGTATTCTCTTATAGATAACGTACTATAGCTTGTGTAACTGAAAAGGTTAGTATCGTCATTTAGTGCAATAGAGGATATAGGAAATTAATACTTATCTATAGCTCCGTTGTTCTTCCTCCTCCTCCTCCTCCTCGTTCTCTTCCTCCTCATCCTCCTCCTCGTTCTCCTCCTCCTCATCCTCCTCAAACAGTTTAATGGCTGCTCAGATTGGTCTACACAAGGCGAGATGCTCCTCTGTCTCAGCAACCGAAAGATTGGCGTCTCCGTTTGGAGTTGATTTCGCCTCATCTCATCGATTTCGAAGGAGGTGGACAGGCAGTACGCATGAGTGAAGTGACACTGTGACAACTGATTGCCCTTCAGTGACTGACGCTTTAGACCAGGACCTGTCTCATCCTCTCTCACTCTCGCTCTCTCTTGCACTCTCTCTCTCTCTCGCGCTCTCTATCCTTCTTCACGTTTTTTCTCTCGCTCTCTCTATCTCTCTCGCTCTATCTCTCACTCACTTTCTCTCTCTGTCTTTCCCTCACTCGCTCTCGCGCTCTCTATCCTTCTTCCCGTTTTCTCTCTCTCTCTCTCTCCCTCGCTCTCTCTCGCGCTCTCTATCCTTCTTCCCGTGTTTTCTCTCTCTCCCTCCCTCCCTCTCCCTCCCTCCCTCTCTCTGTCTCTGTCTCTGTCTCTGTCTCTCTGTCTGTCTGTCTGTCTGTCTGTCTGTCTGTCTGTCTGTCTCTCTCTCTCTCTCTCTCTCTATCCTCTATCTCTATCTCTCACTCTTTCTCTCTCTTTCTCTGTCTGTCTGTCTGTCTGTCTCTCTCTCTCTCTCTGTCTCTCTCTCTCTCTGACTTTCTTCCTACCATGTCCTTTTTAATCTTCAACCCTATCTCGCTCCTCTCCTTTGTCCTTTCCTCTCTTGCCCTTGCTAGTTCTTGTCTCTCCGTCCATCAGTTCACCCACCCAACCAATCCCACAAACCAATCTACCAATCCACCAACCCATGCAAACATGCACTCATCCATCCATCCACCCCTCCTTCTATCTACCCACCCTTCCTTCCTTCCTTCCTTCCTTCCTTCCTTCCTTCCTTCCTTCCTTCCTTCCTTCCTTCCTTCCTTCCTTCCTTCCTTCCTTCCTTCCATACAGGCAGCCAGCGATTCTCCCTTCACTGTGTCTGTCCTTTGTGTCCTGGCTCTCGGTCACCCTATTCCCGTTGACAGGTCTTGCCTGTCTCTTTTACTCTTACATCTAGTCGATCCATCATCGACCATCGTCGTCTGCAGGGCAATGGTCGATTCATCCATTCATTAATTCTTTCATTCACTCACTCACATTCATTAATTCAGATGCCTCTAGCATGCCTCAAGATCATCATGATTTCGTATGACGTAAACATATAGTAGGCCCTATCACGTGATGTTGTGCACTGAACTGAACTGCGAACTGTCTCTCTTGTGAATTGTTTTGAACTGAGCATTTGTGTGCAAAATGATATTGTTTGCATCATTTTACTCTGGACGATCATTTAACAGCTGTCTATTAGGAAAGTGACTTGTGGCCTGGAGTTTCTGGTGGGAGCTCTGTGACAGAGACAGTTTCTCATCGGAACTAATAATAATAATATAAGGCTCTTCATAATTATATAGAGCCGTAATCGTTAAGCATAAGGCTTCCTTCGATGGTTGCTTCAAGTTAAATTGCACTTATGAAAAAACCATATTAAGTTGGAGAATTGCGGTCCAGGTCTGATAGTTTAGGGAAACCTGAAGTCCGACAATATTGGATTAGGAAGGTGAAACAGTCGACTCAATTACGGACTATAAGGACTCTTAAGTTTAGACCTTAGTGGCATTAAACCAAGAAAACGAAATATTCGCATATTATCGCAACATATGCAAGAGACGCTACAACGGCTTCTATATTTGTATTGAAATCTGGCTTCGCCGATGGTTTACGATTTTTAACCAGGGTACATTGGGGTTATTATAATGGCACAATGTAAAAGTAGAGTAGAGTGGTGGAGTGGGGTGCAGTTTAATGGATTTGACTGGATTAGGATGGAGTGGACAAGGCTGGACTCGACTAAACCAGACTAAACGAACCTAATTTAAAGTGAGACACTGTACTGGTTTCCTGTCTATGACAGCCTTCTGTTCAATGTCTTTCTATTGGGGCAAGCGTGGAAATTGAAATACACGGGGAACCCCGTTTCTTTCTCGACACTGAAACGAAGAGTTTAAATTTCGGTGGATCCGCACCTCTGTACAACGATTCGAGCATATCGGACTTTTTTTAGTTGTATCGTTATTCCTCAACGCAACATGAAAGGAACATGACATCAAGTGTCATCCCTAAATGAGATTCCTTTGGTAGGATCTACATGTGTTCGAGAGCCTTGAAGTGGTGGCTATTCTAGTTATTCAAGCATTACAGATGAACGTGTTGCTTCAAGTGAACTCTAACGTAATTTAGGAAAGAAAGGAGAGCCTTCAAGGTGTTCCTAGAAAGCGCTATAGAAATGTTACATCGTATTACGTTACATTACTTCACATTTTACTAGGCCTACATTACATCGGGAAATCCTTCTGGAACTGTCTTCTACTAGACATTAACATCCGAAATGTTCAAACAGAAAGACTTTCGTCTTAAATTTTTAGATCGAATCTTGGGTAATACTGGAAACGGCGGTCCCAAATTCGGCTAATACTGGAAACGGCGGTCCCAAAATATAAAATCGGTATGTATTCACATATGTACGTATGTATGTATGTACATGTGTATATATGTATGTATGTATGTACATGTGTATGTATGTATGTATGTATGTATATATGTATGTATGTATGTATATATGTATGTATGTATGTACGTGCGTGTGTATGTATGTGTGTATGCATGTATGTGTGTGTATATATGTATGTGCATACATACATATATACATACATATATACACACATACATTTCTTGTCTTTATATTAAATTCCTATGTGAACCCATTACTACATACCGATTTATTTAATTTGATAATTTGGGACCGCCGTTTCCAGTATAACCGAATCTTGCTCTACGTATAGTTCGAATACGCAACACTGGACAGACTATGGGGCGTAGTTGATAACAACTTAATTAAAATAGGCCTAACTGATATCATAGACGATAGAGTCAAGTAGGAAAATAAAACAGACTAGCTATGCACTCCCTTTAATCTAGATAGATATCAACTGGCGAACATGTTCTAGAGTCCGGGAAACTCAAGGAGAACAATTAACTTTAAATAAAATTTAATAGGCCTAAATGTTAAATTTCCAGACTAAAAGTCTTTCCGTTCTTGTATACATCACCTTTAAAGTTTATCGAACAAACTGGATGATGTATCATTCTACAGCGAAATCTTGCGGAATTTTTTTTACATTCCTCAGGGTTCATTTAAATAAATATCAGTGAAACAGTTCCAATTGTAAATAAATATTACTACACATTGAACTCAGAAGTCTCTAAATTTGAAATAAACTAACGCTTAATCATATAGCAATAAATTTCACTTTAACGCAGTTTTGTTTGCAAATGATTTAAATTTGAAACTCAATAACTAAATAACATCATCCATCGTTCTATCATAAGTTCAGTCACACGCTAGAATAATTATATTCAGCGAGAAACTAAACATGGCCAGCGACCCGTGATTACGCATCAAAGAAACGCCACTCATTATGACGTCACGTGTCTCTATGTTCCAATAGTAATGTCTTGTTTGCTCTTTCTGTCGGCATTTCAAGGATTTAGAAAATTTCGCGTCCATGAGCGGGACCGACCCTTCTCCCGAACCTCATGTACCTCTTTCCAAAGCGCATGTATCTCTTATCGTCTTCGTTTGGATAGGCTGTATCGACATCCTCAAGATCGTCGGTGCTGGAACGGCCGAATCTCATGTAGCGTTTATTGACCCAATCGGAAGGCGGCATTCTCCAGGACTGGGACCGTGATCGCTTGTCTTCGCTCACAGCAGAGTCATCCCAGTTGGACGAATCTCTTGGGTCACCTAGTAGCAAAATCGCGAAAACGAATAACAAACATGCTAAAACAAATAGCAAATACTAGTATTCTATACGCATGTTTTTGTAAAAGTATATATGTACGTTCGTAAAAATATCTGTATTCCGTTACCAATTCTAAATCATTCATTCATTCATTCATTCAGAAGACTTATATAGCGCTCCTCCAAGATACCTAATCAGAGGCGCTTCCAGCCCCACTCCGGCGATAAAGAACAGTTTTAGATGCTTGTAGAAAGTGTATTATGCAGATCAGTAGGAATGTTATTTCACGTGATCTAGCGACGTCAGGAGAAATACACTAGGCCTACCATGTCAGTAAGTGCTGACCTTCTGCCGTTTCCGATGTGTAGATAAAGAAAACATAAATTTCGCACGTTTTGCAGTCAGTTTTTATTTGACACAATCACAGATTGGCTTTAATGAGTATGTTGATGGATCGTCTGCTCAATTGACAGATCTGTTCTATTGCCCAGTTTTGCCTAAAATCGACTGCATTACTACAGGCCATTAGCATCAGCATGCAGAAATGTGTTTCTTGCAATTGATTATTGGATGGACGATAAGTATTAAAATTAGCTGGCTGTCTCATACATTAGCTGTCTTCTACGTGATCTGAGTAAGGTGACTGCATCGACAGAAAATGGAAAATAAAGCTTCTTTTAGAAAGGTAATCTCTCTCTGTAATCGTAATCGTAGCCTCAAAATTAAATTACAAAGCGTTACTCTAACGCTAAGCGCGGGGCACATCCTTATTCACGAGCGCTACGTTGTGTCAGAAGGGTCATCCAGGAGATGGTCAAGGGAAGGTCTGAGTCCGGTTCTTATCAGGGAGACCAGAGAGAGGAGGAAGATTTCCTAAAATATTAAAGAATGGAGATCCCAGAAATAGAGCGAAGTAGAGTGCTGCATATTCAGAGGCGTCACGGAAGAATAAAATGCAATCAGAGGCTTAGTCAATCGACTTAGTGGACTTCGGATCATTGCTGTTTTTAATCTAATATTATAGATTTATTTATAACTGGCTGCTTCTTGGAATTATTATTTAATAAAACTCACTTACTGTGGTAGGTTTAAACACCATTTAATATAAGCCAAAGCTCTATATTACAGATATTTGAAATATTTTATGATCGGTAACGGAGCGGTAATAAGTAGTGATATATGTTGTGGATATGAAATTCACATGAAAATGCAATTTACTTCGGGGTGATTTACATTCTGAATGTTTCAATTCACCGGAATATCTCACATATGTACTAATGATGATGCATTTATGTGTCCATGTCAGTGCTTTTTTCTGGAATAGGTTCCGGAACGGAATAATTATGCGCGGCTTAAAATACCGAGAAAATGGGATTGAGGGTTGGGAGGGGTCTCAATAAACACTGAAAACAGTTCAAAACACTAAAATTAAATTAAAATAACTACATTATTGTTTTTATTATTAAAATAAATAAATAAATTTTTTGTACCTGAAAAAAGGTGCCGGAACGCCGTTCCGGCGCGTTCCGGCTGAAAAAAAGCACTGATCCATGTGCATATATATTTGTGTAAGTATGTATGTATGTATGTATGCAAAATGTATATATGTATGTATGTATTGTGTGTCTGTCTGTCTGTCTGTATGTCTGTCTGTCTGTCTGTCTGTCTGTCTGTCTGTCTGTCTGTCTGTCTGTCTGTCTGTCTGTCTGTCTGTCTGTCTGTCTGTCTGTCTGTCTGTCTGTCTGTCTGTCTGTCTGTCTGTCTGTCTGTCTGTCTATTTATAGGAATAGCGGTCGAGCTTTGCTAGCAGGCGACCACATGCCACCCAAAAACACAGGAAATCCTCAGTATATTTCAAGGGAGAAACTTTGAATTCCTGAATGGGACACAGAATACATCTGCAGATACGAGGTTATCAAGCAAATTGCGCGTATGACGCATGTATGGTAAAAGGAAAAAGAAGAGAAGATATGGGTAAGATAAAGCAAGGCAAAGCATTTACTCGTCTTATACCATTAGTCTAGTATAAGCCCTAATCGAAGAGAAGATAATTGAATTGAAGAATCGAATATTAATATAATAGAAAAGAATGGAATATAATAGAATAGAATGGAATATAGTAGAATAGAATAGAATGGAATATGATAGAATGGAATATAATAGAATAAATGGAATAGAATATAAATATACCTTGAAAAGAGTCGTAAGGCAAATGATGACGCGACGATTCTACCAAATCGTTGATGAGCTCCGCTCCACTTGAGCATGACCAGGAAGCGGCCATCAGAGCCACGATGACCAAGACCGCCAGGCTGGACAGCTGACCTTGCATGACGGACATCATCAGTTGAACTTCTTTGACTGACCGAGACAATGACAGAAACAAAACCTGAAGACAACCACTCGGTAAAAAACTAAAGCAATCTCTTTCATAGATATATGTTGGAATATCTCTTTCACATGTATAGAAGCTTTAGAATATCTGTCACATATAGACACTTTGGAATATCTGTCACATATAGACACTTTGGAATATCTGTCACATATATAGACACTTTGGAATATCTGTCACATATAGACACTTTGGAATATCTGTCACATATAGACACTTTGGAATATCTGTCACATATAGACACTTTGGAATATCGATTTCACATATAGACGCTTTAGAATATCTCTCACATATAGACACTTTGGAATATCTATTTCACATATAGACATTATGGAATATCTCTTTCACAGATAGACATTTTGAACTATCTCTTTTGTGTTTAGATTGGAACCATTGCCGCTAGACTAACAATCTATTACTTTGACCACCAGACTGTCGTCCACGTTCCATTTGGACAGTAAATAGTAGTAGTAGTATTCAGTATTTTACTTCATATATATATATATGTATATATGTATATATACTATGTAACTAGCATTGATGTCCAATTTTTGGCGATATCTTGTGGCAACCTCACTTTATGTTACGCTGTGGCTCTTTGCCTCGGGTTACTTGTAGGCAGGAAGTCACTCGTGGCCTTCTTTGCACAATCTTAGATGTAATCGATCCCAAAAATTTATCAGCAACGAAAGTGGAGCCAGTGGTTCTCTTGCAGTGTTCAGAGCCACTTGGGAGATCTGCCGTTTAAGCCATGTTTATAAGTCCCAGCGGTGTTTCGATAGACCATTAAGAAGCTGCGTAGGTATCTCTCGAATCTTGATGCTCTGCTTGTCAGTCCGACACTTGAAAAATCGCTCATAGCGCGTCAGATAATTCCAGCCCTTTCTGATTCACTGTCTTTGTGTTAGTCCCGCTCTGTTTCTCTTATGTTTCTCTGTTTCTCTCTGTCTCTCTGCGTGTGTCTCTCTCTGTGTCTGTCTCTGTCTTTCTCTGTCTCTGTCTGTCTGTCTGTCTGTCTGTCTGTCTGTCTCTCTCTCTCTCTCTCAAATTGTCACCCTGTCTTGACATTTTCAGCACCACGATTGGGTTTCAGAATCTCTTCCTGCCAGTATGTCAAAGTGGCACGCTTCCGCACATTGTCTCACACTATCCCATTTCTATTGCTAATGGAGACGATCTACAAAACATGAATATATTGGTGGCTTCTCTTGCTATCTCTTCATCGGTCTTTCACTCGAAACTGAAAACGATTCTGTTTCACAAATCCTATCACGATTCTTCCTCTTCCCCTTACCTTCCTCGCCCCCTTCAATTCTAAACATCATCCACCGCAGTCATCTGACTCTCAGTCGATTTTTGTCTCGACTAACCGCCTGTCAATAAGTTGATTCCAGCTACATGTACTTCGCTTTTAGGACGCTTTTGAAAAATCGAGATTACGATTACGATTATATTGACTTACAGCAATGAAAACGAACTCCTCATCAGCATACAGGCAATGGCGGCGATCTTGTTTGACAGGTGGGGGGGGGGACACGGAACACTTTTGAACTGATCTTGTCAAAAAAAGGTGAAAATTTTTTTTCGCGCGTGATTCGTTGACCTGTTTGGTGTTTCTTCAAAATTTGGGGAAGGAACTCTATAATGTGTCCCCCACTGTTAAAGGTGGGGTCTTGTCCCCCCTCGACCCTCGGGATCGCCGCCCATGCATAAAGGTAAGGGTAAAAATTACTTATTTACACACTTCAGCGTAATTCCATGGTCCTGAGGTGGAAGGAACGGTCATTCGACTGAGGCGCAAATACGACAAAAGTAATCAAGCGACAAGAAACGTTTTTTTAAACCTGCTAACCTGTCTATTGCAATTATTAGAATAATTATAATAGATACAATTATTATTTATTTGTTAAAGTAATAGCTATTTGTTCAATTGCTTGTATTTAACCCACTAATAATAGATGGAGGTATGTGCGAGTAGAAGGGGACGTGATGGTCATCCCAGTGCAAACCGGGCTTGATTATGCTTAAGCATTATAGAGCCTGCCGCCAGCGCCGCATGACCAGCGACAAGCGCTGTTCTTGCTTCTCTGGTCCACTTCTCCTTAATTCTGGATCTTTGTCTGTTTCCATTTGCGTATGATCTCAGTTTCTGTCTCTTTATCTGATTCTGTTCCTATGTCTTCGCGTCTCTCCCAGTTTCATCCGAAATGCCGAAACAGCTTCAACTTTACAATTAGATTCACAGTTTCTGGTTTTGCGTCTAACCTATAGGACCGAAAAACACTGACCGAAGCAGATTGTATTAAAGCAAAATGATTGACACAAGCACAGGCATAGCCAGACAGACATGCAGGGATACAAAGCCACAAAGGCAGACAGACAAAGATAGCGAGACAAACGCGCAGAGAGATAGAAAGAGTGAAAGAGATGACAGCAATCTGGACGGGACTCTAGACCCGCGGCCATCTAGTGATGAAGTTAATCTGCACCGACCATAATCCGAAATTGCTTCGGATTATTAAAGACTCCTTTCTCGCTTTCGCTCGGAGGCGATTCCTGATTCCTACATATATGCGATGCCTGTGACTCCTGCGCTGAGCTGTGACAATTTTCAATCTCTTCTCGATGTTCCCGGTCCGAGATTGGCCTGACACTCAGCCGTTGGTCCTCGAGACGCTCATTATAAAGTCTTTCGCCAGTGGTGCTATAACGGCTTTTGCTTTTACATTTAATATTTCTAACACATATGTCTTGATCTTCATTCTATCCGTAGATGCTCCCGTAATAAGTGCCGATATTTATAGTCAGCTTTCGGCAATCAGCAGAAGTCACTGCAAAATGTAATCACTGACATTGCATCGTTGAGTCTATTGCAAATCGCTTCTTTCTGGCATTTCAAAAGTTTACCTGATGAAGCTTCAACGAGTCCAAAAATACCTTGGCAAGAGCTATTACCAAAATTTCAGTAGTCAAATTACGTTGGTAGCCAAATTGAATTCATGAACCAGACAGCTATGGAAATATTTCTTTTATGTTGTGGCATCATTACAAAGGAATTTCTAAACAATAACACCACGCGGCTAGCAACTCGATT
Organism: Allolobophora icterica; assembly: GCA_963556255.1. Classification (NCBI taxonomy): domain Eukaryota; kingdom Metazoa; phylum Annelida; class Clitellata; order Crassiclitellata; family Lumbricidae; genus Allolobophora; species Allolobophora icterica. The sequence goes on from OY744605.1 coordinate 73,735,134, forward strand.
TCAAACGACACAAAAATAATACTTTCATTGCAAACTCCGTGCGAGCGATTAAGACAATAGAACCTATATGAGAGTCACAATTGGTATCCGTGAATAGAAAGTCTTACGCATATGCTCATGCGTGCTCAGGGTGGGATTTATCGTAGGGTTGGGGTTCAACCCCCTAGTCTTTCTTAGAACCCCCACAGTTAAGTCTTCATTGCACACCCCAGGGTGTCGTTTCCAACCCCCTCAGTTGTGCTAGTGTGATTTAGCATTAGTTTACCCTGAGTCCCTGACAAATAGAAGAAATTTCCATGGCGTATCAAGTATGCATTTTTGAATTTTCTCAACAAAGGAATTGATTTTGCTCCGAGTCTGACTTGCAAAACTGCTAGCGTTGAAATCAACTGCTTTCAAATTTCGTTGACATCAATTTGCAAAATACGGATAAATGTTCAACCCTCCACCAAGTCTTTTTCTACAAAACTCACACTGTGCATGCTCATGCTTATTCGTGCAATAACCTGAAAACCTTCGCAACACTGTTTTTAGAACCTCACGTGTTAATGAGGCTGTAACAAATAGAACGCATTCATCCTCAAACCGAATGGCAAATCACGTTCATGTTCTTGAACGTGTCTTAACAGTTTTCACGCCTTTTAACGTCTCGCGTCACAGGGATATTCTGTTGCAAATACCAAAACATTTATATAGCGCCTTTCAAGAACTGCTCAAACGAGCGATGATCGATTGGGGTCCTATTCGTTCAGGTTCGCCTTTGTCAGTCTTTACCATTCTCCCATTGACTGGCGATCGGTCCTTCTGCTACGCTAAGTCAGCCTTTAATTCTCATCGGCTAAGCTAGCAAACTGTCATCGGGTTTGACGTAGTTGCCTTACACAATGCAACCTCTTTACTGGTTTTCTTTTCAATGGAAGCATTTCAGAGGCGGGTTCAGGAATTTGAATTTAATGGTGGGTGTAATAACAGGGTTGTCTCTGTCGCAAAATGAAAAGGAAATAATCAGGATATTTGTCACTCGGTCGTGCTGTGTGGGTGTCCGACCGCTAAGCCCCACCGCCTTCGCTTCTGTCTTCGACTAAGGCTAAGGCGATCGGGGTGAGCAGGTGCGGTAAACGACCAACGTCTTTGAATACTTAATTGGCGGATAAATTGCGACAGAGTTGGAAAACACTTTTGATACCTGTCACCTCGGAACTATTAAGATATGGCATTGTCACATGTCATTCATACGGCATCGCGTAAGCTTAGGCCCTACTACTCTCTTTGATTCAGTGTTTCTTTATCTCTCTGCGTCTCTCTATTTAACGTTCTCTCTGTGTCTCTGTCTGTCTTTCTTTCCGTCTCTCTGTCTCTGTCCCTGTCTCTCTGTCTGTTCCTGTCGCTCTGGATCTTTCTGTTTCTTATTCCATGATTGCCTCTCTGCCTGCCTCTGTCCCTCCATCCCTCTCTGCCTTCCTCCCTGTCTGCCTTTTCCATTTATCTATATCTCTGCCTACCTCTAACGCTCCTCCTCTGTCCTCCTTCCTTCCTCTACCTCTCTGCCTCACTGTCTCTTTCTGCAAAATTCTCTCCCTTGCTTTCCTCTGTGCCTCTGACCTACGCCTTGTTGTTTTTATAAGACTACATTGTCCTTGAACCTTCCAACTGACACACCGACCACGCAAGCAGCCATTTTGTGTATATAACAGAATTTTCTTTAAAATTGAACCGTTTCGTGAAAGATACCGTCTGCCAATATGTCAGATATTAGTGTGGCTAATGCATTAGCTGTCTGGTATAAAAGCTGATTCATTATCACCAGCCGCCACACTGTCTTGTAGAACTATCTTCAAAATGCCGCGGTAATTAATGGCTATCTTGGCCGCATTGACTGCGGTACTAATAACTAAGAATTCTGAACACATCAGCGTAGCGAGCTAGGGTAGTTACATTAAATTAGTGTGACAGTGATAAGTGTTGCTGAGTCGATCGAAGAAATTTGTCAGAGTGTTTCAAAGGGGTGTGTGAGCAGATAGATTCGCACACATACACACACGCGTATACACACATACACTCACACACGCATACACACATTTACATACATACACACACAAAAAGCTGCCCGTCATAGCATGTCGAAAGAGTCCACAGTGTTCGGTCATTGGTGAAACGGATGTTGGCTATATCCGGTCGGCCGGTTGGTCGTACCGCGCCTCGGGTGGCTGGCGAGGAAGACCAACACTAGGAACAACACTGACAGAAGAAACAACATCGAAAAGAACAAGAAGATACAGAGGAGAAAACGGGAAAAGATCAGGAAAAGGCACAAGGAGAAGACAAAGCTGAAGTCGGAGTGACGCTCGACCGACGAAAGGAACCGGCTGGCAGAGGTATCTGCCGAAGGAAGAACTGGTCACTCTTCCGGGAAAACAGTGTAATTCCACACCAGCCGATGACTTCTGTCCGGAAGGGACAGCTCTGACGAAGGCGCGAAAACAACATCGAGAACAACAAGAACTTTCAGACGCAGCAGAAAACAAAATACCGTTAAACAAGAAAGTAAGAAAATCTAAACGCAAACGAAGGGAGCAGGTATCTCGACGAAACCGCTTGGCAGAGGTTGCTATCGAAGAAAGACCAAAGAGTTCTTCCGGGAATGCAGTGTAATTCCAACCATACTGGTGACTTCTGGTTGGAGGAGGGAACAGCTCAATCGACGACGGGAAAGATCACCAAGAACAACTCAGAGAACGTGAAGGAAACAGAGAAGAATGGAAGAAGGAGAGCAGAGCCAACTCAGAAACAGAATACAAACAGAAATCAACAAAATCTTGAAAGACGGCATGGACCTTTGATGTCATATTACGCTGTCGTTAATTAGCGCCTTTTCAGTACATGACCAGTAGCTAATGACTCCATTAAATGCCTAGATACATGCACGTACTAATTTCATTTTTAAAACGAAGCTATTATTTATTGAGCACTAAGACAATTAGTTGTCCTTTAGTTTTTTTGTCATTTAGATGTAACAACCAGAAGTTCTCTTTGGATATATCCACATAAGTTTGTTTAGATGACATTTAACATTTGTCTGTCGATGACGTTTAGATCACTTTTGACATTTACCCATCGAGCGACGTTAAGATCACATTTAACATTTACCCATCGAGCGACGTTAAGATCACATTTAACATTTACCTATCGATGACGCTTACTTCACTTTTAACATTTGCCCATCGAGCGACGTTTAGATCACATTTAACATTTACATATCGAGCGACGTTTAGATCACATTTAGCATTTACCCATCGAACGACGTTTAGGTAACATTTAACATTTACCCATCGAGCGACGTTTAGATCACATTTAACATTTACCCATCGAGCAGACAAAGTTTGTAAAATGCAACGTGGCCGACAGTGACAGTCGACTTTTAATTTAGTTCACGTAACCTGGTCGATAGATATCTTGCTTTGCTTAAGATGCAGGTAACAGATAAAAAGTGAATTCCTAGCTACATAGACACAGGTCATGATGATTACGATGATAATCATGATGATGAGAATCTATTATTAAGAAACCTCCTATCGTTGAATGGCGGTAGGGCTTCGCTAGCAGGCGACCAAATGCCATCCAAACACGCAGGAGAAGAGAAATAACCACGTGAATTCTCAATAGCATGCGAAATCAGAGACAGCGCAAGATATTGTTTTAAAATAAGAAAAATTAGTGGGATAGACAAAACCAAGTAATTACTTTCAAACAAGAGAAGTCATTGGCTAGAGAAAACAAATAATTCCCTACTTTACAACAAAACAAGCAGAGGCTAGTAAAACGAGACTACAAAACAAGAGAAATGATATGTTAAACAAAAAAGTCAGCGCTACAAGCATAGGTTTTAGACTCTGGGGGGCAGCCGGGGCACGTGCCCCCCCCCCAATAATCGAGGAGCCGGGGCAATGCCCCCCAATAATCGAGATGAAAATTTAAAAAAATCTGAAGGTATATTTAATTTCACGAAATTTGTTCGAGAGGAATCGGTAAAAAGTTACTGAAAGTGTGGTGGTGTGAGTGTGAGGACAAATCGGTAAAAGTTTATGGTGGTGTTTAGTGTTTGCTATGAGCTCCTGAAACAAAGAAAAGAGGCGAATGACTAAAAAAAAGTCATGAACTTTTTTTGAAGATGAAATTCCGAAAAATTTTGTAAATTCAGAAATTTGTCGGGAAAATGCCCCCCAATATTTTTTTGAAGTTTACGCCAGTGGCTACAAGACAAGAGGAACCATAGTCTAGACTCTAAAAAAGAGAAGTTCCCTACTTTAAAACTAAGATAAAATCATTGGCTAGATATAACAGTCATAACTATAAAACAAGAAAAATTATAGGTTAGATAAAACAAGGTCATAGCCTAGGCGAGAAAGTAATTGTGTTTAAGTAAAAGTAGGCTAGACAAAAAACTTTGATTAGTTTAAAACAAAAATCATAGGATAGACAGAGCGAAGTGATTGGCACAAAATAAAAAATGGATAGAAGCCGCTGACGAAACAACGTGAATGACCAAAAACGATAAAATATAGGCTAGTACTATTTTAGAAATTCAGAGGGAAATGTAGCAATAGGAGAAAACAAAATTCATCTTCCAAGAAAACAAAATTGAATTAAAATTTTAAAAATTAAAATAAAAATCAAAGAAAAGAAAACAAAATTTCATCTTTTCACGGACTCTTCTTTTAAGGAAAACAATAATTTTATTAAAACACAGAAGATTCAACTCAGAATCATGAATTTTTATTTTACTTAATTAAATTGATTGAATAAAAATAAAAATATTAAGAAAACGAAATTTCCTCTTTTCACGGGTTCAATCCTTTGAGCATCCTACCTTCTCAACAATTCCCGCCGTCAACCTTCTGATCAAACAAGACGAACGAGGTAGGAAGATGAACCGAGATGCGACGACACCAACGCGACCAGCAGCAGCAGCAAGAGCGACCGATGAAGATGAGGACTTGGGCTCGCGTCTTCGACTCGCGTCAAGTGAGCTGTGGAAGTTGACATCGCATCGCGCGCTATTTATAACCGACCACGTCGACCCCTTGGCTGAAATAGACGTCAAGATATGACCGATAAGGCCGAACGCTAGAGGGCCTGAAAATAAATGACGCCACAATGGGATTAGCCTAACCTCCGTTATAAATAATCGGCGTCTCGGCCCGCGGAAGACAACGACTGGGTCGGTGTCCGTAGGAAGATGGTATTATTACGCAGGAGCCTGACACGCCCCCGTGTCATGTAATCGACAACTAATGGAAAGGAGTCGGTGAAATTAAACGAAGACTCCAAATAAACGATACCGAATATATATATATATATATATATGCATATATATATATGCTTCATATATAGGCCCTACATATATATAAAGCATACATATATATATATGGATGCTCTATATAAAAATCACGCTCACAAGCATATATAAAGCACGTGCATATTCATATATAAATCGAATATAATATAAATCGAATATTATGTACAGTAGGGTGGGGCAAAAAGTAATAAAAACTCGAGTTCAGTTCCCGGACAAACCTAAATCGAAGGTCCATGTTAAAGTTGATATTGCACCAAAAATGGATTTTTGATATGTATCACCGTTTTCTAGCAACTTTGTCTGAAACACCAGACCGAAAACGCAATATGTTGTAAAATGAGAGCTGGTCTTACATCAGCCGGTTTAATGGTTATGACTTTCAAATTAAGAACCCAAAGTTAAAGCTACAAACAACAATGAGTAATAAAATAAATGAAAAAGCATCTGACACAGTACTGCAGTGTAAATGTTTTAACTTAGTTCAGGAAATCAGCTTTAGTTTCTGTAGTTGGCAAGTCCAATCTTGATTTCTTCATTTGAATGATAACACCGTGGTGTGAGTCATGTCCGTGAACTCGGCCTCAGACTGCAGAAACTCTACTTAAACTGTCCTCTTATCTCTCCTCTCTGGTTGCTACACTGCGTTTGACAGATCCCAGATCTCGTTGCTTGCTCTATTTGACATCTCTGCTTCCTTTGACATGGTTGACCATGAGATCCTCCTGCAACGTCTCGAGTTCTCAAGTGGTCTCAGGGGCTCATCTCTTATTTGGTTCCGGTCCTATCTTACAGATCGCACACAAACGATAATCTGGGGTGACTCTATAACACACTGGGTTACTGTCAAGTTTGGTGTCCCCAGGGATCAGTACTTGGCCCACTCCTTTACCTGCTTTAATCAGCTGATATTACCTCCAGCTTTGTAACGCATTTAACCACTGGCCGCCTCTATGCTGATGACGCCCAGCTCTACGTGCATGGTCTCCGTATGCTCAGCTGTTTCTTACTGCTCGCATTGATGCTCTCTTTCATGATCTTCAAGCATGGCTGTCCTTAAACATGTTTTCTTTAAACCCAGCAAAGACCCAATTGATTTAGTTTGGCACTCGTCAACAACTGGCCAAGGTTGACTACCCTCTTTTATCCAAAGCTTTCCTTTTTATACATACTCTGCATCTGACCGCAACCTGGGTATAATTCTTGGTAGCTCCCTTTCTTTTTCTGACTATATCTCTAATCTCACCCGCTTGTGCTACTACCATCTCCGACGTCTCAAGGCTATCCGAAGATCTGTCTCCCCTCCATTCTTTACTCCCATTGTCTATGCCTTTATCTACTCTCGCATTGATTACTGTAACTCCCTCTTTGTTGGCCTCCCAAAAGTCCATCTCTCCCCTCTACAATCTGTTCTTAAAGCAGCTGCCAGACAAAATCACCCGTCTCTCACGATTCTCCCATATTTCCACATTCATGTTTGAACATCTTCACCGGATTCCTCTTACTGCCCGCATCCAACTAAAGGTACATATATGACTTATTTGTTCCCCAGTGAGAAAGGTGATGGTCCAGTCTCGTTCCAACTAAAGGTACTTATCCATATTTGCCGATCTTACCTGGGTCTTGCTCCTAAATACCTCTGTGACCCACTACGTCTTCCTACTTCAGCTAGCTCCCTTCGCCCTCTTCGCTCCTCTGATCGACTTGACTCATTTGTTCCCCCAGTGAGAACGGTGATAGCCCAGTCTCGTTCCTTTGTTACTATTGGCCCTTCATTGTGGAATCAGCTTCCTCCTTCAGCCCGGGCTGCAGTACTATCCGGTGGTCCTGCCACAGCTTTTCGTTGTCTTTAAACGTGCCTTTATTCCCGAGAACCTTCGCACTGGGAGCGCCCTTGATTGGTGCGAACTTGGTAGAGGCACTTATAAGTTTTTAAATACAATACAATACAATACAATACAATACAATACAATACAATACAATACAATACAATACAATACAATACAATATAGTAGTGTACTGTGTAGTGTTTAATTTGTGTATTAAAGTGGTTGTGTAATATATTATAGTCGACATTAATGAGTTTCTATGACCCTATTGTAATAAGATTAATGCATTTGTTATTTATTTCTAATGAACTATATGACGTCACAAATTTTTCAAAGTTGCGACCCCTAGACATGATACAAAATATGAAAATTAATTATTTAATTAACCAGTAGATGAGGGAGCTTCTATTTATCGTTGTCTGGTTGAGGCAACCGGTATTTGCCCCACCCTAATGTACAGTCGTCGACTATCTTCATATACATGTATATTTATGCATAAATATATTTAAAGCATTTTCGCAGCCTATATAATAGAAGTATTCAAGCATACTTATGTCTATATAAATGAATACATATGTAGAATTTAATATACGTATACCTATATATATATATAGGTATGTATACGTATATATAGAAACACATATTTATATATATATATTATATATATGGAATGCATATACAAAATACACGCATATACGTGCGGGTACTCGTGCGTAAATATCATAGCTATTATATACATATATGTCTAAATGATTACATACATAAAGCTAATAGTGTTAAGATGGAAATATTGTTACCTTGAGGGCAGCGAGAGTATATACGGAAATGAGAAAGCAGACGACTTTGCAATCGTCGTCTGTCGTGACAAGTTGTCACTTCAGTTCGTTGACATTTCGCGCAAATTTTGACAAAATCGATGCTCCACATAGGAACTTATATAGCGCCACGCTCCTAATGCACAAGTCATCAGTCGGTGGTCGCTTTTATAGGCAGTACCCCATTCCGAAATAACAACCCTGAGAGAGAGAGAGAGAGAGAGAGAGAGAGAGAGAGAGAGAGAGAGAGAGAGAGAGAGAGAGAGAGAGAGAGAGAGAGAGAGAGAGAGAGAGAGAGAGAGAGAGAGAGAGAGAGAGAGAGAGAGGGAGAGAGAGAGAGAGAGAGAGAGAGAGGGAGAGAGAGAGAGAGAGAGAGAGAGAGAGAGAGAGAGAGAGAGAGAGAGAGAGAGAGAGAGAGAGAGAGAGAGAGACAGACAGACAGACAGACAGACAGACAGACAGACAGACAGACAGACAGACAGACATACAGACAGACAGACAGACAGACAGAGACAGACAGACAGAGAGACAGACAGACAGAGACAGAGACAGAGACAGAGACAGACAGACAGACAGACAGACGGACAGAGACAGACAGAGACAGAGACAGACAGAGACAGACAGAGACAGAGACAGACAGACAGAGACAGACAGACAGACAGACAGACAGACAGAGAACGACTAGCTGAGCATGGGCGTCCGCAGGAATTTTTGTAGGGGGAGCAGAGTTTAAATTGTTGGCACGGGGACTAACGACGTTTTTACGTAGAATAGTAGGTATCAGAAGCTTTCACCTCCGGACGTTTCACCTCCGGACCATTCACCTCTAGGGGCTTTCACCTATAGGGGTTTTCACTTATAAGCTTTCATCTCTAGGGGTTTTCACCCACTCTTTCGTATTCATATAAAACGTGTGTGACTGTCATTAAGAAATGGAAATAAAATAAGAAGATAAGGAAAGCCCATGAATCCTAGCTAAGTAGGCACGTGATAATGGTAGATGAAAACGGCTGATGAATTCGCGTGTCAGTGACTGTAATTAACCATAATTAACGAATGAGAAATGGAAATCAGATAAGAAGATGTGGAAAGCCTCCGAAACCTAGCTAAGTAAGCACCTGATAATGGCAGATGAAAACGCTAAACAGAAAGAAGTGTATCTGCAAGCAACATCTGGGTTGAAAGTTTTCCCAGAAAATCTTATCGTCAGCTGATGGACAGAGTCAACCGCACTATAACTGCCAGTTACGGCAGCACTGACGTTTTGACATATTTGAAAGGAATCGCCCATCTTTTTCATACTTAATTGCCTTTGATAAATTGACACTAAGACATTAACTTAATTACGTGGTGAACGGTATGGATCTGCTGCCACCTGCTAGTTGATAAGTTGACACAAACTTAATTATGTAGTGATTATTGCCTGGCTTTATCTATACATGATAATTAGTTGCATTGTTGGTATGTTGTTTATGTTTCGTTTTCGGCGTATTGGAAAAAATACAACAAACCTCTTCGAAACATCTCATTTTACATTTGGGGGTGAAAACCCCCTAGAGGTGAAAGTTACAATAATGGCAACAATGAGATTCCACTAACAATAACAATAACAGTTACGATAACATTTACAATAAAATCACAGTAAGGCCTAACACTCAAAGTAAGAACAATCGTAGCATTTACAATAGGGATTACAAACAACTTCAAAAACATTTACTACTTATAAGATGGAATAAGTTGCCTAACAACCTTCGACATGAACGCCTCTGCCTCTCTTTGCCTCTTTTCCGCAAGCGCTTGAAGACCATTTTGTTCCATCGTGGTTTCATTGTGTTAGGTCTGGAGCGCCTCTGGTGAGAGTTACGAGTCTTGAAGTGGTTCTATATAAATTTGCAATTATAATTGTAAGCATACCACCCACAACAGCAATAAGAGTATCATGGTAGTAGTCTCTTTGGTTGATCGCTACAGAGGGTTTTTGTAGACAACGAAAAACCTTCCGCGACGAAGTTTACAAAGCAGGCGTCTTGGCTTATCGCGTTTTCTTCCCAGGAGCATTTTATCGATTTTGTGGCCTTTCTTCCGCCGCTCTGGTGAAAGTGGTCGAAGAAGGACGCGGTTACGATCACTTGGAGATAGGAAACAAATCTGGCCCTGATCAAATCATGTTTCTTGTCCCCCAAGGCCCCCGCTGGCGCTATGACTGTCTGGCTTTCCAACGACGGTACCAACCGCGCTGGGAATATTTCATGTCAGAAATGATAACGATACTGAACATAATCTTTACGCAAAAGAAATTATTAAAACTGGCCAACGTCGACCCCGGTCTGTGTAGAAGCAACGGTAGATCGCACCCTCGACTTCCAAAGTCCAATTTCCGATAAAAAAAGTTTTTGAGTACACAGAAATTATGAAATTTAAGTTTGAAATAATGATGTAGATGGTCTGTTGACCTGATTATGGCTTGGTTTTGGTCTGTCATCAGGTGATGTCTCGTGCATTAGAAACCGGCGCAATAGAAGTTACTAATTACAATAACGGCCGGCTGCAGTTAGAAGTAGCGTTGGAAATGCTCTCACAACTTCCAAAGCCCAGTTTCTAATAAAAAGTTATTTAAGTAAGCAAGAATTAAGAAATTTAAGTCTGGCATACTGATGAATGTGATGGGCGGCTGCTGTGTAGAAGTAGAGGTATAAACGCTCCCTCGACTTCCAAGTTCGCGTTAGACGAACGCCGGCTTTCCAGGCCCAGTCTCCGAAAAAAATATAATTTTAAAGGGCAAGCATTGACAAATTTCAGGTCTGGAATAGCAATGGGATTTTGGGATTCCGCGATAGGCTAATCTAATGGTTAGGGAGCTGCACTGTTAACCCAAAGGTCAAGGATTCGAATTCCCTCCACGGGAGAGTTATTCGAAATTTCCTTTCCAGTGAGTAAACAGATCGTTCACTCGGTGAGAAGATCAGACGGATAGGGAGAGGGACCCGTCATATGCCGAGGCTAAGAAAATGAAAACGCTAACACTTCATAGTCATGGTTGCCTCTAATGGTTCGTTAATTACACGATTAACTTAATTACACGATTAACTTTAAGATTCGGGGGAAATATGAAGAAACTAAAGCAGACAGACAGAGATCGATGGAGAGACAGACAGAGAAACAAAGGCAGAGAGAGACAGAGAAATAGAGGCAGAGAGAGAGACACACACACATACGCTGAGGAACACAGACAGAGACAGACAGACACAGACAGAGATACAAGGAAACAAAGACAGAAGGAAAGTTCAACAGAAGAGCACAACCAGGAATAAAGGGACACAAACATGCAAAAGTGTGCTGCAAAGAGGGAAGCCCACCGTAAAGGGAGTCTGTTAAAATTCTTGTGTTGTTCCTTGTAACTGACAGACAGATAGACAGACAGACAGATAGACAGACAGACAGATAGACAGACAGACAGACACACAGACAGACAGACACACAGACAGAGACAGACAGACAGATTGATAGATAGATAGATAGATAGATAGATAGATAGATAGATAGATAGATAGATAGATAGATAGATAGATAGATAGACAGATAGACAGATAGACAGATAGACAGATAGACAGTCAGACAGACAGACAGACAGACAAAAACGCACGCACGCACGCATACCCACAGACAGAATAATAATAACGTGATCGGTCCATTCCCTTGTTCGCGTTAACCCCAGAAGACAATCGACATTCCAACCGGATATCCGACTCCTGCGTCAATCGATATGCTGACCTTTTGACCTCGACTTCACTTTGATAAAATTGATGGATTATCTTCGAAGACGATCCGAAAATAGTCGAAAACTCTTCATTTCGACTTTCTTACGATCATTGACAACGCGATTGAGTGGACACTTGGCAAATTTTAGCCTGACCTTTTGGTTGATTGGTTGATTGATTGGATTGTTGGTTGACTGGTTGATTGATTGGTTGGTTGACTGGTTGACTGGTTGATTGGTTGGTTGACTGGTTCATTGATTGATTTTTGTGGTTGACTGGTTGAATGATTGATTGGTTGCTTGACTGGTTGACTCGCTGTCTCAAACAATCAATTGAATGATTGGTTGGTTGACTGGCTGTCAATCAATCAATCAATCAACCAGTCAACCAAACAATCAATCAACCAGCCATATAGTGCATCATCCCAGGTCAATCTAAAGTTCAAACGCAGTGTATGCAAACGGCAATACGTTACTAACATCTAACGACACGCCTACGCGATTCTGCACACGCTCTCATACATAACATGCGCATCGATTACAATTACATGTGAACGGTAAATCATTCATTCATTCAGTCAGTCAGTCAGTCAGAAACTTGATATAGCGCATCTTCAAGAAACCTACTCAGAAGCGCTCCCAGCCCAGCCACAGCAATAGAGATTAGACTTCAGCAACTTGTAAAAAGCAGATGTGTTACTCCTGGGGAGAAGGCGAATCTCTAATGGAAGACCATTCCAAATGGAAGGCCCAGCTATAGAGAAAGCGCGGTGTTGCCTAATTGTGGAGCGAGCTCGGGGGACTAAAAGTTCTCCCCCAGAAGAAGACCGAAGAGCACGCCGACCAACTGAATCAGAGACCGGGCGGCAGAGCTCACACAGATAGACCGGGGCACAGCCTAAGAGACAGCGCCAAACCAGTACAGCAACCCTATAGCAGATACGCTGCGGGACAGGGAGCCAATGCAGCACATCACGCATGTATGCAGAAATAGGGGCATATTTAGGGATGCGTCCAATGAGCCGAGCAGCTGACCGAAGAACCCGGTCGAGGCGTCCAATCAATCCAAGCGGCAGAACAAACCAAGATCGCACTGAAGTGATCCAGCCTGTTTGTAACAAAAGCATGTATAAGGATGACAGTAGCATACCCACCTGCTTTTCTAGCGCCTGCATTTCCCCAGGTACGATATCAGATGTTATCCAATCCGCATTTCTGCACGCGAACAATTTAGCGTAAGAGTTTCCTCCACATTAGCCAGGTGGCGCCATAGGACAGTCTGCTCAATCGTCTGTTACAGTAGTAGAATTTTAAAATGTATGTTTGCAAATGTGAGGAGTATAGTAAGTATTACAAAGAGAGCAGAATTGGAATTGTATGCAGATAAGGAATCACCAGACATAATTGGAATAGCAGAGTCATGGACAAAACCGGAGATCATGGACAGTGAATTAGCTTTAGATGGATACCAATTATTTAGAATGGATCGTGTTAACCAGAAACCAGTTGGGCATGGGGCTGGAGGGGTTTTGCTGTATGTTAAGAGCAGCATTAATGCAGTAGAGAGAGGTGATATGAAGAACGAGACCTTCAAAGAAAGTGTCTGGTGTGAAATTCAATTTAAAAAATCTAAGATGCTTGTGGGAGTTTGCTATAGGGTACCAGATGCCAATGAAGAAGATTACCAAGGATTATGCAAACTACTAGAAATGGCCAATAAGGAAACGTCCTTGATTATGGGGGACTTCAACTACCATATTGATTGGGAAAAAATGGAAGGGGAGAGAGAAAAAGATAAGATTTTCATGGATTTTGTTAATGCCAGCTTTATGCAGCAGCATGTCATGGAGCCAACGAGGGGAGACAACATTTTGGACTTAGTGCTAACATCGGATGAAAATATGGTTGAGAATGTGAGTGTGGGGGAGCATTTTAGTACTAGTGATCATCAGGTTGTGAGATGGGAATTAGTAATGGAGCAGACCCAAGAAGTAAAAGCCTATGTGACAAGACCCAACTTCTTTAAGGCAGACTATGAATTAGTTAGGAAGATGCTGAAGGAAAGGGATTTGGTAAGTGAAATAAAGGGCATGGGAGTGAATGATGCTTGGGAGAAGTTCAGAGAACGTATGAGGGAGATTATCGAAGAAAACATACCGAAGCACAAAAGAACCAATAAGAAGAGGCCTTGGGTAACACGTGAGGTTCAAAGAAAGAGAAGGGCAAAGCACAAAGCATGGAAGAATTTACAGAAGTTGAAGAAGGAAACAAAGAAGGGACTGGATTTGGATCAAGAGAGTGTTGCCAGACTTGAGAAGTTAAGAAACAAGTATGTGAATAAAAGAAACAGCTGCAATAATGCAAACAAGAAAGCAATACAAAACTTTGAACAGAAGTTATCGAGGAATGTAAAGGAGGATAGTAAGAGTTTCTACAACTATGTCAGAAGTAAGCAGAAGAGGAAAGACAGAATTGGGCCATTGAAAAAAGAAGAAGGAATGGGAGAAGTTATAGTGGATGATGTGGAAGCTGCTGAAGTACTCAATAAATATTTCAGCTCAGTGTTTACTTTAGAAGAATTAGGAAATGTACCTGAGCCCAAACAAATATTTGTAGATTGTGGCGAGAAGGGATTAACACAGGTACTGTTTACTAAGGAAAATGTGGTGGAGCAACTGAAAAGACTTAAAACCGACAAGAGTCCGGGCATAGACGAACTCCATCCAAAATTTTTACATGAAGTGAGGGAGGAAATTGGAGAGGCATTAGCCCAGATCTTCAATAAATCAATGCAGACTGGAGAGGTACCACGGGGATGGAAGGATGCACTCATAGTGCCACTGTTTAAAAAGGGAAATAGAAGTGAACCAGGTAACTACAGACCAGTCAGTTTAACCAGTGTGGTGTGCAAGGTCATGGAAAGAATTATCAAGGATAACATAGTGAAACATTTGAATGAGCATGATATTATACAGGGCAGTCAACATGGATTTACCAAAGGCCGTTCGTGTTTGACAAATCTGTTGGAGTTCTTTGACGAGGTCTATGAGAGGATTGACGAGGGAAAACCTGTAGATGTAATTTACTTAGATTTTGCCAAAGCATTTGACAAAGTACCTCATGTAAGGCTGGCCAAAAAGTTACAAGCAGGTGGGATTAGAGGGCAGGTACTAAGATGGATTCAAAGCTGGTTATCAGGTAGAAGACAAAAGGTGGGCATAGGTGATAAACATTCTGGCTGGACGACAGTGCTAAGTGGAGTGCCACAAGGATCAGTGCTTGGGCCACTGCTTTTCGTACTTTTTATTAATGACATAGACGATGGGATTTTATCTAAAATTTCTAAGTTTGCGGATGATACAAAACTATGTAGAGCAGTGGATGATGAAGAAGAAGCAGAGATACTGCGGGAAGATCTAAGAAGAATGTTCAGATGGTCACAAGACTGGCAAATGCTCTTCAATTTGGAAAAGTGCTCAGTGATGCATATGGGGAGGAGAAACAACGAGTTTTCATATGAAATGGGGGGCACAGTGTTGAAAGTGAGTGATGAAGAAAGGGACTTGGGAGTGATTATGCACAAGAGTGCAAAACCTTCAAGGCAATGTGCTGAAGCAGCAAAAAAGGCTAATTCAACTTTAGGTATGATAAAAAGGACAATAGTCACCAGAGACAAAGATATAATAATAAGGTTGTACAAATCACTGGTTAGGCCACAGTTGGAATACTGCATCCAGGTATGGAATCCATACCTGAAACAGGACATGGAAAAACTGGAGAAAGTACAAAGAAGAGCTACGAAAATGATTTGGGGCTACAAGGATCTGAGCTATGAAGAAAGGTTGAAAAGGTGTGGACTAACAACATTGGAGAAAAGGAGGAGCAGAGGAGATCTGATTGAAGCTTATAAGATTATCACTGGAAAGGAAGCACTGCAGTGGGAGAGGTTCTTTGAATTAGCACCGAACAGGGCAACTCGGGGACACAGGTATAAATTATTTAAGAGGCCGAAGGGAACATTAGGGCAGAAATTCTTTAGTGCAAGAGTTGTAGACCTGTGGAATGGTTTGGACGATAGTACTGTCTCAGTGGACACTATAACAGCTTTTAAGAAGAAGCTAGGAAAATTGGGCTATTAAGAGTTCGAGGTAAATTTGCAGTGGTTCTAACACAGACTACACGTCTTCTGAACCACTTAAAACCCTTGTTATGTTATGTTATGTTATGTTAATAATTTTATTCGAATGTATTCGCCACGTGGCACTGCATTCGTCCATTAATTCCAACTTTCTTTTACTTTGTCATTCGCTAGGTGGCAGCGCCAAGAAAACGAATCGTGCAAAATGTTACGTAATGTAAAACATCCTGTCTTATTTGATTATTTATAAAGCGCAGCTCACGTTATAGACTATTCAGAGGCGCTTCCAGCGTGACAGCCCCGAGGGATACGGAAGGTCTTCAAGCAGCGGAGAGAAGAGGGCGAGATCCCAAACAATATCTTGCTACGTAGTGAGAGGCAGGTCATTCCATAAGGAGGGGACAAGGATGGCTAAAGCACGATGCTGAGTCATCGTTGTGCTAGCCCAAGGGACTAGGAGATCAAGGCGGTCCGGGGACAGAAGAGGGCGTGAAGACAGAGCATGCAGAGAGACGTTTACGCATTAAGTCCCAGAGGTCACTATAAAGATGTATCACCCGTATCATCAGTGGGGAGAATTACGAGTTGGTAACTTTAGTCATCAAACGATTTAGTTCACTGAATTTGTTTTCTGAGCTTTTCTCCGAAGACTAACGATCAGGCCCGGTTCCTCCGTTAGGCAAACTAGGCAGCCGCCTAGGGCCGCCCATTTTTAGGGGCCGCCAATTTTCCATTTTTCCAACATTATTTAATTATTATTCGCTAGATGGAAGTAGTGTTGGTTTATAGTGTTGGTGTAATAAATCGCGCAGGTGTAACCGTGAATTCCTAAAAAAGGCCATGACATTCACTTGTGAGGCAAATTCCTAAAAAAAAGGTCATAACTAAACTTTTTTGTAAGATGAAATTCCAAAAAAGCTGGATGAAATTACCATGACGAAAATCTAAAATGTTTCGGACGATTTGCTTAGGGCCGCCGGTTTGCCTATGGCCGCCGGTTTGCCTAGGGCCGCCAAATGTCTTGAGCCGGGCCTGCAAACGATTGTCAATAGAGATAGGCCTCCTCTGAAAAGCAAACCATTACAAGCAATGTCTGTTAACAGCAGGCACAAACGAAGACAGGGAATTTCCAGCACGACAATGAATGTGTTTTACAGTTGGTCAGACGCCTCCACAGAACTTTGTATACGGTTCTTGCAATACAGACAGCAGCATTCTGTAAAGACTGCAGTTGAAAAGGCAAGTTGAATTCCATCCGCCGAATCGCTTGGTTAAGCATGCATGGCCGCTTCTAAGACACACATTGAACCAGATATTCGCTGCTATTAACCGAATTCAACAGGCCTCCACACGTAACAACAGCTCAGTCTGAACTGTGATAGTTGTCGTGGACGATTTAAGAGCTAGGCCGACATGGTTGCGTGCGGCTTTCTGTGCTAGAAAAACTTTCGCAAACGCCACGTCTCAGCCATAAATTCGTTCGTTTAACAGGTAAACATCGATGTAGTTTGCTTTGCTGAGCACACAGGTGGGTAGAAATTCCGTAGAGGTTCATCGAAAGACAGTTCCGTTACACTTCAGGTTGGATAGCATCCCTTTTTGCATTTAAAACTGACTTCGATTGATTGGTTTTTTCCTTTAATTTGCTTTCCGTGATACACGTAAGCTGTCTATTAAAGAACCTTATAACTATGTTCTGAGAGGTTGTAGTAATGCCTTTATATGAATGTTCAAATTCATCAACCGATAGACTGGTACAGTCGTAGCTAATCATAATGTGTAATATGTTTAACACATTATCCTTAAATATAGACTCAGATCAGTTGTTCGTGTCCATTGCAGGTGCTCGTAAAACGCTATTTCTGCGCTAAATGCGACCTGATGGTCTTTCTGATAGCGTTCTGGCTCTTTAATCCAATGACTGCGAGTTCGAATATGCTTAGCTGAGTTTTGCGTATTGAGACTATGGACCATGGAGAAAGTCTTCATACAAATACTAGTCTTGCGTCCTAGATTTAGGCATACTGATGTCAATTGCACAATAAATTAAGTAAAATAAGCAAGTAAATAAATTAGCTATAAGTAAATAAGACAAAAACATCTGTTGTTTAACGAACGCAGATTAGGTTGACCCAGTCCGGCGTCATCCTGCAGTTCTATCTTGGTGTAACGTAATGGATATTCTGTAATATACTATCATTATATATGATTACGTAGTCATGAATATTGTATGATTAGATAATTTCATTGCGTTACATCTTCAAGAAATTGCATGGTGGCGTTTTAGACCAAAACCTTGCATATTACCGGATAATATATGCATACATAAAATCTGAATAGTTCTGTTGTCTGATAAGGAATGCTTAAGGGTATATTTTCAGGTGGGAATATTGTTTTGCTGACATAAGTGGTTAATCTGATTTTTGCAGAAGAAACAGCCAATATGTCGTTAAACACATCCGGACGAGGCTCACATACACCCATTGGCTGGGAAGATTTTCCCGACGAAAGAAAAGACAAGCCACCACCTTACACCCAGGAACCAGTTTTCGCAGGTCAGTTTGGGACACTGGCACTCCTCGTATAAACATGTTTAGGTTTAGTTCGGATTATATGTCACGACCACTAGTACGCCGAGTTCGCCTTTCGTTGTCTCTAAATGTGAATGTTCAGGTGTTTCTGTTGCGACTGCATGGCCTCGCCTCTGTTCAATAATTGATCGGGTGAGATCCATCACCACCGCCGCCTGGTTGAATGGTTGCCAAACCATTTAAGGTCCCTGTATCGTTTGGGGTTCTAGATTCGAAGCGCTTACTGGAGTCACATTTTGACAAGGTCCATGCTAAGAGTTTTCCAAACCGGAAAGCTACGGATTGTCAGAAACCTCCGAAAGCGCTATACTCAACTGTCAACTTCGGGGCTATCAGTTAGGGAGTGCAACCGAAAGGTATCAGCAATTTTGTTCAATCGATGTTGTTCTCTATTTTCGGCACAACACGGATCTGGAATTCTCAACATGTACCTGCTTATCAAGCACTTTAGGGAGATCACAGATCAGTTTATCCTGTCTGCGAGGGACACCAGGTGAAGAATTAATCGGCTCCGGACCAGTATTCTTCCGAAACTTCAGAATAACTTGAGCTACACTATAGCGCACAGTTTCGATGGCTTAAAATATGCTGTATAGAAACTTCCAGATACGGTATATGTAGAGTTTACAGGCGTATACATCCAGGGTGAGAATTGTCGGGGGGTTGGGGGTTAAATCCCCCTAGTCTTTCTTAGGACCCCATAGTAAAGTCTTCATTGCACACCCAAACTCCACATGAATCAAGGTCTAACCCCCCAGTCTTTCTTCTACAATTCTCATACTGCATACATTCAAGATTACATACATACATACAGTGGTTAAAGTGGTTTCGGTGAGCAGTGGAACTCTAAAGAAGAATTTGATTGGAACGCATGCGTGAGCAGTGGGAACGCAAGCAAAGAATTTCGAGAGCAGTGGGAACCCGGTTCCCACCGTTCCCACTCCACTTTAAGCCTTGCATACATACATACATACATACATACATACATACATACATACATACATACATATATACATATATACACACATACATATATATATACACACATGCATACGTGCATACCCTAGTAATCAATGAAAGGTGTATTAAGCATGCACTAGTAATGGAAAAAAGCGTTAATAATTATTTTTCTAATTATATCCCATAACCTTGCTAAGGCCAAACCGAAGTCCCCCATACCCTTTGAGAAATATATCCAAGCACCGCATCTAAACTCTATGGGCCTGCTAGCAACTTCCTCAGATGAGATAATAAAAAAAATTAAGCAGGATATTCGTCGTATACCCATAGCGTGGGCTTTGACGGTATTGACCCATATATATTTGCCACCCCAACCTTAACTCATATCGCATAGCCTTTAGCGCAGATAATAAATTACTCTCTTGCAAATGATGTTGTACCCCAATCACTAAAAATTGCCAAAGTTTACAACAAGGAGAAAAAGGCAACCTTACTAACTAAAGACCAATTTCTATTCTGCCTTAGGCTTACTTCTCGAAGTTTTATGAAAAGATTACGCATGGCCGTCTTAATAGCTATGTAAAGAACTCTAACATAATATACAAATCCCAGTTTGGGTTTCAATCTGGACAATCTCCGCACATGGCCTAAATTAATATGGAACACATGATTTCTAAAGCAATTGACAACAGGAATACTCGGTGGGCATATTTCTTGATCTCGCGAAAGCGTTTGATACGGTCAATCACACAATCCTCCGGGGGAAACTAGAAAACTATGGAATAAGGGCCATTTCACTAAAATGGTTTACCAGTTACTTTGAAAACCGTACCATCGTAATCGTAATGGTAATCTCCAAAACTTCTCCAAAATTCTAAAGCGCCATTCGAAGGCCAAGCGCAGGGCACAGCATATATTCACGAACGCTAACCCAAATAGTTAGGTGCAACGGAGCGCTTTCAGAAGTAGCCGAGGTTGCATATGGTGCCCCCAAGGCCCAACCCCGGACCACTGTTATTTCTATTATATGTCAATGATCTGGCCCATGTCTCTCCAAATTTTATTTCTCATACTCTTTGCAGACGACACGAATATCTTGCTCACACCAATCCTGGCAAATAGAGAATTATCCAAACTAGATGACTGGATCTGTTCTAACCGACTCACACCTAATCTGGACAAAACCGATTTTATAATATTCAGATCGCAAAAGAAGGTAGCCCCAATGGTTTGGGCATCCACATACACCTTAAGGCTTAACAGTCTGCAAACACTTCAAAAGAGAGCAGCACTTATGATCGCCGGAGTCCGCAAATATGAACACACATGCCTCATCTTTAAACAATACCAGCTACTCAAAATTGATCAGATAAGAGTGTTACAAATAGGAATATTTTGTCCATCTTTATCATCGAGGTCTACTCCCTCCTGTTTTCAATAATTACCTTACTTTAGGCTCCGAGATCCATGATTACGCCACCAGAGGTTCCACAGCGTATCGCCATACCAAAGTAAGGACAAACTCTAGAAAATTCAGCATCTAGTTTACGGGTCCGTTGAAGTGGAACGCTATTCCCTCGATAATACGCAATTCCCCTAGTACTCAAGGTTTTGAGAAGGAACTACGTAATTTTATTATTAACGGTTAGAAAGGTCCTCTATGTTCTGGTGTACTTGCTCGCCTTAGTTAAATCAGATAAGTTATCGAAATTATTAACGTATGGAGTTAATTACGTGCTTTGAATGTCCTTTGCTTGTCAACCGATTAGTCTCATGCTTAAGGTTCTCTTTGTATTGTTTTTGATCAGCAGTGGTCAATCTACTACGTTACCTTAGCTACTTGGATGCCCCTCCTTAGAGGGACCTTGGTCCCTTCTGGAAATTCTTTGTGGCCAATGTCAACTTTATGTATACTCTTATCGTTCATCTACGTTGTTGATGTTGATCAATTGGTTGCCAAAGACAAGAATTGAATTGAAAATACCTATATACATATATTCATACATACATACATTGACACGTACATGCCTACATTCATACATACATGCATATATACATACATACATTCATTCATAGATGCATACACGCAACTGTACTTGCACAATCTACGCACACACACATATATATATATACACATACAAATGTCCATACATACATACGTACATGAGTAAAATCTTTGTATTTGCTGTTTGATGCGATAGGTTCCTACGATGAAGACGACGAAGATTTCTTATCATCGCGTCATAACTCTAATCGAGCAGATTGTTCAGATTCGATCGAGGGAGGCTTCACCAACCCTGCCTACCAGAATCCGCCACAGAATCCTCAATATTCACCCTACCCACAGAATCCAGCTGATCTTCATCAGTTGCAGCAAGATCAGCAGTCTTCACATATCTTATCATCGCGTCATAACTCTAATCGAGCAGATTGTTCAGATTCGATCGAGAGAGGCTTCACCAACCCTGCCTACCAGAATCCGCCACAGAATCCTCAATATTCACCCTACCCACAGAATCCAGCTGATCTTCATCAGTTGCAACAAGATCAGCAATCTTCACAGTACATCGAACCTTATCAACCTGACCACAGAGCCTGCGATGAACCACCCAAATACATCGCGCATCAGAATGATGCCAAAGCCACTCTTCGCTATGGTCAACCTCCCCCAAAGGGAATGCAGGCGACAGGCCAACACCCAGCCTATGATCCCCGGTCAGGTGCAACTTACCCTCCACCCGCGACTGGGCACTGCTTCGTCGTACAACCGCAACGTTTCGGTGGTCAACCTCCTGCAATCATTGGTAATCCGATTCTCGAAGATCCTCCGAATGACTACCTGGGTTATTCGATATTCGTCACCCTCTGTTGCTGTTGGCTCATTGGAGTCGTTGCAATCTCTAAATCTAAGGAGTGTCGCAGGGCCATTGCAATGGGTAATTACGAGCTGGCCAAGGAAAAGTCCGCTTCAGCTCGAAATACAGCCCACGTCGCCCTCGCATTGGGCATCGTGGCGTTAATCATCAGTGGTGTCATAATTGGAGTTCGCGTGGCTTACATGACCAGCAAGTAATAGTTCTCCTGGAAACACAACCATAACAGTGTACTACTCACATCTATGGTTGTTGCCTTAGCTAGCTTGTCTCATTCCATTTAAAATTAGAAGTTCACTATTACCGACAGACGACCAAGAAACTCAAGTGAGTGATCTTTGATAACTTATTATTGACACCCACAGTAAGCAAGAAACACCGCATAAAAAGTAATAAGGCACAATGTCAGGAACAGTTATGCATTATAAAAAAAACAGTTATAGAGACCAACTTTGCATGCTTTTCGAAGAAAACCAGTAGCATTTGCCATTTGTATTGGACTAATTATGGGAACTGGTTTACTAAACAATTTCTGCTATTACAAATTGAACGAGTAATGATACTCTTTGTATGATGTAGTCACAGTGTATTTAATCATATTGCCCTCACAAGAATTGAATTTTTGTGAGTGATTTGCTTTTGGGAGATAAATGAATGCTAACACTTGCTCGAAGAACATGAGATCTCGAAAGACGCGGTTCGATACCCGTACGCGCCCTATTTATGTCGTCTCAGCGTATGCCACTCCCTAGAGGGGCAACTGTAAAATGAGCGGGCGCCTAACAGATCTTTATAATTGTACTGTCATATGTTTCAATGTTCTTTACTGCGGTTTGTCAGTGAGTATGTCAATAAGCACGAATATATATTATTATTTGCAGGAAGTAAGTAGTAAATCTGTGACGGGCGACTGGATGCCTTTTAGATTGTGGCTACCAGGACTAGGTGTTACGTTGTAAACATTCCATCTTTAGTCAACATTCCATATTTAATGTAGATCAGAGTTGATCGCCTTTTATCTAGTGAGCTGGATGAACTTGATTGCTGACAGTATGCTTGAAGATGATGCTGTCTCTTGCTTGGTGGGGAGTGATGCTTATAGTAGAGCTGGTTCCACGCTATATCTCAACTTGCACATTAGGATTTGTCTGATTAACCTGGTCAGTGCCTGTAGTGACTGTAATTCAACTGCAGATTGTCCACGTTTGGCTTAGTTCTTTCGTGCCTCACCAATTTGATGCAATTTATACGATTACTCGGCCTAAGTACTAAACTGCGACTTAACTACAGGGAAACTGTGTTTAATTTGTTTTTCGCTGCACGAGTGGCAGGAGACTACCGGTACTCAGACTAAGTCTAAACTATGAATTAACAGTGGCAGGAGGTTACTTAGACTACTTTAAACTGTGAATTAATTGTAGGCTGTCAATGTATAGTTTAGTTTCGCTGCTTGAGCGGCAGGAGGCTACTAGAACTTCTTTACTGGAACTACTTTAAATTGCGAATTAACTGCAGGTTGTCAGTGTATAATTTAGTTTAACTACCCGAGTGGCAGGAGGCTACTTGAACTACCCGGTACTTTAAATTGTGAATTAACTGCAGGTTGACAGTGTATAATTTAGTTTCGCTGCCCAAGTGGCAAAATGTTGCTCTTTTTCGTACCTTACTAATCTGACATAATTTGTATCATTTCTTGCCTACTTTAAACTGTGAATCAGCTGAAGGTTGTTGGTGTAACGAGATTGCTTTGTAGATTGCTTTGTAGAGTTTTCGATTATAGGAACCAAACTGTTGATCGAATGTCTTTTGTGTGCAGTATATGGAACGAACAAATTTAGGCCTACTGTCTGATTTGGTTTAATTTGACTAGACTGATTTAGTCATTGTACAATCTGGATGATATGATATATGTCCACCATGCTTATACCCCGCTCAACTTACTCCGAACTTCAACTTGTTCTCAATCTTGCTCCACTTGAACTTACCTACTAATGGACCTCATTTGAGCACTGTTTGTTGTTACTTGCTTGGTTTGTTGTCCTGTGGTGATAATCTCACCTTTCGACCTGAGACGTGTATGTCTCTGCTAGTTAAGAATTTGATAGTAAAGAATCATTTAGCTGATATTGTTGCCTACATGTTATGTGGGTCGCAGCACCGTCACACAGATAATGAGAAGACACCTCCCTTCCAAACGCAGACTGATGCTTGGATGTGCAATAAGTGTTTCCAAACCCAATTACCATTTGCCAATCTGGACGTTTTAGACTGTCTCACTGTTCCTCAAGTGCAGGACCCTCATTGCCAATCTCCTAGTAAAGATCAAGCTTTTTTGGATGGCTTACCCAGATTCGAGGTATCTCCTGAAACCCAGTTTAAAAGACCCCTATGATCCCTATTAAACAATTATGACTTAGACCATAGTTCGAGAATTCGCATTTTACGGTTCGGTGGTCTTCCATCGGCAATCATTGTTAATCCGATTCTCGAAGATCCTCCGAATGACACATGTGTTATTCGATATTCGTCACCTTCTGTTGCTGTTGGCTCATTGGAGTCGTTGCAATCTCTAAATCTAGGGAGTGTCGCAGGGCCATTGCAATGGGTGATCGCGAGCTGGCCAAGGAAAAGTCCGCTTCAGCTCGAAATACAGCCCACGTCGCCCTCGCATTGGGCATCGTGGCGTTAATCATCAGTGGTGTCATAATTGGAGTTCGCGTGGCTTACATGACCAGCAAGTAATAGTTCTCCTGGAAACACAACCATAACAGTGTACTACTCACATCTATGGTTGTTGCCTTAGCTAGCTTGTCTCATTCCATTTAAAATTAGAAGTTCACTATTACCGACAGACGACCAAGAAACTCAAGTGAGTGATCTTTGATAACTTATTATTGACACCCACAGTAAGCAAGAAACACCGCATAAAAAGTAATAAGGCACAATGTCAGGAACAGTTATGCATTATAAAAAAAACAGTTATAGAGACCAACTTTGCATGCTTTTCGAAGAAAACCAGTAGCATTTGCCATTTGTATTGGACTAATTATGGGAACTGGTTTACTAAACAATTTCTGCTATTACAAATTGAACGAGTAATGATACTCTTTGTATGATGTAGTCACAGTGTATTTAATCATATTGCCCTCACAAGAATTGAATTTTTGTGAGTGATTTGCTTTTGGGAGATAAATGAATGCTAACACTTGCTCGAAGAACATGAGATCTCGAAAGACGCGGTTCGATACCCGTACGCGCCCTATTTATGTCGTCTCAGCGTATGCCACTCCCTAGAGGGGCAACTGTAAAATGAGCGGGCGCCTAACAGATCTTTATAATTGTACTGTCATATGTTTCAATGTTCTTTACTGCGGTTTGTCAGTGAGTATGTCAATAAGCACGAATATATATTATTATTTGCAGGAAGTAAGTAGTAAATCTGTGACGGGCGACTGGATGCCTTTTAGATTGTGGCTACCAGGACTAGGTGTTACGTTGTAAACATTCCATCTTTAGTCAACATTCCATATTTAATGTAGATCAGAGTTGATCGCCTTTTATCTAGTGAGCTGGATGAACTTGATTGCTGACAGTATGCTTGAAGATGATGCTGTCTCTTGCTTGGTGGGGAGTGATGCTTATAGTAGAGCTGGTTCCACGCTATATCTCAACTTGCACATTAGGATTTGTCTGATTAACCTGGTCAGTGCCTGTAGTGACTGTAATTCAACTGCAGATTGTCCACGTTTGGCTTAGTTCTTTCGTGCCTCACCAATTTGATGCAATTTATACGATTACTCGGCCTAAGTACTAAACTGCGACTTAACTACAGGGAAACTGTGTTTAATTTGTTTTTCGCTGCACGAGTGGCAGGAGACTACCGGTACTCAGACTAAGTCTAAACTATGAATTAACAGTGGCAGGAGGTTACTTAGACTACTTTAAACTGTGAATTAATTGTAGGCTGTCAATGTATAGTTTAGTTTCGCTGCTTGAGCGGCAGGAGGCTACTAGAACTTCTTTACTGGAACTACTTTAAATTGCGAATTAACTGCAGGTTGTCAGTGTATAATTTAGTTTAACTACCCGAGTGGCAGGAGGCTACTTGAACTACCCGGTACTTTAAATTGTGAATTAACTGCAGGTTGACAGTGTATAATTTAGTTTCGCTGCCCAAGTGGCAAAATGTTGCTCTTTTTCGTACCTTACTAATCTGACATAATTTGTATCATTTCTTGCCTACTTTAAACTGTGAATCAGCTGAAGGTTGTTGGTGTAACGAGATTGCTTTGTAGATTGCTTTGTAGAGTTTTCGATTATAGGAACCAAACTGTTGATCGAATGTCTTTTGTGTGCAGTATATGGAACGAACAAATTTAGGCCTACTGTCTGATTTGGTTTAATTTGACTAGACTGATTTAGTCATTGTACAATCTGGATGATATGATATATGTCCACCATGCTTATACCCCGCTCAACTTACTCCGAACTTCAACTTGTTCTCAATCTTGCTCCACTTGAACTTACCTACTAATGGACCTCATTTGAGCACTGTTTGTTGTTACTTGCTTGGTTTGTTGTCCTGTGGTGATAATCTCACCTTTCGACCTGAGACGTGTATGTCTCTGCTAGTTAAGAATTTGATAGTAAAGAATCATTTAGCTGATATTGTTGCCTACATGTTATGTGGGTCGCAGCACCGTCACACAGATAATGAGAAGACACCTCCCTTCCAAACGCAGACTGATGCTTGGATGTGCAATAAGTGTTTCCAAACCCAATTACCATTTGCCAATCTGGACGTTTTAGACTGTCTCACTGTTCCTCAAGTGCAGGACCCTCATTGCCAATCTCCTAGTAAAGATCAAGCTTTTTTGGATGGCTTACCCAGATTCGAGGTATCTCCTGAAACCCAGTTTAAAAGACCCCTATGATCCCTATTAAACAATTATGACTTAGACCATAGTTCGAGAATTCGCATTTTACGGTTCGGTGGTCTTCCATCGGCAATCATTGTTAATCCGATTCTCGAAGATCCTCCGAATGACACATGTGTTATTCGATATTCGTCACCTTCTGTTGCTGTTGGCTCATTGGAGTCGTTGCAATCTCTAAATCTAGGGAGTGTCGCAGGGCCATTGCAATGGGTGATCGCGAGCTGGCCAAGGAAAAGTCCGCTTCAGCTCGAAATACAGCCCACGTCGCCCTCGCATTGGGCATCGTGGGGTTAATCGTCGTTGGTGTCGTAATTGGAGTTCGCATGGCTTACATGACCGGCAAGTAATAGTTCTCCTGGAAACACAACCATAACAGTGTACTACTCACATCTATGGTTGTTGCCTTAGCTAGCTTGGCTCATTCCATTTTAAAATGAGAAGTTCATTATTACAAACAGACGAGCAAGAAACTCGAGTGAGTGATCTTTGATAGCTTACTATTGACACCCACAGTAAGCAAAAAAAAACACCGCACAAAAAGTAATGAGGCACAATGTCAGGAACAATTATGCAGCATAAAAAACAGCTATAGAGACCAACTTTGCATGCTTTTCAAAGAAAACCAGTAGCATCTGTATTGGACTAATTATGGGAACTGGTTTACTAAACAATTTCTTCTATTACAAATTGAACGATTGATGATACTCTTTGTATGATGTAGTGTATTTAATCATATTGCCCTCACAAGAATTGAATTTTTGTGAAGGATTTGCTTTTGGGAGATAGATGAATGCTAACACTTGCTCGAAGAACATGAGATCTCGAAAGACGCGGTTCGATACCCGTGCGTGCCCTATTTATGTCGTCTCAGCTTACCACTCCCTAGGGAGGGGGCAACCGTAAAATGAGCGGGCGCCTAACAGATCTTGATAATTGTACTGCCATATATTTCAATGTTATTTACTGCGGTTTGTAAGTGAGTTTGTCAATAAGCACGAATATGTATTATTATTTTGCAGGATGTAAATAGTAAATCTGTGGCGGGCGACTGGATGCCTTTTAGATTGTTAAAAACCTTAAGACGTAGGTTGTAGATTTTACAAATCCGTGTTTTGTGGTCTTTGTGACTTTCGTAAAAGATGCAGCGCATTTGCTTAGAATCAAACATTCATGCTCTCACAGAAAGATGTTTTATTAGTTGTCAATTATACATTTATTTGTAAAATTTGATTTATGACATTACAGCCACATTCTTGTATCCAAAATTCTGACTCGTAAAAAATACTGAAACTTGACGTTGACTGCACATAACGAATGACTCGGTTTTTGTCATTTTACTGCTAGCTGGACCTATATTTTTGGGCATAAATGTTCACTAAGGTGCAACGACGCTCCCCAGCCCCAGGGGCGGCGATCCCGGTGAGGTCGAGGGGACAATTAAGTACCCCACCTTTGACAGTGGGGGGACACAGTATACAACAGTACTGTACTCCCGAATATAGAAATTTTTATTGTTATTTTTGCCAAACTTGACCACTGAGACCAGGCAGCTGACACGTCAACACGTTGCCAACAACTAACAAATATTAATGAGCTTTGTTTCTTATTATTCTGTTTATATTGTTTCGCACTAGGCCTATATGTTGCTAATTAATAAAAATGAAATAACTGTAGATTTGAAATTGTTTGCATGTGATTATACAATTTGATGAAAATATATCTACATGTTGTTACAAAGCGCCTGCCTCTGTTTCTTAACGCATATTTCGTGAACAAAGGAGGTTAAAAAATGTTTCGCGCGTGATTTTCGAGCACCAGTGTCGTTTTGCGCGTAAACTTGTCTCAGAAGCCAAATCCATCTGCTTGTCTCGCCTCGCCTCTGAGAAAATCTCCTCTCCAAAGTTATCATGGCTAACGCTGAATAGGATCCTACATCGTAAAAGTTCAATATACTACCATGCTCCATATCACGATCTTCACTTGCCGGCAGAGGTGGGCGCCCATCACGAAACAGGATGTTGATAAACCTGGTTGAGAACTTCAAGAAGATACCGAGTTGGAGTCCATTTCGCCCCTACACCAGAAACAGCTGGAAAATGGCAAATAGCGGCTTCCACGTCCGACCCCTCAACCTTAGACGGAGTTGTAGTGATCGGGTAAGCCATACTGACGTGACTTTCAGGTTGTGGGTTTGTGGGGTGTTTTTAACTAGGATTTTAAAATTCTGAAGTCTTGGTTGGCCTAAGGTCGCAAAGAATGCGAAGTACTGCTCATATAATATTATTATTATGCCCGTCCTAAAACTTGGGGGCGACGGCAGCTGAAAGACAGATATCTGAGCGTCCAGACCTGCGGAAATCACGTGACACTCAGATATTCAAACCTGGTTTAGCTCAATGATGACTTTAGGTTTTATTATAGTTAATGACACTCTGTGTCAGACTGTGTCGGTTTTAGTTGCGCTTGAAGTTCATGCGAGAAATTTAATAAGTCCCCCAGCAATCTAGGTCAGACGAGTAATATTATTGCAGATATAGCTGACGATGCTAGTCAGACACGGTGAGTAGGTCACTCGTGCCTACTAGAGATGTGTGTGAGAAGAGGCGGCAAGATCACACAGCTGCTACTAACCTGCGAGGTGGTGGTCATTAAGCATTCTGATCAATGAGCATACTGCTTTTGTTGGCTTGTGACGTTTAACCCAACTAATCCATCGCCAGTGCGAAGGGTTGACGACACAGCCAAGGGTAGGCGTTTAGACCCACGGCAAGGATTGTCTCTCGGACCATGAAAGGGGACTGTGACATCGCGGATACGAACCTGTGTGTTTGTGATACAATGGCTACAGCCGCTAACGGATTTTGTCTCCCAGTCATGATTGACGGCATGGTCTATACAGACAGCCATTAGGTAGCCTAAACCCTATTACCGCTCTGCGTTAGATGTTTGAAAATTTGAAATTAAACGTGAAGATAGGCCTATCCTCCAGGGAAAATGAAAATCTACCCGAGAAAATGATAATCTTGCCAAAGAAACTCTTAACCAAGTATAAAGAGATGTAAACGAATAAAACCAGCAGGCCTAAAGATACGTTCAATCAGACTCAAGCCAATCCAGATCATAACACTATCCTGTTTGCAGTTACTACGACTGCTGCTGCTGCTGCTGCTGCTGCTACTACTACTACTACTACTACTACTACTACTACTACTACTACTACTACTACTACTACTAGTCCCGGTGCCGCCGCCATCCGCCGCCGCCGTTAAGCCCTCAAGTCGAAATCAGTCGCTAAGCTATCGACTGCTAGCGACTTCGTTCACTTAATATTTTACTTGTTGTTTTAATCGCGGTTTCCAAGTAAACAATGACAGGACAGTGCTTCTACTAGTTAACAGCTGCTAACATAATATATTATATATATATTATACGTCCATGTTGTTGTCTATCAAAGCAAATGTGTCCATGTAGAAACTGAAACTGACATTTTTCAGTAACGGAAACGAAAACGGATATTATTTCAGAACTAAACTGTAATTAAACTTCAATTATTTTGGAACTGAAACTTGAACTGAAATATAGATTACGAACACAAAACTGAATTAAAACTGAGACTGTAATTATTTTCAAAACATAAATATAACTGCCTTTGACTTAGTGGTAGGGCCTATGCTTTATTCATGGACGCCTGGAGGGAACACAAGGGGGCTTTCGGCCTTTTGCCCCCTTGTTTTTGCAAATATTTTACAATTATGAAATCTTTTGATTATTATGATTATTTCAACAGTCCAAACACGATTTCAATGCTAAAAAGTTAATTATTTAGGTAAGTCCTTGACCATAATTTATTTTTGAAGTTGTCACGTGTTCTGTGTTTATGAATGGGCTGAATAGCAATTCCAAACAAAAACGTCATTTTGCTCCCCCTACAAAATGTTTCCTCCTGGACAATTTTTACCCATCCCTCGCATAGAAAAATTCCAGCGGACGCCCATGGCTTTATTCCTTTTATAACCAATAACCAATCAAATACGTCACAAATTCACACTAACATTAATTTTCACAGTCATCGGTCTATCCCCATTCAGCATGCCCACATGCAGCGGAGCCCATGTAGGACCCATATTTCCATATTGGACCCGTATAGAGTTCATATGGGTCCCATCTGTTGCCCACGGAAATGATGGCATGGCAGTACAGTATGTGGTAAAATGCATTATATTGTTAATGAGGTATGTCCAATATACATACCTCATTACCTGAGAAGTCGATAGCAAGTCGCTAAGTCAGTCGCTAAGTCTAGGCGACTTAGTTAGTCGATAAGCTAGCGACTTAGTCGACTGAGTCGCTAAGTCACTCGCTAACTCGTCAAGTCAGTCGGTAACTCCTTAGCGACTGACTCCGGGTACTAACTACTACTACTACTACTACTACTACTACTACTACTACTACTGCTACTGCTACTACTACTACTACTGCTACTACTACTACTACTACTACTACTACTACTACTACTACTACTACTACTACTACTACAAACAATATCTTGCAACGGAGTGAGGAGCAGGTCATTCCATAAGGAAGGGCCAAGGATGGCAAAAGCACGATGTTTAGCCATCGAAGTCCTAGCCCGAGGGACAGGGAGATCAAGGAGGTCCGCAGACCGAAGAGGGCGGGAAGAGAGAGCAGAGAGAAGTTTACGCATTAGGTCAAGGAGGTACTCGGGAGCCTTTTCCTGCAAAGGTTTAGAGACCAGGGGACGACCTTGTATTGGATGCTGGAAGCAGCAGGAAGCCAGAGAAGTACATAAGTCATATATCAAAATTATGATTACTATTACGATTACGATTTTAATTAAGCTGCGAATTGCAATTAGGTGTCTACATTTCCGCGTGTAATTAATACAGACTGATTAAGACACAGGACTCGATTACGATTACGATTTGAATAACGACTACTAGGCCTATAATCGTAATCGTAATCTCGAAATTTCTATAGCGCCCAAAAAAACGAAGTCGCGGGAATCAGCATATTCACTGACTAAGACTTGGATTACTACAATTAGGCCTATGTCTATGATTAAGATAGTGGTTTGTGATTAAAGTCAAGATTACGATTATCATCAGGATTAAGGTTACAACCGGTGCCAGAAATACTCAGAAATGTCAACCGCGCATTTTTTCTCAAATTGTCAAACTGAACTTGAACTGATAAGTTGAATGTCAGATATTAGGATGAAATCGTGTCTATTTGACTGGAGCTAATCTCTCAAGAACTTATACTATGCACTCCAGACAAGTAAACTGCACACATTGTGTCGGAAGGCACACTAAGATTACGAATACGTATAAATCCTATACTGAGTGCAGCGCAATTTGTCGACTGAGCCCTGGAACGACCAGGGTCGCCACCTACGGACTTCGCGCGGCGCGTCGAGTTCCGCTGGCGCGGTTGGTACAGACTGTCTGGATGCTTGACAAGTCGTGCGTGACGGTCGGTGCCGTCCGGCAGAAGATGAATGCTGATTGAGTTCCGGTTCACTGAGCGTCGCGCATGGATTCGTGTGACGCAGTTCCGCGAAAACGACGCAGTGAGTCGGGCTGATACTGATTTGGAAATGAGGATTCCAATCTGTCTGTATGTATGTTTGTCTCTGCCTGTGTGTGTGTTTCTCTGCTTGCTTGTATCTGCTCGGTCTCACTCGATATATGCTCGTCTGTCTGTGTAAGTAAGTAGCTTTGTTGCATTTGACAAGTGCACACGCATGTCCTTGTGTCTATGTTCGTATGCTTCTGTCTGTCTGTCTCTCCAGTCTGTAAATCTCTCTGTCTTTGTATGTCACCCTTTCTCTGTTTCTTCTCTGTCTTTCTCTGTGTATGCTGGTGTGTGAGTGTGTCTTTCTCTGTGCAGCACACGGGAACGCTTACCGACCGATCATTCTAAGGCTAACAGTTGACCACGCCCATTTTTGTCTGTCTGTTTGTCTTGTCTGTCTTGGCTGTCTGTCTTGTCTGTCTGTCTTGTCTGTTTATCTGTCTGTCCAACGAATTCGTGGAAATCTGGCAGACGCCTCCGAAACTGGTAACCGTTGTCCGAAAGGTACTGGCTGCAGTTGACCCATGTGGCTCACCTGACCTTTGCATTTGCCGATAATTTACAAATAATTAAGTTCCGAATGTCTACTCTAAAACCGTAAAAGACTGAAGATTTAACCCCGAAAGTGGAGAATTAGACGCAAACACACGAAAATGTCCCAGAAAAAACCCGTAAAATAGTGAGTGACCAGTTAAAATCGAACTGAAGGAAAATGACGACCTACACGCCAGTGCTCCACGGACGCTTCTATCATGGACTGCGTGTGCTTTTAAGTCAATCGATTACAGAGTTTAAGATAAATGGGATCTAAGGCTTTATAGTTGCAATCATTTCTCTTAGGCCTAAAATTCTAATGGTTTTCGGAACAAGAATCAAATTCAATGTTTCAGGCCTCAGTAATGCTTGGTTGTATTTCTGGCCTATTTTTGGTTTTCGACTTCCTTCCTCCATCTTGCTTACCTTCCTTCCATCCAACCTTCCTTCCTTCCATCCTTCCTTTCCAGCTTCCTTCATTCCTTCCTTACTTTCTTTCTTACTTCCTTTCTTCATTCCTTCATCCTTCCTTCCTTCCTACCTTACTTCCTTCCTTTCTTCTTTTTCCTGCCTTTCTTCCTGCCTTATCCTTCCTTCCTTCTATCCTCGTCTCTTCCTTCCAGACACCCACGTTCATTGCGCCCATTTCTGCACTTCTGAACTTTATGAGGAGGGCATTTTGAATTTACATTTCTATTACAGCTTGACCACATTGTGCCATTGGTGGCAGCAGTCAGACAACTTAGAGCAGAATGTGGCCTCAGTGAAAATGGCTATGATGGTTCCTTTCTTTCGTTCTTTTTTCTTTCTTTATTCATTCATTCATTCGTTCGTTCCTTGTCTCTTTCCTTCTCCTTCTATGTGTTTCTGTCTAGAGCTATGTATATATGCCTCTCTTTCCCTCTTTCTCTCGTTCTGTATTTCCAAATACCTCTATCTTTCCACTACCGCCTCTGTCTCTACCTCTGTCTAGATTTCTGTCTCTTTTTCTGTCTATATCTCGTACTATATCTCTGCCTATATCTGTCTATGTCTCTGACTATTTCTGTGTCTCGCTCCATCCATCTATGTCTCTGTCCCCGCCTCTGGTTAATCTCTGCCTCTTTTTATGTGTGTCTGTCTTTGTCTCTGTATCTCTATCTGCCTCTGAGTCTGCCTATGCAGTGCCTCCTTAATTCAGACGTGTATGATTAAATATCTTCTCCACCGTCTTTCACTCCCTTCCTTTGTCCGTCTCCCTGGGTCATCTCCAGTTGGTTTCAACGGCAGAGGGAGCTCCAACGCGGTCGTCGAGTTCACCGGGTGCATTTGCTAAGATGCTCAGAAGAATCATCTTCTTCAATCGCCTGCCTCAGCAGCCGAAATTAAACGAAAATAACGCATATCGAGTAATTCCACGGATCGTCGTAAGATAAAAGTTGTTGGAGTCATTCCGGGAATTACCTCATCACACGTTCAGCTTCTCGTTTTCACGGCCATCCCCCTGTCACTCTCCCTACCATCTTTGTCTGCCTCTGTGTATGCTTGCATGTCTGCCTATTATATAATATTGCATAATACAAATTTATGTTTGTTCGTGTGTATACATGTATGTTTACATCTTTCTGGTTGTCTGTCTTTCTATACGTATGTCTGTCTGTGTAGGTCTTTTTTTTGTCTCTCTATTTGTTTTTCTGTCTGCTTGCATATCTTTGTGTATATATCTATGTATATATGTATGCGCGTGTGTCAGTCTAGTTGTGTCGGTCTGGTGTGTCTGTACGTCTTTTTGTCTCTCTTTCTTTGTGTGTCTGTCTTTCTGTATATCTATTTGTCTGTCTCTCTCCGTGTCCGCCCTCCTCTGTGTGAATGTCTGTTTATCTGTCTCTCTGCTTTTCTCAGTCCCTTAATTCCATCTCTTCCACTCCGTTTCTAGTTCTCACCAACGGGGAAGGAGTTACAAAGCAGCCTCTTCATAGATGGAGCTGCGCATGTTCCTTCGGGGCATGACTTCCGGTCCATACAACGCCCTCTGTCGAGAGATCAAGTAGTCCGACGAGAGAGGGAGCCAGGAGACAGTTGAAGATCCGGTTCCGGTTAGGTCTTCATATGGGATTCATCTCGATTAGGATCGAAAGACAACAAAGAGACACAGGCAGACTAATAGACAGACAGACGTATCGACAAACAGATAAATAGACAGGCAGGCAGACAGACAGATGAATATAGAAGGAGATAGACATACAGAAAAATGCAGACAGATAAACCTCCTCATCCTCCTACTCCCCTTCCTTCCGTCCTCCCTTCCTTCCTTCCCCTCATCCTCATCAAGAGGGGTTACTGACCGTATCTAACTACGTTTGAACGTTGATCTTTGGCTATGTCTCCCTGCTATCATGTCTGTCTGTCTGTATTTCTGTCTGTCTGTCTGTGTCTCTTTCGATCTACCATATTTCCTTCTGCGCT
Organism: Allolobophora icterica; assembly: GCA_963556255.1. Classification (NCBI taxonomy): domain Eukaryota; kingdom Metazoa; phylum Annelida; class Clitellata; order Crassiclitellata; family Lumbricidae; genus Allolobophora; species Allolobophora icterica. The sequence continues at coordinate 73,770,961 of OY744605.1, forward strand.
GTTTGTTGTTGCCACTCCATCCGTTTCGCAGCGGAATATCACATAACGGCTATTTATAGAGGAGCATGGCTTGTGTCTGATGTAGCGCCTTTATTTAGATTCAGCTTGCGCTAATCTCATTCGCCGAAGAACAACAACAACACCATCTCCATAGCTCATCTCAGTTTTACGACGGATAAAACATAACAGACAGATAGACACTCACAAACAAACAGACACTCAGACGCAGTTAGCAATAATAACAACGATGACAGCAATAAAAAGACCCACAGAAACAATAAACAGCAGCAACAAGCACCAGATAAAATTATAGCACAGCAAACAACAACAACAACAACAACAACAACAACACAACCACAACGTAACAGAAAACAACAAAAACAACTACAAACATCGGTAAACAACAATAACAACAACACAACCACAACGTAACAGAAAACAACAAAAACAACTACAAACATCGGTAAACAACAATAACAACAACAAAGAGACTACATAGGCTTACAACTAACAGAAGATAACAAAAGCAATTACAAACAACGGCAATAGTAAACAACAAGAAGAACAACAAAGAGATTGTATACAACTAAGAGAAAACAACAAAAGCAACTACAAACAACAGCAAACAACAACTAACAAGAACGAACAACACGTGGACAATGATGACCTCAGTCAGACCAGAGCACTAACGCACTAAGTTACTGAGTAAGTCAGACGATGGGTATCTTCGGCGTCAGACAGAAAGGCAGCTTCCCTCCACCATCGATGCCAATCAGTTGACCATTCACCTGAGCTGCTGCATCAGAAGCAATGAACGCCGTGTAATCTCCCACCTCATCCGAATTCCCACACCTACCAATCGGGTGCAACCAATCGCAGACCTTGAACAAGAGTTCCGCAAAGTACTTGGCACCAAACACCCCGCTGTGCTCGATGATTCCCGTCCGCACCCAACCCGGATTGATCCCATTCACACGGATTCCATCCGCTTTCAACTCCGCCGCCAGCAAACGAACGAACTCGTTCTGCGCCCCTTTCGTCACGCTATACGGAAGGTTCATTCGCATTCCATAGGAACCAAACAATGACGAAATGATGATGACGTTGCCACGCGTCACGCGCAGGTATGGCAGTGACAACTTGACGAGTATAAACGCGGCATTGATGTGTAGATGCCACAACTCACGCATATCTTCAGACGTCGCGATCTCCGTACCTTTCGGGATGCTATATCCCGCGCAGTGAACCAGAACGTCGATACGACCAAATCGCTCAACCGTGCTGTCGACGATTTTGCGTATGCTTTCGTCGCTGCTGAGGTCGCCACGAACGCAGAGGACGTGGTCATCGCTGGTCAGCTGGCGACAGGAAGTGGCCACTTCGTCGAGGCGTTGCTGGTTACGACCGCAGATGACCACTCGTGCCCCGTAACGGGCGCAGGACACGACGCAGGCGGCGCCGATGCCAGAACTCGAACCTGTGACGATGACTACACGGTCTCGAAGACTTTCCATTTGACCGAAGAGGATTGGAGACGCAAACGAAGAAGATCGACTGAAAGAATAGGCAGAAATTAGGTCAAATCATCTAAGATATATCTAGGTCGAGTCAGGATTGGTCACGTGAAGTAAGGTTAAGATTTCAAACTGGCTTCTCCAATGTACGACGGAAGACAGTAGAACATGACGACGACGACGATGTTGATGATGATGATGATGATGATGATCATGATCATGATCATGATCATGATCATGATCATGATGATCATGATGATAATTTATCTGCCCGAAGGCATGTCCATTGGCTTTATGCCATCCGGGGATGAGATGAGTGAGGTGGTTCCCGTTGCCTTCCTCACAGACAATTGTTGGCTGAGCAACTTGTCCAAGGTCACTAAGCAGTGGCATGAGGTAGATTCGAACATGCGACCCTCCGGTTACAAGGCACAGAACATACCACTACATAGGGCAACCTAATGGTAGATAAATACGACAAAATTCTTTCGAAATGCTCCTCATAGAAAAGCGACGAAGTCCGTTACCGTTTGAAGGCCCAACAACAATCAACGTTGCGAACAGCAACTCGGAGTTTGGCAAACTCCAACTCTATGAGAGTACAGCAACAGCCCGAAGTCATGACCCACTTTCTATTATCTTTCATCGTCGACACGAAAAAATCCGGCCTGTGAACGTAGGCTACATAGGCTAAGTAAACTTAACGCAAGCATTGATCCAAAGTTCAACTAACCCTAGACGCCTATAGGCTATGTATAGCCTACGTGCGCAAGCAATAGCCATAGCGGATTTGTATACATGTACAGTCCTTGAATTTAAGGCACAGAGGCCAAGTGACTAGGACACACAGTCAAATGATAGAATTTCTGCCTAATACTCTGAGGAGTTTCCTCTGAAGAGGCCATAGTATACAATTTACCATTAAAATCTTTTAAAAATCACATTCTGGTTACAGGCTCGAATCGAAGTGCACGATAGGAATGCTAAACATCCAGGAGGCTATAGTGTTATATTTTGTATTAAATTACCTTGCATTCACTGTAAGCATATTCGCTTCAAGCCGGTAATTCTCATATGCAAAGCACGTGCAAATTATTTGCCATTCTACTTATCTTTATGGTTACGTCCTGTAGCTTTGTTTACGGGCGCCCCTGCCGGTCTTCATTTGGGTCTTACTGTTTGAATGGCTCCAGCGTATACTTCTGAACTTTGTACAGAGGGCACTATGAAAACCACAGTTGTTTGTATTATATCGTACTGTATCGTAAACTGTCGGATGGGCTTATTCTGCCTGTCTGTGCAGCAGATAGTCATCCAACCTCTACACGTAGACGAATGATCTTCATACATTTATTGTCACTGACTTCACGACTGTCACTCCAACATAAATACTCTTCGGAATTCGCACAGAGTGTTTCAGCCACGCTACACTAATGATTACGAGACCTAAAGATGATTACGACAGCATCGACGAGTCGTAATCTAATCTAATTAAGTCTAGACGAATAGCCATCGTGTCTATTTAGGTCACATGTTCTAGACCGTGCGAGTCTTCTGCACTCCCTAGTTCTGTACGCCTCTCACTAGTGTGAGACGCACAAGAAAACTTCTATCGCTAGTGCTAAGCGCATCAGAACTTCGCACAAGACTTCTCACAATCTCGTCACATCAATCTTTTCCAGTCGATAAACATTCTACCTCGATTAATGCGTGTCTGCCTAGTTTTCCTGTGCTTTAACTCTCTACGCCCTACAGTCGTGCTACATAACCGATGAGAGACCTACCTATGCTGCTCCCATTACCAGGGGCGTCTACACCATAGAAACCTTGGAGCAAATGCTCCATCGAAGAAATAACGGGGGGGTAGATCTGTCATTGTGTGTGCTACCATTTTAGGGGGGAGGGACGGAAAGGGGGGAAGAAGAGGGGGAAAAGGGACGTTGCTCCAATGACTTAGGGGAGGGGGTAGACGCCCCTGCCCATTACTTGTTGGTGCTCCCGTATTTTGTGAGTCTGCTTAGCTCGATCTTTCAATTATTTCCATGTCATTATAAGCTATTTCAAGCATCTTTTTTCTTTGATCTTGCCGCTTCCATTCGCCGCTACTGGCTTCTATGCAGCCAAGCTCACTCAGAATCTGGCTGTATAAGTGTGCGTTTGTGTGTGTTTGTGTGTGTATATATGTCTTTATATTCCTACGGTACTTTGTCGGTGTGTCTGTATGGGTCTGTGTCCGTTTCCCTACTTGATTGCAGAAGTGGCTTCTCTGGAAAAATACCTGCTATGGCCTCTCATTATAATAGGCACTGAGTCGTCTCTCCCTCTACTCGGTCAGTGGGTCAGACTGGAGCTGAAGCGGTTTCGATGTAACTAATTATGCAGTCAGATCGCAAGTGGATCTGTGGCCTATTTCTGCCTCACTCTGCAATACGATTCTCAAGTCCTGTACTGCGTCTAGGGCTTCTATACTTGGGCTCTGTCATAGTACTGTGATCTATTGTAGTAATTGTTTTGCAGTTTATTGTATTACAGTGTATTATACAACATGCTAAATTGCGTTCTACTGTACTGCAATGTACTCATTTCAGCTGGGTCCAATAGGGGGTGCAAGCAGAGACCAACTCTCTAAACATCCTTTTGCACCGGTGGTGATTCGAATGCCTGATCCGTGTATTGACACAATCTAGTAAATAAACCGCTAGACGGCTTAATGTCGTGGCTGGGTTGATACCACAAATTAACCCCAGCTCCTCGAATGCCCTCCTAATGTTTATAGGGGAGGGGTGGGCGTTATCGTCTGCCTTGGTATTCGAGACGAAGTGTCGAGTTCTGATGGAGGAAGTCAGTTGGTCACTTTCTCGGCAGCGGACCAAAGTGCGAAATGGCGTTTCATCCTCCACGTCGCCGTTTCCGGGTCCTGCGTGGGGGATTGGACTCAAATGCTGCGGAAGCTGTAATGACGCAGACAGACGGCGTTCCGGTTCAGCGAATTGTCATGGCTGGCTGGACAGAAGAGTCAGATGACTACGATGCTGTACTGTCAAGAAGCTGACCTTTAGTAAGGTCACTAGACTTGTTGGTGCGTCATCAGCTGACACTGTCTGTATTCGATGCCGTCTCCGGATTGGACTCAATGAGATTATGTCTGATCAGACTAGAACAAGCCAGTGTCAGTTCAGATCAGACTAGAATGAGCAAGTGTCAGTTCAGATCAGACTAGAACAAGCCAGTGTCAGTTCAGATCAGATTAGAACAGATTAGATTAAAAGATATCAGATTACAGATCAGGTAAGATTGAAATAGAGAATTTCATATCAAATTTGATTGGACTTGATCTCATTACTTTACAGTTTACACCATGCGACTACATTACACTGTATCGGATCTTGATGAATTCACTCGCCAGCTCGCTGACGCCATCTTCGAGTCTGATCCTAGAAACTGGCAAGTCCCAACGTCAAGGAAGCTTGACTGGAATTTGTGGTGAATTGACAGACTCCCGAACAGTTGCTACAACGTTAAAGCGCAAACTTAACCCTGTGCGCAATTCCCTTTCCAACATGGCGTTCACAATCCGATATTGGCGCCGACTGGCGACTCCCCTAACATTTACTTCCTATACAAGTATACATGCATACACGCGTGCATGCATATATACATACATACATGCATACATACATGCATATATATATACATACATTCCTACACGCATACATACGTGCGTACGTACGTACATAAATTACATAATTGCATGCATACATACATACATACATACATACATACATACATAGGCCTACATACATACATACATACATACATACATACATACATACATACATACATACATACATACATACATACATACATGCATGCATGCATGCATACATACATACATACATACATACATACATACATACATAGGCCTACATACATACATACATACATACATACATACATACATACATACATACATACATACATACATACAGACATACATACATACATACATACATACATAAATACATTCATATTTACGCACATGCATACATACATACATACATACATACATACATGCATGCATGCATGCATACATACATACATACATACATACATACATACATACATACATAGGCCTACATACATACATACATACATACATACATACATACATACATACATACATACATACATACATATATACATAAATACATTCATATTTACGCACATGCATACATACACTTATAATTAGCTCAATCCAAACTTCATTCACAAATAAGGAGAAGGACTTTCTTTTCCCGAAGAGGTGGGCGACTTAGAACGCAAGGTAAGAAACCTAGCCTAATTATGACTCTCTAAGGTAACCATCGTTACGGCCAGTCAACTCCTTCAGAATAGTCATAATGAACCTATTTTGTGCGACAGAAGAACATGAAGCTTTTTGTTGCAAACATATTCCCGGAGAACACAAAAACACACGGGTGTGTATCTTATTAGAAGCATATTACCGCAAAGGTTGAAAGAATTATAACAACTTCAACAAAACCACCACTGCCGTCATCATCATTATCATCATCTTCACCGGCATCATCATAATCGTCTTCATAATCATAATCATCATCATCATCATCATCATCATCATCATCATCATCATCATCATCATCATCATCATCATCATCATCAACTTCTTCTTCATCTTCATTATCATCGTCATCGATTTCATCATCTTCTTCAGCATCATAGTCATTATCACCAACATCTTCACCATCATCTTCATCATCATCATCATCGTCGTCGTCGTCGTCGTCGTCATCATCATCATCATCATCGCTCTAAACTCAGTCCTCGGTCTGAGAGCTCGAAGTGGGCTAATCATTGTTGACCAGGAGGCGATGTCCGATTCGACGTAAACGGCAAAGTAGTCCACACAGGGTCGTTTGCGTATCCACGGCAATTTACACAGATTCGCTGTTGAGTGTGGATGGAATGAGGGCTTTGGCGACGCAGTGAGCGGTTGATAACAGCTATTAACTGCAGGAGTCGCAAGAACAATACAAAATTATACAGTATCTTCATGCGTATCTTCGTCTTTGTTTTCTTCATGTGTATCTTCGTCTTTGTTTTCTTCATGTGTATCTTCGTCTTTGTTTTCTTCATGTGTATCTTCGTCTTTGTTTTCTTCATGTGTATCTTCGTCTTTGTTTTCTTCATGTGTATCTTCGTCTTTGTTTTCTTCATGTGTATCTTCGTCTTTGTTTTCTTCATGTGTATCTTCGTCTTTGTTTTCTTCATGCGTATTTTTGTCTTTGTTTTCTTCATGTGTATCTTCGTCTTTGTTTTCTTCATGTGTATCTTCGTCTTTGTTTTCTTCATGTGTATCTTCGTCTTTGTTTTCTTCATGTGTATTTTTGTCTTTGTTTTCTTCATGTGTATCTTCGTCTTTGTTTTCTTCGTGTGTATCTTCGTCTTTGTTTTCTTCGTGTGTATCTTCGTCTTTGTTTTCTTCATGTGTATCCTCGTCTTTGTTTTCTTCTTGTGCATCTTCGTCTCTGTTTCTTCCGCACGTGTATCTCTATCGACATCTGCGTTTATGCCTTGAAATCTTCATCTCCGCATCCGTATCTAGAATTGTATCTTCGCCTGCCTCTGTGCCATCGACGGTTTATTTATCTCTAGTTTCTCTGTCTGTACTTCTTTATGTGTCTGTATTTGCATTTGTAAATGTATCTCTCTTTGAATGTCCTTGTATGTCTCTGTCTCCGTCTTAGTATTGCTGTTTGTTCATTGCTCGTCTCCCAACACTGTCCAGAGACGGCCAAAGCGTTCGACATTACGACATAATGGAGCTAGCTCTACACAATTGTTTCTCGTCAACGCCTCAGCGGACGAAGACAAGCGCCCTTCTGCCCCACCCCCAAACTCGGCTTCACCCCACCCTCTGTCTCACACAACCCTTTGTCTTACCGACGCAGATGGCAACGTAGAGTATAAGACCTATGAACTCTGACCCAGAGTGGCAAATAAATCACCTGCGATACCATAACACCGTTCTGCATTTTAACCCAGGCTTGTCCATGGACCCATTTCTGGGATGAAGGGCGACTCGAGTGGGTCACTCTGTCGCTACCACCCTCTGAGTTCATAAAGCACAATTGTTCGTGTCACCCGGACCCTTGGGTGACTGGTTGATATTATTGATTCTTCAACGTCTCTTCTTTAAGAGACGCACGCATCAGGCCTACTTATACCCTAACACCAGTCCTTACCAATCAGCTTAACGTAACGTGAAGACTATTCCACAGAAACTGCTTTCGTCTTTAGGCGGGACAGAAGCCTTCATCTCGACCCCATTTTCATTCACAAGTTTCACTTCACCAATCAGCCGCAGAGATAACTTTGGTACGCCGACGAAACCCAGATTTACATTGCTTTGTCACCCACCAGAGGCGCCGGCAGCGTGACGCACTGGACGCACGTGCGTCCACGCACCAGATCAAATCCACACAAGGATTAGGCATCAAATCTATATTTTTGACAATTTCACTGTGTAATATTGGTTTACCATACAGTATGTATAAATAATATCATATATTACATGCATGTGTTATACTGTACTTTTATGAGTCACTCTGAGTCATTTTCAGTGTATGACTATGAGCGGCAGACAGGGGACGGGTGTGGATGGGAGGAGACAGGAGGGGTGTGCAACTGTGCATCCAATATTTTTAAGCCTGGCGGCGCCCCTGTCACCCACAGATCAGTCCGGCAAGGTAAAACTTGTTAATTGACTCTCTTCAGTGAATTAGTCGTCCTGCTTTTACTGCCTTGTCATAAATGCAGATGAATCTGAGGCAATCACATTTGGCTGCATATTTTCCCTTCTCATTCCAGTCTTTATTTAGTTACTGCTATTGCGCCGTTATCATGACGTCTATGGTCAATGGCTTTACGAGTGAAAATAATCACAATAAATAAAACCATGATCCAATGGCAAAACTCGGACGAAATCCGATAGATCAGAAAAATCAGAAGCCAGACTCAGGTGGACATGGAAGTCGTCTCTTTTCTGCATCATCCCTGCTAGCAAAGTCTCAAAACTTACTATTTCTCAGTGACTTTCTAACACCTGGATATCTAACTAATATCTAACTACTCCCCATCTGGCGACTGACTAACCGCATCTAAGATTCGCGTATTTGCGTTACTACGCAAGTTTTAAAGATTAGAAATATTACTACTGCAGCTGCTGCTACCACCACCAAAGCAACAACAAAAACTAACTGCAACTAATACCGCTACTCCTCCTCTACTACTACTACTACTACTACTACTACTACTACTACTACTACTACTACTACTACTACTACTACTACTACTACTACTACTACTACTACTACTACTACTACTACTACTGCTACGACGACGACGTATTGATATTAATATTGATAGTACTATTCATACTAATATCAATATTTTAAAATGTAATGACATTAATATCAACAAGTAATAATAGTTGCAGTGGGCGCATTAAGATTAAGCAAGACGGAGCCGAGTTAGTACAGGTGGATGGGTGATTTAGGATACATGGCTGGGTGGCTTTGTTTACAAGGATGAGTGACTTGGTATATATGAATAGGTGACTTGTATGCATGGATGGGATGGGTGACTGTATCCACGGATGCGTGACTTTGTGTACATGGATGGATTACTTTGTTTACATGGATGGGTGTCTTTATAGGCATCAATGGGTGACTGTATACACGGATTGGTGACTTTGTTTACATGGATAGATGACTTTTTGCGTCAATAGATGGCTTTTTATGCATGAATAGGTGACTTTGTATATTTGGATAGGTGACTTGTATGCATGGTTGGGTGACTTTTCATACATGGTGACTTTATATGCATCAATGGGTGGCTTTGTTTACATGGATAGATGACTTTTTTGCGTCAATAGATGGCTTTGTATGCATGAATAGGTGACTTGGCATATCTGGATAGGTGACTTGTATGTATGGTTGGGTGACCATGCATACATGGATGGGTGACTTTATATGCATCAATGGGTGACTTTGTATGCATCAATGGGTGACTTTGTATGCATCAATGGGTGACTTTGTATGCATCAATGGGTGACTTTGTATGCATCAATGGGTGACTTTGTATGCATCAATGGGTGACTTTGTATGCATCAATGGGTGACTTTGTATGCATCAATGGGTGACTTTGTATGCATTGACTGTGCTCCTTCTGTCCAGGAATTGATGGATCAAAAGTGCAGAGAATGAAATCGTTGTCAGATTGAACAACACCAGAGATGAGACACCAATCAATAACAGAATTAGTCGCAAGATGTCGTGATCGGAGATGGAAAGGTCGAACCGCCTTTGGATATAGGCTGGAGATGGCTTATCTTTCGGATCGAAATGAGACACGATCGCAGTGTCATCACGCTACCTTCTTTTGCCTCTTGAGATTTACACAGACAGACTTATAGACAAACAGACAGACAGACAGATACACGACAAGTTAAACGCACAAAGCCAGCAAGTTATCGATGTCTTTGTTCCAGTCTTCACCTAAGTTCCAGCCTCGACATTTGATGACGATTATTGTACGCGTAATTGTAATTTGAACCGTACAACTAGAGACTAACTAATCTAGAGACCAGCCAATCTAAAGACCAGCCAATCTAGCGACAGCCACTCTAGACACAAGCCAGACTAGAGACCAACCAATCTAGAGACCAGCCAATCTAGATAGGCTTAATTCGACGACGCCTTCCCGATTCGTATCAAAAGCACAGAACTGTGCAGAACGGTGGTAAAATCGGTGGCACATTACTCTGTAATCCAACGATTGTGAATTCTTGCCCATTGGTTGTACTCCCTGTTAATGATCCTGTGCAAATTCACAGACATTTCTCTCACTCGTCAGATTCAGACTTATTGACCCAGCACGAGTCTTCACTTCAATCAATAGAGAAATGAATACAGATGCGCAGGGCCTACTATCCCCCCTGTAAGCTAGAAGCAATCCCCCTTACTGTAAACCCTCCCATTCCCCACCCAATCCACCCCCTCTCCCATTACCCCCTCCTGTACACTCCCCTTCCCCTGCCCTCCCCTTTTCCCCTCTGGCACAAATTGGAAGCAGTCTGCTTCCTTCCCCCCCCCTACGTAGTATGCGCATCTAAGATGCGCATACTTTCGATTATTCTATTGCAAAGGTGTCAACCAACGCTTTGAAGTGTCAAGCAGGCAAGCAGATACACAACTGACACATACAGAAAACTGATACACAGACAGACAGGCAACTGACACAGACCCAGACAGACAGACAACTGACACCGACAGGCAGACAATTGATGCAGGCAGACGACTGACACAGACAGACAACGGACACAGATAGATAACGGACACAGACAGGCAGACAATTGACACAGACAGACAACTGACACAGAAAACTGACACACAGACAGACAATTCACACAGACCCAGAGAGACAGACAACTGATGCAGACAGGCAGGCAATTAAAACAGGCAGACAACTGACACGACAGACAACTGACACGCAGACAGACAACTGATACACAAACAGACAGACAGCTGACACGACAGACAATTGGCACGGACAGACAACTGACACAGACAGACAACTGATACAGATAGACAACTGACACAGACAGGCAGACAATTGACACAGACAGACAATTGACACAAACAGACAACTGACACAGACAGACAAGTGACACACAGACAGACAGACAACTGCTACAGACTGACGTAGACTGATAAAGGAAACGAGACGACGGCGACTGGTGGCTTAGAAGTGCTCTGATGATAATTTGATAAGGTTGGCATGGAGTTGACTGGATTTGGGAGATGCTTCGAGAGAAGGTCCTCGCTCCTTGATCCGCAATTAACTAAGCGAAAATGTCGGATGGCATCTCAACTGTCACTGCTCATATCTGCCAGACACAAAAAGACAGACATACAGATATCGAAATACCGACAGATGCATACATCTGGCTAGACAGGCAGTTAGGTAGACAGACAGACAGACAGACAGACAGACAGACAGACAGACAGACAGACAGACAGAAGGCCAGACCAATAGATAGGCAAACATATAGATACCTATATCGGGGCACAGATAGATAGGGAGTTAGTCAGACACACACATAGGCATAGAGACGCAGAGGTAGATAGCAAGTCAGAGTTAGAGGAATAGACAGAGACTTGTTGGAGAGCAAGACGGAGACACAGCGGCAGAGACAGGGACAAAGAGAAAGACTGAGATAAACGTCTGCTGGCTTGACAATTCTGATACATCGCGCGCCAGAAACATTTACAGAAACAATTGGACGAACACAGAGACACAGATACAGACATACGGACATAGAGGCAGACAAGGAGATAAAGAGGCAGAAACATCAGACGCACAGAGGGATAGAGGCACATAGACAGAGAGTGGTACAGCTATTTCAACGTCTTTGTCTCCAGCCCTGTCATGTAACCATCAACACAGAGATAGAAGCACATCACAAAGAGACAGACACAGAGACACAGATACATACAGACACAGAGGCAGAGGTATGGATACAAACATAGACAGTGGCATATATGCATAGATCTAGGGAGATGTTGCCATTGCGCCGATGGTTGTCAGACTGTGAGCATCGTCTAGAGTTGTTCGTTGCAGAGCCGTGGCCAATTATACTCCGCATATAGGCATCAACAGCAGCGAGACATGGTACGGAGGATGCTATGAATCCCGCTGCTGAAGCTGTTTCCGATGATGACGACGACGTCATTCGCAGACGACAAGGATTCATCGATGATTCTGGCGGGAATCTACTGACTTGCAGCGTCGCAAAGGTAATGAAGATACATATAAAGGCAACGAAGACAAAGGGAACGAAGAAAAAGTGAGGAAGATAGAAAACGGAGGTATCGACATCGAAGATATATATAGGTGACGAAGATCAAGGTGCCGACGATACAGACAATGAAAATAAAGGTATAGTATGTTGATTTGTGTGTATGTCTCGAAATATTTATATAGCGCCTAATGGTGGTGATCGGTGGGGCAATAGATGACGATAACGATGAAGAAGAAGGTAAACGAAGCTGAGGCTGATGAAGAATATGACGATACTGACGGTAACAGACGATTGATGAGAGACGATGTACGCTGGATGACGATCTCATTGTTAATCATGGTGATGTTGAACGATAATGATGATGCTGATACTGATGATGGTGGTGGATGCTGAGGATGATAAGTGTCATAACGATGATGATGATGACGACGGTGATGATGAGTAAGTGCGCATTAATCGATGTAATGAGACTGTTCTTTGGTTAATTGGGTTTTTGGTTAATTGGGTTAATTGGGTGTTTAATTCCTTTAAACTAAATATTCAACTTAATCTAAATTCGTCTAGCAAACCAAACGTAGTTGTAGTCACCGCCAGTGAGGGATTCAAACCCAACAATTCATTGAGATTAACCCATAATTAATTAACCTATAATTAATAAACACCTGTGTAATATGTACTATGTTCTGTGAAACATTGTGAGATCTGGAAATGGCCTTCAACTGAACATTGTCTTATTGTCAAAGCAACTAATCTTTTCGGGGAGAAACGAATCGAGGTGAAGGGCTGCATTTTGGAAAATATGGTCTAGTAGCAGTAGACAAAGTTGTACTCAGACTAGCCGCAAACATCAACAGTCTGGTAATGTGAGTTTTGTCTGGTAATATGACGCCGTCACTGTGGCCCATAGTCAATAAACTATTTTCGACCTTTTACAGTACCCGCTAACACAAGTGGTTGGCAGAAGATGGTGGTGTCTGCCGATTGGCATTCTAGACACCCGCGGTCAAGGAACATTCATTTGAAGACTGGAGGACGATAGAAAAAGCCGAAGTTCGGCTTCACTAGCCAGACACATGTATACATACAAGCCTCATGCAATATTTAGATGCTAATTTTGGCCCATGCAATGATGCCAATCTCTTAACCACCCACCGTGAAAAGAACCCACCCAGAGACGAGACGGGTTTATCCCATCACTGGGACTTCCGGCATCTCGGAGTTTGCTGCTTGAAGAGTTGAGATGAACTGCTACTGAGGAGGATCTGAGATGAGTTACGGTCTGGCCTTATACGAGTCCGTAGGTCAACTGTTTTGAATTATAGCCTAAAACGTGGAATTCATTTTTGCTACTCTATGTTTGCATGCATGTATATATGTATGTGTGCAAGACTGCATGTGCATGCATCTATGTATGCATCTATGTATGTATGTATATATATATGTAGGTATCTATGTATGAATATAAATTATGCATGCATGTATGTATATAATTATGTGTATATTATGTATGTATGTAAATACGTATGAATGTATGCATAAATGTATATATGCGCCTATGTATGTATGTATAGATGATGTATGTTTGTATGTATCTATCTATCTATCTATCTATATATCGCGGCTGGAACTTAGGTGAAGTCTGAAACAGAGACATCGATAACTTGCTGGCTTTAGTCAGTTTCACTTTTCGTGTCTTTGTCTATCTGTCTGTCTATCTGTCTGTCTGTCTGACTGTCTGTCTATGTACCTATCTATACATGCATGAGAGCACTTATTGCAGCGCATTGTGAAGTACCTCACAAAATTGGCGTAAATGAAGATGGTTACGATACATAGCATGCGGGATTGTACGCATTTCAGATCTTAATTTCGTCAGAGCATCAGGCATCCTCGTAAGAATCACAATCGCTAGATTTGAACAGCCAGACCGCGTCTTGTGATCATCCGCAGTAACAATTACATCGAACTCGTTCCAGATGGATCCATTGCAGAGTAACACCTCCAGAACATTCACCGTCAATCCAAACAGCCTCGACAACGACTCTCACCTCTTCTACCTGCTCTCTGTGCCGTGTTTCCATGACAACTGCAACTCCAGCATCTTCGGCGCGAATCTGCGACATACGAATGCAAGCAACTCTGGTTCAGACGACCAAGAGTACACTGGTAAGTCGACAGCTGAGTTGATCGTTCTCGGAATTCTAGCGGGATCCACTATCCTGGTAACGATAGCGGGTAACTTCGTCGTGCTCTTTTCCTTTCTACTCGAGAGCTCGATCCGCCAACCTACGAATTATTTCATCGCGTCGTTGTCGGTCAGCGACCTTCTGATAGGCACCATTTCGATGCCTTTCTATACCGTGTACCTGCTGGCCGGGAAGTCCTGGCCCCTGGGTGAGGTACTCTGCGATCTCTGGTTGTCCGTCGACTACACGGTGTGTCTCTCGTCGATCTACACCGTTCTAGGCATCACCATCGACCGGTTCTGTTCCATCAAGATTCCGGCCAAGTACCGGAAGTGGCGCACGGAGCGGAAGGTGACGATCATCATCGCTATCATCTGGACGATTCCCGTCCTCGTTTTCTTTCCGTCGATATTCGGTTGGCAGTACTTCGTCGGAGTGCGTACCGTGGCGAAAGGCAAATGTTACGTTCAGTACATGGAGAGCGCAATCTTCAACGTACTCCTGCAGCTCGGGTACTTCTGGATCACGATGGTCGTCATGTGCTCGCTCTACTCCGGAATCTACCAGGTGGCGTTGAATCTCCAGCGGAAGTCGGAGGCCAAATGGCGGCAGACGGCGTCTCTCGTCTCCGTCGCAGGAAAAGCCGTCACGCAGCTGGGAATTCGAGTAACAACAAGTCAACCGCCGGACCAGCGTCCAGACAAGTCGAACCCAGTTGGGGACGGCAGCTGTAGGTCGGAGGAGGAACGCATCACGCCGGAGAAGAGACCGGACCAGAAGCCTAACAACATAGGCAGCGGTTTCCGTGACAACAACAAAAGGGAGCAGCGTAGCAGCGAATGTTCGTCGGATACAGATACAAGTGAGGTCAAGGGTCAGGCGACCACCAGTGCAAAGGTCCGCCCAAATAATTGCCCCCACCAACCTCAGCAAAAGACTTCCAAGAGAAAACTTTCTTGGAAGCAGAGAAATGCCGAGAAGAAGCTACTCGCTAAATCACACTTACCGCCATCTGTGCTACCGATCATATGTAGTCCACTTCTTCCAAATCGGTCGTCAATGCCACCACTCCCAGGAAAGCTCGTTTCTCCACTTGTTTCAGCCAGACTCGATGGTCAGCAGTCGGTTCCAGACGATCTAGTGAGGTTCGGGACGTCCTCGACTCCACCGAGAACTTTCTCCCTAAAATCCTCTGGGTCCGGACTTCACAACGGCCTCAATGCTCGTCAGAGACGTACCTCTGAATATTTTCCCCCAAATACCCCCATCATGTCATCCTGTCTACCCCGCCGATCCAGTATCGCCCCACAGCCCAGTCTAGAAGGTGGCATCGTTTATCATCAGCAAGAGAACCCATCCGATTCAACTATCGGCTGCACAGTACTTAACGAAGTTCCTAGCGACGACGTTTCCTGTCTATCATTCAACCGCCGAGGTTCTACAAGGAGGAGAAAGAGCAGCACGAAGCAACCACGAACGAACAACAGCCTTGAATCCATAGATTCGCTAAAAGTTGAAGTTTCCGGTCGAAGAACCTCCGTTACTCCAGATTCCCCAATCTGGATTCGACGCTCCTCTATCGTTCTGAAGCCCCCTTCAGGTAATTCATCGACACATCTCTCTACCGACAATACGTACACGAGAACTTCATCCAAGTCCTCTCACCTGGATGACGATGCAGAGGCCGGGTTAAAGCGAGCAAACGGCCGAAACAACTACGACGGAGTGGAAGCCAGCGTTGAGACAGAATCCGATGTCAAGACATCCACTTCATCTGGTACTTTCTTTCGCAGACGCCGGGCCAAGTTCCGGAAGACGCTATCGACCACAAGAACCTGTCGAAGGCCGCGTTCCTTCGGGAGAAGCTGGTCCGCCAGCCGTCTCTTCTGCCTGAGACGCCGAAGGGGACCAGTGGTACCTGATCAGCGCCCTAAGGGAGGGGGCAGAGAAACACCAGGGGCGCCATCCCGAGAGCCGAGCAAGAGGGAGAACCGAGCACGTAAAGCGCTACGCACTATAACCATCATTCTCGGCGCTTTCGTCGTATGCTGGACTCCGTGGCACATTCTTTCGATGATCTACGGTTTTTGCCCTACGTGCGTTGACGCTGATCTCTACGACGTATCCTACTGGTTGTGCTACCTCAACAGTCCTATCAATCCCTTCTGCTATGCCTTCGCAAATCCACAGTTCAAGAAGACGTTCCTACGCATCTTTAGGCTTGACTGGCGTAGATCCTAAGCGGAACGTTTTCCTTTACTACCACGTGACTCTCATCTACATTCTAATTGCGACGTGCAATATATTGCAGCCGACAGGGAAAGGTTGTCCTGTACTTTTCCAGAAATGCGCTTCAACGAAAATTCCTTCAGTCCGTATCACGCGGCTTAAGTTACAACCAATCGTAAAGGATTGCTACAAATGGCCGCTGGAATAACATTACGTTACTTAGCCTTTGTTAAATTATAACTGAAATTAAGGACCGCAGCTGTATAGCATGGGCTTATCTGTTTTATAAAATGTAACTTCGTATTCTAATCTCGTTAACGTTAAATCTACTTCTGACCCCCTAGCTCAAGCTCTAGCTCTAACTCTGCCTATCTATAAATCTCCCAATCCCCTAAGTGAAACTAAAGCTTCAATGTCCTATATCAGAATATGGGGAGGGGCGCTACAACTCTTCGCTCTTAAACCGCTAATGACGGTAGTTCTCGAACTGGGGACCTGGCCACGGTACTAGCGCCCCTAACTACTCAACTTACTTCGACACCAGATTACTATTATTAGTAGAAGTGGTAATACTACTACTACTAGCAGTAGTAGTAGTAGTAGTAGTAGTAGTAGTAGTAGTAGTAGTAGTAGTAGTAGTAGTAGTAGTAGTAGTAGTAGTAGTAGTAGTAGTAGTAGTAGTAGTAGTAGTAGTAGTAGTAGTAGTAGTAGTAGTAGTAGTAGTAGTAGTAGTAGTAGTAGTAGTAGTAGTAGTAGTAGTAGTAGTAGTAGTAGTAGTAGTAGTAGTAATAGTAGTAGTAGTAGTAGTAGTAGTAGTAGTAGTAGTAGTAGTAGTAGTAGTAGTAGTAGTAGTAGTAGTAGTAGTAATAGTAGTAGTAGTAGTAGTAGTAGTAGTAGTAGTAGTAGTAGTAGTAGTAGTAGTAGTAGTAGTAGTAGTATATAGTAGTAGTAGTAGTAGTAGTAGTAGTAGTAGTAGTAGTAGTAGTAGTAGTAGTAGTAGTAGTAGTAGTAGTAGTAGTAGTAGTAGTAGTAGTAGTAGTAGTAGTAGTAGTAGTAGTAGTAGTAGTAGTAGTAGTAGTAGTAGTAGTAGTAGTAGTAGTAGTAGTAGTAGCAATAATTCTTCCTGTTTTAGTAAATAGCAACTTCTATGGCGCCGGTATCTAATGCACAAGGCATCAACCGTTTATATTAATTCTGACTGTGGTTACATGTCAATGTTTTTAAAACCAAAAGCCACAATTTCCAGAGTCGTCTAAGGTAATCCGCTCAACAAGTTCGTATCCAAAATCGTTGGATTGTTCGGGATCTTGAAGTTATTTTTGACTCAGCACTTTCCCTAAACCCTCAAATAGCTGTCACTTCCATCAAACAGTTGTTTCGCTTCACAAGAATCCGACAGCTTCTGGGTTCACCTTTACTGCAAACACTGATACGTACTCTGCCTTACTCTGATGCGACTTGACAACGGTATTATGGATTCACAAGAATCCGACAGCTTCTGGGTTCACCTTCACTGCAAACACTGATACTCTGCCTTACTCTGATGCGACTTGACAACGGTATTATGGATTCACAAGAATCCGACAGCTTCTGGGTTCACCTTCACTGCAAACACTGATACTCTGCCTTACTCTGATGCGACTTGACAACTGTATTATGGTCTCCCTGAATGAACACTGCTTCCTCTAACCAGAATACTACATCAGGCTGCAAGATTGTGTGTTTGATTCTCATACCGAGACCATATCACACATGCTCTGTCTGTGATCGTATCCGCTTCAAGCTGGCACCCCTCATATACAGAGCACGTGCAGATCATCTGCAATCCTATATATGTTTCATGGTCACACCCTGCAACCCTGTTAAAGACCGAACCCTGTTAAAGACCGATACTCTTTGCGAATAGCATCTGCTGGAAAGCATGTTGTTTTATAGTACGCGTCATGTCTTTGGCCGGAGGACTTCACCAGATTACAGTTGTAGTGTAGCGTATATGACGAACATACAGAGACAAAAAGTGAAAGAGACAAATGCAAATACGAGACAAAAACGAAGAAATAGAGACCACAGACAGACCATGACAGAAAGACTGATGCACTTTCCAGAGAAAGGAGGACAGAAACGAAGAGAGGCATACATGTAGACAGATAGAGACACACAGAGAGAGACAAAGAGACACAGAGAGATCTCGACAGAGGCAGAGAGGCAACAGGCGCATAAGGAAACGTAACCTTGGCGAGGGATGATAAATCCAAAGGAAACGAGCAGCAGCCCTTTTGGGATTAAACACAATGTCAGTCTGGATGTCAGGGAAATCCTTAGTCTTACGACTGGTCCGTTTCTCAACGGTCAGTTTGACTGACCTGTGATATCCCATCCACAAATCCATCCCTTTCCGTCAGCCTTCCCTTCCCCCTCTGTATCCTTGTCTTACCGTCTGTCTCTCCGTCTGTCTCCTTCCGAACGTCAAACTCAGCCTCTAAATTAATCATCATTAGAAGACTCGGCTTTGGCAAGTCAAGCGCATTCGGAAAAAATGAAATATTGAAAGCCATAATTGGACAGAGCAGCAGATTCGTTGAGACCCGGGGAAGACAGTAAAGACACATAATGACACGGAAAGACAGGTAAAGACACATAGGAGCAGAAGCATAGGCAAAGATACAGAAAACAATGACGAGGGATAAGAGCTGGGAGATAAAAAGGATATAGGATCTAAGAAGTGTGACAATAATAACAATGCAACAGGTTGAGGAAAGAAAAGATAGGGTAAGGTTAGGTAACTTCATATCAGGTAATGGTTTCTCATTTATTAAACACAACCACGTGTCTGCATTTTTCAGGAGCACGTTTCCTGATGTTCTTGGGAGTAAAGCCTGATTTTACAGAAAGAGTAACATAATGTTACCAGTAGGCCTAATATATATTATTAAACTTCCGAGGGATCGGTCTGAACTCGTGCAAGAAATCATGACATTAGCGACAACCAAGCAACGTCAATAATTAATGTAAAACAAAGGTATTTTAAAAGCGGCACTTCAAAAGGTATTAAAATGGTAAATTTGTCGCTAAAGACACCTTTGAAAAGCTTCTAACCCGTGCTTTATCATCTGCAACCGCGGTTTCATAAGTGAGATGAAACAAATCCAATAATTGTAACTATCACTGTAACCCGCTTTATAAAGACGATCTAATACTAAAGACAATACGACTTACAATACCAGTACCAATAGCAATAAGATTAGCCATACCAATAACCTAAAACAATAACAATGATGATAACAGCACCAATTACATTATGAATAAGCAACAAAAGTCAATTACAACAATAATAAAATTAACAACTGACAATACATATAAGTGTATGTATATATGTAGGCCTATATATAAAGTAAGTAAGTAAGTAAGTGTGTATATACATGTATGTATGTATGTGTGCATGTATGTATGTATATATGTATGTGTGTGTCTGGCTAGCTGTAAAGCGTCTTTTCAGAATTTTCACAAGGGTGCTTAACATGGCAATCTGACAGACCTACACAAGTGCTCCTTCTTAGATGGCTTGAAAATGTCTCTTGAGCTGTCTGTGGCGAAACAGGACGTATGCGTTTTATATTAAACTGTTCCAAGAGGATGATCCAAAGCACGTGAAGTCAGAACAGTGTCTCTCGCATATGGCTTGAAACATGCGAGAAACTGGTCAGGTTGGCAAAACACCAACATATCTCATAGACGTGAAGTTCAAACTATACCTAAATCAATAGGGGTTCAAACTAGGCTAAACCAATAGGAGTAGGCCTATTTATTACAGGTATGAATAGTTTGGACTTCATCTCTGTGGGATAGATTTCTATGCTAAAATGTTTAAAATCATGCTAACTTCTTGTAATATCGCACTTTAAGACTTATACTGCGGTGTATAGTTACAAGATCGAGTAAAATTCTTTCGTCAATAGTTTTAGGTTGTCGATCGTGGACAATGTATCCACTATTACATTACATGTACACATGGAACTTATATCTCCAGTAGAGTGGTTTGAGTTTTATTTTGTTTTCTGTATTTTGGTCTTTCGGTTGCATTATCAGTCCGTCTCGACCTACAAGCCTGCCTATATGTATACCTACTAACTTACTAAGATACCTATCGAGATATATACCTACCTTCTACCTGTCTATATACCCAGGGTGAGAATTGTCGGGGTGTTGGGGGGTTTAACCCCCCAGTCTTTCTTAGGACCCCATAGTAAAGTCTTCATTGCACACCCCAACTCCACGTTAATCAAAGTCTATAACCCCCAGTCTTTTTCCTACAATTCTCATACTGTATATACCTACCTATCTACTTACCTGCTTGCATAGTTTTCTACCGACCGACGTACCTATTACGTACCTAGGTACCAACGTACCTACAATCTACCTTTCTACGCGCGCGCGCGCACACACACACACACACACACACACACACACACACACACCCATCCTTGCTCTTCCAACCTATAATATTGATTCTTCTCCTTGAGGCGATTTATTATTTAACGCAAATTCTTCAAATGGAATCAACTTGGTACTTCATCAACCGATGTCAGTCAACGGAGCTTCGACAGGGAGCAGGGTAGGGGTAGTCACTGACCCGGGCGACCCTTCTGCACACCCTTCTGTCTCATGATTTTTGCATCGTTCCAGGCACCCGAATCGGAGGGAAGATGTACAAGACGTCCAGTCACTTCGCCTACATGGACCAAACCATAGGACGCCTGCAACTTGGAGGATTATGCCAACAGTAATTGAAGATACGGTTGCCGGAATGTTTCTTTTATTTTTCATGGATCGTGTTATATATATGTCGTTTAGCGGACTAGGTATTTATATCGTGCCAACCGCTTTTAAGAGATTCCGAGAGACTAATAGACCTTCGTAACTAGACAGTCTCAGCTTTTTTCTCCCGTTTGTCACGACTGAGTGACTTGGACAGATTGCGTCGTCTAAATTATGCATGGCAGTCGGCCATGTCGAAATCGCGCTTGATTATCTATCATTAGGGAAAATGACCAGAGTAAAATTCACAGACACAGTTGTGAGTCTGCTTGTCTGTCTGCTTGTCTGTCTCCTACTGATTCCATCTACCTGTTTACCTTCATGCATGTCTCATTTCCACTCTCTGTCTCTCTCGCTCTCTCTGTCTCTCGCTCTGTCTGTCTGTCTGTCTGTCTGTCTGTCTGTCTGTCTCTCTCTTTCTGATTATATTACTCTCTTTCTTTCTTATTATTTAAAGGTGATACTTAAATTAACAGAAACATACTTCCGAACATGCACATACTCTCCTCTCTTATTCTCTATCATTAACTAATAACCTAATTAAATCTTCCCATTAAATGGGAAGATTTAATTAGTTATATATTCAACAGAAATTTTTCTGAAATTTCTGAAAATAGAAATTTAATAGAAATTTTCTATTTAACTTTTGTCTGTCGATGACTTTCGTTTACGAACATCTATTACGCTTTCACCGCTGACTTGTGCCTTTTACAATTATTGTTATCGACCGGATACTGACGAATGTCGGTGCTGCACGTACCAGCCTCATGGTTTCACGGATATTTGGACGCTGCTTCTTCTACCACCTGCAAGGGAGTGCCAGTTGGTGAGAGCAACCGTGTGCTACAACACGGCGCGTGAACTCTGAAAATGCTAAAGACTGCTTACTCTGAATTGGACTCTGTTGGTTGGGTTCTACATGTTTGCGAGTGCTCACCAGTTGCGACTTTGCTGTGACTAATCTCAGCAGTATTTGCTTACTGATAAATTTTTATGAAATCAAAAGTTACTTCTGCGTATACAGACAACGTTTTCTGAGCCACCGAAAAGAAGCTATATTAAAATGTCTGTATTGTTTTACATCAGGCATATGATATATGAACGAGTGTGTTAAGTTATTGTACGTTGCATGCCGTTAATCTACATTGGGGGGGGGGGGAGAGTCAGTCCTACAAAATCTGTTTCCTTTAATTGTGTTCAGACTGGAGTTTTGCTGTTGGTCCTGCGTGGCTGTGATTTGTTGCAAGTCTGTCGACTAATTACCTTCTGTTCCCTTCAGCGCGGTTGACGTTGTGTTTCTCAATCTTCTTCCTCACTAAATGTTGGCGGATGTGTGTTTCTCTTGTTGAGCTTTCGCTGTTTTTATCGCCATCTGTGAGAGACGTACGTCTTCTTGTTCGGAGATGTGGGGAATGTTGTGCATGCAAATAGCTGGGAAATCAAATATTTCTATCCGAAAATTTGTGTAATACCCCAATATGTCTAGACAACCTGATAGCGGTGCTACAGAAATCATTAGGACATTACCTTATCTCTTTCTGCCTGTAGCCCTTTTCTCTATGCGTTCTCCATCTTTTTATCTGTAGAAGTTTCTCTCTGTCTCACTGTCTGTCCTGTTTTAGATCCGACACTGCCGAATTCGGATGGTACCAGTCCGAAGCCTTGATAAACGAGGAGGGCGCGCTCATTGAACGTGTTGACCCCTATTGTTCCCCGAAACAGAACGATATGGGGTTCGCAGGCTTTATCGGTGGATGATCCGAAGCTATGAAATTCTATCGACGTTGTAAGTTTTCTGATGTCGTTAGCCTCCGAACTCCAAGTCCTTCGTCACATATTATCTTGGGGATTCGTGGATATCGGCTAGTTCTGTCCGACGGATTGTGATTTGGGGAATTTGGCGCTACTTGGGTAGCCCCCATCGATTCATGCCTTGTGCGTTTTGCTGTAGGATTTGCATCAAATTCTAAATTAAATTTTGATTAGATATTTA
Source organism: Allolobophora icterica (assembly GCA_963556255.1). Lineage (NCBI taxonomy): Eukaryota > Metazoa > Annelida > Clitellata > Crassiclitellata > Lumbricidae > Allolobophora > Allolobophora icterica. Next base: position 73,794,580 of record OY744605.1, read on the forward strand.
TCTCTTAGCACTTCCTCTTCATCTTTTATCTTAATTCTTCAATATGATATACGACGTATCGGTGATTCGAACCCAGTTCTCAGCGTCCTTCGTTACTCCACGCTGTGGCGATGCAATCGTCGAGTCTACAGCATGGGACACTGTTATAACGCCTTTCATGATCCTCTGAGACAATCGCTAGAGGCAGCACTTACAACACACCGAACAATCCCCGCTGCAACATCCAAAGGTAGCGCATACTAAGTTTTCGCCAGATGTCACAATAATATCTGGTCTCGCGCCAACTAGCGAATAACTGCCGTATGACCTTTGTTATTACAATAAGGTCTATAAGGCGCAAGTTTTATAACTAAATACACCGCATATTATGCGCTGTGCATTTGAAAGCTTAAGTTCGACTTGTTAACAGGTTCAAATCACAGTGCCTTGCTAGAACGTTATCACTTTCACCACGCAAATTGCAGAAAATTTGTCTCGTCGTTTGACTGATGCTGCTTTTAATAATAATAGGCCTAATAATAATCTTTTCTTTAATTAAGCGCCTGCAAACGCACTGCGCTGTACATTGAACATACATATAGTAGAAACGGCAGTCACGCAGGGCGCCTTACATACATGTATTAAGTAGAAGCACACATGATAGCAGTTTTACAGGAGTCGAATATAACTGCTTATGCGGCAGCCACATACGGCGCCAAATCACGATCTACTATTCATTTAACCACCGCCGCCGCCTAGCGAGTGGAAGGCAGAATTGACCTTAAATTAACGGATGTCTACGGGGTTCGATCTTGGTACCTTCAGCTCTTCACGCCAGTGTGTTATCCATTACTCTAGGGGCCCCCCGCTTTCCTGACCCGAATCGATTACTGCAATGTCGGCTTGCTGGCTTGCCACAGTGCAGTAGCCTATCATTCGTCATCAACGCTGCTGCACGTCTGGTCATGCCATTAAAAAACTTCGATCACATTACAACCGCGATACAAGATCACCTTCAATGGCTAATAAAATAGGCAAACGCGTAAAATTCAAATTTTACCTTTTGGTGCATAAAAGTCTCAACAACTGCTCACCAAGCTATTTCGCGGGCCAGCATCAGGCCGCGATGAGACGGCTCTAATAGGTCGCGGCTGCGATCATCAAAGTTCGCCGATGTACATCCGTTCCTGAAACCAAAAGTAAAACAGACTATCCGGCCATTCCGGTCGCTGACTCACGGGCCTGGAACAGTATTCCTGCAACTATTCAGAAGGACAAAAGCCTTTAAAAATGTTTTAAAAAGTCAGTTTAAATGTACTTGCGATGTCAACTCTTAGCATTTGCGCAGACAGTTGACAGTGTAAAGCTGGAAGTAATCTAACAATCTAGAAGTAGCTTGCTACTGACGATGCTAAAGAAATTGTCGTAAAATAGGCAGTTACAATAGCCAGCTTGCTGTCAATACAAATATGCAAGCGCAAAGAGCAGAGGCTTAAAAATCGGACGCACACACTCCCGTCTCCTCCCATCCACACCACACCCGTCCTCTATCTGCCACTCGTAGTCATTACACTGAAAATGACTCAGAGTGACTCATAAAAGTACAGTATAACATATGCATATATTATTTGTACATACTGTATGTTAAGCCAAAATTACACAGTGAAATTGTCAAAAATATCGATGCGATGTCTAATCCTTGTGTGGATTTTATTTGGTGGATGGACGCACGTGCGTCCAGTGCGTCACGCTGCCGGCGCCTCTGGCGAAGAGTAAAGTTAAGCCGGGCCGAGCCGAGACGGATATTACGTGGGTGGTGACCAACTTTGATGTAGCACGCCATCCCTCAGTCCTTTAGGGTCACTACACTCGGAGTAGGAAGTTAGAAAATTGTTCTGTCATTTTCAGGTCGTTTTTGCGACTCTACCGAGTGCTCTTCAAGCTCTGTGCCAGGCTGTGTAAGTTTCCTTAAAATAGTTTACTACCTTTGACTTCATCGTATTCGATCATTTTTATAGATTATACAGAGTCTATAAATCTCTATGCAATTTTTAAAAATCTTTTTTCTGGATTTTATTCAAAACGAACTTACCTCGTGCACAAACTATACAGGCCTTGAAGTTTAGTCTACTGCATTTTAACAACGGACCTTAATGTGACGCTATCGGTTACGCTACTGGAACTCGTGAAGCTATTTCAGATACGAACTAATGGAAGGAAAGACATAATTTTACGAGTAGGCGATTAATATGTCGATAAGTGAATTCCAGTTGTAGATTAACTCCACTTCCCTTCGAAAACCCAGTTCAGAATCCGTCTAACCGTTCACAAAGTATTCCACGCAAATAAGCTAGTTAATTCTGTCTCTGCTACATCCTTACCCCGCTTACCAACAAATATTGTACTCGATAAAAAAAACAGACGCTTTGGCTCTTGATGCGCCTGGCAATAAACTATCACGATGACGTTGGGCTCTCAGACTTTCTCAATGGCTAGTCCGAAGCTTAAGAAATCGGTTCTGTAAATCCTGTGGGCTTTTCCACCGTTATACTTAAGACTCGTTTGTTTCAACTTGATAACCCGCCGTAGACCGACTTCTAGTTTATCGTATTTCGACGTGTAGCTTATCCAACGAGTTATGATTTTGTACTACGCGGTTTTACCTGCGGCGATCAGCGATTGATGCCTCGTGCGTTATGAAAACAGTCCTACAGATAAGATTAATACACGGACTAAGCATGTGAGGGGAAGTTTTCTCTTTACACAGACATACTGTAGCATCTTCAAACTCTTCGATTAAGCGCTTAGCGTTGAGCTGCATGTATCCTTATCTTTGGTTGCACTGAATGCAACCGAAATTTCATGCAACAGAATCTCTCTGAACTTCAACTCTTCCGCTCGTTACTGAACTCCTTCATTCCATGTAAAAGATTCGCTAGCAGATCGAGCAGACATGACACTCTAAATTTGAGAAGAGTGGCTGGAAATGGCAGACATTTATGTACCCTTTACGTTCACTGGACCTAACTGTCTGGTAATAATCCCAGGCAGTGTGGCTTGCGACTTTCATAGAATTTACTGTTTTGCACCAGGGAACAATGGCCTATGACACAATAGTTTTTGCTGGTGAGAGTTCTAGCAACACTAGTATTTGTTCTTGGCAGACATTTCTCTTAGGATATGAGAAGAAAGAGGACGAAAAACACACATACAGAAAGAGATAAAAGATGAGAGATACAGACATATAATTATAAACATACATACGTAATGACAGCTAGACAGAGAGGAAGTAAGAACGACCGAGAATTACACGCGCGATCTTGAAAGCACTTCTCTACGCGCCTTCTCCAAGTGCTGCGCCTCTTTGGGCCACGGCACTTTCCCGCCTCTAGCGAGCGCAAACGTGGGCCGCCCCGCGCTTTGATGCATCAGGCCGATCCCACCTCCCGCCACCTCACATCACCCTCAGCAGCAGTAGACGATCCCGGATAGGCGCCAAATCGCGAAGATGCGAAGTCTGCCTCTGCTGCACAACAACTACAGCATCCGCGTTTCAGACGATGGTTGAGTATTAGATATTCACGCATGCGCACTCTCTCTCTCTGTCTGTGTCTCTACGTGTCTCTCTCTCTGTGCCTACCTTCTCTCTTTCGCTCTTTGTCTCTGTCTCCATCTAAGCCTCCCTTTCTCTCTTTCTTCAGAGTTTATCGAATCGTATGTCGGTGTGTCTGACTCTAATTCTTTGTCTGTCTGTACACCTTCCTCTATCTCTTTCTGTGTGTCGGTCTGCCAATTTGTCTGTCACTGTGCATACGTCTTTTGCTTTTCCTTTCTCTCCCATCAACCACGTTCCTACCTCCATTCTATCCTCATGTCTAACCGTCTCTAGCTCATTCTGTCGTTCCTCTGCCCCGTTGAATGCCACCTTATCTCTACCTCTGTCCGTCTGTCCTGACTTAGTCCGTATCTTTGCACCTGTCTTAGTGGCCGTCTTTGTATCTCCCCGTCTTTACCTCCCCCACTTACTATTCACCCCTCTTCCTCCGCTTCAACGCTGTTGTTGGTTATGTTCGACCTGGAACAATAAGACGGTATTGACTTTTCCAAGCGCCGCCGTTGCCTCCGATGGACATGGAGCCTCGCACCCTTTCGCCTTCCCTCGCCCGACCGACCGACCGAGGCATCGCCCGCGCGCAGGCCCCTGCGCCGCCGCCGCCGGCCGCCGCTGCAATACCGCCCATCGCCAGCGAGCAACAACGCGCCACGCCACGCCGCGCCGCCCGAGTGGCTCCCTCTATCCATTCGACGATATCATTATTATTATTATTATTATTGTGACGCGCATGCGCAGTCGCGAATCGCGGCCGCCATGTTGGACGAGGTGAAATTAAATCTTGATTGTTGAAGTCGTTCAACGGACGACGGTTGTTTTGGCGTTTTGGCAACAAGGTGATCGTTTCGTACGACGTTGGAACCTACGAAGAACTACGGAGAAGGATTCTCTTGCTGTCTCGAGGTCCGCTTCCTCTTCCTGTTCCTGCTGCTGGTGCTGCTGTTGATGATCATGCCAGCGAATCGCCAACGGATGAGGTATGTCCCCCACAACCGCTTTAGGCTGGAGGCGAGAAAGTGGTCTGACAACGACGGCACGTTTTCCAGCTGAACAAAGCACGGTTCAGAGGGAACACTGATCTCGGATACGGAACGCGACCTGTCTGAATTTTCATCTTGATCTCCGGATGGATGGACGGGAGGACGAACGGACAGACACCTGATGGTTTCAGCGGCTGAGTTTGCGGGGGGAGTGGATCTCAGTGGATTCTTGTATAAGTCGCCTCTGCAATCTGAGGACTAGACTCGTGTATAAGTCGCGACTTACATCTGAGGAAATTGGACGACAAAGGTACTAATCGGATAACTGAGTAAGCTGTTTTCCGTGTCTTGTGGTTCCATCCGGAAGATCGGGATTGGTACTGAGGCAGGAAACGAATCGAACAACACACGTGATGGCAGCAGACAGAACAATCTGACTGCGCGCAAGGTGAAGGTCGTCTGGGGATATATAGGTCAGTTCATCTGTAGAATATCTAGGTAGGGTGAACGATCATTTTATAGAGAGTGAAAGCCACCGCGTGCGGTCTGTAGATGGCAGTGCTGCTGGGTCAAGGTTGTATGATTTGGGTCAGTTTGTCATAATTGGGTCAATTCGATGTAATGGAATATGCCGCATGGAAAATAGGCTCACACACGAATTAAGTAAGTCACTGTATATGGAATTAATTGGTATGGTACGGTGAGTTAGTATGGTATGTCATGATGTAGTATGGTATAGTATGACACCGGTGTGATAGATGTTACTAATTCTTAATGATAATTATTAATTTTGCATGTTATTTAAGGTTATGGTAGGTAAGGTTAAGGTTATGTAATATGTGACATGTAAGCGAGGTTAGGCTACTGTGTGAAATGGTTTGGAATGTTGGGTGTTGTAGGGTATGGTATTATATAGTTTGTAATGACTTGACTTGATATGGTGTGGAATGGTAAGTTATGGTATGGTATGACAGTGCAGACCATGGTAGGGTGTGATATGGTAGGGTAAATATGATATTATACTGTATGATATGGTGCGACATGGTTGGCTTGGCATTTATGGCATTGCATGGGTATGGTATAGCATCGTGTGGTAGGTTATGTTAGGCAGTGGTATTGTAAGATGTGTGTCGTAATTTAGTATGATATGCCGTGAAATGTTGTGACATTGCAACATCTTGGCATGGTTTGATAAGACATGATGTTACATGGTAGGATCAGGTCAGTGTGACATAGTATGAAATTGTACGGTGCTGTGCACGTTTGGTATGTGATGTGACATGATTTGCTGTGGCTTGGCATGGTAGGGTATGCTGATGGTATGGTATCTGTTCTGTTCTGCCTGGTTCTGTTCTTATTCGAAAGACTTCTACAGTGCTTCTAGTGTTCATGAATCGGAATCAGGTGATGCTTGCTTCAAAGCGAAACTACTAAGGCCTTCCTTGTATGGGGTGACATGGTTATTGATCTGATCTGGTCTGGTTTAACTTGGCCAGTTCTACTCTACACACCTCTATTGTGCTCTACTCTATTTTATTATGCTCTGCTCTACTCTATTTTACTGTGCTCTACTCTACTCCACTCTTCTACTCTTCTGTTATTCTCTATTCTTCTCTACTTTACTTTACTTTACTTTACTTTACTCTACTCCCTTCTACTCTTCAACTATTCTCTCATGTCCTCTACTCTAGTATAATCTACCCTACTATACACTATATTCTATTCTACTTTTCTACTGTTCTCTTCTCTACTCTGCCCTACCATACTCTACTCAACCCTTCTATTCTACTCTTCTACTATTCTCTACTCTTCTCTACTCTACCCTGGTCTAATTTACTCTACTTTTATACTCTGCACTAATCTACTCAATTCTACTCTTTTACTATTCTCTACTCTACCCCATAGTCTACACTACCCTACTCTACTTTAGTCCACTCTTCTACTATTCTCTATTGTACTCTATTCTACTGTACTCTACTTTACTCTACTCTACTCTTCTCTATCCTATGCTACTCTACTCTATAGTCTACTCTATAGTCTACTCTACGCTACTCTTACTCTATAGTCTACTTACTTGGAAGTCTTGTCTCTACTTAATTATGCTGTCCCTAAATCATTTCCGATGGACTTCATACTTACATCGCTCCTTGTCTCCTGTTCCGATGTTTTCTCCAACCTTATTGCACATTTGGCCAACTTGTCTTTTACTGAAGGCTGCTTTATACAGCAAGTTCTAAATCTGCTTCAGTCACGCCTTTACTTAAGAAACCTGACCTCGACATCAACAGCCTGTCAAACTTTAGACCCATTTCCAACCTCGTTAACAGTTCCAAGATTCTCGAACTTCTCTTCCTTACACGGATCAAGAAACACATTATTTCATCTCCTAAATTCAGTCCTTACCAATCAGCTTACCGTGAAGGCTAATCTACTGAAACTGCTCTCGCCTTGGCGCTGGACAACATCTTCTCATCTTTAGATAAAGGAAAGGCGTGCCTCACAGTTTGCCTCGACCTTCGTGCTTCTTTCGATACTGTCGACCACCAGCGTCTACTTTCTAGACTCGGTGTCTCTGGGACTGCCTTAAACTGGTTAGCTTCTTACCACTACAATCGGTTTCAAAAAGTGGGTATTGGTACTGCTCGATCGGATCCTTCTCTCTGCACTGCTGGTGTCCCTCAGGTCCTCGGTCCCCTATTATTTACGATCTTCACTTCAATCATCCGCATAGCCAATAAATTTGGAGTCCAGTTACAGCAGTATGCTGACGATACTCAGCTTTTAATTGCTCTGTCACCAACGGATCAGTCCGGTAAAGTACTACCAGAAGAGTGGTTCTGCTTCAACGGTCTTGCTATAAATTCAGATAAGTCTGAGGCAATCAACGACTGTGATCTTTCCCGTCTCATTATAGCGTTGACCTTGCTGGCACTGTTGTTCCAATATCAAAGAATGTCAAAACACTTGGGGTCACTTTGGACAGTAATCTCAGTTCCAATCCCACATAGCAAACCTTTGTAAATCTTGTTTCTATCATATCTTGGCAATACGTCACATAAGGTCTGCTCTTGCCAAAAACGTGTCATAGACCATAGCCTGTTCTATTGTCTGCTCTCGCCTCGATTATGCCAACTCTGTGTTTTCAGGCATGTCAGATCTTTAAGCAACAGGCTTCAACGCATCCAAAATTCTCTGGCTCGCGTGGTGTTGCGTGCATCTTCTCGTTCAAACTCACAAACTCTGCTCCACCAGCTGCATTGGCTTCCTGTAGAATTCAGACTTAGATTTAAACTGGCCTCTTTGACCTATAAAACCCTCACAATGTGCACTCCTACCTACCTTCAACCACTACTCTCTCCTTACATCCCGCCACGCAGTCTGCGGTCTTCGGTTATGGGTCTTTTGGTTGTGTTGTAGCCTCAAGGAATGGAACCGACTATCAATGTTTACCCGTTGTTCGACCTCTAATTCTTCTTTCAAGAAACGCCTCAAAACTCACTGGCTTTCAACATCTGGATATCTTATTGCTCTTAATCTGGCGACTGACTAACCGCGCCTCAGATTCGCATCTATGTGTGACTTCGTGCGCGTTAAAAATGTTCATAATAAATAAATACTCTATGCCACTCTTCTACTATTCTCTACTCTACTTTACTCTACTCTGTTATACTTTAGGCTACTGTACGCTGCTCTACAGTCTGCTTTGCTCTACTCTACCCCACTATACTATGCTCTACCCTACTCTCTTCTACTCTACTCTGCTCTACGCTACTCTATTTTACTCTACTCTACGCTGCTCTATTCTGCAATCTACTCTACTCAACTCTACTCTACTATTCTCTACCCTACTCAGCTCTACTTTAATCTACTCTACTCTGCTCTACTTTACTCTACTGCTCCTTTCTGGTTATGTCGACCTTAACCTTCGTCCTTACCATATTCAGAGTATTAGCTTCTGTTATCTTAATATTATACAAGCTATCCGTTATAAGTTCCCCTTCTCCTGAAAATTACATCTTGGTGTTTGTTCTTTGGTCTCAATGAAATCTGGCCCGAACAGACTGACATATATTCTTTCATCCCGTGCATAGCTCTTCCATCTTTCTCTCTGCTTAATAAACCTTTGCTGGATGGACTTGGCGAAATAGTTGTCTTCCTTCATAAAAACATCTTAAACTTCTTGGCTTTTCTTTGTCTATTCCAACCCAAACTCGTTTGAAAACCTCGTTGCTGCCTTTGACTCTAGAAATCGGCGCTTGAACTTTGTGAACGTTTACCGTCACCGTCACTTTCTTAAGTTTTCTCCAGAATTCCAATTACTGCTTCAGTTTCTGGTTTCTCCCTTGTAAGAACTTGTAATCAAGCGTGACTGCGATATACATATGGATACTATGAACAATGATGCATAAAAGTTTTTATTGTCTCTCCGGCTTCGACCTCAAGTAACGCATCTTCTTTCCATATCATAACATGGGCCAAACATTTTACCGTCCCATAACATAGTCCAGATCCTCCGTTTTCAAAACATCTCCATTAGTGGCGTATTTGGTAGACCACACTGCCTTTATTGCCCAGACCGCTTTCCATCACTAGTTACCTCATCACACTCTTTCTCTTGAAATTGCTGAATATTCAAACCTTCGGCCGACATTCTTACCGACCTCTATGTGGTTTGGTTAACACAGACAGTTAACGGACCTGCTGTTCAACTGAACTCAACTATTTGTTAAACCCTAAACAGCCGTAGCCGTGTGAAATCTAAGAGGGTTGTCAAACGTCCTTCCCAACAACCACGGTACAATTCGAACATTGCTGCTTCCAGGAGACTGTGCAGTCATCTTGAAAAGCGCTGGTGTCGCCCCACGCACCTCATCACGTGTCCTTAAACAGAGGTGCCATTGTCGTATTGCGGAATGTTCAAACCTTTGAGTCATAATAGTATGTGATCTGACTGTGACAATGCACTTGATATGAACTTGAGATGCTCAGTTGTACTGTATTTTATTGTCCGCAAACTTGTCTCTGCAGACAAAGCCCAATCACTTATTGTCAGTCATTTTACGATGATGCCAATGGTGTTTAGCTGTGGACATCTCAAGACTCTGTGCTGGGCCCGCTCCTATTTACATCAGATACCACTTCACTCGATTCGCCACTTATTGAAAGCTTTCTTGAATACCTTTTAATGCTGACGATAACCAACAACTCTTCCTTTCGCTTCCTTTAATTTTACAGTTCTACATCTAATCTTGTTCTCCGAATTCTTGCTTCTGTACTTCAAGATATCTAATTATAGATGACTAGTAACAAACACTGGCGTAAACTTGTCCAAAATATTGCGGGGCAATTGATTATTTGTTCTACACTTGTTGCATTGGATGTACAGTCCACCTATATTATTGGGGGGCACGTGCCCCGGCTGCCCCCCCACCCCCAGAGTCTACGCCTATGGTAACAAACTTCTTCCGATTCCTTCAAAGGCCGAGTTGCACCTGCTTGGCAAGTCAACAGCTTCACCCATTTGAACGGCATGTAATTTATGCGTAGTTGTTTACTCCACTGTGTTTTTTGCTGACAAGGTCGAATGTATTGAGTTCACTTTGGCATGCGGGATATTCGCAAAGTCAGATCATTAGGACTCTAAATGTTTTAGTTTCACTGGCTAATGCACCTGATTTTCAGTTCACTTAACTACGCTAATCACTTCTCACTGCTATGACAAAGTGATTTGCACAAAACTACAAATGCAGTGCAGGATTTAGGCATAAGCTAAAAAAAGCTACAGCCTAGGGCTTCACAATCCGCGAAGACCTAAAAAAGTTAAGAATTTTTGGGGATGGGGACTTTTTAAAATTTTATGTATATATAATTATATATACTAGGCCTATGTAAGAACCTTTTTAAATGGCTTATGTAGCAAATTCCATCTCATCTGAGTAAATGCATTCATTTGAAAATAACTTGAAATTTTCACTAAATGCCTTGCTATTAAATAATTATAGGGCATATATATTTTCGAATTTTGTGAAACCTTCTCGTGTAATTTTTTTAGTAAGGAACCTCAAAGCTGTATATAGCTCAGGGCCTCACCAAGTCTAAATCCAGCTGAACAAATTGTTCAAAATTCTTTTCTCAGAGCCATAATAAAAAAAACCTTTGGTATGATATTACATCCATACTGCATACTTTTTAAACTGACGGCCCATTTAGCAAAGGATCCAGTTTGAAATCTGTCTTATAGTTCACAAAGTACCAAATTTAAAGTAACGGACCCATCTCTGTTCCGTGATCACCCTTAATACTAACAAACATTGCACTCGATTCATGAACGCTTTGACTCTTACTGTCTCCCGCGGTATATAAACTGTACTTTAGTGCATCACCCATCATTAATGCAACACCGACCAAGTATACTCTGAGCTTGGTGTTAAGTGTTACCCTGGACGGGGCCCCGCTGGTTGGTTCTGCGCGTTTGTGAAAGTCAGCCAGTGATGACTTTCCGGTATTTGCCTGTGACCTTCAATGCCTGAACGATTCAAAAAGGAATTTACCAAAATTGGCCTCCGCAACAATAAGTAAACAATCCATCATTCAGGACTTTCTCCAACAGATCTCATTTTACCTGCGACTGGTTCTTCTCCCATCCGCAATCTTGTAATCATCTTCGGCAGATCTGAATCTTACCTTTTCCGACCACTTCATTCAGTTATCCCCCAGTTGCTAAATGCATATTCATGACCTCCTGTCCAATAATCATCTGAACTGTTCTCTAAAAACTCGACTGCTGTAACTCCCTTTTCTATAGCATCGACTGATTTCAAATAAAGCATCTAAGAAACCAGAACACTCTTGTCCTTTCCGATACCAAAACTCTTCACTGGCATAATGTCCCTCGGCGTATCCATTACAAAATTAGAACTCTGAATTGCAATGCCCTTCAGACACCTCATCCCTCTTACAGTTGACAGTTATTCACTGTCAACAACCGCCCAGATCTACTCGTTCGTCATCATACCTTTCTATCTCGACCTCCAAGTTCATCCTGTATCAAATTCTACGCTGAAATAAACTCCTGACAGTTTTCCCCTTCAGGTCCTCTTATTCGCCTGCCAATCTTAGTACTCCCCTGCATGTTCTCTCCTGCAGTGTTCCACTCAGGACAAAGAAGCAATCTGTTTCAGCTCTCTTATTCTAGTTACGATTCTGAACCATCCGCTGATCGCCACCGCCAACGATTTGTACATTAGCACCATTCTTTCAGCTCCCCTCTTGACCTCCGGATTCTGACCTGGCAACAACCTGATTTTGGGAACTTGATTTATAAGGCGCCGAGGGTTAGGCTGGATTCCCTGACGCGGCTAAGAAATGTCAGATACATTACACTACAGGTATCTATCTGAGTGTTATCTACTTATGGGTGAACTTGTCGATTTTAATAAAAAATAACATCATGTAGGCTGGCGAATGCAGCGCCTGTGAGATGGACATTAAGCGCTTAGACACATACACACATACGCACACACAATGTCACACATACTTGCATACATAGGCTTAAATACGTGATACATACTTACATACATGAATACATACATATATAGATACATAATACATACAAACACATAATACATACATACAAACACATTTATACACACATACGTGTATGCATACATTCACACATACATGTATACATGCTTACATATACAGGGTGGTCCAAAATAAACCGCACAATGATAAATTGATAGTACTTTAGTCAGACCAATTCAAATATAACCGTGAAAATTCACAAAAACACAGCAATTATTTTTACTGTAACATTACATGGATGGATTTCGTTACATAAAATGTTCAATGTGTCCTCCTTGCTGCTGGACAACGCATTGAAGCCGACGACGCCATTGATCAATTGCGCGGTCAATGAAACGCTGTGACAGCTTGGTCCACTCTGTGACGATTGTTTCTTTCAGCTGATCCACTGTAGTGAAACTTCTACGACGGTATACCATCTGTTGAAGGGCGCCCCAAACAGCGTAGTCGACTGGATTCAAGTCCGGGCTGTTTGGGGGCCACATGTCAGGCTCAATGAAAGAAATGTTCTCACGTCGCAGATACTCCATAGTGTTCTTGGCGGTGTGTGATGGAGCGCCGTCCTGCTGTAGGGTCCAAGTGTGGTGTTGGCATATTGCACGGATGTCAGGTAAAAGACCATCACCAAGAACGTGCTGACAATAATATTGACTGTTCACCTTCGCACCTGGCTCAATGACGACATTAAACATTGAATTGTTATACATTATATCAAGAAAACTGTCACTGTGCGGTTTATTTTGGACCACCCTGTATATATACATCCTTAGATGCATACATAGATACAGATGTACATATGTACATGCATACATAGATGCATGCAAACATACATGCATACGAGCATATACATACATTTACACATAAAAGCATGCATGCCACAGCTGGCGCCATTTGTGTCGGCATTTTACGATGGCCTGCGCGTTCCAGCAACGAGAATTAGACGACATTTTAATTGTAGTTGCAATTGGACATTTATATAGCATAAGAAATCAGAGGCGCTCGATATGGTTCAAGGACAGTAGTCGTTGCTGGACCATCTGCTTGGAATACTCACCACCTGACATCCGAAACCAACAGAAGGCAATCGATCGATTAAGAATAGGATTTGAGACAACAGTTTTCTTGGAGTGTCCACATGACGCAGCGAATCCATGACAGCGCAGGCTTTAAGGCCACGAAACTAATGGCCATACAACAACAACAACAACAACAACAACAACAACAACAACAACAACAACAACAACAACAACAGCAGCAACAACAACAACAATAATAATAATAACCAACTTAAACCTAGACGAATAGGGCCAATTCCAGACAATCTTACACTGTAAATAATGTTGAAGTCCCTGAGGGATCCTATATACCTCGGAGCATAAAAAATTAATAATTATAAAACCATCTGCGAAGACTAGCAATTCCAGAACAATGCCCCCTAATTTTTGAACTCCCGAGGGATCATATGTACCTCGGGGGGAAAATTATAATAATATTATTATTTTTATTATTATTGATAATAATAATATGAATAATAATAGTTATATGCGCACAAACATTCTTACACATAGGCCTACACATGCAAGTATGCATACATTTCGATGACGATATAATGTTATGATGCTCCATTCATCCATATCGTCAATGCTTAGAAACATTGAGTGTATATTTAACACATATTACAACGATTCAATCATGCTATCATGTAGTAGCAAATCAAATCAAATCAAATCAATCTTTATTGTTCCTTGAACAGTGCACGTATCATCATAATATGCGAAATATTAAAGCAGTGATGTTAATACATTCATTCATTTGATATGTAAAGTTTGAAAATAACATTAGAACCTTTGCAGTTATACTTTCTAAATAATGAGTTAATACTGTATGTTAAGCACTATGACTGAATTAGCACATTTTGCACTGGACCGGGAACAAGGGCGACCCAAAAGGGGCGTTAGCCCCGCTATATTAGGGTAACCCATATTCCATCTACATATTGATGGCAGTTGCATTGTTTATCATTGGTTTACAGCACCAAACAAGTTAACAAACATTTAGCAATCAGTTAGCAAAGCAAAGCTGGATCAGCATTGATATCCCATGCAGACCAAGAATTCCCAATCATGTTTTTAGACCTGGTAGGCTCCTTTGGCATTTAAATATTTTATCCATTGTTTTTTAAAGCTACTAATTGTGGCTAGATGTCGGATGCTCAGTGGTATAGTATTCCATATTCTAGGTCCAGTAGAACGAAGGGAAAATCGGTAATAATTAGTTCTTGTATATATTTTAGATACTGCCATGGTTGACCTTGTAAAATGACTATGTATTTCAGTTATTTTAGTAAAAAGCCTAGGAAAAGAATTTGGTAGCAAATTATTGAAATATTTATACATGATTATACCAACTTGCATAGTATTTATATCTAGAAATTTTATAATGTTATATTCAGCGAATCTAATATTAGTATGAGAATATCGTTTGTCAAGTGCAATTACTCTTACAGCCCTTTTTTGCAGTGTTGAGAGTTTCTTCAATCTTGTGATATATGTAGATGCCCAGATAATATTACCATAAGTAAGGTATGAGTATATTAATGTGTAGTACAAGCTTTTCCGTATATGGGCAGGTATAAGATACGATATTTTAGACAGTATACCTATATTCTTAGCTACTTTCATAGCCACAGCATTGATATGATGTTTCCATGTTAAGCATTCATCAATAATGATCCCAAGAAATTTAGTGGATTGCACTTGACTGATTGTTATATCATCTACCATGAGGGAGTTTAGGAGTGGCGGAAGTGACTTTTTAGCAGATCGAAATATAATAAAACAAGTCTTTTTCACATTTAGTGAGAGCCGATTGACTCTAAACCAGTCAGCTACTGTTTTTAGTTCTTCATTTATTGTATCTACAAGTTGGCCTAAGGATTCACTGGAATAAAATACATTAGTGTCATCTGCAAAAAGGATGAATTTTAAAATGCTAGAAGAATTGGGGAGGTCGTTTATATATATTAGGAAGAGTAAGGGGCCAAGATTTGAGCCTTGTGGCACACCATAATTCATAACTTTCCATGACGATTTGGCATAATTACATTGAACCATTTGAAAACGTTGGTTTAAGTAACTTTTAAACCACATTAGTGGAGGTCCCCTTACTCCATATTTTTCTAATTTGCTCAGCAATAGTTTATGGTCCACAGTGTCAAATGCCTTAGCCAGGTCCAAGAATATTCCCACTGAGAACTTATTTTCATCTATTGCTTTTAAGATTAGGTCTTGCATATTTATCAGTGATATATCAGTTGAGTGTCCTGATCGAAAGCCGTGCTGGTTTGGATAGAGGATGTTCATTTTTTCTACAAAATTGTTTAGTCTTTGATGCATAGCCTTTTCCATAATTTTTGAGAAGTAAGAAAGTATAGAGATTGGTCGATAGTTCGACACCTCCTGCCTGTCACCTTGCTTAAAAATTGGCACAACCTTGGATAATTTCAATCCAGAAGGAACAACCCCAGTTGAGAAGGAGCAGTTAATAATATCCGAAAGAATTTTAGCAGTAGTACCTAGCGTTCGTACTGCTATTAATGGGTCAATTTCATCAGGACCTGTGCTACGAGTAAACTTTATAGATTTACCAAGGGTTATAATCTCCTCTGGGGTTGTAGCATTGCACACAAAGGAGCTTTGCACGGATACATTCATGTACTTGTCATATGTATTATTGGAATTTGGAATTTTGTCAGCCAATGCTTGCCCAACTCCAGCAAAGTATTCATTAAATGCCTGCGCCATTGTTTGAGGGTCTCTATTTATATTACCATTAATTTTTATTGAGTCAACAAGAGTCCCTCTATCCGTTTTGTTAATTATAGATTTAATGATGTCCCAAGTTTTCCTCATGTTTTGCGCATGAGTAAGAAACTCATTTGAATAGAATACCTTTTCTGCTTTAGTCCTCAATTGTTTGAATTTATTGCGGTAGGCTTTATATTTGCGCTTATTCTCATCAGTTGGGGATTTGATATATTTTAAGTATAGTTTATCCTTCATCCTACAAGATTTTAGTAGTCCTTTAGTCATCCATGGCTTGCACGGTTCATTCTTTTTGTGTATCTTATTGGCCAGAGGAAATATATCGTCATAAATTTCTTTATATTTATTATGGAACAAATCATAGGCAGTTTCAGCATTATTGTTTTCAATAGCTATTCTTACAGGGGACCAGTCAAGCACATTAAGTGCTTCATTAAATTGCTCAATAAGTTTGTCATTAATTACTCGATAGGTCATACTGGTTTTCCCAGATGTCCAACTCTTACCATTTCCATTTCCAATCCATACAATAATAGGCAAGTGGTCCGATATATCCGTTACCAATACTAGCGGGTCAATTATATCTTGCCAAAAGTTTGTAAAAACATTGTCTATAAGACTAACAGTAAATTCTGTTATCCTTGTAGGACAATCAACAGACGGTAGAAAATGAGATGACAGAATAAGGTTAAGAAATTCTTGAGTTAGAGCATGATCACAGTATTTTAGCAAGTTTACATTAAAGTCACCCAGGAGAATGACTTTTTTTGTTTTCTTACTTACTAATGGAAGTAATAGGCCCATTTCAGTATTAAATACCTCTAAGGGCTGGTCAGGGGGACGGTATATCACTCCCACAAGAAGATCAGGCCCTGTAAGTTGAGGCACTGTTATAAATAGTGCCTCATAAGACAAGATGCTAGAAGAGACATTACAGTCAACTTCCTGAAATGCGATACCATTTTTTAGAAATATTCCCACTCCTCCTCCCCCACGAGCAATTCTCGGTTTACTAATAAATTTATATCCAGGGAGAATTAAAGTATTATCATCCAGATTATCCAGCCAAGTCTCTGTTACCGCTAGTATATCTACAGGGGCCTGAGTCAAAAGTAGTTGTATATCCTGTAATTTGGATCCTATACTTCTACAATTTATGTGCATCACTGACAACTTATTAACATGTTTGCAAAATTTATTCATTACTTGTGATGGGCTAATATACAAAGCCCGATTCTGGTTCTCATTATAATAGTTGCTGTCTGGGTGTTCATCCAACTAGCACTAGTTGGATATGAATAACTTCAGTCTCGATAGCGAGTTTTGGTGTTGTTTGCTCTTTTAGAAGGAACTGGATGGCTTCGAAGGATGAACACTCGGAAGCCGAGCTCATAGAATTCCTGGCTCAGCAACAACAGACATCATTTCAGAGATGAACTTTTAAGGAAGACACCTTGGTGAAGTGCACTTCTATAAGCTCCAAGACCTTACAGAATCTATCGAACGCTCGGAATCACCGAAGCGTTTCAAACCTTTGCGGAACCTATAGATGTGATATCTTGAATCACTGAGGATGTGTGAAAACTTGGCGTAACCAAGCGATCGTTTTC
Source organism: Allolobophora icterica (assembly GCA_963556255.1). NCBI lineage: Eukaryota > Metazoa > Annelida > Clitellata > Crassiclitellata > Lumbricidae > Allolobophora > Allolobophora icterica. The sequence goes on from OY744605.1 coordinate 73,812,170, forward strand.
GAATCAAGCGTGTGGAAGCGGCACTGGATGTTTGTATTGATTCAGTGAAGCGGAACTTGTGATGATTCAGTGAAGCGGAACTTGCTGATATGTTATCGTCGCGTGAGATAATTCTTAACCGGACGATTGTTCTGTTCTACTTCATTTGTTTCTGCTCACCAGGCCGTGCTTTCGCCGGCCGCGTCATACCTCGACCCGCTTCATTGAGGCGTGATCTGGACCGAGGAACTTGGCATCGAGGGTTCCGCAGTACTTCAGAAAGCGCTGCTAGGTCACGCTTGAATGATTCCGTCGAAATTGCTGCACCCGATTGGGGCTTGCAACTGAAAGGTCTTGCCACAGGTGTGTCTACTACTGATCAGTTGAACGATCGATTACGGCTCAAGAATTCCGGTTCTGCAACTATTTCCTCAACGATCCCATTAGATCGGGACCAGTACGTGGACGAGACGGGGAACCATGAAGATGATAACCGGATTAAATACTCTGGACGCTTCGAAAATACGGTTGAGTACCTGCAGAGGAAAGCAAACGACCCACAAGAGCAACGGACCGTGACGACAACGAAAAACTACGAACATAACAGCCGGATTGAAAACCTGGATCTCAAGGCGTTGCTCCACAGGGACCAGAATGGGAAGACAGTGAGGAAGAAAGGGAAGCGGGAAGCGACGGATGTGGATTTCCGTTGCGTCAACGAGGACGAAGCTGAGCAGCTTAGAGATCTCTGGAGGAAAGACCGGAAGTCTACCGCCGCTCTCGAGTACATCGAGATGGGTTGGGACAACGCGAGAAGTGGCACATGTCCAGCCAACTGTACAATGCGCCTCAACTATGAGGCAATAACGCAGGACACCCTGAGCGCCACCTTCCGGCAGCAGATGATCAGGGTGTGGCAGACTACGAATACCCTGGCGAACGTGTTCCAGTTACGAGACGAGGGCTCGAACATGGTTAAGAAGAAGGTGATCGTCAACCTGCTCAAAGGTCTCGTCAACAGCGACGTCGTCGTTTCCGGTGCCACAGTGGCAATCCTCAAGGACTCGCCGGATGACGGTCCGCAACATCCGGTCATGCTGGCTGTGTATAGAACGATGACCGTCGATCAGTTGAAGGTTGAAAACCTGACGAGGCGAGAGGCGAGTGGCGACGAGAGAGACCACGAGGGTTGGTTTCGGGACGTTACTGCCCGGGTCGGGTCCAGCAAACCTAGCAAGGACAGCACCCTTTGCAACCTTCAAAGTCAGGTCCTGTTCGAGACTATGACCCTCGATCAAACGAGTCTTGCGTCGTCAAGGACCTTCGGCATCTGGGGACTTCCGGTGTTTGACTGTGACGCCCTTAAGACCTGGACGTTACACTACGCTGTTCCGCTTTTTGGATGCGGTCCAGAAGAGGAACTGGCTCTGAGGTAAGACGACTGAAGCTCTACAGAAGCTAGTAGATGGATATGAATGAATGAATGAATGAATGAATGAATGAATGAATGAATGAATGAATGAATGAATGAATGAATGAATGAATGAATGAATGAATGAATGAATGAATGAATACTAGATTTACGTGCCAGATGACAATACTTAAATCAGTGGGACGGTCAATCTTTTTCGGGAGGGAGATAGGCAGCCGTGGGTCGAAGCTGGGTGACTGATGGATTCGCTAAATATAAAGTGTTACGTTGTAGTTTAAGTATTGGGATTGTTGCGGCTGGTATCTTATTTCAGACAATATGGACTAGTTTCACCCTGTTGGATCAATTAAGTTAGGGGAAGTAAACCCGTCCTGGTAAAACTTAACGAGGTCAAACTGACCTCGATGAACTTGAACTAATCAAAGCCGAACTGGCGCAGAGTTTAGTCAATTACCAATCGCATCTTACATTTCTTTACCATAAACTGCCTTACAATGTCTTACCTCAAGACATCTTACCCTAATAATATCTTAATTTGCAATATCTTTTCTTACATTGTCTTACCTTAGACTATTTACCACTAGGTAAATTGCTTGGCAATCATTCAATAGGGTATAATGTTTTCGCGGACGATACATTTAGTCTAACAGGTTGTCTTTTAATTCATTTTAATAGGCCTACAGTTGATGTCCTCTGCCTTTGAGAAGGGACAGTGTTGGCCCATAAATTGAGAATACATTGCGAATAAGCCTAACTCGTAAAAGAATTGAATTTCTGCTTCTGGGCACTCCACACCATCCATAAAGTTTGAACTCGGAGACTCGTTAAGTTGGTTAATTCAGCTCGTAACATAGGTGTTGCCTTTGACTCAACTATCTCTTTTACCGACCATGTCAGTGGTATTTGTAAATCGCCATAGTAATATTACATGCACACTGGTGATTTACACAGAAACAGACGGCCAGTCCTTGTCTGTATGTCTGCTAAGATATCTCAGCCTAATGTATGAGTTTCCAATCGCCTGGATTACTACAGCCTGCTTCTTATTGGTATCACTAAGTCTGATTTGTAGAAGCTTCTAAGGGTTGAGACCTGTTTTGCTAGAGTCGTAACTAATGCATTAAGATATGATCGTAAATCTCTGTACTTAAATCGGTGCACCAACTTTCTGTTCAGTCAAGAATTTCCTCCAGATCTGGTTTCATAGTCTATAAAACATTGCATTCTGGTCAGCATTAGTATTTAAAACAATCCTTTTTTCTCAGTCTAATCACTGTTCAACGAGGTCATCTGATTGTCTTCCGTGGCAACGCCTAACACCAGAACTTAACTTGTTCAACTATAGCTTTCTCGGTTGTTGAACCTAAATCTTGGATTTCACTTGACGCTTCTGCTCGTTCTGACGAGTGGCTTGTGTCATTTCGTTCCAAATTTAAATCTTATTTGCATCGGTTTGCTTATCCACCATGACGTCTATGACGGTCTGATCTTTTGGATGTTGATCTGATTTCTACTTGGGTTTGGTGCGACATCATTTAATCCCTTTTGCATTTGACGTCGGCGTTATAGAAGTTGCAAATCAATAATAATAAACACATTATACTGCCTTCCATTAGAAATTCTTACCATACAATATCTTACCTTATAATATCTACCTTGCAATATCGTATCGTACATTGCTATACCACAGAATATCACCTTACATCGCCTTGTCTTACTTTACAATAGGCCTGTTCTATTTTATATTGAGTAACCTTACAATATCCTACATTACAAGTTCTTAACTTACAATATCTTGCCTTCCTCTCTTTTACCTTACCTTGTCTCGCCTAGTCTTAAGGGGCCATCCATTTAATATGTACGCATGGAGGGGGAGGGAGGTTAACCCAAATGCGTATGCTTGCGTATATGGGGGTCTTCTGATAATGTGCGTATGCACAGAAAACGGGGGGAGGGGTAAAACCTATATTGTGTCTATATTGGCCTTCAAAGTGATTGGCCTTTAAACAAGCCACAGTTCAGTTCTTGCAGCTATCAGACAAGTACTACCGGGAGCAGTAGGCTATGCCTTTGGGAGAGGTGTCACTGTACGTAACCCTACCTCTGACTGCTATTATTAAACTATCACACAGCTCAGCGGTGAGTCAGACACAGCCTGGCGGCCTGCCCCGTGGATTAAACAGAGACCGTTCTATTAGGGGGCGCGTAACGAATCGCCGAATCGTCGAAATGGCATTACCGCCGAATCGCCGAAACTATTTTGTGAAGAAAACCCGTATCGTCGAAAATGCTGTTCGTAGCGAATCGCCGAAACTATTTTGTGAAGAAAATCCGTATCGCCGGCTATGTTTTAACATGTATTAAAGTAGTATATAAATGCTTTTTTTCAATTCAATTCAGTTTTATTCGGTAACCAAATTTGAAACAAGTAAACATTAAAGACAGGCTTGTAAAAGGTGAATAAATCTGGTTACACACGGCGATTCTGGTCCAAACTAGGTTTCGGCAAATCGCACGCTTGGTAGAAAACTGCTTTCGGCGATTCGGCGGATTTTTGCAGTTTAAGGGCTTTCGGCGATTCGGGATTCGGCGATTCGGGTAGACCCCCTATTAGGAAGGGGTGGCGAGTCAAAAGTACATACGCCGGTGGGGGTAAAAGTACACGTGCGTACAGGGAATGGAGGGGCAATTTTTCCGGATTTCTGCGTACATAATCAATGGTTAGCCCCTAAATTGCTATCCGTAAACCAGTATGTTTCGCGGAATTTTGCCATAACAATTGATTTCATGTGTTAATTCCTTAGGTCGTAACTCGTATGCCGACAGTGGACGACCGTACCATCTCGTACTAGTAATAATATCCAGTGTATAATTAATGACATGCTATGCAAGTGTATATCGACATGCTATATGTGCGCAGTACCTCAGCCACTAGGTGCTAGCTATAGATGGATATAGAAAGAAACTGGAGTCTGAAGAATTAGTGTAGCATTTGAAACCAGCGATTTTGAAGTCGCAGAAGAGTTTAAAAAGTGACAATAAAACCCAAAGCAGTAATCGTAGCCCACGTTTAAATGTAATGTACAAATAAACCTCCAGAATTTCTCAGCAACACACAAAAGCGACGTCAGAGAGATCAGCTTATTAACCGGCGCTATATATCACATCAAGTCCGTAATAGCCAGGCTGTTTGGTTCATATCGGTACCAGGTCAGATCCGGGGAGACCAGCCGAGGAGATAGAATGGTGCTACGATGGAAATCGTTGATGATGGTGGTCGTGAGGTGGCGCATGAGTAGAATCGGGATATATGATAGTTGAAGAGTTCGGTTTTCATTCGTGAGTTGAAAGCTGCAGGAGGGACGGTAAGCAGAAGAAAGGTGAGATTAACAAACGAGAGAGGAGTATGAGCAAAATTGAGCATATACTGGCGAAGATTTTGTGTATGGTTTCTGTTTTACGACGCTGTGTCATAACAAAGATAATTAGCGTCGTCCTCGTTTTTTATGTGGGCCTGGGACTGGCACCACTCAAATACAGCGGCTGCGAAGTTACTTAAAGTTTCAATCATTAAATCAATCACCAGTTTAAGGACGTCCTCTACGAATTTGTCCTCCGTAAAGTTTGTTCATTGTTTCAAATTTTTCTTTCAGTTGTTCATTGGTTTCAGTAGTTTTGCGAATTTTATGGATTTTATTCGTAAATATTCTTGACAAAAAGGCTTTAGTTTTGAACTGTCGAATGTTCGATACATGAGTAGAATTTGCATACATTGTCATGATCCTTTCATATGTGTTACAGTAGGTAGGCTATAATATAATATAATATATTAAACTTCTATGTACAAAAGTACAGTGGCTCGGCTATCACGCAGGCTATTTGAAGAATAGAGACGTCTGCTGATATTAACGTGTAAAGTTATTGTTGCTTATTGGAATTTGGGGATGACTTGTCGCCAAGATGATGGCTCCTTCTTGTTACATAGATATTGTTAATGTTGGTTGTCATTTGTAGTAAGAATTGAAAAGTTTAAATTTCATTAACGCTCTCTGTCTGTCACTTTTGGGATCATGCTACGATCCGGGTAACATAGTCTCTGGCTCCCTGTTTTTAGCAGGATAATGGAGATAGGACATTCCAGTGCTTTAGACCGGAAACTAAGACTATTGCAGCTTAATAACGCAGTTTGCTCTTCCTCCCAGTTCTGCTGTTTTTGTAATCGTAATCTCCAAATTTCTAAAGCGCTACTCTAAAGCTAAGCGCAGGGCAACAGCGCATTCACGAGCGTTTTGTTTGCGTGTATGGTTTAATTCTCCAAGACTCTATCAATCTTGTTAGTATAGGCCTATTCGAACTGCACTGCGGACAGGTTTTAGTCCTCTCTTGATCTGGACCCCTCGTAACCGGACTCGGACATTGTACTACTCTTTGGAAAAAACCCTCTGATTTGACGCAGTGCTCGTGAATACGCTGGTGTCCTGCCCTTGGCCTTCGAGTGGCGCATTAGAAGTTCGGAGAACACGATTAGTTGTTGTGCATTTATTAAATTCAGCTAAAATACAGCGTCGAATAGAAACGTGTTCAAGGTGTCGAAACATCCACTCGTACGACTTATGTTGCGCTGTTTTCGTAATGCACTAGACATCATTCGGTGGTACTCTAAGACAAAATAGAAATAGAGCTTTTATTGAACAGGTGTTTAATATTAGGGTCTAGTGTTTAGCGGCATCTTATTTATCGCTGGCAGAGTCGTTCTTGACCCATAAACAGTCTTTAGGCCTACATTTTAAAGTTAACTGCGTCTGAATATGTTTTGTACCCTAGTGAATGTCACTGTTACATGCAGCGACTGATTACAGTAATACATTCGCTACGTGTCGCCAGTGATGCATGCATGACGCCTTTAGCCGACTCGCCCCAGTAGCATGAATTTTCCGACGCTTTCGAAGAGAAGTCCCTTAAGCCAGACCTGAGTAGCAGCCATGGTATAAATTTTAGCCAATTCATTTTCCTGTCTTCGACATATGTGGGCGAGCGGCTAGTCTTCTCCCTAGCTTGGACTCCCACTGTCAGCGTAGGGGGGGGAGTCCTATTCACTTCATAGTCGAGTTCTCTAACATACACAAGCGGAACTGAAACTTGGAAAGTAAATGTAATGTAACTGTAAATATTTGAAATTTTTCAACGCCACACTAAAGCCGCGTCAGGAGACCAGCCTATCCCGACGCTATATAAATCCTAGTGCCACATAAATGACGCTTTTACGAGCAAAATTCAGTCTTGTTGTCCTCGAGACCAAGGTCTTGGTCTCGAGTGCTCTCGAGTTCGTTTTTAAAAGTCTTTGTCTTGGTCTTGAGGTTCAAGGTCTTGGTCTTGGTCTTGGTCTTGAGGTTCAAGGTCTTGGTCTTGGTCTTGGTCTTGAGGTTCAAGGTCTTGGTCTTGGTCTCGCAAGACCAAGACCAAGACCGGCTGTTAATATGAACAGTCATTTAACAGAACTCAAGAATTCTGTATCAAGCCTGCTTGCATCATACGACCAATATCTATGGATGGATACAAGTCATGTTGGTCAGGAAAACCCATTGGCAGCAGCAACAGTTATTCTGTATCAGACGGTATAATAAACCATTGGAAGATTTCAAAAGGACTCACTATCTGTACATTTACATCCAGTGCTTGAAAAGCTACTCTGTGTGTGTCAGCGACTTCAGCACCTGTAGAAGGTATTTTTTCACATGGCGGAATTTTTATGAGGCCCACCAGGCACGTCTTGGTCAGTAAATTCTGAGCGAATTGGTTTTTATAAAATACAAAAGGCATTTGGTATAAGAGGTTGCATGAAGGACTTTTGAATACAAATTCGGGTTTTCCAGCAGTTTTCATTTAAAGTTAATTTGCTTGAATAAAATAAAAGACTCGTGTTTTCATTAAAATAGCGAATATTCCGACTTGACAATTTTTAGAAGTCTTGACCTGATTTCGATTTTTTGGGTCTTGGTCTTGGTCTTGGTCTTGAGGTTCAAGGTCTTGGTCTTGATCTCGAGGTTCAAAGTCTTGGTCTTGGTCTTGGTCTCGAGGTTCAAGGTCTTGGTCTTGGTCTTGGTCTTGAGGTTCAAGGTCTTGGTCTTGGTCTTGGTCTTGAGGTTTAAGGTCTTGACAACAAGACTGGCAAAATTAAGTTTTTTGCTAGTTGGTTTATACTTGTAAAATATAACTGTGCCTACTGAAATCAGGGACTTCGGCAAAAAAATCATTTTTAATATGGTCTTAGACTGGAAAGAGACCAGCTAAGTCTCGATCAGCTCTACGAATTTTAGAAGTTTATGAACAGAAATTTGAGAATTTTGGGCGTAGGATCTAAGACGCTGTGTAACTGATCTCATTGGTTCGAGAACCCAAGAACTGTACTAATTACGTGCAGGAAACTAGGAATTTAGGGCTAAAATGTATCTGGTTTAAGCCCATCAAATTCAGAGTTGCTGACCTATATGATCTTTAGGTTTTTAGGCTTTTGATACCAATGGCTAGCTTTGTCCTGGTACACTTGTGGTTTTAGCTAGGACGCGCGCAATGGTCAAGTGATTAGTTGGACTGTCAACCAAGAAGTCAGTGATTCACATTGCCCGCAAGAGCAGAGGAACTGTCTTGTAGGCCCTAATGACATCGACTGTAAAATGAGTGCATTGGCTGTACACTGTTAGTATGAGGATCAGCTGGTGAAAACGAGGGACAAGCGACCCACCCTCATATGCAGAGGCTAAGAAATTGAAGTTGCTAACACTTCGTAACCACGATTGGCTCTGAGGGTTAGCTTATGGAACGCCTCTTCACTCCTTTAGGACAAAGAAGTCTATAGTTTAAGCGAATTGTCTACAGTAATATGCTATACCACCCGTATTAGAAGTGTTGCCATGGAACTGCGAGGTGCGTTTAATTCTGTTATGCGTATGTGCATGCGCAGGGGAGCGCTGAAGGTCGACTTTGACCTGGCCGCAGTTGACATCAACCAGTGCAACAGCGAAGGACCATTCTCTGGATCTCATCGGTGTCCAGAAAAATCGCAGGTCATTTGCTTACTTACTCATTCGCTCGCATTCATTAAATCGTTTACTCGATTGCTCACTTGCTTACAAAGTCCCCAACTCAGCCATAACCTCAAAAAACCAACAATACACCCATTCACCCAACCAACCACCCAGCAATCAAACGACTTCAATACATTCCTTTCACCCTCTCACTCGCTACCACAAGCGCTCTCACTCACTCGCATACTTTCTCACCTACCCATTACCCATTCCGTAGCTCACTGACCCACTCACCTTGAAAGGCTTCGATGCAACTCGTAATTAGAATACGTTTTGAAGGTCTAATAGATAATCAAAATGTTAAGAATTTAATAATGATAAAACGATTTATATATCGCCGTAGGAAAACCGCGGTCGAAGATAAAGGCGCTTTACACGAGTTCAACAATCAACTACAGTGAACGGATAGACGATAGACTGCCAGAAGGCCGACTACGTTGAATAAAGAGTTTTCTATTCGGATCTCGATTTCTCCGCTCTGACTGACTGCTAAATGAATTACTGAATGAATAAACGAATGAATGAATGAACTTGATCAGTGAATTGATAGACTAGGCAGCAGCAGCGAAGTTCAAAGCCCATAAGCTGCCACTGAGAGAGCAATCCTACTTTATATCCCACATTTGTCGGGATACGATAAACACACTGAGTTTGACTACGATTAGCAAAGGAAAAGGGCTAATATAATGTAGCGTAATCCCATGCAATGTAAACGCACTGCGATGTAGGCGCAATGCAATACAAGGAAATGTAAATTCAATGTGAAAGTTATATATCTGTTTATAAATATTGTCTTTATCATTTATGGGAGCAGTGCGTGCCATTATTGGCCAAGGGATTCCATCGAGGCAGCTACCAATGCCAGTGTCAGTCCGGCCTCTTCCCTTCAAACGCCACCCTCTTCGTCGGATCCTTCCTTGAAGCGGGACATGTACGCAAGACGGACGACCGTGGCGAGTACGGTGACCTGGTCGCCGCAGGATTCGGGTGCCTGCCCTGCAAATCCGACTGCGAACTATGCCGCGATACGACGCCCTGCCTGGTCGAGTACGACATTCTCATCCGTGGCATTCCAATGGGCATCGAAAGTCTGTGCATCACCATCGGAATTGCGCTCACTGTCGCCATTATCAGACTACGAAAAACCAAAGTATGCATACAATACAATGCAACTGAAATACAATAGAATACAAATTAAATACAAGTGAAATACAATAGGCCTACATCTGAAAAGTAACACAACTGAATTCCGAAAAGATACAACTGAAATCCATACCACACCGTCCTACCCTATCTAATTTCATCCTATCCTTTCTATTGTATCTCAAACCACACCGTCCTGCCCTATCTAATTTCATACTACCCTTTCTACTGTATCTCGTGCTACACCGTCCTACCCTAATTTCATCCTATCCTTTCAATTGTATCTTATACCACACCGCCCTATCCTTTCTAATGTATCCTATCCTTAATTTTATATCCCAAACTACACCGTCCTGCTCTGTCTAATTTCATCCTATCCTTTCTATTGTAGTTGTATCCCATAGCAATCAAACTATCGTGTCCTGTCCATGCTATCTCGCTCCATCCAATTAAAGTGTAATATCCTGGATTGTCTCCGTTTTTCAGGTCATGAAAGCCAGTTTCTGGTGTTTGTTGGAAATCATCACCATCGGTTCTCTCCTCCTACACGCCACGGTACATCAACTAGACATCTTCTATTTCAATTTCGTGCAATATTTTACATAATGTTTGTTTCATATTTTACACTGAAGATTTCTTTATTGGGCTAGCGCAGTGATTTCATTTGACTGGCAAGAAAGTTTTACCAGATGTCTGTATAAGTTATTTAATTATTTAAATAAATGTTATTCCTATCTTTTAGGCCCTACATTTAATATATATATATATATATATATATTAAAATCTAGGGGGAGGTAAAATGCCCCTCACCCAGCGTGCGTACGCCGACGACCCTAAATTAATAATGCAATATATATTTCAGAAATAATGAGTTAAGGTCTACATCAACTGCATTGGATTTACGTACGTGCGCTACAGTAGTTAGATATCACCTTTGAGAACTGTTTACTCTGCATAAAACGGTAGAATATGCTGATCTTTTAAATGGCAAGAGTGATCGATCAATTGATCGATTCGATTTGATTGATTTTATTTTGGACCATTAATTTAAGTCGATTTGATTTTCAAACACTGATTATAGATTTGATCAGCTGGATTTTGGAACATTGATTCGATTTGATTTCGTGACATTGATTTGATTGATTTGATTTCGGAACACTGATTTGAGTTCTTTTGATCCAATAGGTCATAATACAGTACTTCGAACCGACGGAGCTAAGCTGCCTCTTCATCCCTTGGCTGCGTGAAGTCGGTTTTGCCATAGTTTATGGTGCTCTGGTACTCAAAGTTTACAGGTAAGACTCTTGTAATGAATCAGAAAATATGATGCATTACAGGTGGATTTATTATGTAATAAATGAGCAATTGAGCTGCAGTGCATGTGAGAGCTCCTGTAACAAATAAGCAGTTATGCCACAATGCATAAGAAAGGCATATGCAACAACTGAGGGATTGTTACGTTGCAGGGCATGTGAAAAGCTCTTGTAACAAATAAGCAGTTCTGCTAGACTGCTACAGTGCACAGTGCATACAAAAGGCATATTAGTAAATGAGCAATTAGGCCTAGATTACAGTGCATGTGTAAAGCTGTGTTAACATGGAGCAGTTACGCTGCAGTCCACGAGAAAGGCCCCTGTAACCAACGAATAATTACACTGCATTATATGTTAGACTTGTGTAATAAAGAATAATGTCACATACTCCGAGAGGATCCTCTACCGAGATTTACCACGGAAGGAAGAATGGAGGGAAAGAGAGCGAGAGGAGGGCGCAGACGCATGTTGCTCGACTGAATAATGGTAGATGGATACAGCTTTCTACATCCCCAGATCAGCTCTATACTCGCTTTCACGAATACAATGACTAAGTGCATTGCAATGCATTAAATTGTATCGAGTTGTACCGCTTGTCTTCTCCCGATGTACCACGATACGCCTGTGGTGTGGCTGCTTGTTTTCAGAGTCCTGGCGGAGTTTCAGTCTCGTAAGGCTCACCGTGTCCAGGTACGGGACAAGGACCTCTTCAAGTACCTCTGTTGCATCGTTGTCGTGGTCATCGGCTACATGGCCGCCTGGACAGCGGTTACGATAGACCAGGGCAACGGAAGGACAACACTGCTTCAGCACAGCTACACGAGCCAACATCTCAAGTATACCATGTGCCAGTCAACGTGGTGGGACTACGTCGTCGAAGTGGGTCAGTGCTGACACCTGTCGACCTACTTAATACTCGCCGTTCATGCCCCCATGAACACTTTGTTGTTATCGACGTGTTGTTTTATGGAACGGAGTCGTAATTTTACTTGTAAATTTCATCCTATATTTATATAGCTCAACTTCGGGCGTGACAGGTCTCATTATCATCATCAGTTCATGACGCCAGCCACATAGTGGCGATAGGCCTATGTACGAATTAATTATTTCCATTGTCCTCATATATATATATATATATATATATATATATATATATATATATATATATATATATATATATATATATATATATATATATATATATATATATATATATATATATATATATATATATATATATATATATTAGGGTGGTCCACATGAATATGGTAAAATTTGAAAGTGTCCAAAAACTCTCTCCACAAGGCTGCCCTTATTTCACTATGTATACAGAAGAACCACACCAAAAATTGAATCAATCGGAGTAGTTTTAGGGGTCGCTATGATTTCAACAATTTTCTGATATACGCATTTCGGATGAAATTTTGGTCGTATTAATGTTTTGAATTTTGTTTTCAAATGACTAGAACAATAAGAACATGTAAATGTTGCATTGTGAAGGCACTAACAGTCAGGGATGTCATTGGGTGGCAGGGGGCATTCCCCTTGATTTTTGAAAAAAAAGGAAAAGGAATGGAACAAGAAAAAAAGGAAGAAGAAAGGGGTAAAAAGGAAAAAGATACTCAAATTCAGGGACATCATCTAAAGGGTGTAGGCCTGCACTGTATGGACTAGCTTATGGGCATATATAGGTACACAGTGCTGGATTTACCATGAGGCAAATGGGGCAGTTCCCCCGTAAAAATACTCAATTGACCTCCCTGCCCCCCCCACGAAAAAGCTGAATTCACGTCCCTGGTATATAACAGTGCCTGCAAACTGTTGCAGTGGCATTTGCTCCATCTATGTCTACTCCAAAGACAAATAATTTCTGGAGGAACATAGTCTCTAGTCCAGAGGTTGCTCGTGCCTCAGACAGGGTCAACTTTCCAGATCGTGGAGCTGTGTTTGTGGTTGCATTGGTGCAAAGGGGCTAGTATTTTGTTGCCACTTTGTCCAATACAAGTATCCATAGAGGAGCTTGTGTTATCATTGAAGAAGCAGTGGGTCATGAGTTCGTGATGATTGGTTGTCGCCATCATGTCATGGAGGTCATTCTCAATGCTCAATGTCTTCACAGCTCCGTTTGGCGCAACTAGGGAACCCGAGATTGACCTATTCAAGAGATTCCAAAAGAAATGGCCATACGTACAGCAAGTGAGCTACACACCCGCAGAAGATGGGCTCTTTGGTGATGAAATCACAGCCTACGAGGGGGAGATGATATCATTTTACACAACTGCCTTCAACCACCAACAGCCCAGGGACCTTGACTTTCGATTGTGACTCATCTTCCATGGGGATCTGTGAAGGCCATCAAGTTCCGAGCTGCAGGAGCAATACACCATGCTCATACTTTTCCAAGACCAGCCGATGCTGATGGCCAGAGAGAAAAGTAGACTGACAGAGCTTTCCCTTTTTGTTGCACTTGTGCATGGCCGTTTCTGGCATGAAGCTAAAATGCCATCGAATGCTGCACGGAATGATGCCAAAATGCTTAGTCTGCTCAAGATGTATCCGAATCGCTTTGTTGCCGATGCCGAGGCGGCAGCATTGTCTCGTCCTCTATGGTACGTTTCTGAACACCTCATAGGACTGGCACTGTTCAACTGTCAAGAGGGCCTTAGGAGCCAACCTCCAGCTTGCAAAGACTCCATCGGCTCTGTGGAGGGTGAATCCCACCAAAGTCACTAAGTTCTGGAGACTGTAGAACTTTGTGACCAAGCAAACCACGCATCTCTTCAAGTTGCTGAGCATCACAGGGAAGGAGGAGGCTGAGGTTTTCCTTTCAAAGGACCCAGAAGAATGGAAAGATGACGAGTCTTACAAGAAATTGAAAGGAAGAGTCCAAGCCATGAAGGTGGTCAATGACAGCACTGAATGTGGCATTGCGCTCATCCAGAAATGTAATGAAACGATCACAAAAAATAAAGATCAGAAGCATTTCTTGCTCCAATTTGTCAAGTGCCACCGCAAGCTCTACCCCCACCCCATCCAAAACAGCCTTGACAGCTGATGATCACTAAAAGAAAACATTGTAGGCCTAAACGGTTGCTGTGAATAGTTGCATACCCACACTCTATCCTTCAGACTTGACAAACTACATTTAACCAGTTTTTAAATGTTGCATTCGTTCTGCATTCATTCGTGTCAATGTCAATAGTAACTTTTATCTTAAAGACTACTTTCAAAACTAAATGCTTCTTACTGTTAAAATTTTAGGATACCAGTTAAGTTTTTCAGTTGTTTTCTTATTGTTCACATCCTATTACTGAATGTCAAAAAATAAAAATAACACAAGGATGTAATTATCAAAATTAACTCATTATTTGCTGTTTTTCGCTGTTTATCCAAAAAGTGATAATTCATAGCGACCCCTAAATATTCTCAGATTGACTTCAAAATTTGTCACAAAATTCACAATATTACATGTAACAAGGGCATCCATGTGGAGAAACAAATTTCTAAATTTTACTTTTTTGGACCACTCTAATATATATATATATATATATATATATATATTCAGTACGTATATATTCAATAAGTGTATTGAAATGTGCATAGGGTATATATGGCTTCAATTTATGTATATATTCATTGTGTGCATGTATTCAATCTGTGTATGCATCATTTGTTTTTTATATATTCATTTGTTTTTGAAGTGTGTATGTATTTGTTGTGTGTATGTAACTATGTATTCAATGTGATTATGCATTCAATGTGTGCATGCATTCAAAGTATGTATTCAAAGTATGTATGTATTCATTGTGCATGTGTGTATGTATTCATTTGTATTCAATGTGTATGCATTTAATATATGCATGAATTCAATGTATGTATATATTCGTTATTGTGTGTAGCCTATGTATTCAGTGTGTTAATGTATTCAAAGTGTGCATGACTGTATTCATTGACATCATTGTGCATATGTATGTAGGTCTGTATCTGAACACTTATATAGCTCATTTTAAGAACCTCAAAAAGGCACTGTATAACAGCCTACAGATTTGAAAAGGTGCATCTTAAGATAAGCTGAAAATGCATTCTGAGCCATTTGTGACAATGCATTCCATATGTGGATGTATTCATTTTGATTCAATCTGTGTATGCAAGCATTCGTTTGTATTCAATGCATGCATGCATTCATTGTGTGTGTATTCCATATGTGGATGTATTCATTTGATTTCAATGCATTATGCATTCACTGTGTGTGTATTCCAAGTCGATGTATTCATTTGTATTCAATGTGTGTATGCATTCATTGTGTGCATGCATTTAATGAATGTATGTATTGATTGTGTGTGTATTCTATGTGTGCATGTATTCATTTGTATGCAATGCATGTACATATATTCATTATGCGTATTATGTGTATAATGTGTATGTAATCATTTGTATTCAGTGCATATATATATATATATATTCGTTTTGTGCATATATATCCTTGTGTGAATAAGTGGAATAACCATTGTTATTGCTATTGTCATAATTACATTGTCTTTACAGGTGAGTTTCTCTTCATGGCGTTTAGTATCTACATCTGCTATCGCGCCAGATCTGCTCCGTCCAACTACGGCGAAGTGCGTCTCATAACACTGGCCATCTACAATGAAACACTCGTCTCCGCCGCTTTCTACATCACCAGGTCAGCTCTATACTCGCTTGCACGCAGACACAAAGGCAAGTAGAAGACAGAGAAGGCAAGAGGCAAGAGGCAGACAGAACAAGAGGCAGGTAGAGATGGAGCAACTGGGACTACAGTGAAGCAACCAGACAGCTGGCAGAAATAGTTGACATCATAAAAGGAATGCAAAATAAATTAGGACTATATTCCTTATGCTTAAAATTGAACATACGCATTACGCACATTGAATACATACAAATATTGAGTATACAAAACTATACACATACTGAATATATATATATATATATATTATTGTGTGTGTGTGTGTGTGTGTAAATTGCATGCATGCATACAATGAACACATAAATTAAATATAGGCCTATGCATATTGCATGCATACATGCAATGAAAATCTGTTGGATACAATGCAATCTGTTGAAAATGGTGAATCTTAAGTTTAGACCTAAAGAAACATTAGCGTTGATTGAGACCTATCTCATCAATCATGACTTTGATTGATTTTTCTGAACTGGTGCACAGAGCCCTTCCTTGTCTTCAGTCATGGGGTGCAACGTTGCTAAATAAATCATATTATTATTACTATTAATGTTATTAATGTTACTACTACTACTACTACTACTACTACTACTACTACTACTACTACTACTACTACTACTACTACTACTACTACTACTACTACTACTACTACTACTACTACTACTACTACTACTACTACTACTACTACTACTACTACTACTACTACTACTACTACTACTACTACTACTACTACTACTACTACTACTACTACTACTGTTTTTATTGTTGTTGCTGTTGTTATTACTATTGCTATTATTATTATTATTATAATTATTAACTTTAATGAACTGATATAATGTAGAAAATGTGCTGTTTCTGCATTTCAGGCATTTCCTTCTTTTTGCCATTCATCCCGATTATTTGTTTCTCATGTACTTCATTCGATGCCAGTTAACCGTGTCCATCACAATGATACTTATACTCGGACCAAAGGTATGTACACATACCACTGTCATATTCATTTGTAAATTGTTACCATACCATACTAATCTATACGATAGCAAGACTAATCATCTAATCCGGTTGGCCGCTGTAGTGCCATTTTCGTAATACACAAAGCATGAATCGATGACACTTCTAAGCAAAACCACATTTCAAAAGTATAATGCACAGAATCAGTCTTAATATACTATGTGACACATGTGTTAAATCGAAATTAGTAAATGGTCAGAAAACAGAAAAAAATCTTTCTTCCGTCAGGTTATGCTGACAATGAGGTTTTAACAAGATATCTCCATTTTGCGCTGTCTCTGATTCTGTCAACGACAGTTCCCATATATATATATATATATACTTATATATATATATATATATATATATATATATATATATATATATATATATATATATTTCGCTCAAAGCAGAAACACGACGATTAGACAGCACAACGAAAAACAGAAAACACAAAAAAATACACAACCAACTCAAGCCTCAAGCTGCAACTCCCCAAACTGCCCCCATATTCATTCCTCGTGCTTTTAGATCTTCTGTCACACTGTCCGTCCATGTTTGTTTGTCTCCCCAGCTCCATGTTCCCTCCACGTGACCATAAAGTGCTCTGGACGGTAGTCTCTTGTTTTCTATCCCTGTTACATGTCCAAACACAGTTAGTCTTCTTTTTCTAATCTTGTCTTCCAGTGTCTCTACTCAACCCAACTCCTTCCAGATCACCTCATTGTGAATCCTGTCTCGTCTGCTTCTACCCAGTATTCTTAGCCAATTCATTTCCGCCACCAATGCCTCCTTTCGCCCTCCTTGGGTATACACCAATGTTCGAATCCATACAACAGCACTGCAGTGACAAATGTTCCATACAGTTTTATTTTTCTTTTTGCTGATATACTGCTCCTTATCCATATCTTACTCAATCTGCTGAACATTACCGATGCCAGACCAATCCTACGTTTTATGCCTTTTGTACAGCGGCCTCCTTCCATTACTAAGCCTCCCAGGTATGCAAACTTTTCCTGGAATGCTCTTTAGGTTAATGCCCCTTGCAGCTTTACTTACTTATTAATTAATGTATTCAATGTGTTTATTGTGTTAATGCATTATGTGTATGCCTTCAATGTACATACAAATAAAATCATTGTGTGTATCTATACATGCATGCATATACGTATGTTATACATTACATCTACTTGCTCCAGTTCCTTATTACCTATAGTCTCACTGTCATCTCTGTTTGTGTTGTTTTCCAATAGTCTTGGCTTTTTGCACACTTATTCGGAATCCAGATCTTTTACTGGTTCCATGTACCCTGCCTGTCAGTTCATGAACTGTTCCGGTGACTCTTCAACCAAGTCAATGTTGTCAGCGAAATGCAGATTGTTGCCAATCTGCCCAGTAACTGTTAAAAACCAAACACAGCTGATAGCAATCTATCGATGTGATTCAACAAAATTGCTGCCTCCAACTTGCCTCTGTTGTGGACCTGCTGTAGAAGGTTTGGCACCCATCAAGTTGAGTCGCCACAGATAGGACAGAGGACTGTGTGTTTTTCTTTTCTTCTGTACAAATTTCCAGTTTCTGAACGCTTGTACAACTCTGTCAGCCTGAAAGTAAAATAGAGAAACACATCTTAAATCAATTAGCTTAAGTATTTTATTTCTTTTTTCTTTTTCTTTTTTCAAAACTCAAACCAGACATCAAAACATGTAGCATCCCCACTTAGGCCCATCAGCGATTTTGTACGAGTATATTAAGTAAAGTATGTCCATATCCGCAAAGTGGGACGTAGGCGCTCATTTCCTTTTCTAAGCCCTTGAGCCGGCAATGGACGAATCCCAAGGTCCTGGACACGGGGCCAGTGATATCACAGGACTTGCCGTTTACTTCCCAGCTAACGCCGGTACCAAATTGTACTGTTTGGTGACAGAGGTACGGTGTGCACAAACAACTTGCCCAGGGTCGTTGCATGGAGTCAAACCGGGGATCGGATAAGTAAATTAAAATACCCAAAACAGATCCCTAAATTCATAACAACTTGTTCCGTAAAAAACATTGTATATGACCTTTTGCAGAAATTAAATTAAATGAACATCATACAAACTAAATACAACAATTGTATCCATTATACGTAAAAACATGACTCAAAAGATTTCCATACAGAACGACTGGATTTTAGTCATAGGTTAGGTCACTTACTAAAAGTTATTACTTATTTTTACATCTACGACCAGACAATCAAAACATTCAAATGTATGAGGTATTTACTTTATTTTTGGAGCCTTCTCTATGGATTGAGTAGGTTTGGGATCACTGGGTTTCTTTGCCAGAAGGTCCTGAGGATTACAATTGCTTGCCCTCTTTGCGTCCATCGTGAAATGAACTTTTTCATGACTCTCTGCATTTGACTTGGTGACCACGCACGGTAATCAGTTTCAGTTTGCCTTCTGCATTTCATGAGCCATCCTTCATACACTGGATTTCCAAAAGATTTTGTCAAATGAAGAATCATAGTGTCTGCAGTACAGATATATTGTCATTGTTTTTCCAAAAATAAAACCATCTGACTGACCAACTGTCGGGTGATTTTCTCCACGCTCTTACCATATACAATCTCAATAATTGTGGTGTGCAGTATATTATTTGCAATAGCTGTGACAGCTGCAATCCCAGGCCAACCTCCTGCTTTTCTGGTAGCCTCAACTTCTCAATCATTTCCAAGCAGGTTATGGGCATGTAGACTTCCTCATTTTAGATAATCTAAGAAGCTGCAGCTTCTCTCAACTGCAAATGAATATCTTGACCAAGGAGATGGGCACCAATTGACCTAAATAAACAATTGCCATCCATAGCTATAATGAATCTGAAAAGCCTGATTCCAACAATTGCATCATCTTGAGATTTTCTTGCTCCATCGATTTCAGAAGACAAAATAACAGATTCAGCAAACAAGTTGGTTCGACAGCCCAATGGGACGGTTGAAACAGCAAGACTAACTTGCACTTTCAGTAAAGCTGACTTAATTTGAGGACTAGGCCCAAAAATGGATGACCTAGTTTCCACATAGGCTGTGGTAATCAAACTCGATTATCCTGGCCGCAGGTTGTGACGTCTGATGGCGACTCTGCTGACTGTGCTATCATGCTTCACAATAAAAAAAGAATCATGTTTACATGACTTCATCTGTTTGCTTTCCAATATATGTTTCTGTGTGAGTAAACAAAATAATTTTCAAGAAAGATTAATTAAATACGCAGCAAGCAGAATTGTGAGAATTATACAAACTTTAAAAAGTTTAATTAGTTTATTATATCAACTGTTAAATAAGTTTTCATTAAAACTAAACCATCTGCTCTTGTACCATGACCTTTCAGCCAAAATTTAAATATCACAATTTTCAGTCTGTATAGGGTATTAAATTTTGCAGTATTTAAAGAATATCAATTATCATGACTATTAAGGTTCAATAAACAGAACCAAGTCAGACAGACAAATAAGCCTAGGAAGTTAAATTTACACAACCAGCTACGGCGTAATTGCAGTAACGGGGTCAATTGGTATTGGGTAATATTTAGTATCTTTTGCAGTGCTGTCATTGGTCGCAGGATTGGCCGCTTTAAAGACGGCATAGACTATAAGTCGGAGTCAATATCTCAACTGTTATCTCTTATGCTACACTGCATAATCGATTGAAACATTTAATCATAAAACTGAAACTAGAAGTTGGAAGATTGATGAAGATATTACTGAAACTAGAAGCTGGATGATCGATTAAAATACTACATAATAAAACGCAAAGTAGAAGTTGGAATTGCCATGAAAATATATAGTTTTTGTGTTATATTTTAATCGCTGATCCCGCTTCTAAATTAAATTAATATATTTTAATCGTTCATCCCGCTTCTAGTTTGTTATATTTTAATCGTTGATCCAGCTTCTAATTAATTTTATATTTTATTCGTTCATCCCGCTATATGGTGAATAATAAAATACGCTAACATACACTTTTACCCGAAGGAATTGACTACGTCATACGAAAGTGATCTCTTGGCACCTGTTGGCATCTATAGTCAGTGTATATTTTACGCTAACCAATGACAGCGTGCCTGCATTTACCGGTACCACGGTGGTAGAAATACAACCCCGTTACTGCAATAATTACGCTCCAGCTACAACTTTAATAAATCTGAGAACAGTTTCTTCACAGAATCCCTTTCGCTTTTGTTAAATCAAAACTAATAAAAACATTATTAAACTCAGAATCATTTAGCAACTTAGCACTTTCAAATTTTCAATAACCCTAAGCAAATCCTTCGCATCCTTGCACGCGAGTCTAAATGT
Source organism: Allolobophora icterica (assembly GCA_963556255.1). NCBI lineage: Eukaryota > Metazoa > Annelida > Clitellata > Crassiclitellata > Lumbricidae > Allolobophora > Allolobophora icterica. The sequence goes on from OY744605.1 coordinate 73,833,170, forward strand.
TCGAAGTCTATAGTGCTCTGATTTGGGCCCAAGTCCATTTAGTTTTCGGATGGTTTTCGTTTACAGTCTGTACTTGTACAGTTTGAACCCGATCCCGGTTTTAGTCACACAGCAACGATTTACTGTAAATGTTTTATGAAAATTAGCATAAAACTTACAGTTTTCAACAATACAAGTTCTTATTAGCGCATGCTTGTGTCACGTGATCTCATTTGCACATTGCCAAAGAGGCAAGGTAAAAGTCCTTGCCAAAGAGGTATACACAACGGCAAGAGGTATGATCGAGAACCATGATAGTGATATACTCGAACGAAAACTTCCAGTGGTGATAGCGACGTACGTATCCCTCGGATGAAACACAAAAACAGTTCGAGTATACATAACCTTTTGTGCGAGGGATGCTCTAGCTGTCTAGCGTAAAGAAAACTCTGTCTCTGTCTACGTCTATGACTGTCTCTGTCCTCTCTCACTCTCCTTAATATATATCTTTCTTAACATTTAATCCTAGGGGATGATTTTAACCTCGGGTAATAAATAAATGGTCATTTTGTTTTATCGTTTCTGTCGTTGTTATTATAATTATTATACATGACAAACATTTTAATGCGCGTAGTCACTCAGAAATGTGAATGATCTGTTGCCTGTAGATCTGGTACTCGCATCAGCCGCCAGATGAAAGTACCAGTCGCAGTCGGGCTTTCTCTTCGTCGGACGCACAGGAGAATCTGGCATCACCGGCAGAAGTCGTTAAGCTGAACACGACCCTTAACCCAAACGGAGACGTCGAGATTGGCGAAATAAACCTGGCCGACATGAACCCCGAAGATATTAGGGTCGGTTCACACTTCTCCTCTCGTTGCACGATTAATCTGTTTTATATAGCGCTGTTCTTGAAGACAAGTCAGGTCTTTCATCACGATTTATGCTGAGGTAATCGGATCTCAGAGGTTCTGCACTGTCGCATCACAATATTGTAAACATCAGGTAAACATAGTTAAAGCAGAGCCAAAAATAGTGTCTTCTTACATGAAGTGTGCACTTGACGTGTCTAGAGTGTGCATTGCCATTGTGTAGTGTGAATTTTTCAGAGATTACCACAAGTCAACTACACACGATTTCATTCTAATACCTGAAATTTACTTACCACTTATGGTAAAGTTTGACAACTTGACTCATAGGCAGTCTTGTTGTCAAGACCTTAAACCTCAAGACCAAGACCAAGACCAAGACTTTGAACCTCGAGACCAAGACCAAGACCAAGATTTTGAACCTCGAGACCAAGACCAAGACTTTGAACCTCGAGACCAAGACCAAGACTTTGAACCTCAAGACCAAGACCGAGACCAAGACCAAAAAAGTCACATTCAGCCCAAGCCTTCTTATTTTCCTTACAAAAAATTGTCAAGTCGGACTAATCGTTATTTTAATGAAAACGTGAGTCTTTTATTTTATTCAGGCAAATTAACTTTAAATGCAGACTGCAGAGAATTCCGAATCGTATTTACAAAAGTCCTTCATGCAAAATGTTATTCCAAATGCCTTTTATATTTTATAAAAATCAATTCACTCAGAATTGTCTGACCAAGACGTGACCTGTGGGGCCTCATAAAAATTCTGCCATGTGAAAAAATACGTTCTATAGGTGTTGAAGTCGCTGGCACACACCGTAGTTTTTCAAACACTAGATGTAAATGTACAAATCGTGAGTCTTTTTGAAATCCTCCCATGGTATATCAGACCGTCTGGCTTCAGAAAAAGTCTCGGCAGGGCTTCCAGACACAACATGACTTAGTTGCTGCTGCCGATGGGTTTTCTTGACCAACAAAACTTGCATCCGTCCGTAGGAATTTGTCGTAGGCTATGATGCAACCAGGCTTGATCAATTTTTAAATTCTTGAGTTTTGTTAAATGACTGTTCATATTGACAGCCGGTCTTAATCTTGGTCTTGCGAGACCAAGACCAAGACTTAGAACCTCAAGTACAAGACCAAGACCAAGACCTTGAACCTCAAGACCAAGACCAAGACCTTGCACCTCAAGACCAAGACCAAGACTTTTAAAAACGAACTCGAGTGCACTCGAGACCAAGACCTTGGTCTCGAGGACAGCAAGTCTGCTCATAGGCCTACTCATGGCTGCCTCAAGGCTTGCTTAAAGGACTGCTCTTCTTCTTCTTCTTCTTCTTCTTCTTCTTCTTCTTCTTCTTCTTCTTCTCCTTCTCCTTCTCCTTCTCCTTCTCCTTCTCCTTCTCCTCCTCCTCCTCCTCCTCCTCCTCCTCCTCCTCCTCCTTCTTCTTCTTCTTCTTCTTCTTCTTCTTCTTCTTCTTCTTCTTCTTCTCTTTCTATAGGCCTATGAGGTCTTTATTCTCGATGTACCTCTAAGAGTATGTGCTGTTGTGATGTTGTCAGGCGGAGCTGAAGCGACTCTACACTCAGCTGCAGATATACAAGACGAAGACAATGCGTCAGGACAACCCGCATATATCGAAGCGTCGCGGTGGACGCAAGCAGACGCACCGGCGCTTCTCTCTGCAGCCCTTCCACAGCAAGCACCGTCACCACCAGTGCAGTGAGCACGGCGAGCACGGCAGCACCGGAGGGGGCGTCGCCGGCGGGGAAACGGAGATCTCGCGCACCCCTGAGGAGTCTACGAACAGTGCCGAGGGGGTCTCCATCTACATGGACGAGAGTAGCGTAGCCGAGACGACCGCGCGGGTACCCACCGTCACTTTCAAGTCCGGGAATAAGGCCAAGTAAAACCAAGCAACTGCCCCTATACTTCTTCTGCGATACACTCCCACGTCTACAACCACTCACAACCTTGCTCCCCACATCCACTCACACCCTTGCTGCCCACACCCACCCCACACCCTTGCTGCCCACACCCACCCTGTAATCCGTCACTCAGTTACTCTTAACACAACTCAAATCTCACATATACATCCGCTCTCCTGCTACCCTGCATTGTTCCTGTTCTTTCCCACCCACTTACTCTCATGCTAATACCTACCCATTCATATACCATCCCATCTACTCCGACATCTAGTTGAACTAGTTCTATCCCAGTTTGTCCACTTCCGATACTCCCCCGCCCCCCCCCCCCAAAAGCACCCAACAGACGCTGACTATTTCCCAGCTCTTGGCATGCTACCCACTGATACATCAACCACGCCGGTTCTTTCATTAAAACCCCACCCAACTAACACTGATCAATTCCCCATTCTGCATTGCGTGGGACGCCCTGGTCTTGCAACGCAGAGTGTGGAGGTTCGAGTCCAGCAGGAGAGCCGGTTCTGTCTATAATCGCAACTGTCGGGCAAAATCGACCACAGCCGGCATTTCGTTGGATACTTGGCTACCAGGAACTACCTCCATCCTTCCCATCTATCACCATAACATTTTCAGCTTACTTCTATTATCTAATCATATCTCAATCCTCCTTCTTCTGCCTCCGACATTCTCTGCCTACTTTTGTCATTCCTTACGTTACTTCATCTTCCCTACTATTATCATTCCCTACTGCCACCCTTCCTTACTTGTCTCTCTCCTTACCTGACTCCTTTTGTCTCCTCGAGTCCCTCACTGTGTCCTTCTGTCCACCCCTCGCTCCGTCCGTCATTTCCGTTCCCTCATTCTTACCCTCCTTCCTTCAACAATCCCCCTCGACTTTCCTCAATCCCATGCCGGCTGGCATTTGTGGCGGTGATGAGGACAGAGGGGTCGAAGGTCAAAGGTTGACACAGGTCTTCATCCGCATTGATTGGACGTTAAGAGCTGTTGATGGCGGTCCTTGCACGAGGCGAAGACGACAGCACAGAAGTCGTCGTTGCACATTTATCATAATCGTCGTCGTCATCATCACGTCGTCATTATCATATTCGTTATCATCATCATCGTCATCGTCGTCGTCGTCATATTAAAGTCCACTTGGTCTACGGATGTATAAAAACTGCATTTATTTATTACACATAATTATAAGCATAAATATATCTTTATAAATCTGCATATGTGAGCCTATTTTATGCATAGGCCTATAATATGCATATATTTGCATATGTCTGTGCATAGGCATGTATAAATTAAAACTGCTTAACCGAATTTTATTTGCTTACTTAAAATACGTTTATTTAACGACGCCGTCATATCAAAGATGATTGATGTGAATTTTATTTGCTAACAAACGGTGAATTTATACTCCCAGCTACATCTGTGACATGTAAAGAGTCGTTTTATACTCCTTGATTGCTAACTCGTTTACTTACTTACTGAGCATCAAACGTGTGTAATATGTTCCATATACATACTCTCATCGGCTGATAATTGGATCAAATTAATATCGTTACTCATTGACAAAAAACTCGTTTACGTATTTAATTTTATTCTTAAAACTGACGTTGACAACGCGCCAATTAATTATGACGCGAAAATTTATATTTATTTCTATTTGCAAATTACTCGCTGACTTTTTTGTTTATTTCTTAACGTTGTAACTGTTTACAGCGATCTTGTTAATAAACTGGTTTAAATAAATGCGCATGCCAGGCTGCGCAATGGTCGATGTTGTGTGAAATCCATGATTTTAATTGGTGACTTAGTAAACGTTGAATAACTTTTCAGGTAAAACTAAAGCTCGATCCCCTTAGGGGATCGTCCATTAATTATGTCAACAAATTTTAGGCAGTTTTTGACCCACATCCTGTCCCTTGTCAACAACTGTCAAACATTCAAGGACCCCCTAAAAATTATGTCAACCCCCACCGAGAAAACAAATTACCTTTCCATCGAAAAAGAAACTTGAAATAGGCCCCTATTAGATTTTCAAAAAGAACCCCCAATATTCGCATTTAAGAGATTATGCAGCGCATTTTCTCATTAATCTTCGAACAATAGGCCTATAATTTGAAATGAAGAAAATATCGCGTTTGATTAAATTACAGACAAAAAAGTTATAGATCACTCATAAAGACTTTCGGAATCTATGGTTGCGTTTTGATAAAATTATTGTTGACGTCAATTCATCTTGAACCCAGGGTGAGAATTGTTGGGGGTTAAACTAGGAGTTGGGGTGTGCAATGAAGACTTTACTGTGGGGTCCTAAGAAAGACTGGGGGGTCTTTCTTAGGACCCCACAGTAAAGTCTTCATTGCACACCCCAACTCCATGTAAATCAGAGTGTAACCCCCCCAGTCTTTTTCCTACAATTCTCATACTGCTTGAATCCCTCCCTCCCCTTGTCAAGAATTGTCAAACTTTTTCAAACCCCCTCCTTCCCCCATTTTTTCCACATAATGAATGGACGTCCCCTTAAAGCGTCTTGTCGTGATTCCATTCTTGTCAACATCGGCGACACTAAGATGGATCGGTAGCTACATTGGTTGGAGCGTAGACCTACGTCAAGGTGTCCCTGTACTTAAGATAAGTTCAGATAAGATAAGAATATTCTTCTTTATTCAACCAAAAAAATTATTGTTATCCGCATTTTGGTGTACAACCGTATAAATAAGTGGAGTCCAGGCCATAAGGCCGTACGTGAGAATGCCGGTTCGCATAGGCCTACCGGCTATCGAGGGTGGCTGAGTTTAGAGATCTACCAGTTGGTCTAGGACCTTTAAAGGAGTGGCACTGATTCAATCGGGCAGCGATTGTGAAAGATCTCACGGGATTAATTCATTGAAAAATGAGTGGGGTCTAGGCCACACGTTCGTTAGAGAAAAACAAACATTTCCAATTATATATGTTTTCTGCTTGAGCACCTCGCTGGCTGTCAACCTTATAACAGTATAAATACACAGTACGTCGACTCGCATTGCTGCCTGTTGACTTGTCTTTGGGGTGACGCCATTTTGAAAGTGCAATCTTGAATTATAGATTTAAGCTGACATAAACGTTTAAAACAATATTGTTAATTATAATAAAGTCCTCGATGTTGTTGTAACGTTTACAAAATATTTTATGTGATGGATTCCGGTGTATCGGCGTGTAAACGTCCCATTTTCAAAATGACAGTCGGTCACACATTCTGACTGCTGCATCGGCCGGGAGTCGACGTACTGTGTAATTATTTATACTGTGACCTTATCTCGGTCCTGACCTGCAGTGCCGGCCTTAGGGGCGTGCAAACCGAGCGGTCGCACGGGGCCCGCAACTTAGAAGGGCCCGAAATTGGACCCCTCCCTGTAAGCACACGTACTTTTTTCCACCCTCCCCCTACCTCCGTACGAACGGTTGTTGCACCCCCAGACCAGCTGCAGAATGTGTCAGTACCACAGGTCCAGGCAGCGACGGTCTGCACTTTAGGCCAGATTGAAGGATGAGTAATCCATGGACTCCCTGCTGAGTTGTGTGATAGTTTAATAATAGCGGTCAGAGGTAATGTGGCATACAAGTGACACCTCTCCCGCAGTTCTACTTCCTCTGATAGTACCAGATAGCTGGAAAGACTGAACTCTAGCTCACTTGAAGGCCAATCAATTTAAAGGCAACCCGTTGCCTATGCGTACGTAAATTATAAGTGAACCCCCACCCCCATACGGAAGCACATGCATTTTGGTTACCCAACCTCCCCGCGTACGTAATATATGGATGGCCACTTAACAATCTACTAAAATGAAATGATTAGCAATGAAAAACAATTTGACTTGCGTCATGGCCCATGGGGGGGGGGCGTACAGTATACTCTGCACGGGGCCCGAAATATCCTAAGGCCGGCATTCCTGACCTTGTACCAAAAGTGTGCCGATTAACGTACCCGGCTGCTCGATCGGACTAAACTCCGGCTATTAAAATGGTCTGCTCGAAGTAGAGTTTGTGTGGCGCTGAGAAACTTGGGCGATTGACATTACAGAACAGTAGGCCACATTACATTACATTTCTTTATACAAAACACGCGTTAAATGTCGTTGGATTACATTGACAATGGTCGATTACACTGGCTTTGTTTTGAATAGATATGATTAGATTAAGGAGATCGGTGTGAGTTGGATTAGTATGATGAACTACATTTAACTGCTAGGTAGTTTCACAGGGTCATCTCATAGGCCATATAATTATGTAGTTTGAAGATGTGGCTTCCGCATCTGGCAGATGAAACGCCTCAGACCAAATATATATATATTAGTTTATTGAGAAGAAAAGACAATCTGACAAAAACGCAGAAATGCTTACATGAGTGATAACAGAAAATTAAAGTTCATTAGAAAATTTTAGAATAAATTAGTAAATATTTTTATATAATGATCTGGGAATAAAATGACAGTTGTCCTTGGGTGGGAGAGTATGATTGTGTGATCTTGGTCTTAGTTGGTGAGAGGAGAGGGGTCGGAGTGGAGGTAGGACTCGAGTTGGTGAAGTACATGCTTAGGGTTGTGTAATATGGAGAAAAGGAGTTTCGCATCGGCTATATTGGCAAGTTCAGAGACTGTTGGAAAGGATTGTTCTAGGTAACCTAGGCGTTTGGCTCTTTTTAAGAGTTTTTCCAGGCGTTCTTTATCGGAAGCCAGGATAAGACCCACCAGGATGGGAAGGCATATAGAATTTTAGTAACGGTAGTGGCTTTGGTTACATTATGGATGGATGAGGAAGAAAGACCGTGGGTTTTGAGTTTTCTGATAGCATAAAAAGAGGAAGAGCAGGTTGCTGTGAGGTGGTCTATATGGGTTGTGAGTTTGAGATCATCCAAATGTGTTTTGGGGTCCAGCTTTAAGAAAAACGATCCTGTAACCTACCCGCGTTCGTTGCATATACCTACCTGCTGCGAAGTTTAATTAATCTGCATCGGTTTGAAGACGTCCTCACATAGGATGCTTCCTGCCATGGGTGGAGATAGAAGCATGCATATAGAATTATTATCAAAACGGTTATTCGTTTACTTAGCCACTGGCGGCGATCTTGTTTCACGGGTAGAGGGGGGGGGGTACTGTTGAACTGATCTGGTGAAGAGAGTGTTGAACTGATCTGCTCAAAAAAAGAGGTAAAAAATGTTACGCGCGAATTTTTTAAAACCATTTTTGGGAAAAAACTTGATGACCTTTTGGGGGTTTCTTCAAAAAGTGGGGGGGGGGCCAAATGTATGGTGTGTCCCCCATAGGCGTAATTTGTGGGGGGTACGAGGGTACCCGTGCCCCGCACTTTTTGGACTAGGGGGTAGGCTACCGTACCCCCATTTTTTGAACAATGCCAATGAATATTTTATTATTGCGCTTTCCCAGAGATCGCATTCTCAGCCTTGTTTCGTGTATGTAAGAAATTGGTACCCCTCTGGGGTCAAGCTTTAAAGGTGGGGACTGGTCCCCTCGACCCCCTCATGATCGCCTCCCATGCTTCCTTTTAAGGGAATAGTGGTTGGCCGATAGGTGAATCTCAAGGGGAATTGAATTCCATAATCTCGGGCCCGATGACTTAATGGAGAAATCCCTTAAATTGGTTCTTGCCCGGTCTGATCGGTAGGCGTCAGCGTTTCTCGTGTTGTGAGTGTGAACCTGTAAACTTAAGGTAAAGTAATCCTCTTAAGGATAATAGAAATTTTATTTCCAGGGTCTTGTATAAAAACATTAAAACTTTACTGGATTGATTAGTGTATTTTGCTAATTATTTTTGCTTAATCCTATTATTGTTTTTATGCATGCTATTTCACTATTATTGCCATGATTATTCTCTTTTCTAAGTCTAGTTTAAACTTGTATAATTAATTATTGCTATTGATTGAATTGTATATAGCTTTATATTGTTGTATCCTTGTGTTAATATGCTTCTGCTTTTACTGTAATGGTTTGCGGTGTGTCAAACTAAACTTGTAATAATAAACGAATACTTACTTACTTACGAACGAACGAGGAGAGAAGTAATTTATGCTCATACTGATAAATGAATTCTCCTATTTGCATAGTTCCAGTGCTCGAAATGGAAAATTTTACGAAACGGAACGCTAGTCAAAGATATGGGAGCATTCACGTTAATTTCATAGTATTTTCCACAATAATTCATTTGAACGGAGCGCTAATTCATTTTGACGAACCGGAACGGCGTTCCGGTGCGTTCCGGTCCATTTCGAGCACTGCATAGTTCTTATTTGCTCTAATCGCAGTAGGCCTAATTTAAACGGGCAGCGCTGGTGAAGGATCTCACCCGATCAATTCATTGAACAAATAGCAGGGTCGAGGCCATATACGGTCGCTATAGAAAATCGCGTACATTTACATTTACAGTAAGTTAAATTCTTCGTAGATAGGGATGGTGTAATTAAATATAGCGTCGTGCACAAATGAGCGGCAAAGCAGTCAACCAGTGGATCGAACGCAGCCTAGAACATGATTGGATGAATGTTGCACGTGATAAAAATCAAATAACATGATTGGCTAGTGACAGAAACAGATACATGTGATGACGTCAAATCCGTTGCCACAGTAACCGGCAAAGGTTCCAAGTTTTCGGTAATGGACAGCTCGGAAGGTTTCTGCTCATATTGATTCGTTTTGTTGCTGAAAATTGATGAAGTTTAGACACAGAATTTCGACAAGGTAAAACAATAACATATTATAATTGTTTTTATCGAAATATTTGGAAGAAACGAGACCATCGATCGTTTGAGTGAAGTGTGTGAAAGAGAAATGTTCGTTGTCGGGTAAATTTTGCTTAGACCTGAATCTTGTTATAAGAAACCATGCATGCTCGTCCTTAAATAAAAAAATTCATTACTGATGTTAAATTTGTTTAAGTAAAGTTTCACAGCTAATTAGAAAACAATTTGCTGCATTTGTTGAAGTGAATCAGTTTAAAGAAGAGTCCAACTGAAACTTTAAATCTTGTTGTCTATTATGCGTGAATTTTTCGATATGATTGTTATAGATACGCCTATGCCACGTGGCCCCGTGGGGTCGTCCGCTCAAAGAAACTCGATCGATTGTCTGCTCAAAGAAACTCGATCGTCTGCTCAACGAAACTCTTGATCGTCAGTTGAAAGAAGAGTACAGCTGAAAATGAACTCAACCAAACGTTGAAAATGAACTGAACAGAAACCCGAATCAGTTGAAACTGACTCGGTTAGCGCTTCATCTGTAGGAAATCTCTGTTGAAAATGCACTGTGATCCGTTGAAAACTGCTCTCTACCAAAACAAACAAAGAATCGTCTACTGCAACAAACTGCCATGAGGCGACAGAGAAGAGGTGAGAAGCGTTAATAATAGGCCTAATCATACATTGACTTATCTTGCGCTGCTTTAATATAGGCCTTGCCTTAGCCAGTGATGGGCAATAGTTACCTTAAAAGTTGCTAACTTTTAGTTTAACTAAAAAATTTTAGATAAGGATGAAGTTTAACTAAAAGAAAATAGTGTAGTTAAAACCATAGTTTAACTAAAAAATTTAGTTGCTAACTAAAAAGTTAAACTAAAAAATCAGCAGTACGCAACTATTTTCTGCAATGAACATTGAACAATGGCAACAACTCGAAGTGAAACTTATTGATTAACACTGCATTGTTTTAGCATTAACAGCCTAATAATAATAATAATAATAATAATAATAATAATAATAATAATAATAATAATAATAATAATAATAATAATAATAATAATAATAATAATAATAATAATAATAATAATAATAATAATAATAATAATAATACACCAGGGCGAGCCAGGGCAATTGCCCTTGTAAAAAAGTCTTTGCCCTGGTCGTTGCCCTACCAGAATTTTTGCCCTGTCCATGATTTGTTCGGGGTATGAATCGCCCTCTGCACTGGTTACTTGTATGACTGCCCCGGCTTGGCCCTGGTTACACAATTTGTCTGGCGCCGCCACTGCAACTGTATGCTAGAATAATACACACTGCATAGCTTGAAGGTGAAATTGTCATTGACGCTCTGCATTATTACAGTTCACTTAATATCTGTTATTGTGAAATAGTTTAGTGCCCATCACTGGCCTTAACTATCACCTTACCTTACCTCACTTAGCTAAACTTAACTTACCCCGGTACCTTACCTAATCTTACTTTAACTTTCTTCAGTTTTACCCAGACTTGTTGTCCTCGGGACCAAGGTCTTGGTCTCGAGTGCGCTCGAGTTCGTTTTTAAAAGTCTTGGTCTTGGTTTTGAGGCCAAAAGTCTTGGTCTTGGTGTTGAGGTTCAAAGTCTTGGTCTTGGTGTTGAGGTTCAAAGTCTTGGTCTTGGTGTTGAGGTTCAAAGAAGTGGTCTTGGTCTCGCAAGACCAAGACCACGACCGGCTGTCAATATGAACAGTCATTTAACAAAACTTAAGAATTTAAAAGTTATCAAGCATGTTTGCATCATAGCCTACAACAAATACCTACGGACGGATACAAGTCTTGTTGGTCAGGAAAACCCATCGGCAGCAGCAACTGAAAGCCCTGCCGAAACTTTTTTGAAGCAAGACGGTGTGTTAAACCATGGGAGGATTTAAAAAGACTCACGATTTGTACATTTACATTCAGTGCTTGAATGTGCCAGCGACTTCAGCACCTATAGAACGTATGGCCGAATGTTTATGAAGCCCCACAAGGCACGTCTAAGCCAGAGCCCTTATATAGCGCCTCCCCAAGATACCCTCACTTTCTCTTATCTTTTCTTATCTAGTTGCCTGGTAATAAACTTTAATAATGATCATAGATTACTTTGTATTATTTTGCGATGACGTATATGTTTTTTCTGGTATAAACTGATTTGATTCCAGGGTTTCATCAGAGGCCAAGGTGTGAATGGAATCTTTTCTTGAACACTACAGGAAAATCTTTGGGACACGCCTTAGGATGGATCAGCACTGTGGGAAAAGACACGGATCTCGTTTTCCCATGACAATCTGAGGGAACAGTAAGAAGACTCAGCTGAAAAGGAAAGTACTGTTCATCGTAAACAGATCAATTCTGTATTCAGCCTGTCGATCAATGGAGGCGATGTGCAGATGTCCTGTGTACAAACACAAATCGCCTTCTGATTCTTCTATTTGCACGTCCAATGCAAAGCTGATACTGAACATTTACCAACAAATTAGAAGAAAATGCTCTTCTAAAGAAAGAACCATATGTGTAAGAAGAAAATGCGTACTCTAATGAAAGGAAAAACTTACCAATTGTAGGAAGAAAGTTCCTACTCGGCTGGAAAAAGAAAATTTACCCATGGTGCGATAAAGCGATTTAGCCGAACCACGCAGCCTATGTGAACTAAAGGTCGAAAATCCTGCTCGAGTTGACACGTGAATGCACTTCTTCCCTATATCGCTCCAGTCCTCCATCGCTCCAGTTCTCCATCGCTCCAGTCCTCTATCTATCATGATTATAACTACTCGTCCTGAAAACGAAAACCTACTACTTCTGAGAACGAAAACCGCACACCTTATGGTGAGACTTAATAATAATTAATAATAATTATATTCTTTATTATTTCAAACCGACAGACGCAGTAAGATTACATTGAAACATGAAAGTACAATCAATATCTTAACTAAACACACAGTTTGGCAGCCATGCAAGGCGCCGCCCTAAAGGGGGTTACGGGAGTCGATCCGCGTACCTTATGCTCTCCTGGCCATGAGTGTTACCACTACTCTATCTCCCCTTCCCTGAATATGAAGACCTTGCAACAAGCGGGAGCATTTAGTTAATAATAATAATAATAATAATAATAATAATAATAATAATAATAATAATAATAATAATAATAATAATAATAATAATAATAATAATAATAATAATAATAATAATAATAATAATAATAATAATAATAATAATAATGATAATAATAAGACGATTTGTATAGCGCCGTAGCACAGCCGAGGCCGAAGGAAGGGGCGCTGTACATGAGTTCAATGGCAGTCATATGATTGTTTGAAGAGGTAGGCTTTGAGCTGTGATTTGAATGTTAGTTGTGTCAGAACCGGCCTTAACAAAATAGACTCTACACCAGATGCAGTTATGAGCTATACGCTGTCTGTGCTGATAATCAGACGGTGAGGGAGAGCACTGGCCGTCGCCCTCATATGCTGAGACTAAGAAAATGAAGTCACTAACGCTTCATATATATATATATATATATATATATATATATATATATATATATATATATATATATATATATATATATATATATATATATATATATATATATTAGGGTGGTCCAAAAAAATAAAGTTCAAGCTAGAAACCAGGACACCCTCTCAGTTTGTTAGACCTGTCAATAGTATTATTGAGACAAAATTTCAGCTTCTTGTTGCAACTGGAAGATGGTGCTCAATGACATAAATATTACCATATAGTAGTATTTGCTGCTAATCTTGATGCTGTATAACTTGGTCGACATTTGTCATGGAGATGAGCCTGAAATAGTTTCTGTTGTGTTAGCATACTTACTTACTTACTGGTACTTGAAACTAAAAAGTGTACAGTTCCTGTTGAAGGTCATGGTGCCCACTTCCTGTGTTTTTGGCTGACATGTTTTCAGAAGTGAATTTTTACATTACAATTGCTGCAGTGCTTGGCTGTGATCCTTCTGCTGTGATCCTTCTGCCAGGCCATTTTGAACCATCCACAGTGTAAGAAAGCCAGGATACAGAATGCTGAATCTGTAAGATCTGAATTTTTACCAGATTAGCCACTGGTACTACACTGGGTTGGGAAATAGCGCAACGATAGCTGACCTGGTTGACTCTAGACTGGGACAGTGGGACATACTGCTTCCTGATATGTCAGTGCGATGCCGACCAATAGGCCCCCCTCCCAGAAAGAGAATTGTATTTTATTCTTGCCTTTCATTAAACTATTTATCTGTCGTAACGTTCAATAAATAACCTTCGTTGTTTTACTGTGTTTCGAGAGGTGTCAGTGGATTTGCTGGTGACGGCGAGTATGTCCGCCTGATGGGAGCTGGGTTGGACTCTGATGCAGATTACGGATGCACTTGGCTCTGTGTTGTCAGTGTGTGGGTGTGGTGTGTGTGTGTGGTGTGTAGGTGAGCGTGTGCGTACGTGTGTAGGTGAGTGTGTGTGTGTGTGTGTGTGTGTGTGTGGGTATGTGTGGTGTGTGTGTGTGGTGTGTGTGTGTGTGTAGGTGAGTGTGTGTGTGTGTGTGTGGTTGTGTGTGTAGGTGAGTGTGTGGGTGTGTCTGGGTGTGTGTGTGAGTGTGTGTATGTTTGTGTGTGTGGTGTGGTGTGTGTGTAGGTGAGTGTGTGTGTGGGTGTGTGTGTGTGTGTGTGTGTGTGTGTGAGTGTGTGTGTGTGTGTGTGTGTGTGTGTGTGTGTGTGTGTGTGTGTGTGTGTGTGTGTGTGTGTGTGTGTGTGTGTGTGAGTCAGCGGCCTGCTGGGCCTCTGGCGTGGCGTAAAACCCCGTAAGCCCTTGTTGGCAGGTGGGCCCCTGGCGTGGCGTAAAACCCCGTAAGCTCTTACGCTGTCTCATGTGTGTGTGTGTGTGTGTGTGTGTGTGAGTGTGTGTGGGTGTGTGGATGTGTGTGGGTGTGTGGGTGTGTGGGTGTGTGTGAATGTGTGTGTGTGTGTGGGTGGGTGGGTGGGTGGGTGTGGGTGTGTGGGTGTGAATGTGTGTGTATGTGTGTGTGCCGAGGGCTAAGAAGGATGACTGAAGACTAGATCAGAAGAAAGAAGATAGACGTGATGTCAAATCACAAGAGGTCAATGAAAAGACAGCCGCAAGAGCACAGCCGCTACTCAGAAACTAAACAAGACGTTGAACAAAAGTTCTTCTTTATGTCTTAGAAGCTGTATTCATACTTAGAAGTAAGCAGTTAAGAGTTATGGGAAGGCAGACTCAATTCTACTTCTCTGTCGAGACGCTGATGGAGGCTCTTAGTGCCGGGGAAAACAAAACTGCTGGCGTCCTTCTGACAAAGATTCTTCTAGCAAATGTTTTCATTGATTGATGTAAAAAACACGGAAACGAAAACAGTTATTCATTTATTTATCCAGTTATAATACGTACCTCTATCCAGCGAGTCATCCATCCATCCATCCATCCCTTCACTACATTCGTTCAAGTAGTGATTCTGAGCAACGACCTCATATATGCTTCTGAGTAGATAACCTTGAAGAGGCGCTATATAAATTCTCCATATGAATGAATCGGAGTTAGACTTATTCGTTCAACTGTCCATTCTTTGCGTCCGTCCGTTTCTTTAACATCGTTTCATTCATTCAGTCGGTCATTAATTCATCTAATCATCCATCCATTCTTTTACTAATTCATGCATTACGGGAATTTATGTAGCTCCTCTACATATGCGTTTGGCTCAGTAGATATGATTAGCCAGTGGCGGCGATCTTGTCTGAGAGGTGGGGGGGGGGAACAAAGTCGGCCATGGTCTGGTCGATGACGTTTTTTTAGGAATTCATGTCCCCCCAAAAAATTCTCCACAAAACTTGAAGACTTTTCTAAAAAGTCGTCTCCCAAAAAGTTGATGACCTTTTTTTTAGTCATTCAACTTTTTTTCAACTTTTCGGGGCTCCCAACAATATCTCACTGCCTTCTTCTTAGGAATTCGTCTATAAACTTTATAGCCTTTTTCCTTTTACACATATTCATCCCCCAAAAATGTGATTACCTTTTTTTAGGAATTCATCTCCATAAAGTTTGATGACCTTTTTTTTAGAAATTCTTCTCCGAGAAAAATTTTATGACCTCTTCTTACTTTCTCAGAATTTTCGGGGGGACACTTCTGCTCAAAAAAAGAGTTTTTTTTACCTCACCTGGTCAAAAAGGCAGTGAAAACCCTCACACGCAATTACATTTGTTGGCCTTTTTTCTTGTTTCTTCCAAATTTGGGGCGACAAATGTATGGCGTGTCTCCCCCACTCTGAAAGGTGGGGGACATTTCCCCCCGTCCCCCATGATCGCCGCCCATGTACTTAGCAGTTTATGCCAAAACTAAATTCTACTGCCCATTTATTGTTGTCGTTATTAATTATCATTGATTAGTAGGCCTAACTTCTATGACCCGTTGTCTAATAGGCCTACACGAGGTATCAACTGATGGCGCACCAAATTGAAGCCCGCAATCAAATCAGAACATTAACATCCAAAAAGGATGTTAATGTTCCGTCTCAGAGATGAGTCTGCGCGGATTTATAACCTGTCTGGTGTCGATAAAAAATTCTGATTAGGGGACACGAAGCCATAATCGTTAGATAAATGCGCTACCGTATAGAAGACTTGCTCAAAGGATGCTGGAATTAAATAAAAACGAAAAATTCAATTCAATCGCAGACCATCGACCGCAACCACAATGCTACATGGTTTCGGTCATTGATAGAAAAAGGTACTAACCTTTAATGCAGTGATTCTCAAACTTTCTGATGCTCCGGACAGGTATAGGCCCAATTGCTTTAGATTTCATAATATTGTAGCGCTGTTCATTAGGCCTACAACTTTTGTTACTGTTGCAGGTTTTAAACTGTTCACCACGAATGAACACTGTCGTGTTCTCATTTTTTGTTTATACTGTACCGGTACACAATTTAATATTTTATTTGATACGATAAAAGAAATGTGATTCCGGTTACCAACGGATACGCGACCCGATAACCAATCACATTGGTCCACATTTTGAGAAGCAAATCTTTCGGGAACAGTCACATTGGTCTTTTGTCTGTAATCCTATGTCTTGAAAGGACAGTCACACCGATGTCTCAAACGCTATCGTCACCATATTGCGAGTATCCAGTTATTTATTTAGAATCTATGAGTGCTTTTCAAAGGAACAAATGAATAAATATCATATGAATATTAAGCTTAAATCTTCTTGTTAGTTCAGTGTTTGGTCCTGTTCTTGTTTCTGCCTGTGTTTAAGTCCAGTTGGACTTATATTATAATAATAACATATTCGTGTTAATTGACAAACCGCAGTAAGTTACACTGAAACATTGAAAGATGATACAATTACCAAGATCTTATAAACACACGTCTTGGCAGCCTGTTAGGCACCCGCTCAGTTTACAGCTGCACCTTAGGGAGTTGAAGGCTGAGTCGACCTAGAGGGAGCTTACGGGTATCGAACCGCGTCTTTCAAGATCTTATGTTCCTCGTGCAAGAGTTACTATTCATCTATCTCCTCCCCATGTTGATCGTTAGTCATTTCAAACAGATTTGACGTCATGTAGAGTCATAGACGACCCTACTACGCAAGTTTTCGGTTCTCCCTGGGTCTGTCCATGTATATCAGGGGTTCCCAACCTTTTCTATGCCTCGCACCCATTGGAAATATTTATTAGCGCTCGCACCCCCTACAAAAGTCACATCACACTTGAAGACGACTAAGTCACATTTCTATTTTTTAACCACAAACTGAACCACATTCACTCATACAGTACTGTGGGTGAACAAACTGAACTAAAAATGACCTTTTAACTCAGTGCATAAATGCACATATAAATATTATTCATAACGCTACAAAGAATGCACAGGGGTTTTTGCAAGTCATCATTTCCTGTTGTGCAAGTGAAACCAAAGCGCACATACTCATCATTCCATTTCCTTCTTTTTGACATGATGAAAAATGAAGGGTTAATCTGCGAGCCAGCAAGAGAAAAATATGAGCTAATTTATCTGTTCATAAAGCCCGTTTTGACAAATTTTTCCTGCTCATTGCTTCTTTCAAAATATAATGTCAATATGACATTGCACTGAAAGCAAAAATAATGACCTACACTGCAAGACACTTTTGCAATACGATACAAATACATGCTCAGTAAGTAGGCCTATACACACATGCACACACAATTATTACATTTATTAATATCAAGTTCAGTTATAATAAAATAAATGTGACTTCACCTTCAATGCAAACAATTTTTGTAACGAGTTAATTTCGTGACATTTGTATAAACATGACGAATTTTCTATCGGCCGATAAAAAAGTTTACCTACCCTTTCTCGCACCCCCTGAAATGCCATATCGCACCCCCTGGGGGTGCGGGCACCCCTGGTTGGGAACCCCTGATGTATATCGAGAAGCATTTCGTATGCTGCGCCCAACGATGTCGTAGTAAACAGTAGGCCTATATAAACGAATTATTGAGAGACACCAGGAACACATTCCGCCTCAGTATCAAACTGGTCCTATTAGCTTGAACTCTGTGCCCTTTGACCTGACGCAGAAACTACCCCAAAAACTCGGCTCTGGTGGATTTGATGTAACAAAAACGCCGATGAATTAACTGGTCAGCCTTTTGTGGCGCAGAGATATTTCGGAGACTTACATTACATTGCCTATCGGTTGTTGCCATCAGCTTTTAGGATTCGTTGTCGGGACATAGTGAGAAGTTGCGAGTCTTGTGAGTTGGAATTTGTAATGTTTAACGATCAGATTTGCGAACATCTATACAAAATAAATTCAGTTCTGCATTCAGTTTAGTCTACACCCCACGAACTTTGTCTTCTGACGTTAGATTTGTATGCAAGTGGGGGGTTCCATAGAGTAGTGGTAACATCACTGGCGTGAAGAGCAAGAGGTAGCGGAATCGCTTTCCGCAACCCTCCCAAATTAAGGTCCACTCAGCCTTTCATTCGCGAGATGGCGCGTTGTTAAAATGAGATGTAGGACGTGATGGGCGCCTTGCATGGCTGCCGTGTACAGTTAAATTCGACTCCTGTAATAACTTGTGATCATCCGTTCATACTGATTTGTAATCATACTGCGTTATTGTCAGTTTGAAGATACTAAACGAAGATTATTATTAAGTGTGTATCTAGGCTTTTTAGAGCGCATTTTTAATCCTCTCAAAAGCGATTTGAGTGAAGGTTTTGAACTGTTCCTTATCAACAAGGAAAACAAATTGAAGAAAGACGGTCTTCAGTCCATCTTGCCTAACGTATATTTTTTTAAAATTTGGATTAAGATTAAATTCTGTGCTATCCTTTTTGTAGGAATGCAGCTTTGTAACTTTCGCAGATGTACCTAGACATTTTTCATTCGCTCTATCGTGTTTGTGTGTTTGTGTAGCGGTGTGTTTTTGATCGTGTTGGGTCTTTGTAGGCATCTGTGTCTGTATATATATGTTTGTGTTCTTCTGCGCGTGTTTGGATTTGTCCTAATGGCAGTGCAGCACTGACCCAAACTGAGCTTTGTGCATTTGTGCGTCTTGTTTGTTTATCTGTCTTCCTATGTGTCTTGATGTCCTAGCGCTTGCGTCTCTGTAATTGTGTACATGTGTTCTTTGTTTGTGCATGCACGTGTGTGTGTGCATGTGTGTCTTTGTATGTGTGTGCGTGTGTGTGAGTGTGAGTGTCTGTGTCTTCTATTGGCAGTTGGGCATTGACCGTAATTCATCGAAGTGTGCATCACAGACCCATCGGATCTCTCGTCCTATGTAGATCGGTCGCAGAGCACCGAAGCGTCCTGAGCTTGACTCCAGCCGGAGGTACTTGGCCAACTGGCTTCTGCTCGACCGGAAACAGTTCGTCTGGAAAAGGTCCTCGGCGCTCAAAGAGCTTCCGGCCTTGAAGAACAGATCCGGGATTCCGTCGCTGACGCTGGCCAGCGATTTCGTGAGCATGGTAACGACTCGGTCCTTGTTCCTAAGCAACCACGTGTAAGGGTCATCAAGGTAGTGGTTATCAAAGTTCCGCAGGTAGTCATAAACCTGGATGAGGTCTTCGGCAACCGGAGCGAACAGTCGGGCATTCTGGTGGAGTTCGTTAACCCCTTGTACCACTTGGATCAGCGGTAGAGTCAGACCAAACAGCGAAGAAATGTGGTTACCGACCCTCTTCACGAAGCGCGACGATCGACTTAACCGATACCCAGACGCGTCCGTCATGTGCCAGAAAGCAGGGTTCTCGCACAAGAAGTGCACTTCGAATCCCTCGAGAAAGCGCATCCGTAGCCCGAGGTACCACTCGCGGCTGCAGACGCTGGCGCTTGGCGGCAGCAGCAGGACCAGCCGAGGATGCTCGTAGTCGGGAAGGCTGGCGAGGACGTTGCTGTAAAGCAGGTCGACGCTGGCGAACTGGTAGCCGCCGGTCAACGCCTTCGCCCAGCTGCCGAGGTTGTGCCACCGACCGCAGATCGCCCGTCGTCGCAACGGCTGGTTGTGCATGACGATGTGTTCAGGCCGCGTGTGATGCAGAAGGACACACTTGGGACACAGGAGGAACAACTGTCGATCGTCCTCTTCCGAGATTACACCGGACGATGTGACGTCTCCGCTTGAAGTGTTGCTTACGACGTCCTTGACCTCTGACCCGACGGCGCTTGACCTGTCCGAGGACGACAGAGCGTCGCTCCAGTCGTCTGGAAGGTCCTCGAAGAACAGCTCGATAAACCGGAGAACGGCCTTGAGAGCGCAGCATGGACTCACGCCTCGCACATGAACCCGAATCGACGCCATGTTGCCCTGCACGGCGATGTGAACCTTGTGAATGACGTCATCGGGGACGATGACGCAACCGCCGACGTCATCCCTGACGTCGTCGTCCGCGGCATCGACGTTGTTCAGTCGTCGCCTGATCTCGTGGCATCCGTCGCATCCTCCGACGTCGACTCCGGTGAAGAAAACGGCGTGGCGGGACAGAAATACCGGGGCCGGGTCAGGCACCACCTCGAGTAGACGGCCACCCTCACGTATAAGGCTTATGACGAGGTCTGTAAAGAATCCGGGGTTCAGAGCACGGATTGCGAAGTCACAGGTGATCTGCTTCTCGTCCCACTCGGGAACGTCCGGCCAGACGTCCTGACTTGGCTGTCCCGCTTCCAGGAGACTCGGAAATAGGAACTGCGTCCGCGATGGACCCGCGCCGAGCGCAACACAGACCTCCAGCCGCTGCAGAGCCGCGAGTACCCATCGAGAGCTGTAGCAGAGACTAGGCGTGGAACCGGAAGCCTTCTGGAGCTGTCGGTCAATGTCTTTGTCAGACAGAGCGTGGAGGATGGACACAGTCTCGGCCCGACAGCTGTCCATGTCGTCAAGGACCCGGCCGATGGTCTGAACGAACCAGGCCGGGTTAAGGACCACGAGTCTCGACAGGGTTGGGTCTCTGTCGAGGTAAAGGAGACGGCCACGTTGGTGAAAGTAACGTAGCATCAGGGGCACCCTAGCCTCGGCGATGTCAAAGCTGCGTGCAATCGATACGACCTCTTCGTAAAGGATGCAAGGAAGTCCAGGCGCCTGACATCTTATCGTCGCCAGGTGACGAATAAAGAGTATCCACTTGGTAGGGATCTTCGGACTGCGAGCCGTGGCGTTGATCAGGCGGACGATGGCGGTCTTCAGCTGATCGATGCAGGTGTTCGTCTTCCTGCCGTCCTTCGGGAAGTGCTTCCGAGAGTCCACCTCGTAATAACCGACGACGTGTGGGTATCGACACGCTCCACCGGTCACCGTCGAGCGATCATCGCCAGCCGTCGCCGTCTGCGTCAATGATGCGTATCCGTTGAGAACAGGTGTTTCGGGCGTCGGAACGGACAGGTCGACGAATCCAGCCGAGACGCGCGACTTTGGCGTGATGGAGTGGCGAATGGCAAGGCTACGGTGGCAGCAGAGGAGGCAGGTCTGGCAACGAGCGTCGCCGTAGCGTCTCGCATGGTAGGATCGTCCACGTTCCAGCAGTTCCTCGAGGATGAGCCAGATCTCGCCGAAGGACATGTACTTGACCTGTTCCGCATGGGTGCCCACGATCAGGACCGGGGTATCGGGAGACAGCTCGTACAGCGCCTGAAGCCACGTCTGAAGCCGACTCACGTGCCGAGCAAACAGATGCTGCGACCCGTTGTGTCTCTCGAGACAAGTCAGGTCGACGAGCAGCACGTAAAGGTCAACCACCACTGACCTGCTGTACGGGTCAAGAACATCGTTGGCCAGTACCAGCGTACCGACGTGCGTCGTCGCGACGTCACTGCCGTCATCGATGACGTCGAACTGGTCGGTCTCGTAGCAGACTGGATCATGACCTCTGTCGTCATGGCGACAGATGCCCTTCTCGTCCTTGAGTGCTGCCATCAGGTTGCGGCGCCCGCTCTGCGACTCTCCAACTAAGGCTACGCTCATATAGCGCCGGTGTTTCTCACCACTTGTGATTCCGTGAGAAGACGATGGGGATGATGAGGCAGAGGAGAGTGGAACCAGCCGTAGAAACCGTTCCAGTTCCATATGAGCGAGCAGTTCGCCTCGGTCTCGCCGAGCGAATCGCGGCTTCAGAGTCAGGTTGAAGAAGTCGAAACGCGTCAGGCGGGATATGAGGCCAAACAGGCAACTCGGGATCGTTTCAAGTCGATTGTGACTGACGTCAAGGACCTTTAGTCGACGTAGGTCCATCAGACCATCAGGAAGAGACGAGATGCGGTTGCGGCTGCAGCGCAGCACCACTAGCGTCGACAGTTTGACCGCCCACGTGATGTAGTCTATTCGATTATAGCTGAAAGAAAGCACCTGTCAATCAACGAAAACGTACCCACAGTTAATGCTCAAAGTATTTATACGGCAACCTTCACCGATTACTGTATCAACGTCATAGGTTTTAAGCATATAAGACCAATCCTTTGAACGAATTTGAAAGCAATTATATAGCGCTCTTTGTGGACTATTGTATCAACAAGGCGGTATTTAAGTGTCAAAACCTAGTTCTTTAAACGGGTTTAAAATCTTCTTCGCTATCTTCCTCGCCAGCTTCAGACCTTAGAGCCTTCTACAAATTTTATCGGAATGTAATTTGAGTTAGCAGATTTAGGAGTATCGACGTTTCGAGTCCAGGAAAGTATCTGGCATAGTTCAATGTTCACCATTATAGTATTTAACGTGAATCTTCACTTAACGTATCAGAAGCAATATTGGATAGTAAACCTTGTCAAAGAGGTCGAAACAATGACGGGACTCGTCGCTTGGCGGAGCTCCACCCACCCAGTGGTAGGTCCAGGCCTTGCAAGACCGGCTTTTACTCTAGTAAAACCGAGTCGATAAATTGTCTCTGAAGACACTAAAATTACGAAGTGGGACAAGATTAACGACCCTCGACTGAGGAAAGAGTCGGTCTCTCGATCGTTTCTGACGACTGGTAATGACGCTGATAATGACGGTGACGATAGCCAGACAAAGAAGCGATCTGTCATGCTGGAAGGACAGAGTGAATCAATAGAGCGCAAGGCTTGTAACCTGGAGTAGTGCAGGTTCGAGCCTCCGCGGAGGCGGTCGCTGTGTAAGGAGCTTGAGCAAGTCCTTTACACACAATTGCTCGGCGTTAGCCATGTTGTGTTCTATGGTCGTGTGTGCACGCACTTCTTAACTTAAGCAGGATGGCAATATCAAATACAGTTCTATTGTATCGCTGTGATGATATCTTCTGTCAAGTGCAGTCTTTGTATAGAACTATCGACTACAGTAGTGGACTTCACTCTCGGTACACTCTTCAGTGTACTTGGGAGTATAGTCTATGGACAGTGAAAACAATATTAATTTTTGTGCCATTAATCACATCACAGTCAATGGACCATATTTGATAGACACCTGCTTATGAGAAGATATATTCATGTACGGTGGTTGACTAGCTTGCGTGAGCACTGAGCACACTAATGGCAGTAATTTACAGGTGTCATGGAATGTAACTTAATATAGGAAGTAGCAGGGGAAGTGAATTGAAAATTAGTATGAACACTGAGCAGTAGGATGGGCTTTCCAACCGAGCCATATCAACACGACTCTGGAACGATTTTCCTCCAGAATTCCACAAATTCTCAGTTCCTCTATCATCATTGCCACGTTCCCTCCATCATCAGCCACAAGCTCCTCTATCTATCACCCCCGGGTTTTTGCCTTCAAAACTAGTCTCACCGTTTCAAGAATTCATACCCTGACTCACCTGATCCTTCGCTTTCGAAGCATGGGCGGCGATCCCGAGAGGTCGAGGGGACAAGACCCCACCCTTTGACAGTTGGGGGGGACACAGTATACAGTTGTCCCCCATATTTTGAAGAAACATCAAAAACGTTCAAAAAGTCACGCGTAAGAAATTTTTTCACCTCTTTTTTGACCAGATCAATTCAAAAGTGTCCCGTGTCTCATCACCTGCAAACGCCCATACTGCTATCACGCAGACCCGCGCTTTCTCAGCGGTCGGCCCGACCATATGGAATGGCCTTCCTCCTGAGCTACGCCTACATCCTAGGTCTTCCTCTGGTACCTTCTGTGACCGCCTGAAAACTGCTCTTTCTCGCCGTGCTGGAGTCGGGAGCGCCTCTGAGTAGTTCCCTTGAAGTGGCGCTATATAAATTTATAAATGAATGAAAAAGATCACCGCCTCTGCTTCGAAGTTTTCTCGACCTTAACGACACTCGACTTTATAGCAGCGGATCTGCCTATTTTCTCCAACTAATTATGACTGTTTATTAGAGTTTCAACTGAAACCTATTTATTACGATAACGGGCGCAATAGAAGTCAGTACTTTAGATTATACCTTTCATCCTTTCAAATTTTCGAACGCAGTGTCACTTAGTTGATAATTATTTTCTGCCTGGCCAAATAGAGCGTAGGAATATCTCTTACCGTTCAACCCACCTGTAATTGTTGAAGTCTGCCTATGGATTCGGGCACCGTCCTAAGGCGCGGAGTCTGCGAGTCAAACGTCAACGTCCGAAGGTTTTCAAGGTTCCCGATCATCGCAGGCACCTCGCCCAGATGATTCCCATCCAGCTTCAAGACCTGCAAACTGGACTGCATCTCAAGGACGCTATCAGGAACCCTCCTCAGTTGAACCCGGCAGAGCACGAGCGTCGTCAGTTGTAGACCCCGGAAGATACCGCTCTCCAAGTCTTCGTGACGGATCAGCGGACAGTCAACGATGCACAGCGTCGTCAGTGCTTCGCTGTCCAGCCGTCGAAAGATCTCGCGCAGAGGCGGAAGCGCGTAGTCCTGAATGACGATGAAGTCTCGCACGTATTCTCGTTGGAGCGAGAACAGGCTGTCGATGCACTTGTGGGTGTTTAGTCGGACGCTGAGGAGTCGTTGCTCGCCGAAACTTCTCCGCTTCGCCAGAGTGGAGTCGGAGTCTTCTGGAGCAACGGAATGAACGTCTTCGATAAGGCAGCATTTAGAAAGCAACTGAGACGAAATAACAAAAGAACGTTTCTGTAATTGTAATTTGTAATCGGAAATCAGCATAGCCACGCTTAGAGGAAAACAAATCACAGGCTCACCCTACCCCTGTCTGTGCGATTTTCAGCAAGAAATTTAAAGTTCATCAAAGGAACAGGGTATAGTTACGTCTGGCGTTGGGGTCTGGTTTGATGGGTATTTGGGGTAGTGTGGTTCGGTCTCGTCAGGCCAGAACCGTTAGTGTCACGTGGTCGGGTCAAGATTGGTCAATCTTGGTCTAGTGTTTTGTATGGTATGGTATCTGGGAATTTATAAAGCGCCTCACACAGTGCGAACTATTCAGAGGCTGTCTCAGCGTGTGAGCCTCGCGGAAACAGAAAAGACTTAAAACGATGAACAACAGAGAGAGAACCTAGTAAGCAGCGTCCCACGCAGTACGGAGGGATGGGAGTTCCATAGGGATGGGCCCACGCCAGCGAAATATCGAGACTGAGCCAGGGCAGACCTCACCCGTGGAGCGAATAGATCAAGCCGATTCAGAGAACGTAGGTTTAGTAGGTTCGTGGACTGAAGAATGTAAGACACCGAGAGGAAAAGACGAACAGATAGGCAGGCAGACAGATAGGCAGACAGAAAGAGAGGAGGACAGACAGATCACAGGAGAACAGCGCGAGGGAGGAATTGTCTCGGAAGACCATAAAGGAAGGACGTATGAGCGCGTAATCCCGCAATACATTTCCATGGGTACTGCAAAAGAAACGAATGACAAGCGACATCCAGCGACACAAATAAAGACCAGAGCACGGAAATAAACACGAAATTAGCAGAAAGAGACTGAGCAATTGGAAGACACAAGCGGAGAGATAGACTGAAAAACGAGAGAGAAAGAGAAAAAGAGAGGAAGAGATGGAGAGAGAGAGAGAGAGAGAGAGAGAGAGAGAGAGAGAGAGAGAGAGAGAGAGAGAGACAGACAGACAGACAGACAGACAGACAGACAGACAGACAGACAGACAGACAGACAGACAGACAGACAGACAGACAGACAGACAGACAGACAGACAGACAGACAGACAGACAGACAGACAGAGACAGAGACAGAGAGAGACAGACAGAGACAGATAGAGAGACAGAGAGAGACAGAGAGAGACAGAGAGAGAGAGACAGAGAGAGAGACAGAGAGAGAGAGAGAGACAGACAGACAGACAGACAGAGAGAGAGACAGAGAGAGATATATATATAGACAAAGAAAGAGAGGGAAAGATAGAGAGAGAGAGAGAAAGTGCGAGAGAAAGGAAGAGCAAGAGAGGCAGAGAGACAGAGACAGACAGACAGACAGAGGGGAAGGATTTAAACGCAATGAGCTAAAGATACAAACAGAAACAATGAGAAAGTGTAATGCATTCAGGGACAGAGCAAGACAGTGACAAGAGCAGAGCGAAACAGAGAGAAGACGGGAACAGACAGACACTGACAGAGTTAAAGAGACATAATTCTAGACAACAGAACAAGAGAAAGAAAGAAAGAAAGAAAGAAAGAAGGGAGAATATGACAGAATAGAAAGAGATAAAAGAGACTTTATGGAGGAATAGATGAACAAAGCTATCGGAGAGACATAGAAAGAAAAATTGTTACTGCAGCAGTTAAGTAAACGAGCCAAAATCCGTTAACCATTCTAGACTCCCACAGTCCCATGCCCTATTTTCAGACCCTCCAGCCTTGTCAGCGTAGAAGAGGGTCACTGTCACCCCATCTCTTCATGCACTTCAACCTTATCAATGTAGCTATGTAGAGGAGGGTCACTGTGCCCCAAACTCTTCATACACTCCGACCTTGTCAGTGTTGAGGAGGGTCACTGTAATCAAATCCCCGTATACACTCCAACCTTATAAAAACAAAGGAGGGTCATTCTCACCCAATCCCCTCATCCACTCCAACCTTATCAACGTGAAGCAGGGTCATTGTCACCCAATTCCCTCATACCGTACACTCCAACCTTATCAATGCCGAGTAGGGTCATCGTCTCTTCAAACACCCCAACCTTGTGAATGTAGGGGAGGCTCACTGTCACCGTGATATTTACGATGGCGAGTCGTTGCAACCGTAGCCGGTCGCGAAGACAAATCTACTGCAGTAGACTAATCCAAACTGCACATTCATGGGCGATTATCCCTTGTCTACGGCTGCACAGCACGCTTACCACGATCATTCTCTGTCACTCTCGTCTTACCCGATCTATCTACCCCGTCTTTATGGGGTGAAGATTATTTGCTCGCCTCTTTATCCCTCCTACGAAGTAAAATACAATATCCATGCAGAAGTATGCATACTCACATACGCAGGCGCCTGGAAATGGATGCATACACACGCGTACTTACATAGTATACGCAATAAAAGAAGGACGAATAACACACGTAGAGATACGTGCATACATACACAGCGAATTTTAGAGGCGCTATATTAAATGTCTTGATAAGCATGCACGTTATA
The DNA here is from genome assembly GCA_963556255.1 of Allolobophora icterica. Classification (NCBI taxonomy): domain Eukaryota; kingdom Metazoa; phylum Annelida; class Clitellata; order Crassiclitellata; family Lumbricidae; genus Allolobophora; species Allolobophora icterica. Next base: position 73,860,688 of record OY744605.1, read on the forward strand.
TAATCGTGAAATCGAAAGCTACTAAAGCGGTAATTAAAAGCAAAGCACAGGGCACCAATTTATTCACGAGCGATGCGTCAAGTCAGCGGCTTATTCATTCATTCATTCATTCATTCATAACTGACATTTATATAGCGCCTCTTCAAGGAGAACTACTCAGAGGTGCTCCCGACTCCAGCACGGTTGAATAGAGCGGTCTTAATGTGAGAAAAGAACGTGGAAGAAAAGGTTCTGGGAAGCAAGCGGAGCGATAAGGGAAGGCCATTCCAGGTTAGAGGGCCAACCACCGTTTTCCAAAGACACTACCTGGAGAAAAAATCTGGTTTCCAGAAGACCAGAGAAAGATGGGTATTTAGATCAGATGTTCCCAACCTGAGGTGCTTATTCATTCATTCATTCATTCATTCATAACTGACATTTATATAGCGCCTCTTCAAGGAGAACTACTCAGAGGTGCTCCCGACTCCAGCACGGTTGAATAGAGCGGTCTTAATGTGAGAAAAGAACGTGGAAGAAAAGGTTCTGGGAAGCAAGCGGAGCGATAAGGGAAGGCCATTCCAGGTTAGAGGGCCAACCACCGTTTTCCAAAGACACTACCTGGAGAAAAAATCTGGTTTCCAGAAGACCAGAGAAAGATGGGTATTTAGATCAGATGTTCCCAACCTGAGGTGCTCGTACCCCCAAGGGATGTGAGGTGGCATTTCAGAGGATGCGACAAAGAGGGAAAGTATGTTACTATTATAGTGATTTTTTTACTGTTTACAATTTTTCTAATTGCACATTTTTAAATATGCATTTTATGCACTGAGTTAAAAGCTTACTTTCTAAATTCAATTTGTTCACCAGCAGTACTGTATGAGTGTATGTGGTTCAATCTGTGGTTAAAAAATTAGACACCTGACTTATTCGTCTTCAAATGAGATATTACTTTTGTAGGGGGTGTGAACATCAATCAAACATCTCCTAGGGGTGCAGGGCATAGAAAAGGTTGGGAGTCCCTGATTTAGATTAAACTGTGTAAGAGAAATTAGAAGATTTCTAAGATTTCTTGATAACCTGCGGCTTTAGTTTTGAGTAGAAAGTCTCGAGTTGGATGGATGAGGGTGGAGGGCTTGAGACAGATGATGATAGGCGAATAGGGTAAAAGAGGAGAAATTTGCGGAAGATCGTTCCAGTGTCGAGGTGCAGTGTAGTATACATAAATTTATGAGAAATTCACAAACGTCCAAATGTTCGGCCACAGTTATGACTGCAAGTGGAAATTAACACATTGTATGCATGTATGCCATGTATTTATGTATGTACGAGCAATGTGTGTAGTGGGTACAGAGTCATAAAAAACACTTGTGCGCATGCATGCATGTATATTGTATCTATGTATGTATGTATGCGTGTTGAATGTATGTACGTACGTACGCATATAAGTGTGTATGTATGTATGTATGTATGCATGTATGTATGTATGTATGTATGTATGTATGTATGTATGTATGTATGTATGTATGTATGTATGTATGTATGTATGTATGTATGTATGTATGTATGTATGTATGTATGTATGTATGTATGTATGTATGTATGTATGTATGTATGTATGTATGTATGTATGTATGTATGTATGTATGTATGTATGTATGTATGTATGTATGTATGTATGTATGTATGTATGTATGTATGTATGTATGTATGTATGTATGTATGTATGTATGTATGTATGTATGTATGTATGTATGTATGTATGTATGTATGTATGTATGTATGTATGTATGTATGTATGTATGTATGTATGTATGTATGTATGTATGTATGTATGTATGTATGTATGTATGTATGTATGTATGTATGTATGTATGTATGTATGTATGTATGTATGTATGTATGTATGTATGTATGTATGTATGTATGTATGTATGTATGTATGTATGTATGTATGTATGTATGTATGTATGTATGTATGTATGTATGTATGTATGTATGTATGTATGTATGTATGTATGTATGTATGTATGTATGTATGTATGTATGTATGTATGTATGTATGTATGTATGTATGTATGTATGTATGTATGTATGTATGTATGTATGTATGTATGTATGTATGTATGTATGTATGTACGTACGTACGTACGTACGTATGTAATGTATGTATGTATGTAATGTATGTATGTATGTATGTATGTATGTATGTATGTATGTATGTATGTATGTATGTATGTATGTATGTATGTATGTATGTATGTATGTATGTATGTATGTATGTATGTATGTGTGTGTACATAATTTATGTACGTATGCTTGCCTGTGGATGCATGTATGCATGGATGTACGTAGTATGTATTATGTGCATGCCAAATAACTGTAAGAATGCATAGATGTATAGACTTGGATAGGCAATTTTCTTGGTTGGAGGCCACAATGGATCGAGTCGTGACTCAGGTATGAGGCGTATGAAACAAGTAAGGCAGAACACGTATCGTCTTACCCTGCAAGGGTAGAGAGCATCGCAGTTGGTGACATCGAACGTCGGAGACTCGAGTATAAGTCGCGTCAGTTCGATTTTCCTCAGGCGAACGGATATGTGAAGGCAGGTCTCGCGCTGGCCAGTCTATAAATAGAACTTCGATATCATCTGGTTCCCTAGTGTGCGCTTTTGGCTAATCATGGTTCCCCGCTTAGCGTGGTTGCCAACTCTCATTGTCTGAATTATTTGCGTGCGTGCTATGTGTGATATCATGCTTGCAATTAAACATCGGACTGAATGATTGATTGACTCACAGGTTTACGCTGTGTACCTACTTCGTAAACCACATGCCTACTAATGCACTGGCTAATTAACTTACCTACTAAATGAGTGCATGAATAAATGACTAAACGAATTAGTGAATTTACTAATGAACGAACGAATGAGCAAACAAAGGAAGGTATAGATGAATGAACGAAAAAATGCGGTAACATTGTTGCTATTGCAAGTAGCAAATCCATCAAATTTAGCAAGCATTCCTCTATCCACCAATTGATAGTCATCCACCCATCCTTCAACTTTCCATTTATTTATACATTCACTGTCTCCCCCTCCTTCCCTTCGCTCCTCGGTCCATTCCTTCGTCCATCCATCAATTTCTGCATCCATTTACTCATACACCCATCCATCCATCTATTCACTCATCTCTCCATCCCTCCAGTCTCAATCTATTTACCAATTTATCAATGCATTCTCCTTGTCCCTCTCTCCTACCATCCTTCGAACGCACCATTCCGTCACCCAACCATCTGTTCATCCCTTCATCCCACCACTTTCAATATCCAATCCATCCATATCCATACACTCACCCATCAATACCGTCATACTTTCCTCCACCAACATATCCATCCATATACATCCACTGAGATTCCACTCACACATTCATCCCTCCATTAATCCTTCCAGCAGCATATCCAACTATGTACATCCGCTCATACATTCCTATATTCTTTCCTTCATCCATCCCTCCATCTATATATCCATCCATATACATCCATATATCCATATACATCCGCTCACACATTCATCTCTGAATTCATCCCTCTATCCCTCCCTCCATTCATCCCTCCATCCATTCCTCTATTCATCCCTCCATCCATCCATCCATCCATCCATTCATCCATCCATTCATTCTTTCCTTCACCCACATATCCATCCATTTACATCCACTCACACATCCTACCTCATCCTTGATGCTGACGCTGGCACCAGATGCAATCAGAAATCGAACAATCGTAAGATCATTGTCTCCAGCCGCCTGCAGAACAGCATGATGGAGAGCAGTCCGTCCGTCCTAAACCAACGAACAAACACAAGTACCACACATCCTCAGCATCAGCAGCAGCAACGTCAGCAGCAGCAGCAGCAACCCTGTCTCGAGATGCTCTGAAGATACTCATAGATTTACGATAATAGGATTATCGATCGGCAAAAGTATAAATAGACTTAATTTCCGGTATCGAACGTTCACTTCTGTCGCCCCCTGGCGCCGATAATCGAATAACTCGCGGAAGAAGACGAACGCAGGCATACAGACAGACGGACAAACATACAGACCGATAGAGACAGAGAGACATCGATAGACAGACAAGAACGAAGTGTATGGAGATACGCGGACGACTGGGCAGACACACCGACGAACAGACTAAAGGACATGCGCATACAGAGTAAACAGAACTGTCAGGTTGATAAGCATGCTCAAAAAGGTAAGCATTATTAACTGACTATAAGTGGCCATCGAATGATGCCTTGGACATTACGATAGCGGCGCAATAGAAGTCGTTTCATTAGATTAGGTGACTGACTGACTGAACGACTGATTGATTGACTGAACGACTGTTTGATTGACTGAACGACTGTTTGATTGACTGAACGACTGAACGACTGACTGAACGACTGATTGATTGACTGAACGACTGATTGCTTGACTGAACGACTGATTGATTGACTGAACGACTGATTGATTGACTGAAAGACTGATTGATTGACTGAGCGACTGATTGATTGACTGAACGACTGATTGATTGACTGAACAACTGATTGATTGACTGAACGACTGTTTGATTGACTGAACGACTGATTGATTGACTGAACGACTGTTTGATTGACTGAACGACTGATTGATTGACTGAACGACTGCTTGATTGACTGAACGACTGATTGATTGACTGAACGACTGATTGATTGACTGAACAACTGATTGATTGACTGAACGACTGATTGATTGACTGAACGACTGATTGATTGACTGAACGACTGATTGATTGACTGAACAACTGATTGATTGACTGAACGACTGGTTGATTGACTGAACGACTGATTGATTGACTGAACGACTGTTTGATTGACTGAACAACTGATTGATTGACTGAACGACTGATTGATTGACTGAACGACTGGTTGATTGACTGAACGACTGATTGATTGACTGACTGACTGTTTGATTGACTGAACGACTGATTGATTGACTGAACAACTGATTGATTGACTGAACGATTGGTTGATTGACTGAACGACTGATTGATTGACTGAACAACTGATTGATTGACTGAACGACTGTTTGATTGACTGAACGACTGATTGATTGACTGAACGACTGTTTGATTGACTGAACGACTGATTGATTGACTGAACGACTGATTGATTGACTGAACAACTGATTGATTGACTGAACGACTGGTTGATTGACTGAACGACTGATTGATTGACTGAACAACTGATTGATTGACTGAACGACTGATTGATTGACTGACTGACTGATTGATTGACTGACTGACTTACTGAACAACTGATTGATTGACTGAACGACTGATTGATTGACTGAACGACTGTTTGATTGACTGAACGACTGTTTGATTGACTGAACGACTGATTGATTGACTGAATGACTGGTTGATTGACTGAACGACTGATTGATTGACTGAACAACTGATTGATTGACTGAACGACTGTTTGATTAACTGAACGACTGATTGATTGACTGGACGACTGATTGATTGACTGAACGACTGTTTGATTGACTGAACGACTGATTGATTGACTGAACGACTGATTGATTGACTGAACAACTGATTGATTGACTGAACGACTGGTTGATTGACTGAACGACTGATTGATTGACTGAACAACTGATTGATTGACTGAACGACTGATTGATTGACTGACTGACTGATTGATTGACTGACTGACTTACTGAACAACTGATTGATTGACTGAACGACTGATTGATTGACTGAACGACTGATTGATTGACTGAACGACTGATTGATTGACTGACTGACTGACTGACTTACTGAACGACTGATCGACTGACTGAACGACTGACTAGTGACTGATCATTCACTCACTGAGTCACTCCATCACTGATTGACTGGATAACTGGCTTAGTGACTGACGAAATAAATGATTGACGGACTCTGACTGACTGAAGGACTGAGTGACTGACACCTTGAATGATAAATAAGTCAGAGTGCTTATTGAGCGATGGGACTCAACAGCTGGATTAAGTTACGAAGCTAAGTAACGAAAGCTGCCTCAAGTGAGTGGACTTTTGTTGGACAATGGATGGGTGCGATCAATAGAACTGCCATCAGTTTCAGCGATGTAGGGCACTCAGCCATAAACAACTCAGAAGTGACATCGATCGATTCGAGGAATTTCTCTTGACCAGATACAACTGTTCTTACGTCATCCTGTGAGTCGATATCAAGTCTCGACGACGACGACGTCGATGATGATGATGTAATTGCTTGCTCTAATCCGCTCAGATCCCTTCTCCGGACGTATTCGATCAATGTCTCCGCATCCGACATTGTGCCTCTCTCTCGTTGACCGTCTGCCTGTCTGTCTGTCTGTGGCTATGCCGGTTGTATACGTTCGCCTAGGCCATTGGTGAGGAAAGACTTGGCCGCGATGGAGAACCTAAAGCAGTAAATGAGAAGTTCTTTCAGGCAATCAATCCGTTTGTTACATGGACGATTCAACTCGTATAGCTAAATTGATTGATTGATTGACTGATTGATTGATCTCTTCAACTCTTCCTCCTTTATCTTACACCTCCTAATGCTCTTCCTCCCCTTCTGCCAGCTATTCCTCTTTCTCTTCCTTCCCTCTTTCTCCTTCCCTTCCTTCTCCTCCGCTTTCTGTCCCTGTCATCCGCCTACTCTGTCTTTCCTCCAGCTCAACCTGCTTTCCGTCTTCCTCCTCTTCCTCCTCCTTCTCTTCCTCCTTTTCTTCCAGCTCTTCCATCTCGTCGTGCATAATTCCTTGATGACGTGTGGCAGTGAATCGATTCGTCTCGATGTCTATCTTAGCGGATGGATTCAAAGGCTTTCAACAAGACACATCGACTCCACTCACATATGCATCCACACATCACACGCAACTATACAGCAGCATTCAGATCTAAGACCGATTTCAGCAACAGTATTCTGCCTAATCTCCGCCATATTCCAGCTGTTAACGTGCTAGACTCTTAATCCACTGTTATCTAATCTAATATAATCTGATCTATGACGTCATCACATCTAATCTAATCTCACTTAATGACTTCTGTTATCCGTTGTCATAAAGCACATGTCATATATCGATGAACAAAGCTACAAGCGCGAACGAATGAGACTATAGGCTAGAGACTATATTGGATTACGCTGCACAACCCTAGCTACTGTACCATTAGACAAGACTAGACTTTAGACTGTCATAGACTAGACTGCACTATGCTGTATACTACACTGCATTAGACTAGGTTAAACTAGACTACAAACAGGTCTAGACTAGACTAGTATTAGCGTATGACCTACAAATGCATATTCATGATATACCCACATACATAGCCTAATTGGATACATAATGCATACATGCAAACATGCATTACGTACAAGACAATGCAATGCTTATAGACAGTGTGGGAATTGTAGAATAAAGACTGGGGGTTTGAATATTTTATCCGTATTTTGCAAACTGATGTCAACGAAATTTGAAAGCACCTGATTTCAACGCTTGCAGTTTTGCAAGTCAGACTCGAATCAAAATCAATTCCTTTGTTGAGAAAATTCAAAAATGCATACATGATACACCTTGGAAATTTCTTCTCTTTGTCAGAGACTCAGAGTCAAAAAGTGTTAAATCACACTAGCACAACTGCTGAGGGATTTGGAAACGATCCCGGGGGTGTGCAATGAAGACTTAATTAACTGGAGGTCCTAAGAAAGACTATAGGGATTGAACTCCCCAACCCCCGACAATTCCCACCCTGCACACCATATTTCAGTTGTTAGCGTCCTATAGACTCTTAATCAACTGTTTTCTACTCTAATCTAATCTATTGTCTCATGACATTTAATCTAATCTCACTTAATGACTTCTGTCATCCGTTGTCATAAGGCACATGTCATATATCGATGAACAAAGCTACAAGCGAGAACGAAAGAGACTAGGCTAGAGACTACTCTATTGGATTACGCTGCACAAACCTAGCTAGTGCCATATTAGACAAGACTAGACTAGACTTTAGAGTGTCCTAGACTAAACTACACCATACTAGACTGCGCTATACTAAATTAGACTAGGCTAGGCTAAACTATAGTCTAGTCTACACTAGACTAGACCACACTATGCTGTATACTACACTGCATTAGACTAGGTTAGACTAGACTAGAGACAGGTCTATACTAGACTAGCAGTTATGCTAGTGTGATTTAGCACATGTTGCGATGTGTCAACATGCGATGAAAATAAACGAATAATCAATCAATCAATAGTCTAGACCTATAGCATAGTACTGCTATTATAGAACGCACTATAGGCCTACTACATTAGACTAAGTTATGCTAGACTATACTGCCCTACATTAGCCTAGGCTAGACCAGACCATAGACTAGTCTAACTAGACTACACTACACAGGTCTAGACTAGACTAGACTATTCTATGGAAAGCACTATACTACATTAGACTAGGCTAGGCTAGTCTAAAGACTAAACTAGAGTGCACCACACTATTCTAGACTAGACATTACAATACACTAGACTATATTATCATAATATGTAGCCTATCTATAGTTCAGAACGTGTTTCGACTCCAGGTAGTTGGTCTAATATGATTCTGGCTATAGACTAGTGTCTATCGTCACTAGGCAGATGCTCTAAGAGGGGTTCCTGCAGACCTATGTATTATCTGGACATGTTTTCTAGCACTACCAGACATGATCAAGGGACCGATCGAAAAGCGATTAAAAATTCTGTCTACCGCGCGAAGATCTACTAATCTGCGGTTGGGATTGAACGAGAACCACGTATATCTCAATTCAAACGATTCCCGAACCCATGATAAGTATGAACTTTTGAAATTATATTCGTTTAGTGCTAAGCTAATCGTTCAAATGTCATCTGAAAATTGGTTCATCGTGTCTGGATGCCCGTCTTGAAGGCTAGACTCAAAGGCTATGGAGAAGATGCGTCCAATCAAATCACAGGTGTATTTTTTATTATTACTAAAATTGTTAACGCGCGCAAGGTCACACAGAAGTATACATTTGAGGCGCGGTTGGTCAGTCGCCAGGTGAAGAGCAGTTAGATATCTTGATTTTTGAAAGCCAACGAGAAATAATGAGTTTTGAGGCGTTTCTTACAGGAAGCGAAAGAGACCGAGCATTGAACAAATATTGGTAGTAGGTTCCGTTCCTTGCAGGCAGCAACATAGAATGCACAAAGCCCATGACAGTGCTACATCGAGTATCTAGTATCTAAATCTAGGTGTCATAGTGAAGATTAGTGAATAAGCACATGTAGGTAAGCTGTTGTGATTTTCTTACGACCGATATGATTACAGAAGGCGCTTTGGAAGCTGATGAAGGCTTAGTGGGGAGCACAGTAGCTGATGGTTATAGCGTTTCCCCGGTGATCACTATGTAAGACCTTGCTCAGCGGTATCGATGTTCTTCCGCATGGTCGTGTATGCACTTCTGAACTTTGCAAGGAAGGCAATATCAAATGCAGTTTTATATTGTAATGAGAAGAGAGGATGAGATCCAGCCAATGTCTGTCGAAATAGACCAATTATAGTATAGCTACGTCTAGGCCTATAGCTATGGTGAACAAGGCAAGGTCTGGTGAGCTCGTCGATTAGTTTCGGGAACACAATATTAGCTGATCATCTGAAGCAAATTGCAGTAGGATCCTGAGGCTTAGTCGTGCAGGAATACTTCTTACAGCTCTGCTGGGATAACCTGCTGCAGATTTACTATAGGACTCGATGTATTGTGACGGTGGTGTCTGGTCTCCACCACTTTTTAAAGTGGTAGTGAGACTCACATCCACTTTTTATCCCTGTGCTGAAGTATTCATGCGATATAACAGCGTTATTTTGGTTTGAACCAAGTTCAAACAACGACAATTGAAGAAAGAATGGATTTGCCACCGCCACTGCATGTGTGGGGAAAAGTTACGGCCTTGGATACGTCTACAAAATTTATGATTGTATATCCGACTGAAGATAGTTATTTGAGCATGATAGAGTTCGTAGGATGTACAGAGGGAGACGAAGAGACTGCTTTTGAATTAGTTATCCTGCAGTCAGGTAGAATAGTAGAATAGTATTCTGTTGTCAGAATCCTAATGTAATCTAAATTAAATCTATATCTAATGTAATCTGATGTAATCTGTATGTAATGTAATCTAATGTCATCTATATATAATGTCATCTAATATCATCTATATATAATGTAATCTAATGTAATCTATATATAATGTCATCTAATATCATCTATATATAATGTAATCTAATGTAATCTATATATAATGTCATCTAATATCATCTATATATAATGTAATCTTATGTGATCTAATGAGTTTTGTTTCTGTGCTATCATAATGCAATATACTCATTTCTCTCAAACTAAACACAACCCATCATTCTATCTCTGTTTCTGCTTCTCTCTGGTCGCATGGCAACTGGATGCTGAATCCTTCATTATGGCATCTCTGGACAACCTTCAGACTTGACGCAGCGCTCATAAGATGGTGCGCTGCGATAAGCATCTGAATAGTGCTTCTTGAAATTTTAGAGTTTACGATTACTATTCACAAGGCATCACTCGATGGTCGCTTCCTGTGAATCCATTGTCTTAAATAACATAAAAGACAATCGTCTTGGCATCCGAACATAAGGGATAAGCCTTCAATCCCTTCATCAAATATGCCTGCCTTCCTTTCGCTCTTACTTCATTGCCTCCGTGCTTTTATAAACTCTAAAATTGCTTATTCTTGTTTCTTGTTAAATCACAGTCAACAATCACAAACCGTTCTTTGCAACTTTTAAATATTCGTGAATTCATCGAGAATTTCTCGCTTAGAGTTAAACTATAGACTCAAAATAAGTCTTAAAATCCGAATTGAAAGCAATATGCTTCAGCATGCACCATAAGCGTTACTAGGGAACACTTCTACCAAACACAAAGATAGGAATGAAGAAAGTGATCGCTACATTCGGCTATTGAACTTCGAATATTGAAATGCAAACAGTTAAACAGTTGTAACTTCCCATTGGAACTGCAGTCGGACCGGAAACTGAACTGCCGTTTTAACTAGAAGTTAATTTTCAAGATAAAGCTGTAGTGTTAACTAACGCTGATATGCATTGTTAATTGCAATTTATACTTGAACTGGATCCACCACTTAAATTGTCAGTTGATTAGAAGTTTAAACTTGAATTTTTACGGCAGCGTCTAAGGAACAGTGTGAAACACAATTTGAATACAATTCGAACTGCAAACGTTAAGACGAAGTCTATCAACTAATCTCTGCGCAAAGTATGTATGCATGCATATAACCATTTATATAGCACCTTTAGGAACCACACAAAAAACCATCACAATTTCGAATCAACGGCACACTAGATTGGGACGTCAATTATAGCTCACCCTTGAAACCACATACATACCTACTAGTACTACTGACGAGAGTCGATTACAGGAATGTTGGCTATCCAGCTATTTTACACCGTCTTTCCAGAATCGCATAAAGTCACACAACATCTAACCGACCTTAAAGGTGCAACTGAAATCCGATCCTTCCGTGGATGACCTAACACAAACGACCTGGCCGTGGCTTTAAGGCCATTAATAATCGTCAGAGATAGTCAAGCAATAGCTTACCAGTTTGTCGCAGACCTTGTTCGTCGGCCAAAGGAGGAATACTTAATAAATACGCCGTATACCAAGGTTGTCCGTCCAACAACAATCCCTGACTGTCGAGCTGGTGCGGTAGAATTTCCAGCAGCCAATCAATTTTCTCGCCTGTCGCTTACGTCGGGCGCGTCTGGCGTCTATGCACCGTCCACGTTGGTTCTGCGGAATCGGTGCTTCGTAGACCTATACAACTGCACGATGTTGCAACGGCCGGAGGAAGACCCACGCAGGCAGACAGACAGACAGACCGAGTCAGAGAGAGCAAAGAGTGTGTGTGTCTGGTGTATGGTGTGTATGAATGTGAGATGATTGATCGGTAGATGGTTTGCGCATGCCTGCCACTTACGTATGCCTCGATGTGTGTGCGTGTGTGTGTGTCTACTCTCTCTCTCTCTCTCTCTCTCTCTCTCTCTCTCTCTCTCTCTCTCTCTCTCTCTCTCTCTCTCTCTCTCTCTCTCTCTCTCTCTCTCTCTCTCTCTCTCTCTGTCTCTGTCTCTCTCTCTCTCTCTCTCTCTCTGTCTCTCTCGCTCTCTGTCTCTCTGTCTCTCTGTCTCTCTGTCTCTCTGTCTCTCTGTCTCTCTGTCTCTCTGTCTGTCTGTCTGTCTGTCTGTCTGTCTGTCTCTGTCTCTGTCTCTGTCTCTGTCTCTGTCTCTGTCTCTGTCTCTGTCTCTGTCTCTGTCTCTGTCTCTGTCTCTCTCTGTCTCTCTCTCTCTCTCTCTCTCTCTCTCTCTCTCTCTCTCTCTCTCTCTCTCTCTCTCTCTCTCTCTCTCTCTCTCTCTCTCTCTCTCTCTCTGTGTCTCCCTCTGCTAATCGATTTCTGTCTCTCTCAATCCTTTCCAGAATATCCCGATCTTGTTCATTTCTTCTGTGTATCTGACTCTCTCAATTCCTCTCTCTATCACTCTCTGACTCACCCTGTCCTCATATAGTATCACTCATCATAATCATCATCAACATCACCATCATCATCAGTTCCTGATGCCAACCATTTGGCGACGATGGGTACGAATAAATTATATCCACTGTCCTCGGTCATTTGTCAAGTCGATTGCTCCCCTTAGTGATGCAATATCCTCATCTATATTATTATATCTTATATAATATTATTCTATTAATATTATATAATATCATACTATTCTATTAAGATTATATTATATATTCTAATTACTCTATGTATCACTCGGTTTCCATTCTCGCATATTATCACCTAATCCGTCCAAGTATCTGCCTCTCTTTCACACTCCATAAATTCAAGGTGTTTTATAGCAACGGCTCTCATTAACGGACGCTCACTGGAAGCTGGTCGTTGTATCATCGATGGTCGAATCCATCGCCCAGCCAGCCAGACGCTGGCGATAGCAACGCTCAACGACGATAGCCTTGAACTTTCCATTCTCGATCCAAATACCAACTCTAGTATTCTGCGTCCGCTTCCGATGCACGCGGCTTGTCAAAAGAGATCTTGAATTTTGATGCTGTCCTCAACCGGGAGATATAGTATTCTTTGTTCCCTGATGCTATTTCAGTCCACGAACTCTTAACACTGGACTACGGTTTGTCTCGCATGTAGTCCAATATGTGCAAATCCCTACGCAGCAACTTCCTGTCTAATATAATATGGTAAAATAAGTCCTAAAATATCTCTGCGCACACAAAAGCTGCACCAAAGAGACCACAGCTTAATCACTGATGCTGTGTATATGAAA
>OY744605.1:73879099-73881599 GCA_963556255.1 Allolobophora icterica
CAACCAACCCACCCGCTCACCCATCGACACACCCACCCACTGATTCAGCTGCCAACTCTATCGCCCTTAAAATTAAGACGAATTAACATCGATGGTCAATACTATGATATCCGATCTTACCTCGACTCATCAACTCACCCATGTGCATCCACTCATCCACCCACCCGCCAATGCACCCACCAACCTATCCACTCATTCGCTCACCTATCATTTCGTACATTAACCCTCCAACCCATCCATCCATCCATCCACCCACCAATCCCAATGGAGTAAAACCCCGTAAAATACGAAACTCATCCGCACTGAATAACATCAGCACCAAATACTAACTGATTTTTGCACCAAACACTTCATCACTTTGGCACAGACTCTTTTTAATCAAGACATGAAACGTTAAATGAATTACTAGGAAGAGGAAGAGCATTCCCTTTAGGTAGCCCTGAGTCAGCCACGGGTATGAAGTGTTAGCGAATTCATTTTCTTAGCCTTGGAATACGAGAATAGGTGGCAAATACTCTCCCGCGCCGTCTCATCTTCCCGCCGACAGTGTACGGTCGGTGTACTCGTCATATCTGAGTTTGCTAGGGGGCGCACGCGAAGCACAATAATTGAACCAAATTTCTGCCATGGTGGGAATTTGAACCCCGACCTCTCGAGCTGATAGGAATTTGAACCCCCGACCTCTCGAGCTGACAGTACAGCACGCTAACCATAAAACACTAAATGACAATGGTATGAAACTTTTAAAAAATGACTTCAGCAGCAGGTACTAAGCACTCAAATGACTGCGACACACAACATTTAATGACTTCAGCATCAGATGCTAAATGGCTTCAGCGCCAGACATTAAATGATCAAATGTCTGAGGCAATGTTTCAGACGAAATGAAAACGGGAAACACTCAATGGCCCACTTATCTCTGCAGTCAATGAAATCGTCAAAACGAAAGTAGCCTACAGTTCTCGATACTTCTATGTAGATCCTCAAGGATTAGAATTTAAGGTATGGTAAGGTAAGGTAAGATAAGATAATAAGGTTAGGTATGGATAGGTGGATGAACGATAGATAGCTGGATAGACGGACAGCGCAGATAGACAGAGAGACAAATAGACAAACAGATAGATCGAAAGATATGGCATGATATGGTTAGGTAAAGTGAGGAAAGTAAAGTAAGATAAGATAAGGTAGGGTAACTAGCGTTTTACCTATGTATCTCTAAGGAGACGTTAACATTTCATATAGGCTAGCACTATTCGGCCGAGTCCGCAAACAGTAGAAAAAACAGCTCGTAACATCTGGGCTCAGAAGTAGCGCGCTATATAAATTGCCAATTTCTGGATGGTTTATTGTGGCGCTGCGACCTCGGATGTCATCTAACAGCAGGTCCAGCATCTCTGCGCATGATGTCAGCATCAGCAACTGGCGGCCAACATAAGTAACAGTGTATCTCCACACATGTCAGCCTCTCCAACTGGACATCACTACACTGTCAGCAGCAGCAACTTTAGCAGCAGCTGAAGCTGTCTCAAAGGGATGTCCTAATCCACTTAGATACTTTGCCGTGGATGCCAGCTAATGGAATGAAGTAGACGATTTATATAGCGCGCGTTTGAAGCGAGGCTCGGGAGGCTATGCCGATGGCTGTTGCGCTGAGAATGGCAAATATGCTGGCTGGAAAAAACTGGGTTAAAACAGGCGGATGTATGGACAGAGGAGAAACTGATGAATGAGTAATTTGATAGATAGGCAGAAAGACGGGTGGAAAAATTGGATACACGGAGAAAGAGATGGATAGGCAGATTTTAGATGGACAGATGAAAGTTTTGAGACATCGATAGCTGGATGGATGGATGGATGGATGGATGGATGGATGGATGGATGGATGGATGGATGGATGGATGGATGGATGGATGGATGGATGGATGGATGGATGGATGGATGGATGGATGGATGGATGGATGGATGGATGGATGGATGGATGGATGGATGGATGGATGGATGGATGGATGGATGGATGGATGGATGGATGGATGGATGGATGGATGGATGGATGGATGGATGGAACCAGGTTTGCATGAACAATTTGTCCAGGGCTATTACAGTGTTCCACTCACAATCGTTGGATTGCTAACAACAGTGCTACAGAACATATGTGCATAGCGCTTTTTAGAAGTGATTAAAATGCGTTTTTATAAAAGTCAACATATAGGCCTAGATGCATGGGCGGCGATCATGGGGGTCAAGGGGACGTCCCCTCCCACCTTTATGAGTGGGGGACACGCCATACATTTCTCTCCCCCCCCCCAAATTTTGAAGAAACACGAACAAAGGCCAAGAAATGTTAATGCGCGTGAGGGTTTTCACTGCATTTTTTGACGAGATGAGGTAAAAACTCTATTTTTGAGCAGAAGTGTCCCTCCGAAAATTCTCAGAAAGCAAGAAGAAAAGCGTAAAAAAAGTAATGAAATTTGTTAGGGATGAATTTTTTAAAAAGGTAATA
>OY744605.1:73889099-73944099 GCA_963556255.1 Allolobophora icterica
CAACGACGACAGCGACTATCATGATAATGATGATGATGATGATGATGATGATTATGACGATGATGATGATGATGATGATGATGATGATGATCATGATGATGATGATGATGATGATGATGATGATGATGATGATGATGATGATGATGATGATGATGATGATGATGACGATGGCGACAATGGCGACGATGACGCTGATGATGATGACGATGATGGTGATGATGACGATGATGGTGATGACAATTATGATGATGATTACGATAACGATGACTATGATGACGGTAACGACAACGACTCATATATGACAATCGCACCTGTTGCTATGCCATGAGATGGCGCCTTTGTCTTCAGCGAGTATCTTCTGTTGGCTTCAGTTGTCCTTTCCGGAACCCGATGCCATCGTCTCAGAAGACCATGCAGTCATACAATACACATTCTTCGAATTTCAAGAAATTCCTCGTCGCCTTTTTCGAAGGGATCGACCATTATTCAGAAATGATGCAGTTCTCGAATGAGGCGAACTCTCCAGAATGTATTGACTCCAGAAAGCGCAGGCACTGATGTAGTGTAGAGCAGTGTGACAACGTTTAAAGGAGTTTAGTTTAACGTGGGGTGGAAAGGGGGCAAGCAAGCGACTCAAAAAGCCTCTGCTGCTCAAATGTCCACCACGTCGCCTTCACGTGGCCCCCCTGTTGGAAACGAAGTACGTGGTGGACGACCGAGTACACGCCGGTATAAGCGTGTGCCCCATGGGTGAAGAAACCGAAGGACGGACGATCAACGGTACCGACGCAGAGAGATGGTGTCTCCCGATAAAAACACCGGGAGGAAGGCAACGGGAAACCACCTCCCTATCTCATCCCGAGTAAAATGAAATATGACGACAATAAGAAATTCAGATAACAACGTTAACGATTCAAACCAGACATTGGGGAGAGTCGCGTTCGGCAGGGGAAGACAAGGCTTCCTCGGTCGTCAACAAGCGAAAACCTTCAAAATAGGGACGGAGACGGAAAAGGAAAGGCTAAAAATAGGGACCTGGAACATAAGAACAATGGCAAGACCAGGAAAGCTCGCGAACGTCATAGGAGAAATGAGAAGAGCGCAGCTTGACATACTAGGTTTGGCAGAGGTAAGATGGAAGGAGGGAGGAGATTTCGTGAGCGATGGCTATAGGGTTGTCCACACTGGAGGAGACAAGGGACAAAACGGGGTAGCAATTCTTCTGTCAGAAAAAACAGCCAAATGTGTGACGAAAATAGAAAGAGTCGAAGATAGGATGATAATAGTATCAATACATGCACACCCAGTAGACATAACAATAGTACAGGTGTATATGCCTACGTCGGCGCATAAGGAAGAGGAGGTGGATGACATGTATGAGAAAATAGAGAGAGGATTAGAAGACATCAAAGGTACGGATTATGTGATAGTAATGGGAGACTGGAATGCAGTAGTGGGAGAGGGCGAACAGGAAGGTATAATAGGGAAATTCGGATTGGGGAAGAGAAATGAGAGAGGAGAGAAATTAATGGAATTCTGCAAAAGGCAAAGACTGGTAATAACGAACACATGGTTCCAACAGGAAAAAAGACGAAGGTACACGTGGAAATCACCAGGAGACAGGGAAAGATACCAGCTGGATTACATAATGGTAAGGCAGAGGTACAGAAATAGTGTGAAGAATGCGAGAGCCCTTCCCGGGGCAGATGCAGATACAGACCATAACATGGTAGCTATGACAGTGAGCCTACAACTTAAGTTCATCAAAAAGAAAAGAGTGAAGAAAATGAAGTGGAACAAAGAAATGATAAAAACAAAGATGGGAGAAGTATCGAAGAACCTAGAGGAAAAAGTAGAAAATCTAAAAGAGGGAACAAAAACAGAAGAGAGGTGGACGAACCTAAAAGAGGCATTGATGAAAGAGGCGACTGAAACGATAGGATTCCAAAAGGGAAACGAACCACGTAAACCATGGATAACAACAGAGATGATAAAAGACATGGAGGAGAGAAGAAAATGGAAACATCAAAGTACAGAGGAGGCTAAACAGGAATATAGAAGACTTAACAACCAGCTGAGAAGAACAACGGATAAAGCAAGAGAAATGTGGTGGGAGGAGCAGTGCAGAGAACTGGAACTCCTGCAGGAACAGGGGCGAAGCGATTTGGTGTACGGTAAAATAAAATCACTAAGCAAGAAGCAAAATACAGGAAGAGGAGGTGCAATCAAGAGCAAGGACGGCAGACTACTGGAGGACGCAGATGATATAAGGGAAAGATGGAAGGAATATGTGGAGGAATTATATACAGGAAGTGGAAGCATCGAGGAAGAAATGAGGAAACAAGAACGGAAGCAGGAAGAAACACAGGTGGAGGACGGCATGGGTCCGGAGGTGATGAGAGAGGAGGTCTTGGCTGCAATTAAGGACATGAAGAATGGGAAGTCGGAAGGAATTGACAACATCCCAATAGAAATACTCAGAAATCTTGGAGAGAAGGCAATGAGCGAGGTGGTGCAACTATGCCGGGACATCTACAACACGGGAGAATGGCCAAAGGACTTCCTGCAGACAATAATTATACCAATACAGAAGAAGCAGAATGCAACAAATTGCGAAGACCATCGCACGATAAGCCTTCTGACACATGCATCAAAAATCCTGCTAAGAATTATAACAAAGAGACTGCAGACAAAGGCGGAAGCAGAAAATTGCTTGGGAGAGGACCAATATGGGTTTAGAAAGGGAAAGGGGACAAGAGATGCGATAGCAGCATTGAGGATAATAGCAGAAAGAAGCATCCAACATGACCAAGACATATATATCTGCTTCGTCGACTATGAAAAAGCTTTCGACAGAGTAGACTGGAGAAAGCTAATGGGAATACTGAGAAGAAAAGGGGTGGATTGGAGAGAAAGAAGATTGATAGGTAATCTATACATGGGACAAAGAGTGAAAATAAGAGTTGATGGAGAGTACTCAGAACCAGGAAAAATAGGAAGAGGGGTAAGACAAGGATGCCCACTGTCACCAATCCTATTCAACATCTATATAGAAGAGATCATAAGAGAAACGCTAGACGATATGGAGGAGGGGATAAAGGTAGGAGGAAGAAGGGTGAAGGCATTGAGATTTGCAGATGACCAGGCGATGCTGGCAACTAGCCAGGAGGGCTTACAAAGGATGATGGATCGTCTAAATACGGTATCACTGGAATATGAAATGAAAATAAACGTAAAGAAGACAAAGGTAATGAAGATAAACAAGAGAAGCGGTATAATACCACAAACAATAAAGATCACACTAAACGGACAAGAAATAGAACAGGTGGAGAAGTTTTGCTATCTAGGAAGTGTGATCACAGAAGATGCAAGATGCCACGAGGAAATAAAAAGAAGAATATCCATGGGAAAAGATGCATTTTACAAAAGAGGAGAGCTGATGAGAGGAACCTTAAGCAAGAATCTAAAGAAGAGAATGGTGAAGACACTGGTGTGGAGTGTGGTGCTGTACGGCTCCGAGACATGGACAATGAGGAAGGACGACATAAAAAGATTGGAGGCCTTCGAGATGTGGGTGTGGCGCAGAATGGAGAGAGTTAGCTGGGTGGAACGGAGGACGAACGAGGAAATCCTGCAAATGGTAGAAGAACAAAGATCACTCATAAGTACTATACGCGGACGACAAAGGAAATGGATCGGGCACATCCTAAGGAGTGAGACACTGCTAAGAGACATCATGGAGGGAAGGATGGAGGGGAGAAAGACGCGAGGAAGACCGAGGGCAATGCTGCTAGACTGGATGATGACAAAAGAAGAAGGATACAGTGGACTGAAGAGAAGAGCACAAGACAGAGAACGATGGCGTCATTGGTCATACGAACCTGCCAATGGGCAGAGAACATAAAGAAGAAGTTTAACGTAATGTATCGTATCTTATCGTATTTGGAGATTTGTAGAGCGACGCGCACAGCTGAAGGCCACTCAGCAGCGCTCCCAGTGTAGTGTGAATTAATATTATAATTTTTATTATTGTTACTATTAATATTATTTTTTTATTATTAATTCGTTGTTAATTAATTAATTATTATTATTACTTCTTTCATTTTATTAAGCGCCATTGTATCTAGACCTAGCATCAATCGATGGCGTGAGCAACTGAGTGAAGGATCCCCCTACTCAGTTATCGTTTAAGAAGGAGTCTCGTACCGGTGCTCTCCGTGTTAAAACGAGTGCGCTGTAGTCAGTCGGCTACCGTATCCCATAGTAATTAAGTGCAATGCAACTTACTGTGATGCAATGTAATTATATATTTATATAGCGCCGTCTAGGGTGCCTCCGACAGCGTGATCGATGACATACTATACAGTTCGTTAAGAGAAGACAAGTTCATCAATAAACAAGCAATGCTCAAACATCTGGAGCAACATCCCATAGTGCTCTGTGCAACAGATGCTCAATAATTGATCTATAGCACAGTCTACGCGGCGGCAAAAAGGCCAGACTGCTCTGATCTGTTTCGTGTAATTACCATAGTCCATGGAGTAAGTCGCTAAGGAACTACCGACTGACTTGATGAGTTAGCGACTGACTTAGCGACTTAGTCGACTGGTCGTATAGACGTTGAAGCTGGCGTACTTTCAACGCTACGTTTGCCTAAAGAACAGACGCCATTTACGTTGACAACGATTGAGTGCAAAGTTACAGACACAACTCGGGAGGTAATAAGTAAAGAACTGATGATCTGACATCGACTGATTGTTAGGTTGTTAGTCTGTTGCACTGTGGCTCGTACCCTATAAGCATTAAGCAAGTAAGCAGAAGATCGATATTTAGACAGAGAGACAGATAGACAGATAGATAGATCGATGGATGGATGGATGGATGGATGGATGGATGGGTGGGTGGGTGGGTGGGTGGATGGATGGATGGATGGATGGATGGATGGATGGATGGATGGATGGATGGATGGATGGATGGATGGATGGATGGATGGATGGATGGATGGATGGATGGATGGATGGATGGATGGATGGATGGATGGATGGATAGATAGATAGATAGATAGATAGACAGACAGACAGACAGACAGACAGACAGACAGACAGACAGACAGACAGATAGACAGATCGCAGAAAGAGATAGCAGTCCAATCTGTATACTTATCCAGACAGATAATTCTTCAAACTGCAACTCAAACGTCAGAAAGGTATAAGCCTATTCCTGCACAAAGCAGCGACTATAATTGTGCAAAATTAATGTCGTTTATAGTGGCCGATAAAATGTAATCCCAACAAAAACTAAAAGGCGTGTGGGTAATTAATGTCCCGGTGAAAGCGCTAACTGGAATCCGATACCTTCCATACTCTTTTAGGAGGAGATAGCTCTCATGAAATTTAAAGTCAATTAGGTCAGAAGTTTAGCATAATTTTCCATACTTAATCGAATTTACAACACACTGATGCACAGATGTTCCATGAATGGGTCGATGTACGATCCGGTCTTCGTAGTGGCAGGCAGGCGATAGTGTTATTTATGTCTTTGACGCCAGAAAAGTTGTGTTCGATTATTCTAGCCACAGTAATGTCTGCTCACAGCACTGCTTACTCTAAAGAGTACAGAGAAACTCATCTGGCGGTATAAGCAGGCAGCACGGAGGCCCCTTTGATAGCGTATAGTTTGTGTTTGCGAGTGTACTTAAGTAGCGTCTGACTCTGATCTTCGCATGTCTGCTCGAATTTCCCTCTTCATGTCGACCGAACTCAGTCTGCAATTTGACATGCACAAAGATTTTGCTTAGCAGCAACCATTGACTGATGCTTTGGGCAATATTAGAGTGAAGATCTATAGAAGTTATTATCATTATTGTTATTGTTATTGTTATTGTTATTATTATTATTATTATAATTATTATTATTATTATTATTATTATTATTATTATTATTATTATTATTATTATTATTATTATTATTATTATTATTATTATTATAATTAATAATATTATTATTATTGTTGTTGTTGTTGCTGCTGCTGCTGTTATTGTTGTTGTTATTATTTTTATCATCATCATCATCATCATCATCATCACCATCATCACCACCATCATCATAATCATTAAAATAATCGTCGTCAACCAAAATCGTCATCATCATCAAACCGCTATCATCAATATTTGAATCATTATCGGCACCATCAAGATCATCTTCATGATCAAAATCATTAGCGTCAATACTACTACTACTACTACTACTACTACTACTACTACTACTACTACTACTACTACTTCTACTACTACTACTACTACTACTACTACTACTACTACTACTACTACTACTACTACTACTACTACTACTACTACTACTACTACTACTACTACTACTACTACTAATACTACTACTACTACTTCTACTACTACTTCTACTACTACTACTACTACTACTACTATATACCACTACTACTACTACTATTACTGCCATCACCATCACTATTACTACTACTACTGCTACTGCTGCTGCTGCTGCTACTATTACTCCTACTACTACTACTACTACTACTACTACTACTACTACTACTACTACTACTACTACTACTACTACTACTACTACTACCACTACTACTACCACTACTACTACCACTACTACTACCACTACTACCGCTACGTTTAAATTAAAAAATGGCATCTGTTCCGGATGCAGAAGTAGAGCTGATGGCAATCGGGGGAGATGCTCACGGTTCAGTTGACTCTGTTTCATGACTCAAGTGCAAGTCTCATCGACGATGACACGCAAGGCTGCCTCCGCCGTTGCCATGGATACGCGTATCTTTCATTTCAACTGTCGACATGCTGTTGCATCGCTTGCATAACAGCTCTATTTCATGTTAATAATTGTTGCACTGCTTATGTTACAACAATGATTTACGCAAATGCAAACAGTTGTTGCGTGACTTGTATAACAGCTCTGGTTTACGTAAAGAGTTGTTGCATCACTTGTAGAACAGCTAAGGTCATTGTCAGACGCTCTGGGCATCGGACCGGAGACAAAGTCAGCTGCTGCAGCATCCACCATCCAAGCTATGGCGTCGACTGATGCTCGTTGGAATGCATTCTCTGCCTCAACAGCTGTCTCATCCTCATTGTTTTCCTCCACCTCCTCCAATTCCTCCTTTTCTTCCACTCCTTCTTCTACTTCTGTTTTCTTCCTATACCTATATAATCTGCACATTTCTCCTTCCTCCTCGTCGTATTCCTCTTCTAACTCCTCCTCCTAATCTTCCTCCTCTTATTTCTACTTTTTATTTTTATTGTAGTCTCCTTCATATTCCTATTCCTATCTCTCTCTCTTCCTCCTCCCAATCATCCCTTTCCATACCTCCCAGTCCCTCCGTCTATTCGTATACCAACTCCTCTCCTTTCTTCTCTTACTCTCCTGATATTTACATCACCTTCTATCCCTCCTCCTTCTATCATTCTCCTGCTGTTCTGACTCCACTTCTATTATTGCCCCTCATCTTTATATTTTCCCCTATTTTGCATTCATCCTCCTCCTCCCCTCCTCCTCCTCTTCCTCCTTTTGCTCTTCCTCCTCCTCTCAGTGCAAGCACCTGCTGAGTGCGCGCCACTGGAGCCAATAACGACTATGCAACAGCCGGTGATTATCCGCTGAACTGGACCCTAGCCACGTGCAATGTGATGTGTTATAATATGATACGGTTTAATGCGACGTGGTGTGATGCAATGGGGTTTAATGAGATCTATTGTGCAGCTCTATTTAACATGTTGTCACATAGTGTGATCTGTGTCACATGTAGGTGATTCGATGTTTCGATGTAATGTAGCGTGCCGGTAATGTGCAATTCCTCGCATCAGCGTGATGAAAGGTGGTTTAATAATGGCCACTGGGTTACAACGAATTACTGGATGACCTGACAAGGTCCATATTTGCGATGACTCGATAAGCTATTACAGCTTCTTCTCCTCGGAAATCGTCTATTATTGTGTCTCAATTTCTAGCAATCCTTGTGACTTCTCGCTGCATTGCTAAAAGCCTCTGATCCTAGAAATAACAATAAAGCCTATCTTAGAATTTGAATATCGTTATTTTCTTCATTCTTATGATACTTGATGTTATCTACATGTAAATAGCTAGTTGATTGAAATATTATCTGTCTGCATTCGAGTCAATAAATTGATTTGACTTGATTTGATTTGATTTGATTTGTTAGCTGATCAGACAATTAAAATATTTCTCCAATGGATTGCCATTTGTGATTGCGATTTTACCGGAAACGACCATCGACTGACGTAGATTCGATTACAATTTGATGCGACTACTTTTGCACTAATCGACTATGCATAATTCCCACTGCAATTTACTGCAATAAGGAACGTGCAAGATGCAGGCCACCTGAGAGTCAGGTTAAAAAATTTCCATTCCACTCATGAACGAGTAGGTCTCTGTGAAGTCATTTCGAGTGTGTATCCTAACGATGCAATAGTGTGCAGTTACTTTCATCTAAGTGAGAGCGTAATGCACAAGATTTTTAAGTCCAGATAAAAAGATGATCGGGCCATCCGTTGCTCGTCTTTGCTGGCTATAGTACCCGAAGGTGAAAAAAAGAAGCATTGCCAAAGCTGATAGTACGCCTCAACATGAAAAGGTCCGTGACTGATGACGTCTTATATGACCTGCTTAATGTGACCTTTCTAACGATGATACGCGATTGACTAGAGGTCCGCACGTTGGATGGTCAATCGAGAGGTCGGGAGTTCAAATTCCCGCAACGGCAGAAATTTGTTGCGAGATTTCTACTCCACTTGTGCCCCATGCAGCCAACTTAGCTCTGATGAGTACACTGACCGTACACTGTTGGTGGGAAGATCAGCCGGTGAGGGAGAGGACTGGTCATCTGCCTTCAGTTGCCGAGGCTAAGAAAATGAAGTCACCAACACTTCATACACATGGCTACCTCTCGGGGTTATTTTAAGGGATTGCTCTTCCTCTTAAGGTGACCTAAACGGATGCGATGTAATGCAATTGTTATCAAATTGCATTCCCAACGAACATGGTGCCAATGAATGATTGGGTAGTTTTCCTACATTCTCTTTCCCTCTTTCCTTTACCGTCTGACTCCATCCGTTTCTTTGTCCTCCTTCTCCTCCTCCTTCTCATGTTCCTTTATGTTTTCGTTCTCCTCCCCTTTCCTCATCTTTTCCAGCCATTTTCGTTCTGCTCCTCTTCGTCTTTCTTTTCCTGTTTTGCTCTTCCACCTTTTCCTCTTATTCTTCGTCTCTACTTCCTGTTCTTAGTATTTCATTCCATCCAAGTTTTGTTCCGCACCTTCCTCTTATTTTGTCTTTTCTACTTCCTATTCTTGCTAATCCTTTCCATACAAATTTTCTTTCTTCCCTACTGTCCTCTTCCCTTTCCTCTTCTTCCTCTTTCTTTCGTTCTGAACATTATTCTTTCTGTTCTTACAATAATTGTTACTTTATTCCTCCTATTTTCCTTATCCTCTTCATCCTTCTCTCCCTTACTCCCTCCTGTTCCTCATTCTCTCCCTCTCCCTCTTCCTCTCCCTCTCTCTCTCCTTCTCCCTCTCCCTGTTTCTCTCCCTCTCCCTCTCTCTACATCTCCGTCTCCCTCTCCGTCTCACCTCCTTCTCCCCTACCCTCTCCTTCTCCCTCTCCCACTCCTTCTCCCTGTCCCTGACCCTTTACCTCTCACTCTCTCTCTTCCCCTTCCTCTCCCTCCCTTACTCCTTCTCATTCTCCCTTTCCCTCTCTTCCTCTCTCTCACTATATCTCTCTCCCTCTCCCTCTGCCTCTCTCTGTCCCTCTGCCTCTGCCTCTCCCCTCGCTCTCCCTCTCCCTCTTTTTCTTCCTACACCTCTTCCTATGGTTCTCCTCATGGGCTATTGATTGGAAGCCGTGCAAAATCGCACTCCTAAACAACCAGCCCATAAACAACCCTGGCGCACACATTCACCACAGTCTGTCCCTACCAACTCGTCCGTCGCGCGTCGCTGTTAGGACCGTCGATAAGTAGCAAGGCTTAGCAGACGACCGTCCGCTGAATAACGATTTTCCCTTGTAATTAAATTTGCCTGTTCGGCCGCGCTTTATCAGCGAATTCCATTTTCGATTGAGCGCCCGTTGCAGATCTATCGGCCGGCTGATCTAAATTAGAATCCACGCGTAGACCGGATCTCACAATTGATGCGATCCAGTGACTCCGCTATGGATCTACGCCGCGATGGGACGTCTATGGGTCGCCAATCCCTCAGAAATATAGTCGAGTCTATTTCTCGAAAGCTACGACTGGGCATTGGTTGTTGTGATGTAATGTGATCGTATTGTTTTGAGATTTATCATGAAGTCTCATGATCTCCTGCAGTTTAGTGTAATGATAATGTGTGAAAGTGACCACATTGCAATCTACATAGCAATGGATTTAATAATTATACTAGTATTGTTTATTTATTTAAAAAAATTAAGTAAAACAATGACTATACCCATAAACATATAACAAGACCCTATAACGCAATTCGTTAACTCATTTTCTTAATTAATTCGTGTTCATTTCATGTGTCAGCTTCCTATGAGCGAGATTGGCAGCAGTGTCTTGCTTAGTATTCAAGCGACAGTTATTCTACCTTGCAAGCAAAGCTTAACAGAAGTTATCATGATTGTGTCATCAAAGGTTCAGCAGAGTTCACTTAAGGTCATCAGGGCTCTTAAAAGGTCAACAGAAGTGAGCGAATGTCTGTGGAGCTCTGAAGAGGTCACTACAGGTCGCCGCGATTGTGTGAAGGTCAGTTTAAGTCAAAAAAGATCTCCGGTATTCTGCGAAAATTCTTAGAGGTTAATGAAGGTCATTTGAGTTTCTGAACGTGACTACAGATGAAGGGGTCAGCGGCATTCTGCGAAGCTCACTAAATATAAACTAAGATCACCGAAAGCTCCGCAAAGGTCAGCGAAGGTCACCAGAGGTCAGAGAAGGTCGATCGGCGCGAGTTCTGCGATCGGTCTTCCTATGAGCGAGGTCGGTGAGTGGCACCGGATGTTCTCAATTTCAAAGACGTCCATTTCCGCCTTTCTCAACCACTTGACTAGCCACCAGAGGGTGTGGTCGCAATGCCATGGGTTTCCAGTCAGCTTCAGGGCACGCAAGTTCGGAAAGCTGGCGCCAAACGTAATAGGTAGACGGGGCAAGTTGTCATCCATGAGGTTCAGGTCCTTGAGCCTCCAGAAGGGGAAAGGCATTCGAACGGACCCTCGGACAAGGTCCCTGGCCAGACGAGGACTGCTGCTCAGGTCGAGGTACAGCAGGTTGGGCGTATCCTAAAACAAAACCATTGCAATGTCGTTATAAGAACATATATTTATGAAAATATAAACAAGTTGCGTCTGTGACGTCCTGTATTTATCAAATAAACGAATATTGAATTGAATTGAATTTTCTATGCTTGATTGAAAGTCCCCTAGTGTTCAGTACATATTGCGCGTTGCCATGGTGATACGGGCACGCCACAGTCAATGTTAGGTCTTTTCATTGTCACATGTCACAGATTTCTGTTGTCTTTAGGTTTACGGGCGATGCACCCAATCATCATATTTATCGGGGATTGAGACTGACTCGGGTGAGGCTGTCTCTTATCTTGGCTGCTTACGGGGTTCTTGTCAACCTCGAGATACTTCCGTTAACACTTTTGCCACTGATATAACAGCCACATCAGGTATTGCCTTTCTCAGTTGCTGAGCCCCTCAATACGATTAAGTGCGAATGGGTCTTTAAAGAGGTAATATTATAAATCTAATGTGATGCAGAAAAATGGATTTAATGCATTTGTATAGTAATGGAGGTTTATTTGGGGCTAATTCAGGAATCTTCTCATCAGTTCTCCCAACCCTGCCCTGAAGCATCAACGCTGTGTTTAGGGTTCGGGTCAATCTGCACAGTATTAACATCGACGCCACAGGAATAATCGTTTACATCATTTTAAGATAGGCGGGGTGTTCAAAAGGTTTCAAGTAAATTGGGAGCGGTGAGTTACAGGGCGATAGACGTATAATGGGATCGATCAAACCTGAACCCGGGACAACTACGTTCATTGGGGCCATTTATAAAAGTAGTTCGTCGTGTGCCATTCTTTTAAATGGGCGCCCAGCCAGGGGATAGTGTGGGCTCAACGAATGTGGATATCAGAGGTTGTATGTTAGTCGATGGAAAATTGCTCTTACGGCGAAGATGGAGTAGTCGAACTGTTCTCTGGTCGTACGGCCATTCACTGAGGACATCTGTAGGATGTGCAACCGACGCAGACCATGGAGACATCTTCTCTCTATCCTCTTGATCGGATTCTGCGACAGGTCGAGTCGCTGCAATTGCACATTGGACGCAAACGTACCCGTCCGTAACGACCGGATGTCGTTCTGGCTCAAGTCAAGCGAGACGAGCTGCGAGAGACCCCCAAGATCCTGAGCAGTTATTTTCGTCAGGCGGTTGCCCTTCAGGTGAAGGTACTGCAGGTGAGTTAATGAGGGATTCGAGAGACGCGAGATGTTGTTGTGATCAGCATAGAGGCGGAGAAGGGTCCCCGGTAAATCCCATGGGATGCGTTTCAGCTGGTTTTGCCGAAGGTCCAGATCGTAGAGGAACCGCAGGTGGGACAAGGCAGCGTCGTCAAGGAAGCGCAACGAGTTTTCCCTCAGTATCAGCAGCCCGATGCTCTCGGTGGAGTTGAAGTCGGTGGCATCGATTTGATGGATGTGATTAAGGTTCAGTCGAAGGTCATCGGTAACGCGGGGAAGACCGGATGGTACCCGGTTCAGGCGACATTCGCTCAGGTCAAGCAGCAGCATTGGACCGTGGAGGGTGCGATCGAACGGAAACTCGACACGGTCGAGTGGATTGCTCCGCAAGATCAGGTGCTTGAGCAGTACAAGTGGGGCGAAGGTGTTTCGATGGATCGTCCGTAGCTTATTGAAACTGAGGTCAAGAGAGGTCATCTCTCTGTTACCTTGAAAAGCATCATCGTCAAGACTTGAGATCTGATTGGCTGCGACGTCGAGAGTGCGAAGCTCGTTGAGGTTCAAGAAGATTCCATCGATGCTCTTCAGTCGATTCTTCGCAAGGGAAAGAAATGTCAGCTGCGACTGCTTTCCGAACGTAGATGGGTGAAGTCTAGTCAGTCGGTTCTCGGACAGATCCAGCTTGTTGAGGATGCGCAGGTCCTCGAAGGCTTCTGGATCGACCTGATCGATCGCATTTTGGTTGAGAATCAGATGACGTAGCTGAGACAGGTTTCGAAACGACTCTTGGTCAAGACGAGTGAAGCGGTTTTTGAAGTAGCGCTCGTTCCTCAGCTCGTTTGACAGGTACTCGAGACTAAAAGAAAACGATCTGAAACAGCTGACTGTATCCGGGAGGAAGCAGCGACACGGTGATTGGCGCAAATGACACGCTTGACTGACTTTCATTGCAGTGAACAGGTGAACACTGCAAGACAGGAAGAGGGCAGATAGTAAAACGAGACAGGTCGACGCGCATGTCATCTTTGTAGTACGCCTCGTACAGCAAGGACCCTGCAAGTAGAATTTACAAGACTGCAGAAAATAAGAAACGATGACATAAGACAATCATTAGGCATTAAAACAACTCTGCTAGACCAAGTCGTTCAACGAAGACTCCGATGGTTTGGACATGAAAAGAGAGAATGCCAGTTGACCTAATCCCACGCAGTGCACTACATGGAAGATTCGAAGGGAAAAGACACAAAGGCAGACCAAGACTACGCTGGATAGATAATATAACTGAGAACAAAACATCACTTGGATTAACGTTAAGAGGGGCATTAGACTTGACAAATGAGCGAGGACAATGGAGATAATTTATTCGTACACATCGCCGCCAAATGGCTGGCGTCAGGAACTGATGATGATGATGATGATGAAGTAGAATTTACACATTTAAGTAAGTGAAGTTTTCCATTACTCATAGTGGGACGTAAGGCAATCAGTGGCGTAACCAGCGTGAAAATGGAACCCGGGCAGCTGCCAAACTCAACATTAGGCCTAATCATAAATATGATCATTAAAGTAGGATTTGGTAGAGGCCATTTTAATTAATTCTAAAGTGGCAAGTTAGCAACTATTATAATGTTATTATAATTGTAATAATTCAAAATTTTGCTACCAGATAAAAAAAACTGTTTACATTTTACATTAGAAACTTCATACGCGAATTGTAATCAATCTGTAGCCAGTTAAGATTCAAAGGTGTAGGGCTGTAGGCCACAAAGACAACTTAACGACAACATCAAGCGACTGGCAAAAAAACTTAGAAAATGCCATATTTACAGAGTTAGCACTAGCAGCTGTAGCCTGTAACTAAGTATCCAATTATATAAATGACACTGCATCAATATCTTTTGTATCATCTACTACAACTGAAAACATACCCGCTTCTTTGAAAATTGACGGCCTTCGATATTACATCGGAAATGCAAGTGGCAATACAAAGGGCGATATCGTTCTGGATTGTTGGCGAAAGATAGGTAGCATTGTCAGGCAGTGAACGCAACAGAATATTCCTACGCTGTTCAAAAGTGCCACAACAAGGGTTACAAGGCCTGTGTAGCTTTCAGCCTCTCTGCAGTCTGAACTATAGCCTGTATAATGACAGATGATACATATACGCAGGGCCACAGACGTGTCTAAGAGTGGTTCGTGAATATTTCAGTCTTCACGTGTAGCATCTGTCTAGGTCACCCTGATGTGTGTGTGGGGGGTATTTGACCCTGGATGATCCATAGCAGAAGCGACACCCAGTATCTTCACGTGAAGATACGTTCATTCGCATGCACACTAATATGCAACCAGATTCTCTTTACAGGCGTAGGCCTACAACCAATACATACACTTTAACTCAGCTCCATGCTAAGAAATGCGTGAAATACTATCTGTCTTTAGCGCCTTGTTCGTCTGTCTGTCTGTCTGTCTGTCAGACAGACAGACAGACAGACAGACGAAGAAGTCTGTCTGTCTGTCTGTCTCTCTCTCTCTCTGACCAGCTTTTCATGCTTCAAGTAGCCTTGGTGGGGAGGGACGGGATGGGGGCGACAGGACGGCAAAGGCAGGTCGACGCGATGGGCTGATGGCACATCATATTCTGTATCGTTTGTCTGAAGCAATGTCAAACTCAAAATTAACATTTCTCAATTTCGTGGGTGCGTTGTGCCTTCCAGTTTTCTTGAATGATACTAAAATATATATAATTTCTCTGGCTTGCACAACCCGGGCAGAATTAATTGCAACCCGGGCACTGCCCATAATTGCCCGGGCGTGGTTACGACACTGAAGGCAATTACTCATTTTCCTTTTCTTACGTGATTGAACCCTCATGGGACGAATCCCAAGGTCCGGGACTTGAGGCTTGTGCATCGATGAGCATTTCCCAGTTCAAAAAATGCCACTGTTTGGTGATAGAGCTAACAACATTGTCCAATATCGTTAAATACATTCGTTCCAGGACCGCTGCCATCCGCCGCCGCCGCTAAGCCCTCAAGTCGAAACCAGTCGCTAAGCTACCGACTAATAGCGACTTCGTTCACCTAATACTTTGCTTAATGTTTTTATTGCGATCCCTGAGTTTAGATTTGACGAAGACATCAGCCAGAGAACAGGAGCAACACGTGCTTATAAGGTACGAGTCACAGTGCAACAGACTAACAGTTTAACAATCAATCGATGTCAGATCACTAGTTCTTTACTTACTACTTTACTTTACTACCTGCTTGCTTGGTGTCTGCCACGTTGCATGACGTCACGCAATCGTTTTCGTGTATTGACTTTTTTAACTGTTCAACTTAGGCTAGGCAGATTATTAAATGGATTAATTAAGTATTTCCCAAAATGGGTGCCGTAAACTTACTGTAGGGCTGGCATGCCATGCACGTCTGGATGGCAGAATGAGTAAAAATGTGACAAACTGCTGATTATCATTCCTGGCACAGGCCTAGAACTATTTTTAAACCAGGTAGTGCCGAAATAGTCCCAACACTGCGGTTGAATACAAGGACTGTTGCTCGTCATTGAAATAAAGAACTAACTGGAGGGAAATAACTGAAATTAAGGCCAGGTGCCGTTGACTGAATGACTTTTGCCTTTCTCTGAGAAAGGTTTTGAATGGATTACAGGCTGAACAAATAGGCTACTGCAGTGCAGCCCTGGACTTAATCGTATGATTTAATACTTTTATAAACACTCGTTTGCGTCTGTCGCCTTCCTTCATAAATTCACAGTAACATTTCGTAATCGTAATCACTAAATTTCTACAGCTCCCCAAGAAGTGAAGTCGCGGGAATCAGCTTACTCACAGTCAGTGGGTCTACACAGACAGTAAGATTAATTACATTATTAGCTAACTGCTCTACATAGCGGATAATTACCTAATAATAATAATAATAATAATAATAATAATAATAATAATAATAATAATAATAATAATAATAATAATAATAATAATAATAATAATAATAATAATAATAATAATAATAATAATAATAATAATAATCGTGTTTATTGACAATCTCACTGACACTCCGCAGTAAGTTACATTGAAACATTGAAACTTGACGGTACAATTATGCAATATCTTAATTAACGCACGTCTTGGCAGCCTGCAAGGCGCCCGCTCATTTTACTGCTGCTCCATAGGGAGTGGAAGGCTGAGACGACGCAGAGGGGGTTACGGGTATCGAACCGCGAATTTTCAAGATCTAATTTTCTTCAGGCCAGAGTGTTACTATTCATCTATCCCCCTCCCCTAAGAAGTCGATAATAAATTGGTAAGTCAATCGACAAGTCTAAGCAACTTAGTCATTTGATAAGCATGTGATTTTAGTCGACTAAGCTGTTCAGTCTGTCGCTAACTCATTAAATCAGTCGGTTATTCCTTAGCGACTGACTAAAGCACATGTTCTATCATGGTTTATGCACGATGATGTTGCTGGAACGGGTCTCACTTGAGGTCAAGTTCTTCCCAGTATGCATCCGGCAATTTTGTGTTCCAGTTTCGAGTTAACTGGATATGCAAAACATTAGCGATAACCTAACCATACCTAACCTATGCTGGGGTCGCATTAATCTTATGGCATCCAACACTGCGCGACTGACACCAATCATAATACAAACCGTCTTGAAGATGTTTAAATTTGCTTCCCACCCGATGTTACAATTGGATCTAGCTGTAGTTAGGTTTCATGGTCATGCCACAGAATGTGATGCATGGAAAATGAAGCAAGGCATTGCACATGTAGACCTATCATGCAAGTGTATAAGAACGTATTATGATGGTCCACAGCACACAAAAAACGGTTGTCTAGTAGTTTGATTTTGTTAATGT
This sequence comes from Allolobophora icterica, assembly GCA_963556255.1. Lineage (NCBI taxonomy): Eukaryota > Metazoa > Annelida > Clitellata > Crassiclitellata > Lumbricidae > Allolobophora > Allolobophora icterica. The sequence goes on from OY744605.1 coordinate 73,906,502, forward strand.
CTACACCTCACTGATGGGATATATGGAGTTGTGCCTACAAGCTGCATCTGTCACGTGATCAGCACAGGTATCATGTGTCCAGTCTTCTGATGATTGCAATTAAGGTATCTGGCACGAAATCCATTTCCACGACGATCCATTCTCTGCAAATAGTATTAGCCGCACGAACATTTCACTTGCGGTGCAAATGGCGAAGTCAGTTGTTTGATCAGTAGGACTACACAGTCAGTCGGGTCGATTGAGTTTCCTGGCTCTTCTCGATGTTCTGTCGGCATTTCTGGAGTGCGTCTCCGATTTCACTTGCGTTTCGGACCGTCCACTTAAACGCTCCATAGGACTAAGTGGATTCAACAACCTGTATTGATTTAGAAGATCGAATATGCGAATAATCAGATTCTCACCACTGCCTTAGTCGGTTGCCATGACAGACCGCCGTCTTCAAAGGAAGCGATCACAGGGCAAATATGAACGGGTGTTTGCCGTCAGAAAGATGAACATCTAAGAATGTTCAATCAGGTATCATGTTAAAAGTAAATGAATGTGATAGAATTTTCTGTTGTTCATGGACCAATACGTAGACACAGGTTTAAAGGTTGGGACTAGTTCACTGGACCTTTCTCTAGGACCTTGGTATTTATCCACTACAGGCTCAAGAGCTTATGAATAGGAAGCGAGAGCCTCTATACGTTCCACTATTGTATTGTATTGTATCTAGAAATTTATAAAGAGCCTCTCGCAGAATAACTACACAGCACAGAAGCCCCGAGGAAACAGAAATGCCTTTAGGGAACGCGAGACCAATGAGGAAAGCCAGTCATTAGTTTGACCCTGAGCAGAGGAAGAAGGCCATTCCAGATCGTGGGACCCACTACAGCAAACGCCTGGTGCTGGGCCAAGGCAGTTTTAGCCCTGGGAACAAAAAGATCAAGCCGATTTACAGAGCGCAATTAACGAGAAGAAGATGCAGATAGCGGGATGTAAAAGTACTTAGCCTACTACTTACTACTTATTACTTTTAATACTTATATTCCTTCCCGCGCAGGCTTGCATATCGGGCACATATGAAAATCTATAAAATGTTAGTATTGAGACTTTTAATAATAAATCCGAATTTTTCTTTTTAACTATCCAAAAGCCTACCTGATTTTAGCTGGGACCGATAAATCCTACTTTCGTCTGTAACGTTCTAAAATCCTCTTATATCTGCACATCGCCTGCAAAGACCCAGCCGGATGTCCTACAAAGAAAGCGAGGCGAGACGTCCACAGTCCTTGGCCCAATGGAGCTGGATCAAAGGGAATGCCGAGACTAATAGAGAGCAGTAATCGAGAGACTTGGGAGGAGTCGACTGAAAACTTCCATCCGCCAAATCATCATAACAAAAACCAAGTACCATATTGTAAATAATTTCTTTTATGTCGACAATTGAAACGTTCACATCACGGGGCGGCCTATCCATAATCTGGACCGCCTCGTGATTTTCCTAAATCTCCCAAGCCTAAACAAGTACCATCTGGACGGCTAGTTTATAGGTCTGGTGTTAACTACCGTGTCTTCGAGTACATAAATCTGGATCAGATGTCTCTCAGACAGAACCGCGGAGAGTCGTTGAACGATCTCCACTTAACAGGCAGAAGGCGGTGGGATCTGGACCACCCACGCAGGCTGTCAGCATTCTCTGCCGATCGGGGTTTAAGCCGCAGCTAATAATTTACCCTAGATGTCGACAAAAATACTCTTTCTTCGTCAACATCTTCGCCTCCCCCTCTGTCGCAATCGGAGGTCGCCCAGTCGATTGTTTGCCGTGTGTTGATGTCGACCCTCGATTGCTTGTTCTTTTACTTGCACTTTTATTATACGTGCCTAACTTTTCTATAGAAGATTCACGACGAACTTTGTTTAATTAATAAATGAATTTAATTAAAGAAACAAATATATATACACTAACTCTACGGGAACTTCCACGTAGTATTCAAGCGTTTAGATATTAAATCGGACTATCTCAAATGTTGCTTCGTACAGCCTAACTACAGATCGTTCTTTCGCGTCAGTCTCTGAATCTGACGGACTAATACTCTGCCGCCCCGCTGGTCGTTCCTCCCGATGTTTCTCGCTCGACCGATGTTCACACGTCGCGTTCGTCAGCAGTACAAGTCCCGTGTTCTCCGTTCCCTTCTGTTAAGTAGGAACTCCAGCGTGCATCAGTCAGCCCCCCTCCCCACGTCAAGCTATCGTCAATTAGTGTCAGATTGCTCCTCGATACGCGGGTCGTCGCTCGCCTGCAGCGCGGGCGGTGTCTGGTTACACCATAGCCGCGAGGTGTCCTATTACACCTGGGCTGTGTGGTGTCCGATTACACCTCGGCCTCGCTGCTTTCATTGTTGACCCAGTGGAGCCTGGCTTTCGTCCGTCATCGTCCTATCTCGACCGGCAACGACGATTACAACATGATGAATATGACATCTCGTCGTTGTCGTCGATCTCCTCACGCGACACCTCCCTTCCCGGGGGAGGACAAAGCCAGTCATTGGTTCGCCTCCCGACTGAGAATGATGTCGTTCCCTCCATCGATTTCCTCCAGACCATGTCCTCGTCGTTCCCATGAAAATACAAAATATCAGCACAGTTAGAAATATATTTACAGTTGTCGCGGTGCCTTACATGGTAGTCCGCCTTCTCCTCAATCATAGTCTGGACAAAAGATCAGTGGGAATATTCAGCGCCCCAGGTTGATATTCAAAAGAACTATCGAAGTCCTGGAGGGTCAGAGCCCCTCTCGCAAGTTTAGCACTTGTGGGCTTAGAAGCAGTTAGGAAAGTCAAGGGGTGGTGGTCAGAGTAGAGGGTGGTCCTTGACATACAAATCAAATTCCTAAACTTCTTCAACGCAAAGATTACAGCGTACGCTTCGCGGTCCACAGTGGACCAACGCGCTTGCGTAGCATCTAATTTAGAACTGGCGAAACATATTGGCCGCTCTGTTCCATCGTCTTGAATTTGGAATAAGCAGCAACCGACTGCTTTGTCTGAAGCGTCAGTCGATAAACCAAACTCTCTGCCGTAGTCAATTGTCTGCAAACAAACAGCGTTATTCAAATCGTGCGTAAGTTTATCTAGCGCATTTTGATGTTCAATTCGCCAGGGTATCTTAGCAGGCACCGATTTCTGGGTCAAGTCAGTGAGAATTCTGGCTGTCTCAGCCAGGTTAGGGATAAAGTTCCTAAAATAACTGAAGAAGCCAATTAATCTCCGTATGTCCTTTTTGGACTCGGGTTGAGGGATTTTCCCTAGCCCTGCGATTTTCATAGGATCCGGTTCAATGCTCCCTGATCCGATCAGGTGACCTACAAATGTTGTTTGTCGCCTAGTAAACGAACTCTTCTTAATGTTAAGGGTCAGACCCGACTGTTGAATAGTCATTAAGTATTTCTCTAGGTGTTTCATGTGATCCGGCCACGTCATCGAGTGTATTGCCATGTCACTATGTGAGGGAGTGATAATACCTAGGGCCAAAAGTTCGCGGGTCTGCTTCTCCATCTCCGGTTTGAGCAGTTCCGGCACCTTATAGGCTCGCAAACTCTTCGGCCTGAACTCCGCGCTAACAGTGATTGTGTGTTCTAGGACGGGACAGAAACCTGGTTTGTCCGAGAACACATCTGGAAACCTGTCTAACAGACTAAACAGCTGTTTCCGCTCGGGTACCGTTAAGTGTGCAACGGCAATAGGGTCTACTTGTGCACTGGGCCTTGTCTGCCTCGTGACGAAGCTACCCCCCGCTTCCCCGTGACCGAAGTCTTCGTCCTTCTCGAACAGAATGGAGCAATTGTTAATCAATGCTTGCTGTATTCTTTCGTTATATTTGCGAATCCGATTTGCGTGTAGTAAGCGGCTTTTGCCCCCTATTTCCACGATGTATGTGTAGGGCGATTTCACCTGAGCGATGATGGCCGGGCCTTGCCATTGGCCCTCCTTCTTTGCTCCTCGCGCTTCCGGTGATTGGATGATGACTTTGTCTATTCTCTTTTTAGGCAAGCACAGTTGTTTTACAGAATGCCCAGCTATTTTGTCTTTATGAAAGGGCAAATTGTCTTCAGTGAAAAAGCTCTTCGCCCCAATTTTCCCGTGGGCCAAGAATGGTGCTAGTGTCGAACATTGTGCTTGTTCAGCAGCCATCTTGTTTCTGCCTACTATTGTGTCTTCCTTGGGTGGGGGTGGTATCTCAGGATTGAAGAATAGCTCTTCATTATCCGTTTCTTCGGGACCGATTTCTCCTACACTCCCCCTGTCTGCTTGAGCGACCGTGAAGTAATCCTCGCCTATCAGCGTCCTAAGTCCCTCTACCTCCTCCCCTCTCTCCTCTTCCTCACTCGTCTCAGTCCTTGCGACCGCCTGCGCTTCTGAAATTTGATCTATTTCAGGAGCGCTGGCCGCGTGACTCGAATGCAACGCTGTCTCGCGCAGCAAGTCGGCTGTAGTGGGCGTGATAATTAACGGTTCATTAAGGTCTTTAATGAGTGCCGCCCATATCCGAACATCAGGGGCGTAATTTACCTCCCCCTCGCTGTCCTCGCCGGCCTGAGACCCCTTTAGTCTCAGCCGCACCACGTCCACAATCATTGATTGACCGTTCAGCCCCTTCACCTCTATCTGCTTGACCACAGGTAGGTTGAGCGGCCTGATTAGTTCTGCTCGCGCACAATTATATTCGGCCCCGCTATCTATTAGAGACGATGTCACAGGGAGTCCCGTAATATACACTTTCATGTACTCTCTTACATAAGTCTCCTCCACGTCAATGCAATCCGGGCTTGTCGGCAATGCATGCTGTTCTATCTCTTTTATCAATGGCGGCCCGTCTTGTCGCGTCTCGCTTTGTCTGTCTGCCTGTCTGTCTTGAGCTCTGGTCACGGTTGGCTGGACCGCACGCGCGCTCACCTGCTTGCTTTTAGCTTGTTCCTCCTCATCTTCTCTCCTCTGCTTCTCCTCCTGAAGCCTGAGCTTCTCAGCCTGCTTTTCCTCTAGCATTCTGAGTCTCTCTGTTTCCTCCTTTTCTTCTTTCCTCAACTTCTCCTGAAACCTTAATCTCTCAGCCCGCTTCTCCTCAAGCAGCCTGCTCTCCTCTCTACTTATCCTGAGCTTCTCAGCCTGCGTCTCCCCAAGGAGCCTGAGTCTCTCTCTTTTCTCTTTTAGTCTCCTCTCTCTCTCTTCTTCGATCCTTCTCTGCCTTTCCTCCTTCTCTTCCTTTCTCCTCTCCGCTCTCTCCTCAAGTAGCCTGAGTCTCTTCTCCGCTTCCTCTCTCTCTTCTCTCCTCTGCTTCTCCGTTTCCCCTTTTTCTTCTTTCCTCAGTCTCTCCGCTTCCTCTCTCGCTTCTCTTCTCTGCCTTTCTTCTTCCTCTTCTAGTCTCCTCTCTCTCTCTTCTTCGATCCTTCTCTGCCTTTCCTCCTCCTCTTCTTTTCTCTTCTCCGCTCTCTCCACTTCCTTTCTCTCGTATTTTAATCGTTTGAGTTCGACTAGCTGCCTCTGCACTGTCGTGTTAATAATGCTATCTAGGTTACCTGCGCTTACTTCCTCACTTACTTCTGGCGGGGCCTCCCGTCCAGAAACAATTATTTCAGCGCTAGCCTCTCGGAGCTGGTTCATAATCATGGGATCCAATTCCTCCTCTCCTAGTCCCATCTTTCTCAGATATGCGACTAGTCTGTGATGGGGTATGTTCCGCACCATCATCCTTTTCCATGCCGACAACTTATCCATATCCAACAGTCCGCTCACTAATAGAAAAAGATAAGTAAGTTAGAGGAGAGTCACCGTTGGTCAGAAATCAAAGAAAACAACGTCCTAAAATTCTACCACAAATACAACAAGAACAGGACTGAGCAAAAGGAGCTACGCAAAAGCCTCGGCTATTCGCACACCAATCCTCATCCAGACCTCAACCGCAACCTCACAGATTACCACGACTACCAGTAAGGACTTACCCTCTGATACGTCGAGCGTGTTCCGTCTTTTGGTATCTTGGCTGATCCGCTGTCCTCCGTTGCCACTCCCGTCCGTCGTTGCTAGCGATGGTCGGTCGTCCGTCGGCGCTCTTGTTCCTCGTCCTTGCCTGTTGCTGTCGGTTCCTTCGAGTCCTTCGTCCTCAGGAGTCCGGCACTCGACTTCTCCAGTTGCGAAGGGTTGTATTCGCCGCTGGTCCCGATCTGTTGAGATTCCTCTTTTCCGTTTCCGGTTCCGCTTTTCGTCGTGACGTCTTCAGTAGAAAACCCTGTCGACTGCGCCAATGTCGCAATCGAAGGTTTCCAGTCGATTGTTTGCCGTGTGTTGATGTCGACCCTCGATTGCTTGTTCTTTTACTTGCACTTTTATTATACGTGCCTAACTTTTCTATAGAAGATTCACGACGAACTTTGTTTAATTAATAAATGAATTTAATTAAAGAAACAAATATATATACACTAACTCTACGGGAACTTCCACGTAGTATTCAAGCGTTTAGATATTAAATCGGACTATCTCAAATGTTGCTTCGTACAGCCTAACTACAGATCGTTCTTTCGCGTCAGTCTCTGAATCTGACGGACTAATACTCTGCCGCCCCGCTGGTCGTTCCTCCCGATGTTTCTCGCTCGACCGATGTTCACACGTCGCGTTCGTCAGCAGTACAAGTCCCGTGTTCTCCGTTCCCTTCTGTTAAGTAGGAACTCCAGCGTGCATCAGTCAGCCCCCCTCCCCACGTCAAGCTATCGTCAATTAGTGTCAGATTGCTCCTCGATACGCGGGTCGTCGCTCGCCTGCAGCGCGGGCGGTGTCTGGTTACACCATAGCCGCGAGGTGTCCTATTACACCTGGGCTGTGTGGTGTCCGATTACACCTCGGCCTCGCTGCTTTCATTGTTGACCCAGTGGAGCCTGGCTTTCGTCCGTCATCGTCCTATCTCGACCGGCAACGACGATTACAACATGATGAATATGACATCTCGTCGTTGTCGTCGATCTCCTCACGCGACACCCTCCCCCTCCTTCTTCTCCTTCTTTACTCTGCTTTCTTCTTCGTCCTCTTCTCTCCTTATTCTTCGTTTCAGGACTAGCATTTGCATTTCGTTTTCTATTAACCTTAGCGTTTGACCAAACAAAGACCCTTAATCAATGCAACGTAGCGTAAGGTAAATGTAAATCTCAGAAAATGCCTCAACTTATGTGTCATAAGACGAATTAGTGGAGACTGGAGACCGTACTATTCACCCGCGCTTAGTCAAAGTCCGCAGAGTCCAGGTTGTTGGCCAGTTTCTAGACCAGTTTAGAATGCTGCGATCAAGCCAGATGAAGCCTAGGTCGCGACATTTACTGGTTCACTAACTAAGACCCTTAATCAATCCCAATGGTATTCATTGGTACGAATAATTAGGGCCTAATTAGCGGCTTCATTTTTACTTAGCTTTGGCTTATAAAAGTGGGAGGCTGTATCCTTTAGCACGCCGTAGGATTTCTCACGGATTCGACCAACATAGTCTGTGTATTCGTTGTTATAAGGCCGCATTTTCTAGGACGCGATAGTAGGACATACATCGCTCTGTCCACTGTGTCCAGGCCGAGGATTTGGACCCGTGACCTATGTTTGGGAGTTCAGATAAGCATAAGTGTTTGCTACTCACGCCACAGCAGCGACGCCGAGGACCTCTATAGTGGCTACTGACAGCCAGTGGTTTGCGAGGTCTTATACCAGTTAGACCTACGTCGACCTCACCTTAAATCGATTGGTTCCAAACATTCTGCAGAGCACGGCATCCTTACTAACGCAACAACAGGTCAGCGGCATCTCGATCTGACCTTAGTTTTATCTACATTCATTTGTCTTCAAGTCAGTTCTTTATTAAATAAGGTAAAATTTAGTAAATATTTTACTTATGAGCAACGTTCCTAATTGTATTCAACCGCAGTGCTGCAACCATGGGCGGCGATCCCGGAGGTCGAGGGGGACATGACCACCCAACCTTAAAGAGTGGGGGGCACAGTATACAGTTATCCCCTCCAAATTTTGAAGAAACACCAAAAAAGTTGAACAATTGTTTTCTCGCCTATTATTATTATAAACAGGTTAATTAAAGTGACTGTTCACAGCTATTAACCGTAATTTAGTCCTGTATGGCCCTCTTTCTCCTGATGGCATTCAAACCGACGTGCCCAAAGCAGACAATGTGTTTCCGATCTGAAGGGCAACTGATAGGCCTTGGATAGATGGCGGGTCTTGACAAATCATTTACACCTTTTAAATGATTTCTCGGAAATGACAAAGTAACGTCATTTCCAATGTATACTTCTTTTTGCAAATGACGTCGTCATTTTTGTCATTCTTACAAATGACGTAATAATCTTTGTCTGACGAGGAACAGGGACCCATGCAGCCGTGACTGTGTCGATAACCGAAATTGAAGTTAACCAGAAGGTGGCAAGAAATCAAAGACACGATCGAAATTTAACTTAATGAGAAGGTGGGACGAACTCAAAGACACGGCCAAATGGAACTTAACGAGAAGGTGGGAAGAACTCAAAGACACGTCGAAATGGAATTTAACAACACGGTGGAAAACTCAAAGAAACGTCGATATTGAAGTTAACCAGAAGGTGGAAAGAAATTTCACTTAATGAGAAGGTGGGATGAATTCAAAAACACGTCGAAATTGAATTTAACCACAGACGAAATTGAATTTAACCACAGACAAGGTGGAAAGATATCAAATCGCATCGCTATTGAACTTAACAGAAGGTGGAAAGAAATCAGACACATCGAAATTGAACTTAACCAGAAAATTAACTCCATAGATAATGGTTCTAAAGTTTGATCAGCAACTGCCTGTTCTGACGTACAAGGAACCAGATTACGGACGTTCACGGAACCCTGCGATTAAGGTAAAAACTCGCGAACTAATCTTTCTTCTCTATAATTATTAGGTTGTCGTGTTATTAGATGAGCATCATTCTGTACCCAGCACAGATGGGAACTTCGCCACGGCTCATAGTCTGGCAGTGCCAGTCGCAAGTCTGGATAAAGGAGGAGGGCGACACTAATCATCTTTGTTATGACACAGTATCGTTAGACAGCAAGTAAACAGCACAGATGGTCCTTGTATCCAGGGCTGTCGGCTCAAAAAGGACAAGGGGATATGTGCTCAACGTGGAATACCAGGAACGCTGGTCCCATTACACTGATTCTTTAACACTGATCCCATTACACTGATTCTTTTACACTGATCCCATTAAACTGATTCTTTTATACTGATCCCACTGCACTGATTATTTTACACTGATCCCATTACACTGATTCTTTTACACTGATCCCATTACACTGATTCTTTTACACTGATCCCATTGCATTGATTCTCTTACACTGATCCAATTACACTGATTCTTTTACACTGGTCCCATTACACTGATTCTTTTACACTGATCCCATTACACTGATTCTTTTACACTGATTCCATTGCACTGATTCTTTTACACGGACCCCATTGCACTGATTCTTTTACAATTTACACAGACCCATTAACGCTGATCTCATTACACTGCTCCTTTCGTACTTTTCTCATGACACCGATCTTTTTACACTGATCCCATTACATTGATCATCTGGATCGTTACAACATTATCAGGGCAACATGAACATTACATGGATCATGATATGATCCAGAAGAAAAGATCTTCTCAAAGCGTGTTGTCATAGATTAACTTTTCGAACGTGTTAATTTAAGACAAAACATCCAAAAGAGAAATTCTGAATTATGCCTTTAAGTTTTCCATGAAGACATCGAGATTGGAGAACAGAAATATTGCAAATCGGCATATGCATAAACTTGCTTTCGGGGTCCAATTCCACATTCTTTCGCTCAACCAGCACCCCTCAACCATCCCATTTCTTTTCCTTTTCAATAACAATCGACTTTAATGCCTATCCTACCTCTTTAACCTACTCCTAAATGCAAGCAAGCGCTGACACGCAATCGTTGGCTTACAATACATGGGGAGGGGATAGAGTAGTGGTAACACTCATGGCCAGGAGAGCATAAGGTATACGCGGATCGACTCCCGTAACCCCCCTCTAGGGCGGCGCCTTGCATGGCTGCCAAACCGTGTGTTAATTAAGATCTTGATTGTACTTTCATGTTTCAATGTAATCTTTCTGCGTCTGTCGGTTTGAAATAATAAAGAATATAATAATTATTATTATATCCAGCACGTTACAGGATAGATCAAATAGTAAACAGACGATCGAGGCAGGATAATCATGTATTGTATTCCTTACTACTGTACAATGATATTACATGTTGTAATAATAATCCACATTGGTTTACTCTGTTCCTGTAGGCACCGGTACGTTGCGATCCGAGGCGAAATGGGATCTATCGTGATAAGTGCTACGGTAGCACTATGGAGCGAGGCAGAGGTCATCGCAGACAACCGTACAGAATGGAGGAATCTTGTCGCCCGATGTTCTGCAAAGAACGAAATGAATTAAGAGAGAGAGAGAGAGAGAGAGAGAGAGAGAGAGAGAGAGAGAGAGAGAGAGAGAGAGAGAGAGAGAGAGAGAGAGAGAGAGAGAGAGAGAGAGAGAGAGAGAGAGAGAGAGAGAGAGAGAGAGAGAGAGAGAGAGAGAGAGAGAGAGAGAGAGAGAGAGAGAGAGAGGCACCGGTGCGTTGTTGTCTGAGGCGAGATGGGATGGATCGTGATGCGTGTTGTGGTTGAACTATGGCTCTGTCTTGTTTTGTGTTGTATAGTTGTTTGTTAGTAGTACCTGCTGGGCCTCTGGCGTGGCGTAAAACCCCGTAAGCCCTTTGTTTTGGCAGGTGAGCCCCTGGCGTGGCGTAAAACCCCGTAAGCTCATAGGGCCTGTGTTTTGTCTCTTGTTTTGTGTTGTGCATTTTGAGCCGAGGGATAAGAAGGAGGATGGAGGAAGACGGGATTAGAGGGAAGAGGAGTTGGGAGCCGAGGGATAAGAAGGAGGATGAAGGAAGACTGGATTAGAGGGAAGAGGAGTTGGACGTGGAGTCAAAGCACAGAGGCGTACAGTAACGATTGGACAGTGTAGCCACAGCCGCAAGAGAAGGACATTCTTAACTCAACTCACAATGGGTCAGACGCTTATCCTACCTGGCATAAAAGTTTTTCGTTACGAGTCTGAAGCAGTTACAAATAATTAGCAGTGTGGGGAGGAACAACCCTCACACCGTCGACTTTGTCACAAAGTAAAACAACTGAAAAGTTATTTTGTTCAATTTTCTTTCAATCGTCGTGTCTTTACAGACTTTAACACGCCCTCTGACGCTCCAATTTCGCCTTTGATTCGTTAGTTGCTGTTTAACGACACTGTGCCATAACGAGGTCCTACATCTGTAAACGAGGTTCATTCGTGGTACGAGTGCACAGTTGTGTTATTCTATTCTCAAGTTTAGAATAAGATAATATTATTATTATTATTATTATTATTATTATTATTATTATTATTATTATTATTATTATTATTATTATTATTATTATTATTATTATTATTATTATTATTATTATTATTATTATTATTATTATTATTATTATTATTATTATAGCCGATGTCACAAGTTCTGAGCTGATGGCGGAGATTGAAGATTGTCGCGCCTTGTTACTCACGCCTGAGAGTTCATGTACTCCGCCCGAGACGCTTATTGAGTTGCTGTGATTCATTACTTCATTTGTCGAACCTAGCTACAATTTTGCAGATACTGCTTGGGCCTACTATTGGCTTATCTGTAATCGGTTGCTAGCTGCGAACAGTGGCGGCGCCGCCTATGTTTGTGGTAGGCTACGGCTTTTGCCGTACCACTTTTTAAGGTGGTACGGCAACAAGATACCTGTGCCGTACCACTTTTGTCTGTTAAAAGCTTCCGTACCCCAGACCCTCTAATTTGCCGTACTACTTTTCAAATCGTGGCGACGCCACTTGATGCGAACGTTCATTTTCAAAACTTAAGCTAATTCACACATATCTACGCAGCACCATGTCTCAAGAGAGGCTTAACAATTTGGCAATACTGTCGGTTGAGAGAAACTGCTGCGCAGATTGATTCAGCCAAGTTATCGACGACTTTGCGTCTGCAAAAGCGAGATGAGTACAGTTTTAATTTCTGGCTGCAGTCTGCTAGTCCTGTAGCTGCAGTGACGAGTGCGACGTTACATTGTTTGAACATTGCACTAATTAACTTTGCTTTATCCTTTGAGTTACAATTCGCACTCGGAATTATGGAGTATTAAGACTAGACTTATGTTGCACGGTTGCAGTGCGCTCACTGCTCGATAGACTTAGGCCTATCGAAATTGCTAAATTGTCGGCTTCATGTTTCAATCTTGAGGTTGCAAATTCTTAAAACTTATCTTCGTGTGACTTTTAATTAACATCTGACTGCGGATCGAGCCTGATTAATAAAACTGACTTAACTGGTGAAGTTTTCCATGTTTATTCACGCAATCCACTTAAAAATAATAGGCCTAAAACATATCAATGATTTAAATATATTTCAACTTTCAAGTTTCAAGAAAAATACGTAAATTGCTAATGTTAAAAGTAGGCACAGTACCGGTACACAGTGACACTAGTAGCGGATCTTCATCATCTGCTACTGTGCTCTATACTAGGCTACTAATGGCTAAAGCTACTACTAACTATTATCATACACGACACAGACAAAATTTCACTAGATACTAGACAGGCCTGCCGCCTTACGGGGGGAGACTCTGCTTCGCACCACCTTTGAAAAATCCACTGATAGCCAGGTTGTTTTATCCGTTCCGGCGCAAAGTCGGTACCGTATCCGAGGTAGGTCGAGCCGAGGAGACAGCATGGCGCTACGGTGGAATTTGTTGATGATAGTGGTAGTTTGGTGGCGCACAGTGTGATTCTCGTTAACGATAACGGTAATGTTCGTTAACGAAAATAAAATGATTTCGTTAACGATAACTATAACTGTAACTAAAAATGTCGTTAACTATAACTATAACGAAAATAACACTAATGAAAATTCAGTTATTTTCGTTACAAGAAATTGAAAAGTTGGTTGATTGCTTGATTGATTGAAAAGTGCAATATCGACAAACATGAGAACGTGAAAGTGTGCTACAACTAATAGCCTATGCTTGCCTTGGATGTCAATGAATATGGAGCGTCGTGTTTCATGAAGCTGAATGCATTCATTCTTCAAAGCCTTTCGAAGCTCTAAGCAAAATTGTGCAAAGCGTCTTAATAATTATCAGTGTGATTCTCGTTAACGAAAACGATAACGAAAATGTTTTCGTTAACGAAAATAAAACGATTTCGTTAACGATAACTATAGCTGTAACTAAAAAAACAATACTAACTATAACTATAACTATAACTAAAATGAAAAAGCATTAACTACAACTGCAACTAAAATAAAACCTGTAGGCCTAAGGAGAATCACACTGGTGGCGCAGGAGTAGAATCAGGATAGGATAGCTTGAAGAGTACGGTTTTCAGTCGCGAATGGAAAGTAGCAGAGGATAGTGCAAGCGGAGGAGAGTTGAAATTAACAAGCGAGATAGAAGGATGAGCAAACTGGAGATCCTTTTGCAGTTCATTTTCAAGATTAGCATTAAGTTCACTTCTAGAAGATGTCTGTCTCGAACTTGGAAAGCACAGTCACGGAAAACGACTGAAATTAATTCAGCGGTATCGATCCAAATGAATCATTTGATATTCAGATCCAAGAAAACATTGAATAGCCAGTTAATTTGTTATAATATTTCTTTAAACCCATCTGTAACACACAGGTTCAGGCTCGCCGAGAGGGGGCAGGGTGGGCAAATGCCCAGGGCCCGGCGATTTTCCGGGGCCCGGGCCGGGTCCACAATCAACTTTTCTCATAAAGCCTATTGATAATTTAGGGGCCCGTAACTGCTCTGCCTAGGGGCCCGGAAATTCTGTCGGTGACCCTGCACAGGTTGCTATAGTCACTATCCTTTAGATTTGAATCTTACCTGTCACCATATGACAATCGATTCGAAATATCGATTGATTACCAACCTCATTATACGCTTGGTTTATTGACCTGATTACAGCTTGGTTTTGGTGCGCCATCAGTTCCTTGTGCACGAGACATTAGCGCGTCAGCAGTTTCTAACTAATTATAATAAATCACCATGAGAAAATGCTTCCTTGCATTATCCTGAACACTTATATTTTTATGTTGGGGCCGACTGTTTATAATATATTTGCTTAGTAAAGTAGGCCCTATGTGTTTAGATATGCCTAACGCTAGAAGATAAAGAAAGGTTGTCATCAAAAGGGCTTCTAAACTGTACTTGCGAAGGCTTAGGCTATACATATAGCTATGACATTATTTTGACGCCCATGCAGGAGAACACTCAGACAGTAATTTTAGAAGAATTTTAACAACAACAATGTTATTTTCCGATGAATTGAAAACGGCCATTGTTCATTTAGGCCTAATTGATACTGAAATTTGCCATTCGTGAAATAATTTCCAATAAAGATTTTATGTCTAAACATTTATCTCAATGAATATTATGGTTCTTAAGGTGCTATTATGAATTCAAATTAGTCGACTTAATTAAAGTCTATGACGAAAGAATGCCTGTCGCAATTATTCTTCATTTGGAAAGAGACAACCTGTTGCGCACACACGTCCAATGCAGCTGCTGTTGCTACAATATACCTATGGCCGATGTTTCCAGGCTTAGCAATCTCCCATCGATACAATTCAACAGTAACTGCAACTGCGTGAAAACAAACTGGTTTCGCAAGAGCAACTGTTTCAGAGTGTTACAGACAACGCCTTAGGAATGTTGTTACACGTTATTTTTTTCGGTTTCTGCTGGTTCGACTTGTGCACAGCTTCAAACGTTACATTGAAGCATCCTGGGATAGTTATACGTCTATCGGCAGCATGTCTGACCACATTTGGTGAGCTGGGAAGCAAATACATCATGGCCGAATACGCTAGAGGCGAGATGATTGATATCACTGACGCGGAACGATGTCTATTCGACATTTGTTCTCTGCTGAACATCGTCACTGACAACTACGTTTCTCCTACATCGACCGTGGATATACGACCTGGAATCGGCATGGAGTTGAGGCTAATGGACGCCAGCTTTCTTATCAATGCCGACATCGAAGTACAGAAGGTCGATGAATATGTTAAAGGACGAGTTCAAGTTACCTTGTCCGATATATCACTTGCAGCTATGTTTAAGCTTGACAGAGGAATGGATGATAGACTTGTAGTCTCACTATCGCACTGCTCGGTTGACATCGGGAGTGTGTACAGCTATATGATTGATGCAAGCGATGAAGATTCGCCCGACCGCTCACGGTCGGACTTTTACAAAACCATGAGCACCTACTTCGAAGAAAGAGTATATGAATCAGTACGTATGACGATGTGCAATAAGACTCGATTCATCACTGAAATCATATCAAATTACTTTAGCTGGGTGGACTCTAAACTTGGGTCTCTCGGGTTAACTATGGACAGCCGATTGGTGAGAATCCCTATCGTAGAATTCGACAACGTCGAGGTCGCTGTCAGTGGAGAAATTTGCTTGCCGAACGACAAGGAAGGGGTTATAGGCCTAATGCATTCGCCTTTACCAGAACCGCCATCTTCTGAATCTTCCATGGTATTCATCCGCGTATCGTCGCTCGTCTTCAACTCATTAATGGACGCCTTGTTCAGAAGTAACTGGTTCTCAGTGAACGTCACAAAAGAATCCTTTCCGCTGAAATACGAATATTGTAACTTCTTGGAAACAACGTGCGAGAACGTCTGCCTTGGAACCATTCTACCATATGTCGCTAAGAAGTACCCGAACGTTTCGGCAACATTGGTTATCGAAGCCTCGAAACGACCGTCAGCAAAGATCTCCAGACGTTTTGCAAAACTTTGTACCGAGTTTCGTTTAAGTATCGTCCTTCCAGGAGTGAACGGTTCCGAAGAACCAGTGGCGAACATGTCTATGTCCGTCTGCATATGGATAACAGCGTTTATTTCCGACAACAAAGTGGAGGGCAGATTCGATAACCTCGAAGTATTCATCACTGACGAGGGATCGCCGAAAGAATTCGCCTCGCATTTGTCTCGTGTGCAATACGTTGTGCAAATGATCGCGGACTTGATCGTTCTGCAGTTGAACTACGCCCGAGTTGGGATCCATTTAGAGAAATTGTTTGGCTTAGGCATACGCTTTGTCCGCCATGACCTGCGTCCGATCACAGATGCTTTTGTCTTCAAAGCAGATTTTTATGATACACCGTTGGTTTAGCTCTGAGACACACCGGTCAAAGCATTAGCCAAAGAGTCTTCTCAAAACACTGTCAGAACTCTGAGATACTGTAGCGTCTTTGTATTGCCAGCAAAGCGAAGACTTCCATCTACTATAGCAGAACCTTCTAAATTGTTCCATTCTACAATTGAAATTCAATTATAGGCCTACTACAATACAGGTGTTTCTACGTGTATTTTTCGTCAATTGTGTTCTCTGCAGAGTTGTAACTTCAAATTATTTACTGTAGATAAGCAATTCATGACTAAGTATCATGGGCGGCGATCATGGGGGGTCGAGGGGGACAAGTCCCCCACCTTTAAGAGTGGGGACACACCATACATTTGACCCCCCCACTTTTGAAGAAACCCCCAAAAATTCGCACGTAAGCGTGAAAAAATTGTTTGACCTCTTTTTTAAGCAGATCAGTTCAAAACTCTTTTCACGAGATCAGTTCAACAGTGTCCCCCACTCCCCCACCTGTGAAACAAGATCGCCGCCAGTGCCAAGTAGGCTATAGCAATTCAATACGAAATATAGCAAGTCGCTTGGAGTGAGAAATTTATTTCGGCATTACCACAGCCAGTATGCGCATATTGGCCTGCGCTTGGCCTGCCTTGAGCGCGTCATGCGTGCTGCTGCCCGACTCATTGGTCGGCTGTCCAAGTTTGACCACGTGTCTGACTTCATGCTTTGTGACCTACATTGGTTACCTGTTGCTCTGCGCATCCAGTATCGGATTGCCTCCTTGGTCTGGCGCTGCCAGTTGGGTCTTGCTCCGACCTATCTTAGGTCCCTCTGCCAACCTGTCAGCGAGACCCGCGGCCGACTACTTCGTTCTGCAGAGAGGGGGAACTCGCGGTCCCATTTGCTCGTACTGCAACTATGCAAAATCGAGCCTTTCTGGTGGTTGGCCCAGCGGTATGGAATGCCTTACCACT
The DNA here is from genome assembly GCA_963556255.1 of Allolobophora icterica. NCBI lineage: Eukaryota > Metazoa > Annelida > Clitellata > Crassiclitellata > Lumbricidae > Allolobophora > Allolobophora icterica. The sequence continues at coordinate 73,923,764 of OY744605.1, forward strand.
GGCGCTGCGTCTCCTTCCTAAAATCCAATCTGAGTATTTCTATACTGCCTTAAAAACTGCTTTGTTCGTTCGTGCTGGAGTCGGGAGCGCCTCTGAGTAGCCCCCTTGAAGGGGCGCTATATAAATGCTCAAATGAATGAATGAATGAATGAATGAATGAATGAATATTAAGGGTCCTCTTTTGGACCCAAATTCTAACATGGACCCTTATATGGCCTATGTTGGTCCCATCAAATGCTGAAGGGCATTCTTGCAGGGGCTCTACAGTAACTGTAGTCAGTTCACACTAATTAAGTCTCTTAAATGAGAAATCGAGAACAAAAGTAGGCAACTGGAGGAAGTAGAGAACAGCTGCTAGCAGACCAGACTAAACAAGAATTCAGACCATAGGTTATTAACCCAAAATATTACGCAACAAATTCTTCTTTGCTGTGGCTAACACTTCGAATCCATATGGCTGTCCACCACGGTTAGGTTAAGGGACTGCCCCTCGTCTAGTCCTATAATTATGCTCTCAGCTTCAGAGGAACTTTGCCTTCGACAAGTAACAGAGCTCATAGTTTGCCATTGGTCCTCACTTCCTTCATCAGACCTCATTCCAAATCAACACTGAGCATTGTCTGCACATTTCTGGATATGCCACGGGTAAGTCAAATGAATGACAGGTCGAAAACAGTAAGGGGCAGTGCATATTTTAAGGAATTTAGACTACTGGGACAAAATTTTGGAACTCGTCTCTGAAAAACTTTGATGACCTTTTTCTGGGAATTCATCTCCCCGAAAAAGTTGATGGCCTTTTTTTAGGAAGTCATCTCCCGAAAAAGTCACCTCCCGAAAACAGTTCATGGCCTTTTCTTAGGAATTCATCTCCCGAAAAAGTTCATGACACCTTTTTGGGAATTTACTACTGGGGCAAATCTTAAAACTCTTCCAACATTTTGTCCCACTACTTATACTTTAACCATACATTGCCTGGGACAAATCAGCCTAACTACTGGGACAAATCCTAACACTACTGGGACATTTGTCCCACTAGTTATACGGTTAAAATATGCCCTGGTAAGGGGTCGTCCATAAAGGACGTCCGCAAAATACGACCCATTTTGGACCCCTCCTCCCCCTTGTCCGCATTTGACCTTACCCTACCTTCCTCCCCTTTGCGGACGTCCGCACGCCTAAGCCAATTTTTAATGTCCTCATCATTACTTTTACAATTATTCCACAGTTCTTGTGCACGTTTAAGTGACAGTTCAGGTTTCATATCGCAGGATGTGGAGTAATTAAAGCCTCTTTAAAGTCGCAGTAAAGGTTATACCATGCATGCGGTTCTAGGCAATCACTTCACAGACATTTTCATCTTTCAGGGAACGTTGAAACAAGTGGTGCTATCAAATTTAAAATTTTAGATGCGGCCGTCCGCAAAGGTCATAACCCTCCCTCCCCCTGTCCGCATTTCGATGACCCCTCCCCCTCATTGCGGACGTCCTTTTTGGATGACCCCATATGCCACGGTTAAGTCAATGAATGACAGGTCGAAACAGTAAGGTAGGACAATCAGAATCTCAGGCATAAGAGTGGTTTTGCAATGAAGCCCGGCTAATGCGTTGACCGATACGTCGCAGAATTAAAAGATTTTATAAAGCACTACCGGTACTTAAAAGTAAAGGACAAGATATCAGCTTATTCACAATCGCAATCAGAGACTCAAGATCGAAAGTCACAGGGTGAGAATTGTCTGGGAGTTGGTGGGCTTCGAAAAGCCTAGTCTTTCTTAGGACCCCCCAGGGGGTCATTTCCATCCCCCTAGTTGTTCCAGTGTGATCATATTGTGCATATATTTTAAATTTTTCTTTCACAATTCACTTTGTGGGTTACTAATAAAGTGACCAACCGTCGCGCAGCGACGTCGGTGTTTGACATGACATGACAATAAAGTAATGCTCCGGTTTATTGTGAGATTTGTGACCATTTGCATTGTATATTAATAAATTTGGTGATGTCATCACCAGAGGAGTAACTTTGGTCTAAAAAGTGGGGGTACCAATTTCTCTCCACTTTCGCTTTTCATATGCAGACCATCTCTGGGAAGGCACAGACGATTGATTGACATTGTTTAAAAAGTGGGGGGTACGGTACCCCCAGTCCAAAAAGCAGGGGTACGGGTACCTCTCGTACCCCCCACAAATTACGCCTATGGTCATCACTTTAAGGAGTTTAAGCTTTCTATTGCATTTGTGAATTTTCTCACTTTGCAAAATAAGGATCAAATATTCAACTCCACATGGATCAAACTCAAAGCCTAACCCGTCTTTCTCTACAAATCTCATACTGGAAAACCGAGCATAGGGCACAATCTTACTCATGAGCACAGCGTCGAGAGATATAAAATGTGGAGATCTAAGTCCGGCTGCCAGAGAGACCAGAAATAGGAGGAAGAGGAACTGATATACGGTGGGATTAGTTTAGGCCGAGAAAGCTTCGAAGGTGATCAGACGAGTCAGAGATAGAACAGACAGTCCCATCTGTTTGAAGTTGTTTTAAGGCACAGGCTGTCAAAAAATAACTTTATGCACTAATTCAGATGTGGACGTCTGCACTTGGCACACCCCTCCCCTCACTGAAGGGACAACCCCAAATGGCCAGTATTCAGCACCATGATAACTCAATGTCTACAACGTGCTACAGAGCAGTGGCTACCAACGTGGGGTACACACAAGCACTGGCATAAACTTGTCCAAAATATGGGGGGGATTTGGTCATTCATTCTACACTTGTTGCACTGGGTGTACAGTCCATCTCAATTATTGGGGTGGGGGCACGTGCCCCGGCTGCCCCCCAGAGTCTACGCCTATGCACACAAGCCAAATGGTCTGCAAGTTATCCAATATTCCCGAAAAAGTCCTGCATACAAGTCTTGTCATAGTTGTGTAAACAGCACACAACCTCATTTTTCTGATACTGTATCTATTCTGTGGTTTTTGAAACATCATTGGGCATTAGTATGTGTAAGTGGCTGCTGTTAAGTTATGCTCTGATAAATTTGTCCTTCAGACAACAAACTTTGAGAGCCACTGCCATTGAGGTCTTCTACTTTGACTAGATTAAACATTGTTGCACAAATGTTGCCTCTTTTGAAGTCAAGACAACAAGACAGGGCAAGTGGTGGTCATGACATATCATGTATCAAATGTTATCAATAATGGTAAACTCATCAAGAACAAAACTGAAATAATTTTTCATTACACGATATTGCAATCGGAATGAAACTGGAACTACAGTGGAATACCATTCCTGCACTGCTTTCAAGCATTCTGTCTTATATTCATTTTGAAAAACCAGTTCTTTCTCAAACTGGCTCCAGAAATTCACCGCATCCATCCAATGTGAAAGACATGAATGAAAATTCTGTTACACAAGATCAACCAATCTAATAAAAACAACCGCAGACAAGAAAACCTATGTCCACGAGAACCAAAAACCCACTATCCTTGTGGACCACTGCAGAAAAAACAGTCCAAATCAGTAGTACGAGAACAAAAAGCTATCAGTCTCGTAGAAACATCAGCAGGCATGAACACCAATGTCAAAATCACTGTGAGAACCGAAAACTCATCCGTCTCATAAACACAACTGCAGTTAAGAACATCAACGTCCAAAATCTTTGACTTGAAAGCATCATTACATGAACAATACCAGTCAACAGTTCAAAGTTAATGTTCCCAATGCATCCATCATTTCCAAAAACAACGGCAAAGCAAATCATCGGGAATAATCGGCGCTTCTGCCACTCAGTCCATCGTCTACTTCCGTCCATTCTCCGTATCTTTCGCTGCCTTAACCCGTTCAAGTTCCTTCTGCAGATCCCGGTCAAATGCATCTCCACCAGAACTGGCATGATTTTTCGGCGACGCGCTGCGATGCCGTGAAGAACAAAGTCGCTTGGCTCCATCTACAGTCTTCGACGAGTGCCGTCCGTTATCATCTGAACGCTTCGCATTCCGGTCATCATGTGATCGTGACCGCTTGCGACTGCGTGAAGACGAGCGCTTCCTATCTTTCGATCGGCGATGTGATCGACCCGGAGAACGATCCCGTGATCGATGACGCAAGCGATCGTGCGATCTTCGGCGATGGCCGTGGTCATCTGGTCGAGAATGGTGGCGATCACGTGAGTTGGATCGACGTCCTCGAGGACTTCGACTCCGTCTGTGGGATTCTCGCTTGACATCGCCATGGGAATGTCGATCATCTCTGGGTCGTGACTGTCGATCATCTCTGGGTCGTGACCTTTCTTGATCCAATCGATCCTTATCGTTTGGCTCTGGTCGCCGAGAAGGAACCACGGGTCGTCTCTCACGGCTAACAACAGGAAAAAGTGTCACTTATATACTTTATAACTGAACCCTTATTTTGTTAGGCCAGTTAAAGCCTGTTTTTATTCAATAATTTAACTATAAATTTATTTACCTTTACAATGTCTTAAGCATCAAATGGCTCGAGCAAAATCAATTTGGAGAACATAATGCATCTGTGACACCTAATACTTGTGAATATCCAGTAGCGATAAGGTACTACAAAAGGCAAATGGCACTAAACTGCTAGATTGCAAATCAGTCCAAGGAGATTAGTCCGATCTTGGGTAAACAAAATAATAGTTCAGCCATCTATAGAGAAATATGTTAAATCTGTTTGAAAGCATTTTTGAAATCTTACTCTCAGGTTTACAACTTAGACAAGTGTAACTATACATGAACTCAGATGAGCCTAACCATGTATTTCTGAATCAGAGTACTAATTATAAACATAAGCAACCTTCCAAAAAGAGAAAGCATCCTGAAGAGTCTGCCAAAGAAATCTTACCTAGTTTCCCTCCGTGAAACCCGTTCTGCTTCCCCAAACATATTGTCGCCCTCATTTCGGGTTTCTGGCTTCGCTGGTTCGCCTTCAACGTGTTGAGGGACCACCTTGTTCCAGTTCTTTGCACGATGGCCTGACAGATGAGCTTCGATCTGCTTCTGAATGGGAACAGGAATGCGAGGAAATAGTGTGCTGTACCACTCAAGCTTAGTAAGGTACTGCTGTGCTATCTCTCCGATGGTCATCATGTTGCCTCCACCGGCCTTGACATCAACTTGCTGTGCAATAAAATTGTAGCTTTTGTTAGCAAACGTTTGTAAATGATTAAACACAAACATTCTATGACAAAATTTTTGCAGTATGAATTAACGGCCAATTCACAGCAAGCTAGTTAGTAATCGTAACCTAGGAGAAAGGAACAGCAGAATCTGAAAAGTTAGACTTCAGATAGCATACTGTGGGTGGAATGAGTAAGCAGTTCAATCTAGATGTTAACACATACAAGTAAATCTGTTATTTTAAGACAGCTTTGTATCTCTGCCAACCCTTTATTGAAACAATTAAATTTGAACAATACTTCATCCCCTTCATAGAAAACAAGTTTCAGAAAAATAGATGCCAAATGTGTAAAACTCTTTTGGTTTGTCTCACTTGGACATTCGGACCAACAGTCTCAGACCAGATGCAACAAATGCAGGGCTCACTGTGACGAACTGAAAATCATTAAATAAATTTAAATTACATTCTCTTCTCTCCGGATCAAGTTTACATCACCCATGGTTGCATAAAACTTTAGGGCAATTAAATTTATTAAACATTAAACTAAGCCAACAGTTGTCTTTAATTTTCTTAAACGCTTTCAACAAGCACGCAGGAATGACCGCCAAAACATGCTGCCTTTGCAAAAATACTTATTCAGACATGTTAAACTTATACTGATGTTAGGTGAATCTACAGTTTCGACAGCACCATTCCAATATATGCAAGAATTATGATGCAACAAGCAGGGCTATATATCTTGAGTCAACCAAGTCAAAACCCGGAAAATTGCAGTAAGAAAACTGTAACAAAAAGCACAATTCTGTCAAGACAGCAATTGCTAATTAACCAGAAACATCCTTCTAATGAATAAGTCATGACAAACAAGTGCCAGCTCACAAACTGTTCATCAACAGTTGTTAGAACTGTCCTGCACTCTCGTCACAAAAGCATTCATTTGCCACTGATGTTTAGTACATGCAACTTCTATAACTCAAGCCAGCGACTCCGCCATAAGTCAACCGCTACAGATGCTACCAAGACACCTTCATTTAACAACTACAAAAGGCTTGAAAAATCAAATCCAAATTGCAATTTACATCAAGTGTACTAATCCAAGTTACAACTGATACAACTGTGTAAAATACACCAAATAAAACTGAGTCCATATCCCAAGAACAGTTGAATTTAATGGGAATACACAACTTAAGAAGTCCTTTTATTTGACAGCCAAATTTGTAAATATAACCTATTAACATCTTGACAAAAAACGTTAACCCTTTAAAGATGAGAAGGATTAGTTTTCCATACATTTTAGTGCACGTTCATCATTAAAGTTTTAACCTTGCAACAGTTTTGTCAAAATTTCAGTATGCATAATGAACAATAATCCAAAGCTCAAATTTCGTTCTAGATCTGCTTTATTAAATTCCACGTGTGAGAAAGATACAAATGAAAAGCTCACCTCTTCATCATCCAGGTAAGGTTCGTACCACTCCCAGAGATCACCTGGAGGCTGGGTATATCTGCCACAAGAGAAACAATCCGTTGAAAATCTAATAAAATCACTTAACTTCACTGTTCAAACTGTTTCTGTATATCACATTTTGCACCACTCATCTGTGCACTAAAATGACTGGGAAAGATAACAGAGTTAGCCTCAGAAGGATAAGCAATGCACTAAAGTAAAATGCGGACTCAATTACACACCCCCAGTTAATGTGCCAATTGCTAAACATGATGTGGTGTTATGTCCCCAAAGCTATTTACTTACATGACCTGCATAGCGCTATGTATTGACTTTCTCAGCACTATCCCTTTTATGTGCAGTCTAGTTTGCACTCTGCATCATAAGGCATGCACCCTCAACCACTTTCCATTAGAGTCCACACAAATGTGCGTATGTAAGTATCTTCTATACACAAGGCATTAAGCGAAAGTTGCTTAACACTTAAACAACGAGCTGCATTCTTTCCCAGTCACTTCTAGTACACTTAAACAACGAGCTGCATTCTTTCCCAGTCACTTCTAGTACACTTAAACAACGAGCTGCATTCTTTCCCAGTCACTTCTAGTACACTTAAACAACGAGCTGCATTCTTTCCCAGTCACTTCTAGTACACTTAAACAACGAGCTGCATTCTTTCCCAGTCACTTCTAGTACACTTAAACAACGAGCTGCATTCTTTCCCAGTCACTTCTAGTACACTTAAACAACGAGCTGCATTCTTTCCCAGTCACTTCTAGTACACTTAAACAACGAGCTGCATTCTTTCCCAGTCACTTCTAGTACACTTAAACAACGAGCTGCATTCTTTCCCAGTCACTTCTAGTACACTTAAACAACGAGCTGCATTCTTTCCCAGTCACTTCTAGTACACTTAAACAACGAGCTGCATTCTTTCCCAGTCACTTCTAGTACACTTAAACAACGAGCTGCATTCTTTCCCAGTCACTTCTAGTACACTTAAACAACGAGCTGCATTCTTTCCCAGTCACTTCTAGTACACTTAAACAACGAGCTGCATTCTTTCCCAGTCACTTCTAGTACACTTAAACAACGAGCTGCATTCTTTCCCAGTCACTTCTAGTACACTTAAACAACGAGCTGCATTCTTTCCCAGTCACTTCTAGTACACTTAAACAACGAGCTGCATTCTTTCCCAGTCACTTCTAGTACACTTAAACAACGAGCTGCATTCTTTCCCAGTCACTTCTAGTACACTTAAACAACGAGCTGCATTCTTTCCCAGTCACTTCTAGTACACTTAAACAACGAGCTGCATTCTTTCCCAGTCACTTCTAGTACACTTAAACAACGAGCTGCATTCTTTCCCAGTCACTTCTAGTACACTTAAACAACGAGCTGCATTCTTTCCCAGTCACTTCTAGTACACTTAAACAACGAGCTGCATTCTTTCCCAGTCACTTCTAGTACACTTAAACAACGAGCTGCATTCTTTCCCAGTCACTTCTAGTACACTTAAACAACGAGCTGCATTCTTTCCCAGTCACTTCTAGTACACTTAAACAACGAGCTGCATTCTTTCCCAGTCACTTCTAGTACACTTAAACAACGAGCTGCATTCTTTCCCAGTCACTTCTAGTACACTTAAACAACGAGCTGCATTCTTTCCCAGTCACTTCTAGTACACTTAAACAACGAGCTGCATTCTTTCCCAGTCACTTCTAGTACACTTAAACAACGAGCTGCATTCTTTCCCAGTCACTTCTAGTACACTTAAACAACGAGCTGCATTCTTTCCCAGTCACTTCTAGTACACTTAAACAACGAGCTGCATTCTTTCCCAGTCACTTCTAGTACACTTAAACAACGAGCTGCATTCTTTCCCAGTCACTTCTAGTACACTTAAACAACGAGCTGCATTCTTTCCCAGTCACTTCTAGTACACTTAAACAACGAGCTGCATTCTTTCCCAGTCACTTCTAGTACACTTAAACAACGAGCTGCATTCTTTCCCAGTCACTTCTAGTACACTTAAACAACGAGCTGCATTCTTTCCCAGTCACTTCTAGTACACTTAAACAACGAGCTGCATTCTTTCCCAGTCACTTCTAGTACACTTAAACAACGAGCTGCATTCTTTCCCAGTCACTTCTAGTACACTTAAACAACGAGCTGCATTCTTTCCCAGTCACTTCTAGTACACTTAAACAACGAGCTGCATTCTTTCCCAGTCACTTCTAGTACACTTAAACAACGAGCTGCATTCTTTCCCAGTCACTTCTAGTACACTTAAACAACGAGCTGCATTCTTTCCCAGTCACTTCTAGTACACTTAAACAACGAGCTGCATTCTTTCCCAGTCACTTCTAGTACACTTAAACAACGAGCTGCATTCTTTCCCAGTCACTTCTAGTACACTTAAACAACGAGCTGCATTCTTTCCCAGTCACTTCTAGTACACTTAAACAACGAGCTGCATTCTTTCCCAGTCACTTCTAGTACACTTAAACAACGAGCTGCATTCTTTCCCAGTCACTTCTAGTACACTTAAACAACGAGCTGCATTCTTTCCCAGTCACTTCTAGTACACTTAAACAACGAGCTGCATTCTTTCCCAGTCACTTCTAGTACACTTAAACAACGAGCTGCATTCTTTCCCAGTCACTTCTAGTACACTTAAACAACGAGCTGCATTCTTTCCCAGTCACTTCTAGTACACTTAAACAACGAGCTGCATTCTTTCCCAGTCACTTCTAGTACACTTAAACAACGAGCTGCATTCTTTCCCAGTCACTTCTAGTACACTTAAACAACGAGCTGCATTCTTTCCCAGTCACTTCTAGTACACTTAAACAACGAGCTGCATTCTTTCCCAGTCACTTCTAGTACACTTAAACAACGAGCTGCATTCTTTCCCAGTCACTTCTAGTACACTTAAACAACGAGCTGCATTCTTTCCCAGTCACTTCTAGTACACTTAAACAACGAGCTGCATTCTTTCCCAGTCACTTCTAGTACACTTAAACAACGAGCTGCATTCTTTCCCAGTCACTTCTAGTACACTTAAACAACGAGCTGCATTCTTTCCCAGTCACTTCTAGTACACTATCGTCGCTAAAATGTTACGGCAAGCAAAGAATCATACAACAGTGGATGGATTGGGGAGATTCTGATAAGATGCTAAAGAAGTGTTTATCTATTTATAAGAGTAAAAATAAGCAACAATTACGTTCAAAAATATATATAAATTTAATGCAGTGCATAATGGCGTAGTGCCTTTGGAGGTATTCACTTAGATCAGAGATAACACCTCTCATCCCAGCTGGTCTTCAATTTTGCGAGAACGCTAAAAGGTAGCAGTCAGAATGTGGAGATCAAGAGCAAGACCATTCTACACAGATGGATGTATGACAGAAAAGTCACAATGTTGCAAAATAGATTTGCTAAAATCTAATCAAATAGCGTCGTTAAAATGCAAAGGCATCAATCAACGGTCATTTCAACTGAAACCATAGCAAGTGTAATAATTTGCTGAAGATACCTGGTCAAAATCCCATAGGCGAAAGAAACCAGAAGCAATGCTATAATGGGGGTAAGCAGGCTGAAACAGACAAGTCCCATGTTTAGACTTGAAAGACTGCAAACAGGATAAGCAGTTCACCCTATCAAAAGTGGAGATCTTCCACCAATCATGCCATTGGACTGACAACGTAATCCCAGCAGGCAGCCATTTAATGTTAATACAACACAAGCAAACTCAGTAAGAAGTGAGAGCATACACATACCCACCTACCTAATGTACATTAACCCGAGCGCACGTATGTATGGCGAATCCGCGTGTGTACAGAGACCAATCAGCTGCTTGCGTGTGAGCTTCAGTGTGTAGAGCTTGTATAGTAGGCAGTAGGCACTTGAAACTATGCCACCCGCTCCAACTCCACGGACCTACAGACAAAAGCAGATTCAATGGAAAATACTTCACTATCAGACCCATACATTTCTTTCCGATATTTAATAACACCATTAACAAATGACAATTATCAGAAATCTACTCTAATCTCAAAACTTCTACACTGCCGTTATCGAACTGCACTAGGCATTAAGAGTCATTTCTAAGCAAATTCGCACTGCAAACCCACAACCCATCGAACACAAGTAGTAGTAGGACCCAAGTACTTTTGTGAAGTTCTACATTCTCTCGCGATTAGAAGACACTGAAAATCATGTATTCAGTGCTTCTGAAAGATTCTTTAACAATTACAGAATTTTTTTTAGAAATCTCCACAAACAGATTGTATCTGGCTATAAATATACTACCTCTTACTACCTTAAACATGACCAACAGATTCAAAACAGTGCGACTTAAACTAGGTCAAACATGTTTTTTAAAACTGCAATCGTGAAACAATGCTTATTATTTGTGGAAGACTGCTCCAGAAAGACCAATATGCATGATAAAGCACCCTCTGCTCACATCAATGTATGGAAGTGCGGAATCAACAAGTCCCACTGGGCTGCAAAGAGTAACAATCAGGTCTACATGACATATCAACAGGATTCCGAAACGAACTTGCGAATCTTGGACAGCACAAGCCCCAACTAGAGCTGTACCGATATCACTTTTTGCCAATCATGCATACCGTGTACAGCAGATTATTAAAATAGCTGATACCGATTACGAGATTGATTATTTCATTATCCATTTAGTCACAATGTTTGATTCTGAAACATAAAGCCACTATTGCAATGCAAGCATGTGTTTTCCTGCTTGCGCTCGCCGCGATAAAAATGGTGCATGGGACCGTTGGTGGTTGTCAAATACTACAAACAAAACTAATTACTTCGTTCAATTATCTCTTCTCTTCAAAATAATGTCTAACAAAGTTTTAAAACTTAACCGACATACAACTGCAGAGATTTTTAAAACAAAAACATTGAATTTCGCCAGTAGGTGCTATTATAACATAATTTTACATTGGCACCAATTATTTTTGCCAACACCGATTATATCAATTGTTCTAATAATCGGCCCGATTATGAGTATGGCCGATTAATCGGTACAGCTCTATCTCCAATCCTAAATAAAGTTTTGGAAGTTGTCCTAATCCCACGATACTGCTTTATATAAAGTTGAGAAATGCAGGTCCACATACTTACTCCTCCACACATTCCTGTCTGCCCGGCAGTCTTCCTACTTCCTTTCTCCCATGGTTCAAGGTGGTTCACCTGTTCGAAAGCAAAGCAAATGAAGCTCTATACATATTTAACTTATTTACGAAGGCATGATAACCAACAGCTTGGTTATCATAAGAAAATTAGAGGAGCAATTCCTTAAGCTAATCCAGAGAGGCAGCCATAGGTACAAAGTATTAGAAACTTCAGCACAAAAGGACACGTAGCCAGTCCTCTCGCTCAAAACCTGATCTTCCCACCAACAGTGAAAATTTATTTTATAGCCACATTACCTACATGTGCAAATTGTGCAGAACTCTCAAAATTATCATCTTCTGTCCAACCATGGATAAGAACCCCAACCGCTGGGCCGACAGTCGACAGGCTAACCACTAACCACTCATGCGTCCATGTAATAAACCTCGAAAATCAACCTACAAAACCTCAACCATACATCAAACGATGGATGGACTTTATAGTGAAATAAAGTACCCATTTTGAGTGATTTCTGCATGATCAGAAAGATGCCCAGTGATACTACAGCAGTAAAAAGTTGGAATAATGACAAGTCCTCAATTTATTAAAAGTTAAATACAGGCAGCTCTGTTGGTAGCAACTGTACTGGGACTGATGCTCACATGAGCAATTAACAATGCAGAATCAAATTCAATAACTTATATGAGTTATGATAAAAAGATGGGACTGCTTCCCTTTTGGTTTCGAGCCTTCTAGTTCTGACAGGCTTGTAATAAATGGAAATTCCTAATGGTGTTACTGTAAGTCCACTGCATGACCAAATTCATTCCAAACTCTGTGCTTGGGACTTTTAAGTGTTTTTTTTATAACTATGGATGTAAGCCTCACGTGATTTCACATATGAAAACAATAATTATTATAACACTACCAAATTGTTGTTAAAGTTCCGTAAAGACAAGTTCATCCAGAAGTAAATAAAGTTTAGATAATGGTAAAAGTCACCAATGGCAGGCTGTTTCACACATGTAAACCTCACCTAACGTCATGTTCAGAACTGACAGTCGAAACCATGTTAACTAGTCACAATTACATCAAAAGGCTGTCCCTTGTATGCGCTCTTCCAAGGCACAATCCAGGAGCTTCGCCTATATGGGTCCCTCTCTTGGAGCTCTGTCTTCCATTGCCTCTCTGCCAAAAGCTTCTCGCCTTTTCTCCTCTCCAGTCCGTATGTGCCTGAAAACTTCCTTTTTGCCGGTACTGGCATTGATGCGGGTTGAGAGCACTGCCGATCTGAGTGGTGCTATATAAGCGTTTGGTTACAAAACTGATACAAGTATAATGTCATGACATGTCTTACCATAGGCTTACCTTGTAGTAGATCTCGTCAATCACCTGATGGTAAGTCTTGAGTTCATACAGGTGAACTTTGAAATATGGAGACGATTGGATATTTGTTAGAACCAAAGAGTTCAGGTTCATTGTTTTCTCGTTGCCATGAATCGGCAAAGTGTTGCTTGGTGCCATGATTGCCCAATTCTAACACACACAAACACCGAACAACTTGTTATCTTCAGAGCCCTGGTATACCCAAATCCAAAAAAATGGTAAAAATATAAAACTGACCAAATTCACGAAAACAATTTTTCTACCAAGATTTGAATCATGAAAACTAGTATGGACTGTTTGGCCAATATCCTGATTCCTGAATAGTATATTCAAAAGAACTTCAAGCAGTTAGATTTGTACAAATAACTTTGTTCTAACTTAGAAAACAGATTTCGGGGTCCAGCAGAAAATCTTCCAGGGATTGGAGTTTCAGAGTTTCGCTATGCACCCATCTTAAGCAATGTTATTTGTCTCAGCATGCTTATCCTTCTGGGAATGCTTTGATAAAACTATCAAAAAGGGTCAGAAGATTTGGTATCTACTAAAACTAGGAAAGTTAGTTCTGAAATCTAAACGTGTAAAAACGCAGTCTCAATCCAGATCAAGATTTGTAAAACACTTCTTCAAATAACTAGCCGTATATACATCAAATAACAATTTCAACATCGACAACACATCACATCATAGCAGTGAAACAATATCCAGTAACACGCATCTGCCCTGAATGGCACGTGGCAAACTGCAAATGAGTATGTCTTCACCACTGTGTTCGGATGCGTAGCGAATCCCCGAATAGAATTTCGGCCGGCTCCGAAATCGAGAAGTCAACCCGAATCCCCAAAATCCGAATCCCTGAAAACGCTGAAAATACACAAAACCTGATTTCCCGAAAACAGTTTTATAGAAAGCGGCAGAACTCCCGAAAACTATTTAAAGTTAAATTGTAAACTCATACGTGCCATAGACCTAGTGTGGCCTCAATGTGTCTCGATATATGCTGTTAATTCACATGTTAATTTGTAATTTTAGTCTAAAATCGACTTCGGGGATCCGGCCGAAATTCGTTTCGGGAATTCGGATTTCGGGGATTCGGGCCGCACCTCAAAATCGATTTACGTCATGTTTAAGAGTTCAAACTTCAACAATTCATTTTTAAACTGGGTGTTATATTACAAACATTACAATTTAATTTTTGAGAATATTTGAATAGTTTTCGGGATTTCGACCGCTTTCTATAAACTGCTTTCAGGAAATCGGTCTGACGTGTATTTTCAGCGTTTTCGGGTATCGGGTTTCGGGGATTCGGGACGATCCCGTGTTTGGAGTTCAGATTAAGGTGCGTCACGTGAAACCGTAAATTCTGTTTAACTCTGCAGCTTTAAGAAAAAGCTCCCAGGTTTATGGATTACTGCTGCCGCTTAGGCACTTCTGTTGAAATATTCTTCAAACAACAAGCCACGTTTTTAAAGAATATGAGTAATAAATGAAGTATCGTTATCACCTTACATTAGACAAGATCGAAACGAAATCACTGGCATTATCTCAATAAACGAACAAAACAATTAGAAGTACCTTCTGAAAATGGGCGTAAAACAACACAAAATTTGTACTCTTCTGTACGACTATAAATGAATTTTGACTACTTAAACTTAACAAATATTCGTAAAAATGGCGACAACTCTCAAACCAGTAACGCCACAGAATACATACATATGTGGAGTACGCATTTGATGACGTCTTAAATGACTGCGTATCTGTAATAGCTATCGTATACTATCCGTACTGTTGAAGCATAATTTTTCGATACAGGCCCTAATATTGATCTGATAGGCAATGTTGTGGATATGGGGAAATTGTTGATATTCGTGTAAATATGCATTTTGTCGTAATTTTAGGTTCAGTCAGTAAGAATTTCACCTCTCAAACTTATTTATTTAGCATGTATACTTACCATCAGACTTAGATTTATGGTACCGTATCACAACTCGATCGACCTCAACTGGTCCTGATGGAATTCCTGAATGGCTTCTGTCTAACATAGCCCATCTCCTTGCTGAACCGATAATGCATTTATTTAATCTCTCGATAAGCAATTCCACAGTCCCCGATCAATGGAGGTCCAGCTCTATCACCCAATCCCCAAGGTTCCATGTCCAATCACTGAAGCCGATTATCGGCCAATTTCAATCACTCCGGTTCTATGTAGATTACTTGAGAAAATTGGTTGTGCGCCATTATCTTTACCCCGTTCTCACTAAACCTGCTGAAAACCGTTCTTTTGCAAACCAATTTGCTTTCACACCATCCGGATCCACTTCTGCTGCTTTAATTGCTATTAGGCTACTGACTTCATACTTAACTCGCTCAATTCTGAACCATATGTCCGCCTTGCTGCCTTAGACTTTTCTCAGGCTTTTGACACTGTCAGACACTCTTTCCTGGCCGACCAACTGGCCCTCTTACCCATCCCCATCAATATTCATAATTGGATCCTTTCCCTCCTTAGTTATCGCAGCCATTGCACCAAGTTCCATGGTATCACATCGTCCCTGGCCAAAATTAATGCAAGTATCATACAGGGCTCCGGCATGGGTCCCACCAATTTTGTTGTAGCCATGTCTGGTTTAAAACCTCTCTACCACTTTAATCGCATCTTCAAATATGCAGATGACTGATATCTTCTCACACTGGCTTCTAATATATCCACCACTTTTGCAGAACTTGATCACATAAATGCGTGGGTCCAGAGATGCAATATTCATCTTAACCATTCTAAATCCAGCGACATTATCTTCACCAAGCCCAAGACGCGATCCTTAAATCCTATCCACCACCTATATGCGGAATCTTAAGGGTCTCTTCATTAAAAATATTAGGAATTGAAATTACCGATAAGTTTGGATTCTCTCCTTATATCCAAAAACTGAGCATAAAGGCCAAACAATCCCTTTACGCTCATCGTATCTTGATATCTCATGGGCTCTCGGGCCCCATGCTTCATGACATGATACGGACTACCACTGTCAACCGTATGCTGTACTGTTCCCAGGTATGGTTAGGCTTTGCCAACAAGCAGGAACTTGATCATTTCGGCAATTCGGCGCAATTATTTTGTAAGTTGGTTCCTCTTGGCTACATCCCTCCTACTTTTCCTACTTTTGAGGAACTCTGCTAAAAAGCTGATCGTGATCTCTTTAATAACATTCTCAAAAACCCTAGTCACCTCCTCCATGACCTTCTACCTCCCGTTCAAAAGACCGGGTATGATTTGCGCCCTCGTTCCCATAATCTGGTTCTCCCTAGATTTGACTTTCTTACCCGACGAAGTTTCCTGGGTAGGATGCTGTACAGTTAGGCTCTGTTGCTATTATTTCATTTATCATCTAACGTCATTATTACTGTTATATTTTTTTCTTTCCTCTTTGTGTAAAATTATATGTAGGCCTAAAGCGACGTGCGTTTGCTAGCGTTTATTAAAGAATATACTTACTTACTATGGTTGCTAATCAAAATAATGGTAATCGTAATCGTAATCTCCGGATTTCTACAGCGTTGCCTAATTAACACTTTCAATTAGCTTGTCTAAGTCAGCTAGATCCAAAGTCAGGCAACTAAGAAATGTTAAGATCCCTTTTGGGTCTCCTCTTGTTGCCAAAGTTCAAACTTTATGTTGTATTTTCCTTGTACTTCAAATGGCTTCAATAAAAGGATTGATTGATTGATTGATTAATTGATTAAGCATCGCTATAGTTACCTTCTTAAATCTCCGTGTGGTGTTTACTGCGGTTGTGTAGATGTACAAAATTGCCACGTTTATAGCTATATGAAACTCATCACCATCATAGGACATTATAAATTAGTGCATTTATCATAACATTCGAGGCTGATGATCGGCCCTTAGGCCTGTACTTTATAATTTCTACTGTGTTCGTAACTAAATTTTGTATGTATATCAAACTTTGAACATTTTGGCTTTAGGCGACCCTGCTAGCTGGAAATACTCTGCCCACATGCTATAGTTTTTGTTGGATCCATCCCTGCCACAGACTGGCAGGTATTTCAGTGGGCATTAGATAAGACCCATATATAGGCTCTAAATGGGTCCCTTACGGGCTCTATGTGGGCCATATAAGAGTTACATATGGTCCAACATGAGACCCTTATGGCAGGGCATATACACTATCGATAGTCAGTATGCTCTAAAGATGGTATTAACTAAATACCTTATTGGTCAGCATCGTTCGTTAGATCCCTCTGTCTAAATGAAACCTACATGTATGTCGGGTAAACGTAGATTCCGAAGTAGGTTTGTGAGGAAAGTTGACTCCTCGGCTGGTGTGACAAAAGCCCTTTGTGGCCCACGTAGATCAATTGAAATTGTGCTCCAGTCAAGGTCAGGGGTCATCGGAGGAAGCAGCGCTCAGCCAGCAGCATCCCAGGGTGATGACAGAGGAGAGTTTCTTCCCCTATGGGCGGAGCAACGAAACTCAAAATCGACCGCGTCGGGTGACAAAAAGGCCCACAGCTTATACAAACTAATCTGCAGGTCAACCCCGGCTCTTGAGTACCGCAGCGCCAGTGTTTGGGACGCAAGTGCAACGTCGCATACGAATTCAGATAACCATGGAGTCAGCATGTCGTGTCTGCGGAAGAGTATACCGAAGTCGCTATAGAAGCTCGTCGCTACTCGCTGAGTCGACATATGAGGAGTTGTCACCCTTTTTCCAGACGTCTCAGGGCGGGAGGAGAGCGGTGAGCATACTTTCGAATTATCTCCCTCCCTGATGAAGATGCTCGAAGATATTGACGGAGATCTTTTCACCAGACGGGCTGAAGAAGGCCAGATCGCGGAGCTGACTCGATGGACGCTGGCATCAGTCATGTTCATGAGTCTGTCGCGTTTCCTAGAGCTGGCTTCTCAACGATATCCTTTTGTATCGGACACTCTTATCGTGGGAATCTACCGTGGTCTTAGCCACTTCCAGCCAGACCAGAGTGCATTGAGAGAGTGCGCTGCTTGTCGCCTGAACCTGGATCGCCTGCCTCATCAGCGGCTGGGATCGAACCGTCGTTATCCTCTCCGGAGCTTCATTACGTCGACAGCGAGGAGGACGATGTTATCCTCATGCATGCATGGACAGTGACGACGCTCTGTAGAGTTAGCGTTATTGGCTGACAAGTGGACTGCCATACATTAAGTACATTTTCATATAACTACTTCAGAACTGAGCGTATTATTTAGATGACAATTAACGGTAGAAAGTTATATGCCCATAACCGTAAACGATGCCATATATACCCATGTAGTGTGAGACATACTTCTCAGAGCGGCATTAATGCAATGCCTTTGGACTCTTCTGTTATTATTATTATTATGTTAATGTTTCGCGTATATATATATATATTAGTGTGGTCCAAAAAACATTTTTGTTTAAAGGTCAAAGTTAGAACCCACCATTGGAGTCCATCTATTGAAAAACTAATATGCTGAAAATTTCAACCAATTTGAACCATATTTAGGGGTTGCACAAGTCAACCAAAGTATGTTATGCATACTTCAAATCCACACGATGTATTGATGGCAAAAACATCGGTTACAAAAGCGTTACACTGTATTCATGGTTTCAGCAATTAAACTCTGTGATTAAATAGCATTTTGTGTTCGCAAACTGCAAGTTTTAAACCGAAAATAACGTCAGAAATGTTTCTATATGTCATCATTGAGTAGCGGTCGTTTCCATACTGCCAGCAATGTCTTCCTGTTCTGGTCAGGAAATTGATGGCGATGCACATTAAAAACCAAAGGCAAATACTGTTTCATTTGTCAGGATTGAGTTTTAATCCTGGATTAGCTCTATACACCTCTCTCTGACTACTTCGTTGACTACTTCGAGTGTCATCACGACTTCGTGAGATTTAAGATAATCTTCATAATCATTCCAGCTTTTCATTGTAAACTGCAGAAATGAATCCTTTGATGCCAGGATATGAAAAATTGTACTGTATTGGTGGTGATAAAAGAACTGAGTGACCGTTTGTTAACATCAACAGATGTCAGCTTGGGAAGTGGGTGCTTCGATCCATGCTGCTGACACAAATTGTCTACCATTCTTTCTTTCTGAGCAAACTCAATGATTGGATCGAAGAAAGCCAGTCCAACTGTGACCTCACTCAGGTACCACAGATGTCTATGAAATGCTGTAGTGGAGGCCTGACGAATTTCTTGGTTTCTGTATTCAGCCAATTGTTGAAGAAAGCGAAGATCGTTTGCAGAAGCCGAGGGAGCTTGAAACCATGCCTGGACGTACACATTACAGATAAATAGAAGGAAATTGAAGATACCCGTTTCATCGACTGGCTTCAGTTTGAATTGAGATCAAAACATCCACATCTTCAATGAATATATTATTCTCGCCATCTTCGAGCCCGATGAAAAGTTCCAGGTGCTGTAAAGTGAATTCCTCAAATGATTAGTACAAATTCAAGAAGCTCCTTATAGCCTAGTCATCTCTTTGATGATTGGCCTCCAGCTTTGTTTCATAACTCAGTTAAATAACTTGCCTTCTGAATTCAGACAGCTGTCTCAAATCTACTTGAGTTCGACGCCAATGGTCACGTAAACGGTGATATATTAGAAT
Organism: Allolobophora icterica; assembly: GCA_963556255.1. Lineage (NCBI taxonomy): Eukaryota > Metazoa > Annelida > Clitellata > Crassiclitellata > Lumbricidae > Allolobophora > Allolobophora icterica. The sequence continues at coordinate 73,943,519 of OY744605.1, forward strand.
ATCTGGACCAGTGGCAGGAGCAATTTTCATGACACTGAATTCAGCAACGATTTCCATCACATGGTGACTACCTGCTAGATTAAGTTCCAACCAGGTCCATTTTCTATCAGAGTGCATGCATGCGCAGTATTGCTCGCTGTGGTGTCAAAGCACATCCCCTTGATCTTCGTTCTCAGGTTCCAGTCATCAAGACATCGGATCACGGCACATGAGCTTCTCCAGTGCCTGAGTTAATCTTCGGGACACCAAGAAGTTCTATTCCAATACTAGCAACAATAACAGGCAGCCAATCTACCTTCTCGCAGCCAGTGATGTCGGGCAACAGCTTACTGTCCCAATGCACAATCTGGAGAATTCATTTTTCATCGTTCTGGCGAGCTCTTCTCGATATAATCTTCTGGCTTGGCGAATAGAACTGCGACTCAAAGGCAAGCCTCGAACATCATGGCCTAGAGGTTGAGCAGTAGTAGCCAATATAGATGTGGTGATTTCCTGTCAGTGACTTTAGTTCGATCCAATGCTACAGCTACCCGATTAATCACAAAGGCTTGCTTAGCTGTTTATGACATAGTTGTTCTTTA